>OX387316.1:21802656-23002656 GCA_947562085.1 Eudonia lacustrata
ATGGTGATAGTCCTACTGTTAGTCGTGTTCCATTTCACAAACTTTTTATTTAAATTAGATACTAACGTTTGGAATTTATCAATTGTCTATGTTTGCATTCATTATATTTAGATGTTTCGCGTTTATTAAGTGTATTAATGCAATTATTAAAATCTGATACGTACAATTGTGACTTAGCACACTGGACAAACTTTCGATCTTATTATTAATTGTACTTAGCTCAGAACGATGTTGGTAGATGAGGTGACGAAGCAATTTTGGCTGGCCTGTTGTAAGATCTTGGCGCTCCCGCGTATATCTCTCTTGGGCGATATCTTGACACACGCTGGATGAGACCTTGGTCGCGACATCTCTTCAAGAAATTTAAAGATGTAACTTTTCTTGCGCGCTTAGTTTTCAGATCTTCCAACCGACGCACTTTGTTGGCTATTTCCAGTCCGTATTGGATCACATATTGTTTTCTAAAGTTTACGCGAACACTACACATTGAAATGAACACACATACACTTAGAGGTAACACAACAGCTTATGTGAAGGATTCCTACCAATTTGTCAACGATATCAAAGACCTACATCTCGCTGACAATGAAACTATGGTTAGTTTTGATGTGCAGTCCTTATTTACAGTTCAGGATTGCATTGAAATTACCAAAAAACGTCTAGCGGAACAAGATATGCCTGATGAATATGCAGTACTATTAGAGCATTGTCTAACATCTGGCTACCTTTTGTGGAATGACATTTACTACCTGCAAGTAGAGGGTGTTGCCATGGGTTCCCCTGTTTCGCCCGTCGTCGCCGATATCTTTATGGAAGACTTCGAGGAGAGGGCCCTGAGCACAGCACCGGTAACCCCTAGGTTCTACAAGCGGTACGTAGATGACACTTTCACTATCCTTCCAACTGATAAAGTATCTGCTTTTCTAGATCATCTTAACTCCATACATCCAAAAATACAATTTACAATGGAGTTAGAGGCAGATAGTAAGCTAGCTTTCTTGGATATTTTAATTATCAGGAATCCGGATCATAGTTTGAGTCACACTGTGTATCGTAAAGTAACCCATACAGATAGGTATCTCAATGGTGATTCTCACCACCATCCTAGACAGTTGGCTACTGTAGGGAAATCTTTGTTTCAGAGAGCACGCGGCATCTGTGACACCCAACACCTGGCTGCTGAGCTTCAGCATGTCAAGCACGTACTACAGGATAATAAACTGAAAGTACCACGGCTTTGTCACAGAAAACGCAATAAACCAACCACAGTCGAGCGCCAACCTGCTGTACTTCCATATATGAAAGGTGTCACTGACAAGATTGGACATATCTTAAAGCGAGCTTCAATCAACACTTACTTCAAGCCGCTGAAGAAGATCAACCAATTTTTATGACCTGTCAAGTGCAACATACCCCTTCAAGATGCAGGCGTGTACAAACTGGACTGCGACTGTGGGCTCTCTTACATCGGGCAAACAAAGAGAAGTATAGGAACCCATGTTAAAGAACATATAGCCGACGTCAAGCATAGGCGCGAAAATAAGTCTGCAGTATGCGAACATTCCCTAGAGGGGCCCAACCATTACATCAGATTTGATAAACCACAAATACTCGTTAAAGAACAACGATTCATCCCTAGGATGATACGCGAGGCTATTGAAATTAAAAAACATCCTAATTTTAATAGAGAAGATGGTTGGAATCTACCACCAGCCTGGGATCCCATCATACAAAATATTCAATCCCAGCCTCGACACCATACTGCCAGACCAAAAGATACTGTAAGCTCTTTCTGCGTAAAACGGAACGCACCTGATTAAATTTAAATGAGGGTAAACAAGCTACCAACTAATTATGAGATGACCAACACCTCAGTCTCCCTGTGACCACGGACCCTGCAAAGGGTTCGAAACGTCAGGATAAACATTAAATAAGTAATGTGTAAAATAAACGCGAGTAGATCCGTAAAAGTTGTTTCATTTCAATGTGTAGTGTTCGCGTAAACTTTAGAAAACAATATAATAAGTGTGCTACCTAGTTCGCTTTTATTGCCGCCACCTACAAAAATCTCTTAGGAATACCTAACTTCTGTTCGGCAGATGAGACTTAAGGATGACAGCAAGGGGTGGTCTGTATTCAATTATTGACATTGTGGTTAAAGACTTAAATTAGTTGCTGATCCCTTTTTTTAAGGTCGATCAGTTGTTCCTGTCGAGCACTGATGCCATGACCCTACCCTTGTTTATTAAGTTAGGGTAAGAACTTGGTTTTCATGTCATTTGATGATGATAAGACCAAGGTGGAAGCTCACTACACCCGGAACCTTAATTAATGAGGAATTGGCTACCTTATCTCTAACTGTTGGAACACATAATGGTACTTATATTGATGTTATGGTAGCCATTTCGGGCCACTAGATTTAAGTTTTTTAGTTTTTTCCACGGGAATCCTAAGGATGCCCCGTGGAGGGGCGAAACACGTGTCGGGTATCGGTGTTGGTGTGCATTTTCGCTTGCACCCTTGTTTCTCCTGCATGTGCATACTTTTTGCGGGCGGGAGGGCTGTGCATGCGTACCCAAGCTGGATAAACGAGTAAGTTAGCAGAATTAACACTGCATATTATTTAAATTACATTTTTTTGTACCATGGATTTCCGCAAAATAACGCACGATTCCATTCATTATTTTAAGTTTTTATAAGTACCTTCCTTTTGTTATTGTTTGTGTGGCAATGAATAAATGAGAGTAGCCGCGAGATCGTGCTCGGTGGCATGCACTTGGAAAGACATGTCCAGCAGTGGGCTAGTATAGCTGATGCTGATGATGATGATGATGATTAATAAATGCTTTTTAAATATTATTTAGATAAGATGATGGTAGCTAGCCAGGTGGACTTCAATTAAGCCCTACCACTGACCAAACCAAGTACAGACATATATCATCCGATGGGAATCGAAGCGGGATTCGATTAGCAGTATTAGTGAGTAGCATTGTTGTGTTCCGACATAGATAAAATAAATAAATAATTAAAATTTTCTTTATTTTCCACCAGAATATTACATATTTTGCTAAAACAGCGAAGTAAATGTTTCTTACAGGTAAAAAGAAAAAATTGGAGTAAGAAAAACATATAATATTTGGGAGGACTGGAGCCCAAGATAGGATAAACCTGAATTTCAGGTCTCAGGAGAAAAGAGATGTAGGAAGCTGATGGCAGGGTAGAATGCCACACTGAGGAAGGCAAAGGGAAGATCTTCCTCCGAGCTGGGTGGTATAGCTCGGGGACCGAAGTCCAACGGATGTTAGATGGAGGTGCTATATATAGCGAAGGAGATGGTGTAACTTCGTTACCGCGATGCAAGCTTCCCATACTATTTTACTTCGTGGTATGGCGACGCCGTTGATTTGCCATCTGTTGACACGGTTGAGAAGGTGTTTGTTTCGTGTCGAATAGTGTGCGGCGTATGCGGTAGATGAAGCCGCCACATCACTCCCCCCCGAGACCGGAGGTCGATATCAGTGAGTGTGCTCAGCAGTCAGTGCGTCAGAGCTTGCAAGTGCCAGTGGAGAGTGCTGCTGCAGGATGCCCCAGTCTACGGTGAGTCGAGACGGGTGGGGTGAAGGCGCGTTGCCAGTGATGCAGTGTTCTGTTCCTGTCTGCGGTGAGTCGAGACAGGTGATGATGACGGTGGGTCCGAGCTGCTGGTGTGCAGGGCTGCCCAGCCGGAGTGATGCGGCCGACATTGATGCACCGGTCGTGGGCTGCGGAGACCAGGTCGGGATGATGCCGTCGAGTGTGCCGGAGGTCCAAGAAGCGTCGTCCAAGATGCTGCGGTGGAACCTTGTGGCTCGATTGCTGGCTTGCTGTGACTGCTGGCGAAGGTAGATGATGGATGAGGAGTGATGGATGGGCGCTGCTGCGTCGATGTTGAAGGTGCTTCTGTGCTCCGTAGGGGTCACCACTGTAGGGAGCTGATGGCAGGGTAGAATGCCACACTGAGGAAGGCAAAGAGAAGATCTTCCTCCGAGCTGGGTGGTATAGCTCGGGGACCAAAGTCCAACGGATGTTAGATGGAGGTGCTATATATAGCGAAGGAGATGGTGTAACTTCGCTACCGCGATGCAGGCTTCCCATACTATTTTACGTCGTGGTATGGCGACGCCGTTGATTTGCCATCTGTTGACACGGTTGAGAAGGTGTTTGTTTCGTGTCGAATAATGTGCGGCGTATGGGGTAGATGGAGCCGCCACAGAGAGATAAGGTAGCCAGTTCCTCAGTAATTGAAGTTCCGGGTGTAGTGAGCTTCCACCTTCGACCTTACCCTCATCAAACCGATCCGATCTGAACCCTTCGGAAAATCTAGTAAGGCACAGGGACACGCACTAGTGCGTGATGCTGTTCCCTCTAGAAAACCTCCGAAGGTGATTCATTTCACACGGCTTGAGGAACGTGCTTTAAGTTTCTCGCCGCCCCCAAACAAGCCCGGTGAAGCTGAAAATGCCGTTTGAGGCAATCAGCAAACACTCTTTAAAAAAGTCATCACCAAATGATATTAAAACTAAGTGTTTACCCTAATCAAAATAATGTAACGAGAGACGAGAAAGGAAAATGTAAATAAATAAGTAGTACAATATAAGAAATGTATTAGATAATAAGAAAGCATGTAGTTGTTTAAGAGGCAATGTAAAACTAATGAAAAGAAAAGAAAAAAAAATACAAGAAAAAAGAAAAAAAAAGGAAAAATATATATATAGAAATGAGTAGAGCTCTTATAGCTTAAGTTTAATTAACCCAGTTAAAAGAAGAAGAAAAAAGTCCTGCAAAAAAGCGGGGAGTAGCTGCACCTCTCAGCGCCCAACCGATCATATATGATAATTCGAAATACTCCGTCAACGCCCGAGCGATCATTTATATGATCATGCCTGCCAATTTGATCATGTAGAACTAATAAACTATTTCGGTAATCACATTTATTTTGATACCTGCCGGAGGAAATATATCAATTAGTAAATTGTCGTTTACAGAATGATAAAATATGATCTGGTTGCAACATATTCATATTTTTTGTGAACATCGACGTTAGGTAATCGCCATTTTATGAATTACGTCATCGGCGCATTAAAAAAAGTGCTTACCCTAACTGAATAAATAAGGGTAGGGTATTTGGCTCCACTGTTTGTCAGGAACCAGTGATCGACATTACTTCCTTGCTGTCATCTCGTAAAATTTCAATGAAATCTTTGTTAGTTTTTGGCGAGCCGGGGCTTATCGCTTCTTTCCCTGTAGGCATGACCTGTGATAGGTCTACACTTTTTTCCGGTCTGCGCATTAAAAATCTATAGCTCGGGTCCATGTTATACTTGATTCTATAGTATCTCTGTTCCAAGGTATGTACTCCAGTTCACGCTTTCAATAATTCTGAACAGTCTAGTGAAGTTCTTGAATGAATCTTGTGTACTGCAGCGCTCCCTTCATATTAATTACACACAAGATAACTGGTATAAAGAGCTTTTCTGTAGGTTTTCTCTCGCGTGAATAATTTAGTGCAGCTGCTAATTTGTCTATGAAAGAAACGTCATCTGTTTATGTGGGCGTTTACTACGGTGACCGACGGTGTGTAGCAAGATTCAATCCTTATTAAATAAAATAGAAA
Source organism: Eudonia lacustrata (assembly GCA_947562085.1). Taxonomy (NCBI): domain Eukaryota; kingdom Metazoa; phylum Arthropoda; class Insecta; order Lepidoptera; family Crambidae; genus Eudonia; species Eudonia lacustrata. Next base: position 21,808,310 of record OX387316.1, read on the forward strand.
TCATAATTAAAGGTACAAGATAGTGATTAGAAAACTTTCAAAAAAAAAAATTATTTAAGATATTAAAAGTTTACTATGAAAAGTTACTAATCGCAATTCTGTCCATCAATTGTTTTGTTTTAAAATATACACTTGTTTCATCAATTATTGCATCAGTCATTTCATGAAACTCCTGTCAATACGTTTTCTACGAACGAAAAAAAAAATATTACGATATAACACACAAGCTGTCGTCATTCGCGTAGAAGCAGACGAGACAAACCTTTTTAATTTGCAACTTTTTTCTCATCACAAAGGCCTGATGGCGCCCCTCCTTATTTCACGGTTATTAGTTAAACTTGTTACGTACGCGTGCCTCTCTATTAAAATGCAAATGCAACATGCCTGAAAATGTTAATATTATATATTTTTCTCGTAAGTACCTACTATTTTAGTATATTTAATGTACTTGTTTTGTTTATCGTGTCTATCTAGGTTTTGATGTCTAAAGGAGTGATTGACACATTTTTGGCTTAAGAGTTCGTATGTTATTGTAGTGTAATTGTATTAGATGTTATTTACTACTTTTTCAATAATTATACTTTATATTCTTATTCTACTTATACTACAAGCGTTCAGTTACAGTTCTTTTTTACAACAATGTCCGTCCTTATAATAATTAATTAATTTTTGTGGAGACTTGTAAATGCCCCTCAGTAATATAGTTACATGTTATACTTTTATGTAGTTGTAAGTTTTCCTTAAAATGTATAAAATAAAATAAAATAAACAATAAAGTCGATTATGCCAAACATTTGATGAGTAAAGCACAGTTGCTATTTTATATGCTCCACAAAATTATATATAAAAAAAAAAAAAAAAAAGTAAGTAAAGGTGTAAACTAGCGTTATTAAAACACTTCAAAATTATCTAGTAAAAATCGATACCTTGCTTGGTAACTTAATTGAAATAGCAGTCAGCCAATTTGCATCGCTTTAAGTCTGAGGTATGTCATAAATTTTTTAAGTGCTATTTTCATTAACGTTACTTAAAATAGTAAGTAGGTAAAGTTCCAACACACGAGTACAAATATTTATCTACATACAAATAAAACCACTTATTCATTATTGAACTCGTGACCTCTAGATTAGTAGTAAAGAGGCAAGGCCACCGCCGTTTCACGTGAGTCTAAATAACGAAACGAAAACGTTCATATCTCGGACTAACTTTTAATGAAAAAATGAATAATATAGTGGCCGAACATCATTAGGTAATTTAACGATTTGCCCAGGCAAATCATAATGAGACCGTTTTCACCTGACGATGACAGTCTTGACCGAACGAATGTATCCGTTCACAACAATATGGTTTGATTACTCGTTCAGTCATGTCTCCGAGAATCGTTTGGATTGACTCGCTCTCTCTCGCTCTCTTGCTGTCTCGTTCTGGCACCGGAAGCGTGGAATACTCTGGCCGGAAATGGAAAAGCCCCGCACAGGATGTGACCGGCTCAGGTGTAGATTATTTTCGCTCGGAATAAATGTGGCTGATGTGTGGAAGAAACGTATTAGAAATTAAAATATTGACTTAACTTTGTGGTAAACTTTATCGTAACTTTACATTTTGAGAGGCTTTTTTAAATTAACACGTGGGTAACCGTACAGATATATACTCAGGTTGAAATACGAGAAGTCGTTGTTCAATACCAATAGCTTCGTTTGACTAGTGACGTGAACCCTTAAGTGACACAAGCATATTATTAACTGTCTAGGTAGTTTAGCAGAGTGCCTTTAATAGACAAGTGTTATAACGCTTCTATAGATATAATGGAATATAATTATTGACGTATGGTATTGACATAATCCAACGATACATATTAATGATGACGTATGGTCCAACAGTGGACTAATATAGGCAGATGACGATGACCCAGAACACGCAAGCGGCTGCATCATCATTCTTCACGTTATATAAAATGGAATTTTGTTTTTTTTTTATTATTTTTTTGCAGACAAACAGCCAAGATAGTACTGAGTAGTGTTTTGTTTAGTGTCTCTTATATCATCATTGTATTTTTTTGTGTGTTTAGCGTTTTGTTATTTTTATTGATCAAATAAATTTATTGTTAAATGGAAAATTGGGAAATAGTATCTTAAAGCCTAAATATTATATAATAATTATAATAAAACAAAAATAAATAAAAACAACCACTGCTCAATCAAATAACCCTCCCCGCACCACTCCAGGTGCAAAGGTGCCCAACACACTTGCCGCGTTTCCGCGTTGAACAGCGATAGACAACCTTTGCATCAGGAATGACTCGGAGCGAGGGTCAAGACCCCTCTCTCGTAGACGGCGCCCCACTTCCCTGAAAAACAGTTTGGCCTCTGAACCCCAACAACCAGTTGTTTCTACTGCAAGGGGTACAAACAAATAGTTTGTGAGTACCGAATACTTCTCGTGCTTTCTTTGAGCTGCCACCTCAGCAGCTGCGGCCGCCATCCTCATGGTGCGACTAACGTGTGAAGCGGCAAGAGTGCTAACACATGTGGCGTCCCAGAGCAAGCACTTTCCTTTTTGCCAAGGCACAAGGGTTAAGCCAATATTATTTATTGGGTTATTTTTATTTGTCTATGTCGGTTTATTTATCATTGTTTTGTATACACGTCATCGATTAGGCCCCTCCAGAATACCAGCGTTGCAGCGGCTCTATGTCGCTGTAGCACGTGCTGAGGCTGGGGCCTATATGGCCACACTTTGTCTTTTGTTTTTGCTTTGTATTGTTATTGTAAATATCGTGTAATCTTGTAGTGTGTGCCAATAAATGTATTTCATTTAATTTCGAATAGAATAATTAACGTATGTATGGGATTTCCATAATACAATGATACGTATAAATGATGACTTATGGCCACCAGTGGACCAATGTAACCAGAACGTGCAAGCCACTGTGCCCATCATACTGGTCTTTAATGTTCTAATAATATCGATATATTATCCTGTTGTAGAAAGTGGCAATAATGATATCTTCTATATCTAGAAGAATGCAATATAATCTGATATTATCATATAAAGTCTAGAGCTAAAAGAATCAGACCATTGCACATTCGTGGTCAACAAGAGCTAAAGTTAAACCCTGATTTACCAGCACAGAACAAACTTAAAAATCGCTCCCCTGTAAAATTGGCAGTTTAGACATATTAACTTATTCACGCGCACCACGGATATTATTCTGTTGTAGAAAGTGGCTAAATGCTATCTTTTATATCTAGAAGAATGCAATATAATCTGATATTATCATATAAAGTCTAGAGCAAAAAGAATCAGACCATTGTACATTCTGACACTTTACAGCGCTCTTTACCGAGTTTATTCCGAGATATTGACCACATATGGTCGGATTTAACCGGAGATCAACAATACCGCATTGTATAAGTAACTTAATCTTACGTTTATTGGTTGTTGGGAACTCAACTCTGTAACAACTGTGATTAGTTTCAAAATCATTGGGTAACGTCTACAATATGGCGCCTACGCAAGAATGAAGCGCGCGTATATTTTTAGCGTCTCTAAATCGGATTATTTTGTGCATAATATGCTTTATTTTTGTTTTCTGGAAATGAAGGGTATACTGACTTGAATAAAATGGTATTAAAGAGTTTCCATATACTTACTTCATTAAAATCAACTTGTTTATCGTTATATTAGTAGTCGTTTATAAGCTTATATGATTATAGTTTACAGATTATAAGCGTCCCACTGGTGGGCTTAGGCCTTGTTACCTTCTCAACATCGGTACATGGACATATTGGGCCATAAAACACCACGCTATTCCAATGCATTTTGGTGGGAAAATACTTACTTACCTCTCTATTGATTCGTTAGTTCCTTTTATCTTTCCGACAATAATTTGAATGATTAAAAATAGTTTAGTGAAATCAGTCTCAATCAGTCTGTTACGGACAGAAGTCTCATTATTGTATTGTATAGGATTAGTTAGCGAATATAACTTTATAATGTAATACGGTTAATATATATTTAGGTTTATATGTTATTTTAATAAATATTTCTTATGTTTGTCTTTTCATTTAACACAAGGTAACTGTTGTATGTTTTAAAGAGGGCCAGGTAAACGTGCCCAGAGGCCTAATGCCTCACTAAGTAGAGATAATTAAATAAGTTAATTAAATCTTAAAGTAAATATAATATTTTAATATTGTAAGGTATCCAGATTACGAGAGATACCGTAGGGTAGATAAAAATACATGTAAGAAAGGGAGGTCCAAAACGAAAGGGACAACTGCAAATTACGACGGTTCATGTGGGTAGTGGAAAAAATTGTATACCTACATGGGCCGGCATTTGCCCCCACCACGCTCACGGGCATGACCCAAAGTGTATAAATACAGGCCGGTCAGAGCAAATTTTTGTAAGCTCTCCGGACCCCACCTATGAAGAATAAAGAAGAAATAATTAAGAAACGAGTTTTAATACAGTCCACATCGAAGCACAACGGCTGACTTGTTTGTAGCTGCAACCAGTCACGAACACAGTCAGCCTTCTTTTGATTTTGCAATCTGGTCGCATTTGTCTATATCGCGTACCTATACATGGAAATGACTTAATATAATAATTATCTATAAGACTAGTTGCTTCAAGTCGGACTCGAACCCACGTCATTTCGCAATCCAAGCGACAGCTCTTTCAACTGTTACTTTCCCCGTCGAAATTTTCAAGTACTTGTGCCATAAATTTTAAAATTTGCTTACTATTGAAATCCTCTCTTACGATTAATTTGCAACACATTATTCTGCCAACGGCATTCCACAACGCAAAACCAAAATTCGAATTTAAAGAAGTCTCCTAACAAGGTTACTCGAAGTCCGTCCGAATTACTTTGTAACGCGCACGCGACTAATCGAGTTGCGAGCGAGTGGCCGACGTCACACTAATTGGTGTGTACAGCGGCGGCCTCTGGACTCGACCTGGCGTAATTAGTACAGTTTTGTGTCTTCGATTTGCTGTGCTGTAAATAGATAGATAATACTTTTATTGCAACACCACATTTAAATTAAACGTTATACAATTTGGTGGTATCATCGCTATAGAGCGATCTCTTCCAGACAACCAGTCGGATGGAAAAAGCTAATAAAATGTAGAATTAAAGGTGCAAACTATTTACAAGAACACATGTGTATTAAGGCATGATAATATTAAAATAAATAATAATAAATTGCACCTATAAATATAATATGTCTATAAATATTATTATCATTCATTCATTTTCAGCCCAATCTGTCTAAAAGCGAATCTGTCGGAGAGCGAACAACTGATCCTAGTTTTCGTCTGCAGGCGTGCAAATTTTGAACTGGTGACATTTTTGAATGGTTTTTTATAAAGAATGCGCTAACTAGCTAACATGAAAAATAATATAAAAATAACATCGGCATACTTCCACGGACACACATAGGTACATAGCATAGCATACACATAGTATTTATATATTGTTTTGCATTCTGCAAAATGCACATTATAGAGATACATCAGATGAGACTTTCATAATTTCACGTTTTGTTCGTGTTACTTACAAATATTTGAAGAGTTTCATTTCTATAAAAATATATTTTATGAACAATAATATAATTTGCATATAAACAATACATTCATTAAAAGGCATAAGGACAACAAGAACCCAAACAAGCTACAATTGTTATTATATTTTTTTAACAAGGAACTTTTATATAAATACCATCAACAACAGAGCAACAGATTAAACCCTCGCGTGAAGACGCTAATTGGCGGGTAAACGCAGCCATAATCTGATTCAAATAAAATGAAGCACGCCACGGACAATAGCTCACTAATAACCATAATTCTAATTCATCCCCTTACTTGACCGTAGGAAGCGAAGATTAGGAGACCGCAAGTCATCGCGCGGCGAACTGGTGGCACAGTGTAATGCGTTGCGAGTAAAGTGACTTTGCAAACAGTTAATATTGTATTTTTTTTTTCGCATGACAAATATTATATAGATAGTGGTATACCTGGTAGTGTAGGATGGGCCTCAGAGTAGGTGGAGCAACGATCTTCGCAAGGTGGCTGGTAAGAGCTGGATGATAGGAGCCGCGAATCATGATCAGTAGAGAGGCCTATGTCCAGCAGTGAACTAGTGTAGGCTGATCTGATGATGATGATACCTAAAAATACTTTATATACCTAAAAGAAAGTTTATGTGTATCGGATGAAACGCTGTGCTGTGATGCAACATTAGAATCCCACCGGTGAGCTAGAAAAAAATCACATAAAATTATAGTAATGTAAGATTCCATCTATTTAGGATTTCATCATTTTCTCACTTCATCATGTACTCATTTGATCATTTTAAATTTATTCCATTTATTATTTTCCCATATCATCACGCTTACTTTAAAAAAAAACGAAACGAAACCTAAACGAAACAGCAGGCATACATTTTCGCCGCGCCGTAGAAAGAGAGGGGGATAATTCGTCTACTACGCCACGCCGGCTGTCTACTCTCCATCCGTCTTACGAATTTTCGATCAGGTCACGTGTCCTGACGCGAATTTAACATTTTTTACCCATTACAAAAAAAGTGTACAACGCCGCTAAAGAAGTTTTCACTTCAAAAACAAATAAAAATACTTTATATTTATTTTACTACTTACTAAAAAATGTGCAATAATAATTAAAAATAACTAAATTAAAATTAGGTACCAACTTGTCGTTCGAGAATTATCAGATACTCGTAGTCACCGGTAACTTCTTATAGTTTATTTATTTATTTATATAATAGCTGACCGAGCGGACTTCGTACCACTTTGACGGTTATTTTTATGACAACAAAACAAACAAATCGTGAAACATTTCGTATTGGAAAATTAAATTGTAAAAAAAAATGTTTGGGGTGGACCACCCTTATCACTTAGGAGTATAAAAAATAAATTACGACCGATTCTCAGACCTACCGAATAGACATATAAAATTTCATCGTCATCAAAATTGGTCAAGCCTTATCGGAGGAGTATTGCGGCTAGCACTGTGACACGAGAATTTTATATATATAGATAGAAGATAGTTAAGGCGCGACAAAAGAATGCAAACCACATTTCACACATAAACACAAAAAATAACAGTATTGCCACTCCGATTGTAGCCGGGCTTATTTATTTATTTAATTTATTTAATTCTCACCTTTTCCAATTCGCCTAATATTCCATAAGGAACATGTATTTATAGGTAACCAATTTTATTAAAATATAATAGTGCGACTTTGAATGAAATATTCAATATCTTACTCTATTTGTATTGACTGTACACACCTGTCCCTGACCTGACTGTACACATCCATTGTAATCGTGTATAAATCGAGTTAACAATAGTAGGAGTCGAGAAATAGTTAATGCACGTACGAGTAATGTTGCTTAAATGTTACATTAATTTTCTGTAGGTAGGTACAATGAGTTCGGTTTTGTTCAGATACATTGAAATGTTCTGGTGAAACTTAGAATTTTAAATTACATGTGTTTTAATTTGTTGTTCTTAAGGGTGCGCCGTCCAGAAGTGACAAGTGTTATATGTTTTATTTGAAATGTCGTCGTCCATATTTATTTGATGCCGCGCGGCCATACTTATTTTGTATGGGGAATTTAAGGTGCTTAATAAAAAAATATTATTTAAATAACCACTTGATGAATCGAAAATGTAGTCTAGCAATTTGTAGTTTATCCATTGATGATTGTTTAGACAAAATCAGAGGTACAATAATTTAGATAAACTATAAGAAATCTACTAAACGCCGCCACTCGTTTTCATGATTTTTGCCCAACTTTAAATGATATTGTAGAAAAAACTATAGCGTGTTATGAATTTATGGTTCTGACAAATTGTAAACACGTTCCCTATGATACTAAGTATATATTTTTTTTTTCATTTAATACGATAGTATTTTTAATTATATCTACTTAACCGTAACTGCATTTTTGGCATTTTTTTGTCGGCGCACCCTTAAACGATTTACGATTTTAGTAGTTTCTGTGATAAAATTATCAAATAAAACTGTACTAAAATATTTAGGGTCGACTTGTAGGTAAAGTTTTATTTCAATTTTCCCGTACAATACCGAGCATACACGATAGCATCTAAATTATAATTATAATTCATAGGCGGCTTTTATTCTCTTGCGTTTATTTTACATATTGAATTTTTATTTTATCCGGACGTGTTTCGACCCCTGTCCAGGGTACACCCCTGACTGGATACAGATTTGTAAAAGTTGTTTCATTTCAGTAACTTAATTATCCCTGTGAACTGTACGCAAGCAAAAAAAACCAATAAAATGCAATCGGAACTGCTCCCCTAATTAAATCCAAACTTTCATGCTAAACTTCTTCTTTATCCTTGTTTTTCCTTTTAAACCTCTTGCGCCATTGACTCGTCTCCCGTGCAGTGAGCGTTGGCATCCGATACACATCGATATCTGCCGTCGGTAGATCTGCATGCGCGTAAGTCGCCAGATATTGCGGTATACCGCCCGCCTTATTGACGTGGTACCGTTAGCAGAACAATTGCGACTTGTTCTTTGTACGGAAAGTTATAGCAGTGTGTCTCTAAACGTGCAATTATTTTAGCAAATCTACTATAAAAGCAATTATTTAAATAAAATTACTGACAGATTCTTAGCAGTTCCTCTAATTCATGGTGGGTGGTCATTTTAACGACCTCCTTGGTCGAGTGGTTTGTACACCGGTTTTCATGGTATCGCTATCTCTGAGGTCCCGGGTTCGATCCCCGTTCGGGTCAATTTAGAAATTATTGTTTTTCTAAATTGTCTCGGGTCTGGGTGTTTTATATGTATAATAAGTATGTATTTAAGTATTTTAAGTATGTTTATCCGTTGTCTCGTAACCATTTGTGAGCGTAGGAAAGTTTTTTTTTTTTAATTTATATTGTGAATCGTATTCAATTCTAAGATTTCACATTGATACAACACTACAATAAGCTTAAATCGAATAAATAAGTATTCCTCAGTAGTTGAGGATACCGGGTGAAGTGCGTTTTCACCTTCGGCCTTAGTAACATTAAACATTTGGTGAGATGAAACCAAGTGCTTACCTGCAAGATATTTAATAAAAAAAAGTATTACTTTATACTACTTGTTAGATCTACGTATTATCTCCTTTGCTGCAGACAAAAAAGGTCGATTCATTACAGAGTTAAAAATGTTGGCAGAATAGGTACACATGTCTATAAAAATTTAGCTAGTCGCTAGTCATGTCCATAAAAATGTTCAATAAGTTACCCGATTCAATAAAAAAACATTAACAATGATAAATATTTTACAGACAAGTTAAAAGAATTACTTATAAGAAGGTGTTATTATATATCAGAATATTTAGAAGACAAACATTTATAAAAAAAAATATATAAAACTCAAATATCAAATAATTATATTATAAAGACCTTACAAAATTTTATTTTAATAAATAAAAATGTAAGAATATAAGCTAATTTTGCTTCAAAATTAATTGGAAAAGGTCTTCCCTCTTCAAATTGCTGAGCCAGGGCCCAAAATGAACTGTACATTATAACAACTTTGTAACATTACGGTGTGCAATAAAAATATTGAGTATTGAGTACATACCTAGTACTAAAGCCATAAATACAGAAACAAAGCAAATTTTAAAGATCTCCTTGCCTTTATTTTGCTATAAATTTAACCACTGATACTGTTGTAACAAAAACTATGTATTTATTTATTTATTTATTCGGGGAGTTATCAGCTACAAATAAAAAAATAATACTAAAAAATACAGCACTATTTAAACTCACTTCATCTATCACCAGGTGCGCGCTTCTTCAAAATGCTATACATATTCTCGTTCTCGTTAACGAATAGTGAATAAAACGCACACTACTCACTATGTAGTAGTATCTCACATCGTTAACTGTCTGTAAGAGCTGCTAGCCACCATTATTTACAAGCAGATATAACCATAACTTTTTTGCTGTTGCTACCATACCTGACTACTCGCGCTGTAGTGGCGCAATTCAGGCTGGCTCGATTAAGGTTATCGCTTCTCTATATGGCCAATGGAATATAGTCGGCACCTTATAGATCCAATCTATAGATCTCCAGCTAGATCCCGGTGCGGTCGAATTGTGTAAATGGCTGTTATTGTACATTGGTTGCCATTGTGCTTTGGTTATAGCTTTAGGAATCAGTTCTGGAATTTAAAATAGAAAACAGGTCTGTATAAAAGTGTATTCACGAGACGACGTATACTTATAAAACAACTTGCTAAGTAAAAAAAGGATCTGTTAAAAACTAAAGAGGCCTGGAAACTGGTAAAACATACCAGAAAATGAAACCAGACATAATCCCTTAAATTAATCCAGATACCTAAGACTAAACTTTTAAATAGTTGTTAGATTGAGATGATGGTGACACAAAGACAATTCCCGATTTATCAGCTATACCCTTATTTCAAATAATATAAATATTAGAGTTAACACAATATTATGAATTCTTGATTAAATTGTCAAAAGTTATTGTAACTAGTAATATTACAAACGCGGATTGTTTCGCTGAATCATCTAATTCCTTTGGGAAATTATGATAGACAAATTTCACGCTGTCAGAGAAGCTGCGTGTAGTATCCTAATATTTTCTGATAAGAAGACATTTCAAGCGAGTATTTTCCAATAGTACTGTCGAATAAAACCAAAGAAACCATTAACACTTCAAAACATCCTGAACTCCTGTTTACACGAATTCGTAAAGCAAACGTAAGCAAATAAAGTTTTCACCGTTTTTATCTCATCTATCCGAGGCACAATATAGACATCAGCGGAGCGTGAGAAGCACTGTGAAATCGCCTTTATTGCGATGCACTAAAGCTTAAATGTGTAGAGTGCTGTGTGTCTTGACTGCACTCATTTTACAAATAAACTTGGCAATGTTTACGACGGAATCCGATAGGTTTAACGCGTCAGGTGGTCGGTAGTCGACCGATGTGTGGCCGAAACCATTAATTCGGGATATTTCTTTAACAACAACGGGAAATGGTTGACTTACAAACTATTTGATGGTAAGTGATAATAACACTGCAGGTACAAGCCGTTTTTACCCGGAATTCTCAACTACCGCTCAATATCTCTAACTGTCAAAAAATTATGGAGAGTAATCGTCATCATCAGGATCATCGTCATCTCAGTTAAAATACGTCTAATGCTGGACAAAAACCTCCCCCAATAATCTCCACAACGACCGATTTTTTGCTGCTCGCACCCAGCGGATACCCGCGACTTTCTCCAAATCACCAGTCCACTTTGTTGAAGGTTTATCTACACTAAAAAACATTACTAATACATCTTACAATCCTAGTAATTCGATTCAATAGATCAAATTATCAACACAACATATGAAATACAAGAAGAAATGGTTTGGTGTCAACGATCCTTATTCAATATCCAACACTCTATTCTTTAGCTTCAAGCCAGAAAACAAATTAGATGGACTTAAAAAGAAACAACGTAATTTACAACTAAATTCTCCTTATCTTATACATTACCTACCCAAGTTACTTTACTTAATGCGACCACACTCAAAACGGCATATCTAATTTGTACGTTTATGTCTATTAATACTTTATTAGGTGCACGATCCCTGATAACGAAACTCGTAAAGGCACCAACAAACTTCGTGTTTCTGTATACACATTTTATCTCGCTCCGATAAGAATGTAAAATGGCCAAAGTTACTTTAATATGTACCTAGTTAATTATTCTTAGCTGTCGATCTAAGGAGTTGTCTTAGAAGCGTATTGAGGAGTCGAATAATAAAGAGAACGTAGGCGTCGGGACATTGTGTGCGGTCTACGGCGGTCAACCTAGCAATCGCACTTTTAATAAACCAAAAGACGACTGTACCACTCAAAAAATACGGAGCGTTTTCAAGAAGCAACCCAAGGTTTATCACTCCCGGATTCCTCATGCGGCAGCCCGCACAATTTCAACTGTATTGTTTAATGTTTAGAGTGTATTTGGGTTTGGTGTCTCAAGATTTACACTATTAAAATAATGAGGGCTCCTAAGGGTATCCCCGCAATTTCTCATGTGTTTGCCTCGTTTATTTATTGTGTTGCGAATAAGGCTACTGTTTCTCTTTGTTGGATGTTGAGATGTCCGGGAGTTTGTCACTTGCGATATGAAGTTTTGGTTTTTCGACGCCACCCAAATCTTGGGAAGTTAAGTGATGCTTTGGCAGGTTTTCTGAATTTTTTAATAGTGTCACCAGTAGATATAATAGCCCAGTTCTTAGTATTAAAAGTTTGCTTATAAAGTGTGCTTCCTCCTTCAATTCTCTCATCACGTCCACTACACTGTCTCAATAGCTGACCCTTCAGCTTCAGCTCTTCCTTAACTCAAAATTCTGGTATTTGGACTTAAGGGAGAACCAGGCCACGATCTAAAATATCCGAGTCAGGTGCCAGGTGAGAAATTTGTGCAGAAAGTTTCCAGTTGTTGTTTAAATAAAAGGATATAGTGCATCAAGTGTCGTAGTATTCGCATTTGTAGATATACCAAAGAGATGATTATTCCTTTTGCAATAAAAGTCAATATTGTCAAAGCGCATTAAAAATGTTAACTCCTCTCTGTACGTGAATACATAACCGTTCGTCACAACCGGTCCGAGCCGGTTGCCAACACCGGAATGACTCGTGCGGCGCGTGAATGCCTTCCGCCGAGTCATCGAGATACCTACTTACTAACAGGTGAATCGGGGTGCTTCGTTTGAACGCGTTAGAATGACGAATGAATAGTCGTGTGGGCTTGATAGCGATGAATTCTCGTTTAACGATTGCGAAGTTTACGTGAGTGGATTATAAAAGATTATGCATATATTTATGAGTTATTGTAATCAATAACGCCATTGTTAATAATATCGTAACAGGTATTTAAAAAAATGCGAAAATTCGTTAAATCAATCTTAATACATTATCAGCATCATCATCATCATCATAATCAGTCCGTGTCTGCCCACTGTTGGACATAAGTACTTGCAACACTTGCTACTGAGCCCAATCTTCTCGAAGTATTCAGCTTAGATCACCTAAATCTAGATCACATAAGTTAGAGTACCTTGTACTCGTAGTGTATTATTTGTATTGATCTTACTGCGTTAAATAACATATCAACATTTATTTTTCATATCAGTTAAATTTAATTGTTATTATTATTCTTTTTTTTTTATTGAAGCCTTTTTGAATGGTATTAAAATTTTTGTGTTTTATGTTTGCAATACCCTAACATGTAGTCATGTAGGTACTTTACGTACCATAAAGCTTTTAAAAACATCTGTTGTATTTTTAAACATGTAGCTAATAAATGAAACATTAATAAAACTTACCAATATCTTTATTGGTTACACCAATAAAACCTACCTTACTTCTGTGAATATGAAAAATTATCAGCAGTTTAAAATATTTTATTTACAGACCACTAGACCAGTTGCGTTTTAGACCAGTTGCGATTTAGACCAGTAGACCATTTGCGTTTTAGACCAGTTGCGTTTTAGACCAACTGATACTAACTCATTTATTCGAATAACAAACATACAGATTTCAGTTAACGCACCAAACACGTCACCGGAGTTAGTGGGGTGCACTACACGATTATTGACAGTCTGCCCCGCCATTGTACGGGCGGTCGGCAAACATGATTTGTAGGAACGACATTCAGCGGATGACGCGCCGTCGACGCACACTGGCGTCCGCCATTGATTGATTGCATTAACTTGATGATTTTGTCTATGCCGTTTCGAAGTAGAGTACCTATGTGTGGTTTGTAACTTTTTTTAAATTTAATAGTGATTGGTTTAGTTTCACGGCTCTGTATTTGATGTGAGGCGTACTAACATTTTTTTTACGATAGCGCAAACGTAGGAAAACCATAAAAATACTAGAATAAGATTATTTTCGTAATATGGTTTTGTTTTATTTTACGCTAAGACAACACATTGAACACTAAAAATTTTAAATCGTATACGAATCTACTCACGGTCATTTGTATTTGCGTGTATTTTTTTAGAGTAACGTTTTGATTCCCTCTACCTGGTTCATAATAATTTAAATAATTATTTCTATATTCCAAACGCATTTCGCCTTCACATAGGAGACTTATCAGATAAGCTATCTCAGATTCATGAGATAAGCTATCTGAAAGTTATCAGATAGACTATCTACGGACTTATCTGATAGGCTATCTGAGACTTCACAGATAGGTATTTATTTATTTATTATTTATCTATTTATTTGTCTACGGAAGACCAACAGCACGCGAAACATACATACATTCAGATATAGGTAGCAGATGGCCAATTACAGGTCTCCACGTTTAAAAACAGATTAATTAACAAGGTTTTTGTGGACAATAAAACATAAAATAATTAAAAAAATATTAAAAAACAAAATAAAAACTAATAAGTGGTTATCCGAGAATTAAGAGATTATTCAATGTCGTAGAACAATGGAAAAATCTAGCTTGGCAGACTTTAACAAGTCATGTTACTCAGCCTACCTACTCTACCTCTTCATTCTCATCATCATTTTAAGCCCGTATCTACCCTATTGGGCATAAGCCTCCTCCATGCTACCTCTACTGAATGTGCCACTGAGACCTATGATACCAACCAGACCACAGAAGAAGTTTCTGTCTATTTTTTTTCAAATAGTTATGTACAAAACCACATTTACAAAAAATATGTTAATACATTAATTATCGCATATCTCCTCGACATATTGGAATTGTCAGAACAGTTCCCAAACATACTAAAGGCCGTGAAATCGAGTGGCCCCGAACAAAAATCTCCGGTAACATTATCTGTGCTTCAGATCTGACTATTTGTAACTATAACACGACGGAGCTGAGTCGGAAACCACAAATATTCTATACAAAAGTCCTATCAATTACTTACGGCGTTTTGACCTCCACGTTAAGGGTTTGCGTTCGTTGTTTGAGAATACTTTTTTGTTACACATTTTAAGGTGGTACGTATATTCTCCCACTTTGGTCGTTAGTTCTAGTTTCTTCTGATAGTAAGTTTGCCATTTTTGTTATTTATCTTGGACATCATATATTTTAACTCAGTACGCCGAGTAACTTAGAATGCCGAGTGAAGTGACCTTCCACCTTCGGCCATCATCAGTTAACACCAGGTGAAATTAAGTTCATAAGCGCCGACCTGTAATAAATAAAAAAAACTTTAATAACAAAAAGACATAATGCAGAAAAGGTAACGTGGATAAGATTTATTTACTTGTTTAAACCTGACTTTACACATGGTAATTTAATGTACTTATAAGTATTTAATGAATTTTGATATTCTCGAAAAGTCTGGGTCTTAATTCTACTATATAAGAACACCTACAATAATTGTGCCTCAGAGTCCCTAATTTTGACATGGTTTTGAACTATGGTTAAAATATAACCTAGTTAGGACAACAAACATTTTATTTACCGATGAAAAAAGACCTCTTAACTAAATTATATGAGCGTAATTCTCGGAGCTTCGCCTTAATATAATTTTGAGATGTAACTTAATCTGACGGCGATACAACGCGAGATTCTCACGAAATCAATATGGTACCGGTGATTGCTCCCTGTGTGAAGAACATGGTAGCTTCATTCAATTCGTCATCAGCATTAGCCTTTAAGCTTAACGTATATCTGCCAAAGCATAGGAGTTCGTTATTTCGGTTGGTGACCGATCTGGTGAGCCAATCTTGCGAATATTGCTCCTGCAAAATCTGGTCCAATGCATATTAGTAAGATTTTTCTAGCAAATGCAATTTTGATTAAATTGCTGCAAAAACCGGAACGATTGGCATAATGTAATTTCCAAGCAAGGAGCTATCAGTAGCTATCAGCAGCTATCAGTATCTATCAGTATCTATCAGTAGCTATCAGTAGCTATCAGTAGCTATTTGTAACTAACAGTAACTATCAGTATTGCGGCGAACGTGGCGAATGAATTTATAATACTTATTTAGTACCTAATAAAAAAACGCTATGAAAAAGCAAAGCTTCACATAAAATGGTTTCCAACAAATTATATAGACACTTAAATTCGCATTCAATGCGGTGCATATGTTCTGCAATAAAAGTATTAATGAAACATTTATATTGGTTAGGGCTTAGGGCCTGCCCACGATAATAATAAGACGAATTTATGAGGTGATCACCTTTAATCGAAATGAGTAAATTTATGTTCGATAAAGTTATACGAGTATTGGCGATTATTTCTGGTAAGTAGTAAGTACGAACTGTCAGTATCAAATTGATACAACATATTATAATGTGGTCAGAAAAAACTACACATTTAAAAATCTAACCATACTGTTATGCCTCGTTGGGCGAGTGACTAAGTGCCCACCGATTCGTATGTCTTGGGTTCCTAGGTCGGACAAAGTAAAGGCGTATCCGATGCAAAACCCGGCTTCGTGATCACCGAACCGCATTTAGCAAGCGTTGGTGTAACCAGTACCCATCAATTGTAGCGATGACTGTAAAGTAATGATGGAGGTTGCACATTAGTGGGACAGCTTCTGGGCATTTTACCTTACTAATTTACTTTTTTATATAAGGCCACATTTTATCA
Source organism: Eudonia lacustrata (assembly GCA_947562085.1). Taxonomy (NCBI): domain Eukaryota; kingdom Metazoa; phylum Arthropoda; class Insecta; order Lepidoptera; family Crambidae; genus Eudonia; species Eudonia lacustrata. The sequence goes on from OX387316.1 coordinate 21,824,967, forward strand.
ACTGTAAATATTTGAGGATAAATTCAAGAACATATTATTATAAACTATTTTTTTTTATTAAAAAAACAAAAATGTTTATACGCTAGTTTTCAAGAAAAACGCCAAAGGACATTTCGATTCAAAAGTAAAATAAAGCACTTTCGGTAGTTTCAATGCAAAGGACCCGAAACAGAGAGGCCCCAATGCCTTCACCGCTTACACGTGCCCGTAGTTTCATTCAACGGAGCCGACAGAGAGGCCCCTCTTAAAAATATTACAATTTTTGTATCAGGAACAGTAAAAAAAGCTAGCCTGATTTTTTTTAAATGCTAGGGTCTTATGTCTCTGATATAATTAGATGTTTTGTCAAAATATTTGCAGTTGATAAAATGTGACCTGTGAAAGATATATATATATCTTACGGGTAGCATCGCACCTGATGTTGAGTGATGATAAGACCGAAGGTGGAAGCGCACTTCACCCAGAATCCTCAACTACTGAGGCACTGGATATCTTATCTCTAGGTGACTGAACACACAATGCTACAAACATTGATGTTATGGCAACATATTTAAGAGCGTTTACGCCGCACACTAGCGCCGCCAATGAAAAAAAAACATATCTAGTAATTAGAGATAGAAAATCAAAATGATGCTCAACAAACTATTTGAATGAAGTAATTAAGCATTTTTACGTCACCTAGTGAACATCTGACATGTTATGGTTTAGTTAAGTAAGACGTTACAGCTAAAACGGCCACTTTTAACTATAACACTGTAAATGCTTTCTATCTCTAATTACTAGATGTTTTTATTTTCATTGGCGGCGCTAGTGTGCGGCGTAAACTCTCTTAACTGACTAGCTGTTATGTGATTAGAGTATGTTTCGACCATTTGACTAACACTGTTAATGTTGTTGATCAAGTTCATCACAACCACCAATATATAAATCCGCTTGCATGGTGATTTATGGCCCGTTCTGTGTGGTGTTTCCATACAGGCTCGTGCCCCAGCTGTGGGACATACAAAAGGTGATGGTGGAAGCGAGAAAGTAATTATAATCCGTCCATTATATTAAAAATATGAACATAAAACGTTACAAGAGTGTAAAGTGAAATCATGACTCAAAGATTTCAATAAAAAATTTATGATGGTCATTTATTGTGCAGCAAAATTGACTCTCACATGCATCAGGCGTATGGAACGCAGTTAAATGTTTTATAAGTAACAAGAATAACAGTTGCTTTAATAAAAATATAGGCTTCGCATAAAATTAAGGATGTTCGTATAAGAAAAATATCGATGTTTTTCGGATGCGGTGCATCGAATAAAATACTAAAATAATATTTAAAAAATAAACATAAAAAATAGAAAGTCGCAGTCCAAGGTTTTCAAATTAAAATACGAGTTTTTTATCGAGATTAGAAATACAAATAGCTTTTCTCTGCACTAAAAAGTCAAGTGATTTTTTAATGTTTGTACCTACCGAAGTATTATTATCTACATGTTTTTAAAGTAAAACTTAAAACATACTTTCTTCAAATGTGAGTTCCTTTTGACGTTAATAGTTGTGTTTTTTTTCATCACATTCCATAATCTCACTTACGTGACTATTTTAAATATGTTTTGTAACCTGATGTTATCAGCAAGAGTTACTTAACTATCAAATCAAAAACATAAATGTGTTCAATATTATGCCTTGGTTGTTGACTTCCACGACAAAAGAAGTGAGATCCAAAATGGGTGCCAAGTTCAATGGTCAGTCCTGAAATTTATTTATAAAAACATAAAAAAACATATTTTATAACAAATTAAAATGTAATTTCTTTTATTTTGGGTAACTTCTTATATCTTGAAGCCTAAGGTCTGACTTGGCTAGTTCTCATATATTTTTTTATTTTTGACTGCTATCAAATTTGTGGTATTTCATATGTAAAGATGAATCTGCATAGCCATCGGTTGCGATAACAGTTGGATAGATGGCACTCTGCCGCTAGAAAGCAGTCAAAAATCAAAAAGCAGTGAAAAAATTCAGTGCTTACGTCAGCCTTCCCGGTAGCTTATTGGTCAGTGCAGCCGTCTGGAATGCGGAAAACCCAGGTTCGATTCCTGGCTGGGTCAAGTAGGCATTTAATTTTTTCACTGTATTTTATAAATATTTGATATGCTTTTATTTTAATTTAAATAAAACTTTGTAAATAACGTTATTGATTACACAGTTTAAGCAAAATTTTATAAATATTTTATTAAAAAAAAATAGAAAGCACAAATAGCGACGCAGAACACTGCTGCTTGGCAGCAGAAATATGTATGCGGATAGCCAGCCACCCCGAGCTCCCGTGGAAACTCCACGCCTAAATCGCATACATAATATTATTATTTATCAATCGAATGTGCTGCATTCGCGCACGGGTGACTCCCCTCCAAATGTGTTCACTTATTTACATGAAAGTTTTAAAGGATTTCTTCTCGAACCCACCTGAGGGCGCAAAAGTTTTCCATCGCAACAAATACGCTCAATTCAAGCGTAAATGTACCCCTGTTGTGAGGGATTTACCTTTCAATCAAGCAAATGTTTGAGTATGGAATTCTGATGAAGGCTTTCAGGAAAGGAAACTTCAATGTTGAACGGTCAAGTGTTATAATATGTACGCACCAAGAAGTATTTATGGTTTAGAAATATTAGATGACCCATTTGCTAGTAATAATATTAAAAATCAGTATTTTTTTTTAATTGATACAGTCTTGATACAGGTGCATTGAGCTTAATAATAATTTAAACTGTGATCAAGTTGGTTAAGGCGACACACTGAAAAATGCACCAACTTTCATCGAATAGTTTAAGACTATAAATATGACTTACGAACCTGCAATGTTGATATATAAGTAAATTCATGTCTTTACCTTAAATTTGCTGGCTCAAATACACGATTGTATAACTTTGACTCGATCAAAATTATCTTCGAAAACACCACTAAGAAATCACTATTGTTGAATTACAACAAAATTACTTAATTTATATGCTTGGAAACCACTTTTTGATAACATTAATATTCGTAATTTAGTTGCTGCATATTTTAATAAAAAACCAAAATTTTTTTTTAAATATTTTTTAGGTTAACTGTCAATTTGCGGTCTATATTGTCGCAGACGCTACGTATTATCGACATTATGCCAGCGTCAGTAAGGATCAGCCTTTTTGAATGTTCACAAATCGAGGTGTCGTCTTAAGACTACCGGTCTCACATCCTAAGGTTCCAGGCTCGATTCTCGCGGGGATACATGTATGTGTACAGTCAACAGCAAAGGTGATGATTGGTCAAGTTTAAAAATATTAAATCAGTATGAAAATCAAAACTTTTTAAACGTATATCGAAAAATATTCGAGTATCTACTAGTACCTGCAGTTTTTGACTGTAGTTATAGAGAAAATACCTACTTACATTATCGAAACTTAATTCTGAAATCTAGTAAACATCATCTACTTTTGCTGTTGACTGTATACTTGGTTTGGTTGGTGGTAGGGCCTGTTTGTCCGCCTGGCTAGCTACCACCATCTTATCTATCTGTCGGCATGACCTCAATGTTTTTAGCATTGTTGTGTTCTGGCAGCTGTGATAAGATATTCAGATCCTCAGTATTTGAAAATGCCAGGTGAAGGGCGCTTCTACCATCGTCCTGCAAGTGAGACGAAGACCATGTACTTACTTGTAAGGAATAATAAAAAACAAAGTTATTGTTTTAACATTACATTGCAATCGAAAAGTTTAACCTACTAATCAATTTTGCATACTATTATTTGAGGTTGACATAGGTACTGTTATTTTGATTCTGTAGACCGGTTTCTAGAGCTGCAGAAAGAAGATAAAACCGAGCACATTGATGGAATGAAAAAGAAAAAAGAAGACTCAAGCTATGTCTCTCTGGGCCTCAGATATTTTTTTTTATTACTAGCATAACCTTAATATTTTTTTATAATTTTCGTAAGATTATTATTTCTTCTGTGATATCCAATTATATAAACAAAACAAAAACATTTTATAAATAGCTTGCCTACTTCTCATCTGAACTTTAGTATTTGTTAAAATATTATGGTAGTTCTTGACACTGAATGGGCGCCTTTGGCTTTCAAAGTAAAAAGTAAATAGTGTTGAATAATTTCGGCGGGCTGGTTAGAACCACGATAGCTCAATTGGGAGAGCACCTGACCTGGTATGTCAGAAGAGTGCAGGCTCAAATCCTGCTCTGGAATTTTTTTCAGCATTTGTATTTTTTTTTTAGAAAATTAATTTACATAACCTAAAGTGACCTTTAAAGATCTGAAATAAGTAAATTGCTTCTTTTTTTTTTTTTGCTTCTTAATAAATAACAGTTGTCACAAAAGAGTTTATAGTTAACACCTCACACAACATGGGCTATAACGATGAAAATGAAGTTTTTTAAAGCGACTTACTCTCGTAAAACTCTAATTTGTATGCCATTCATAGGCATGTTTGTCTGACCATCTCCGGAAGAGTTTGGCGCTATAAAATCTGTCGCTCTATGAATTTACGACTCAACAAACAACATTTGAATTGTTCAGGCGCCACTGTACCTATAATGGCCAGTACGTCGAAAGTGTTCATAATTCTTGTACAATGTATGGTACATATATTCGTACTATATCGTGTCGTATTAAATCGTTCGCAACAACACGAGGCGGGGTCATGATTGACCTTTTGTTTGTTTCTTATTCTTATGTTTTATGTATGTTCCTGTGTGTGGTCAATTAATTTTTTTTTTATCTCTCTTTCTCTCTCTTTCATATATTTTCTTCTTTTTTTTTTTAATACAATTTATGGTATATAGACATTTTCTTTAAGTATATATTTTTGCGTGATCTCAATGTATCCGTTTGTTAATTTTCATGATTTTGCGTTTGAACTGATATCTTGTTAACATTTTGTGAAAGTAAGGGTTATGCGTTAATGCATATCATTTATTTATTTGTAATTAAAACAGTGTAATAAGTCCAGGCAGTTATTATTATTGTTATGCCGTATAATTAATTGCGACGCAACGCGATTTTACTACATTGGGCTCAGACCCGGTGGTTCGATTCCAAATGAAGGGTATAATGTTTTTGTTTGCTATCGTGGTAGAGCCTGTTTTAAGTACGCCTGTTGAGCTACCAACATTTTCTGTAATCGCTTTAATATCAATAGCAATGTTAGTAGCAATATTGTGTTTCGAAAGTTACTGGTCATTTATTCAGTCAGAGACAGTTCTTCAGTTTTTTTTTTGAGAGAGACTGCTGATTGCCTCATACGGCATTTTCAGTGTCACCGGGTTTTTTTGGGGGCGGCGAGGTACGCAAGGGGTACCTCAAGCCGTGATAAAACGAATCATCTTCCGAGGTTTTCTAGAGGGAACGGCATCGCACACTTAAAAATGCGCGTCCCCATGCCCTACTAGATTCTCCGAAGGGTTCGAATCGGACCGGGGAGCGGAACCACCCGAGGGCGCCTCTAAAGGCATGGACCACGGCTCGAGTAGACCGGGCCGTGGAGGAGGAGAGCAGCGCCCAGCTACATGTCTGTACCTGGTATAGAGCGCATGTGAACCGGTTCTACGTACCCTTATTCTACGAGTACGGTGTCTTGGGCCTAAACTAGTGTGCATGTTTAGTGTATTCTGTAAATGTGTAGTGGCATTTAGAGGATCGGGCGGGGGGGCGCAGTTTTTCAGTAGTTAAGGAACCGGGTGAAGAAGGCTCCTCCTTTCTACCTTATTATCACTTGCACTTGGTGAGATAGAAGTGAAGCGCTTCCACGATGCGGATAAATAACACTATAATCATGTTGTGGAACTACTTATGTCATAAATTAATGATTACAAAATGTTTGCTCTTCTGCTTCGAATATAATATCTACGCAACCAGTTTATGACATGGAAATTAAGATGTGACCGGTGGTAACCGTTTTATCGCTCCATATAAATATTTGAATAGCAACTGTGTGTTGATTTACTGCATTCGATGTGACTTTATGAGCGAACGGCCCACCATCTGCCACCGTTCATTAAACCTAAGTGATGACATAAGATATTTTATTAATTCACTTGTGGCTTCAGTGCTTCTTGTTTGGTCTTTTTAGATGTACACATTTTGTATGTGGGAAATGTGTCATTTTATTACATATGTTTATCTGTAACACTGTTATTTATGTTATTTTGACAAAGAAAAAATCGGTAGAAAGTCCTCACCGACGACGGTAACCATAAGCCCTAGGACACTGTCGGTAAAACATCACTATTTAAGGTCCTAGATCTAGAGGTAGGGTCAAAAGGCGCTGACTGGATGTCGTAGGAGCAGATAATGGGAGAGAACGATCTCACAGATGCGAATACCGAAGACTAGACAATGTGAAGGAGATAGAGCAAGAAACGAGGCCTAGTCAGGACAATACTATGTTAAAAGAGAAGGTTGTATTTGACCAGAATTAAACATAATTTAATAACTCAGGAATAGTGTACATTTTGAAAATCGGTCATTAATATCAATGGTCACAAAGATAACATAGGCACTTTTAAACTCTCGCGTTCCATAGATAATTAACAAAGAAGACTGCCTTTTAATAATTAGTTTGCGATAATCCTTGTTTAAATTCTTTGTTATTTACACAAACATACATGCAGACACCACGCAAATAAATAAAATTTGTTCTGTTCAGGTAGATAGAAATAGAACGTGTAGACAACGCGTAAACTGCGTAAAAAAATAAGATAAACCTATCTCTTTTCAAAAGATCTTTTACTTCTAACGATACACAAATAAAATATTGTGTATTTTTAACAAATCATTTCGATCCATCGACTGTCGCTCATCCAATTAAGTGGAATTAATCTCTTCATGGCATAGAGTGGATATCTTTGAATGGACACCGACGGCATTACATAATATTCCTCATACCATTCAGCTCTAAACAAATTCTGCAGAAAGGAATCCCCTTCCCAAATACGTCAATCAACTTTTGTAGGATTGTACTAAAAAGATGAGAAGTGAGCACACACGGGAGAGTGCTTCGACATTGCGCGATTGTAAATAAAAAACTAGATTCGAGTTTTAAGAGTCTACTGCTAGGAATGATTGAAATATTTGTAATTAAGAAGAAATGGTCGGAAATGTTATAAAGGCAAAACATTTTAATAGGTACGTAAAAAAACTAATACTTTACTTTACTTTTATTCACGCAAAGTTAATTTATCTCTGTCATCCTATCATCGTCATAATATCGTCATATGTTTATAATCACCTCACTGCCAGGTTAAGGCCTATTTACATGGTAGACGGCGAGATCGGGTTACAACTTATCACAATATCCAGATTTTTAAACAAACACAAAAACGCTTCCATTGAAAACTTGCTGTTTTGCAATTACAACACTATTCGTTAGATATGACGATATATCTTTTCCATTATTATTATTAAAAAGACGTAAAACACCGGTCACACACTGTTTATGATGTAAAAAGAAAGCTCCGATAACCATTTCCTAAGATATGAAAAATTGTTGTAAGCAAATAGTTTTATGTCGTTTTTCCAAAGACGCGCCATGCCGGTCTTTATTAAATTTCCGTATACAATCAGAAGAGATCTCTAGAAAAAAAATGTATATATTTTGATCTATTTCGAGGGCGCGGGTATGTCGTAAATGCGAATGGGAGGGTTAAATCTCATTACTTTATGGCAGATGTAAAGCGATTTATGGAGGTGCGGCCTGCGGTCATATTTTGTTATGTTCCAATAATTCGTCTGGATCAGCCTGCTTTGAGCTTTGTGATTCACGTGCTTTGATGAAATGAAACTGGGTAACAAGGTTATGAAGATGGCGAGCCAAAAATCAGTTGTACAAATCATGCCACGAAACACTTTATACGAACCTACCCGTGTTTTTTTTTATCCTGTCACTTCAGGTCCGCGATAAAACTAGGAATGAAGTGTTGAACGTAATGTATATCAAATATGATGGTCCACTAAAGTATCTCTTAAAATACAAGGCCTTTTATATGAAAACAACGAATAACAAAACAAAAACAACGAGATAATTAAAATGTACTACCGATCTGGCAATTAATTAAAAAAAACCGTCCAAAGGATCGCATGTGCGTGAAGAACCATTGTGAATAATTATGTAGTTATTATTAATTTCATAATAACATTTCAACCACATCAAAATATTACACATATAAGAAAGTCACCATAATGTGTAGATACAGTGTATAATGCCACCTGTGCGTTTTGAAAAGTCACATCCGTATTAACAACGGCCCCGCCGCCGCAGTCGCGCTCTCGCAAACTCTCGTTTCATTCACCTCGCATCTGCACAAACATTCATAACCGAACTCATATGCAGACACGACCGTACGAATTAATAAAAGCGCACGTGGCGGAAGAAAAATTAAAATAAAAGAACAATAAGTCGAGCGAACTGCAGGCGGTGCGTGCGAGGTGCATTCGGTGTAGGCAGTAGACGGGCGGGTGGAACGCGGCGATTGTACAGCGTTTATTTTAATACTAAGGTCTCAACAATAAGCACGAGCGTTTTGCGACGCGGCTTTTGGGTTTTTAGCACATTGCGCGTCATACTATGGCAGTTAAAGTCTGCGGTAAAGAAATTAACAGCTTTATCGTAAAAGTACCAAGTAGACATTGGAATAAGGCTCGATTTTATTAAGATCAATAAATTTAATATATAGAGTACTATGCAATTTAGTGCGTCTGGCGTATATTGCAGCCAGACAGATACAGAGAATAGACTGACAGTAAATGATAGAGATCATAATTTAGCAATCACATAAATTTAATATACTTATAGGTAGTAAGCAAAAATATTTCTTGTTATCCTCGTAACTCCTATCAATGTGAGGCACACACGCCTGCTCATCAATCTACTACAAACTGTCAAAGGAGATGTTTCAAGTTTGTATGGACACTGGGTTAAGTTGTTTGTACAGGTAAAATAAATCAAAGAAATAAAATAAATAATCAATTATAAACATTAATTTTTCATAGTTTAGCTTTATTTTGTGGTTCAAAGCATTTTAAAATAATAAGTGACATTTCAAATTCAACAATGGCGAACGTCAATCAATGTCATTTTGACCCTAAGAGTTTGACGTCTTAATCACGGCTTACTTTCATGTTTTGTCTCAATAACTCAAACTCTCCTATCCTAGTTTGTTTATGGCTAAACTTCTTCATACAAAAGTAGGCTCTATTAAATAGACGATATTAAAGTCATGAAGAAAATTGTATAGTTCTAATGTCGTGTGGCGAGCGCGATCAAATTCGATCGCTTGGGGTTTGACGGAAGTTTGCCCGCGATCGGATTCGATCCCTTAGAACCTAAAAGGTTAATCTTTATTTCTGTTTTTGAACGTGTTATGTTTTAAATATGGTCTAAATTCGTCACAACAGCATTTATGAACCAAAAAATTACTAGAGAAATAATTTTATTTTTATTTTTCTGCGAATCCTAGTATTTTTTCCTATTTTTTGAAGTACTGTACATAGACTCGGCCTAAATTGAAATATCTCCTTTCCTCAATAGACTTTGACAATGTATTGAAAAAAATTGACAGTTTTGGATAGGTTTATGTGCAGACGTGTGGACAGGGTTAATAATAACTTCAATAAAACAATAGTCTCTCTAGATCTCGATACCGTATTTTATGGCGGTCGCTACAACTGAACCGGAATCGATATAAAAACGCTCGTCTGGACGCAACCGTAATCTGTTTGCCGTGCGGCACATGGCGCCAAAGTTGTCTTTAATTAAATTTAAAAGTCGCCCGTCAACTCACAACGCGCTAGTGCGTGCACTTCATAATTCGACTGCGTTAGAACTAACAAAGCGTTTTGAAATACTGTTTCAAATAGAATTTATAGCGAACTCTTTAGTGCTTGTCAAGTGCTCTAACTTAGCTGAAAGGTAGCTTTTGAAAAGGTATGCTTAGGATTGGTACCAAAATGTTTAGTTCGGTCATGGTTATGGATTAATGGTTCATAATCTGGTCTGACCTATATGATAGACCAGGTCCCGTTTTCACCCCCTACCATTTCCACCCCTCAGTTTTAGGGAAGCTATGTTCGGTGACCGATTTACTTCGGCAACTGTCTACTAACATGGCTAAGGAGCTACCTCTCCTAATTTTATGGGTCCTCGTTAAAAAGGGGCATATTGTAATTATTATCTTGATTTCTTCTGTGGTCCACTGTAAAAACGGGCATGCAAATTTATCTTGATCTTTTCTGTTCATCATCTTCATAAGGCTCTTCAAGTTAGTGGCGTTTCAAGATGGTAGTCTTTATCAGGTTAGAAATTTGCCTGAACAGGCCTTGCCATGGTTTTTACCTAATATTTCTGTATGAAAGTATTTGGATATGTTATATGGCACATCAGCCAGTAGACCCACAACACGGTCAAGAGCCGTAGTCCTAGCTTTTAGAGGCTCGCTCTCAGCTCTCGCCAGTTGATAAGCGCCCTGGAGAAACTAGTGTAACGTTGTCGTTGCAATTTACTCAACGTTATATTTTTTATGCTATGCATCTTATAGCCTCCTTGGTAGTTTTAAAAACTATGTGTCAAATTTATTTGCACGGTTCTGAAAAAGAATACTTTGAATGTCATTGTCATGGAATTTTATTGTATTTTTGATATGATCAGTCTTTCAAAATTCTTCAATTTAATAACATTATTTCATAGAAACATCGATTGTGCAATTATTATTGTTTAAAATGTGATATGTGAAAAACCTATATCTATAAACAGGTAATTTGATTCCTATAAGAAGTATTTGTAAGTAACGTTTTGGCTTAGATTTTTTTATACTGATTTATTGTTTTTCTCTTTTTAGGTTTTTCTGCTTAATTATAAATTTAATCTGATTAAATATTTACTGTGGATCTCCTGAGTTTTTTAATGGCCTTCCGGCCACACTATTAAGATAAAATGAAATGAAATGAAATAAAATACATTTGTAAGTAAGATACGGGTACACGATTAAATAATGATAGTAAAAACTCCACCTAATTCTCTTCAAGCTTAAGGCGGCCACCACCAAACTCTTTTTAAAAAACGAAGAGCAAAATAGTGGTACATTTCACAGCATGATATATGACATTGGTATTCATAAATAGCTTTAACACCGAAGTTCTACTTGGCTAGGTTACTTTCTATGGCCACTACGCCTCCCAGTACGTAAGCTTCAAAAATCTCCGCAAACTTACAACGAAATTAAACTAATTGGAAAACTTTTCTAATTATCGTCTTAACAGATACTTGAGCAAATCGCCTTAAGGGTAAACAACACCTCAAGTATTCGGCCCGGTGCGTTCCCGATAATGCCGAGGGATAAGTGACGAGATCATAGCGGTTTGGTGATCCTTTATCAGCTAACTAGCACGCGACTCCATTCTTTTTATAAGGTCACGTGACTTAATTATTTTTTACTAGCTTACCCGGCGTACTTCGTGCCGCTTTGACAGTTACCATGCCAACAAAACAAACAAAGCGTTATATAATAGTTTACGCGTGAAGGTATCACGCAAACGAACAAACAAACTCACTTTTTTAATAATAATAAATATCCTATGTTTTTGACTCTTGAGAATATGTGTACGAAATTTCATGATGATCGGTTGAATAGTTTAGGCACGTAAAAGCGTATAAAACAACAAACTAACACACAAACAAACTCACTTTCGCATTTATAATAAATAAATAAATAAACTAATAAACAAACTTTCCTACACTCACACCAATTATCTAGCCCTAGAGAAGCTTCGTTGTGAAACTCGTTATATGGTTACTAGACAACGGATAAACATACTTAAAATACTTAAAGACATACTTATTATACATAGAAAACACCCAGACCCGAGACAATTTAGAAAAACAATAAATTCTAAATTGACCCGACCGGGGATCGAACCCGGGACCTCAGAGATGGCGACACCATGAAAACCGGTGTACAAACCACTCGACCAAGGAGGTCGTCGTCAAATATTAAGTTAGGTTACTATTAGTTAGGATAGTTAGGGTATATACTCTGATTTAGACACACATCTGCTTATAACGTACACTAATATTGTTACACTGTAAAGACTCCGATCCAAACCAGAGAAATCGGAGAATCTAGTAGAGTGCGGGAGTTTGCTTGCGTGATGGCATTTGATCTAGAAACCCTCTGACTGTGTTTTGATCGTGATCAAGCAGTGTGGTTTGGAACCCTTTAAGTTTCTCGCCGCCCCCAAAAATGTCCGGTGACGCTGTGAAGGCCGTTCATAGACAACTGCAACTGTCTCCTAAAATTTTTGAGCTTATAAGCGAAATCAATCTTTTTTAGGGTTCCGTACCCAAAGGGTAAAACGGGACCCTATTGCTAAGACTCCGCAGTCCGTCCGTCTGTCTGTCAGTCCGTCTGTCACCAGGCTGTATCTCATGAACCGTGATAGTCAGAAAGTTTAAAGTTTCACAGATGATCTACATCATCTGTTCTGTTGCCGCTATAACAACAAATACTAAAAAACAGAATAAAATAGATATTCAAGGGGCTACAACAAACGTGTTTTTTTGCCGTTTTTATAGATAATGATACGGAACCTTCCTTCGTGCGCGAGTCCGTCTCGCACTTGGCCGGTTTTTTATATATTGATAGTCTGCAAACGAGCAGGCGCGGTCCGCCTGATGATGAGCGGTCAACGCCGTCCATGGACACCAGCTTCATCACAGATGTTGCTTTTGTGTTGCCGACATCAGAAAAACCTCTTTACACCCCTTTTGAAAGAATCCATGTCGTAGCTCAATGGGAAATCCTCGATTGGCAGCTCATTCCACAGTTTGATGGTACATGGAATAAAGTTCCTCTGGAAAGAAACCGTTCGAGAGAACAGCGGCTCCAGGAAGTGTGCGTGTGCCCTATTCCGATGGCGAGCAATGGTAGAACAAGGAAATGGGCACGAAATTAAAAAGTTCATTAGAGCATTCTCCACATTATACAGGCGATAGAACACAGACAACGAGTCGATGTTCCTTTTTCCAAAAAGCACCACTGTTGGGCTAAAGCCTACCCACATCAAAACTAAAATTACAATAAATTAGATATAGAAAATGTAGTAAAAAGGCGCTGCTTATTTCAGTTTAAAATATCTTTCACCAAGCCCGCAAATAAAAGACATTTCAAAAAATTACACATTTTCTTAACTATCAAAAGCAATACGATATATTATGTAATACAGCCCCACTTGAAAAGTGGCATAACGCTAATAGAATAGAAATGAATGATTATTGCTTAGAACAATAACTAAAGCTAGATTATTGTACAGGATTGACGTAAGTCAACGATACGTATATAAATGACGTTTATGTCAATCCCATACAATAATAATTCTATTTAATTTCTATAATATTAGCCATATGCCACTTGTCTAGGGGGCTGCAATATTTAGTTGAAACATTGAGAAATTGCTGTAAGTTTATAACAGTACCTACATATTTTTATGGAATGATAATATTAATATTATGTTAGCTTTAGAATACTTTATTGTATACTATGCCAAAAGACTGTCCTGTTACTTTTGACGACCTCCTTGGTCGAGTGGCTTGCACACCGGTTTTCATGGTGTCGCCATCTCTGAGGTGCCGGGTTCGACCCCCGGTCGGACCAATTTAGAAATACCTGTTTTTCTAAATTGTTTCGGGTCTGGGTGTTTCCTATGTATTTAAGTATATTAAGTATGTTTATCCGTTGTCTAGTTAACCATTTTAACAAGTTTCTTAAGGAAGCTTTTCTTGGGGCTAGATAACTGGTGTGAGTGTGGGAAACATTTATTTATTTACATTTATTTGGATATATGTCGTTTGAATGAAAAATATTGCTAAAGTTGAACTTACGATTTCATTTTATTCCTATCATATTAAAAACACTTTGCAAAGGTTACATACGAGGTAAAGATCTCAACCAAAATGGTTAGCCGTAGGTGGAAGCGCTCTTCGTGCAGAATCCTCAACTGCTGAGAAATATTGCCACTAACTGTCGGAACACAGTAATATCATTATAGTAGTTGTAAAATTTTATATTGAGACTTAAAACAAAAAAAAATGCCTATGTGTTACCAAGCCCAAAGTTGACCTTACCTTATATGTCATCATCATCGTCATCATCATCATCTCAGCCGAAAGACGTCCACTGCTGGACAAAGGCCTCCCCCAAGGATATGAAAGGTATTTGCCGTAATCGCCACGCTTGGCAGGTGGGTTGGCGATCGCAGTAGGTTGAGGGTAACCTCAGAGAGATGCTGCTGCCTATCCTCTGGAATGGTCCCTTACGACACCCACGGGAAGAGAGGGGGACCTTATATGTATGCGTAAGTAACTCTTCTATACTAAAAACAGACACTACAGGAGAAAAATAAATGAGCCTCCTGAGTTTGGGTTAGTCCATCTAGTTATACTATTAATTATACAATATAACGGAATGGACGGAAAATGTCTTAGTTGTTGTTACTGCTCAATATAACTTATTAAATTCGAAAAAAATAATAGATATTTGTCCATGTAGTTATACCTAATTTATTTTTTTGTTTTCTGTTACCCATTTTAAATTTATTTTTTAATCTCTATAGCGTATAGATTAGTTTTAATTTTTAGTTTCTTGTCAGCTCTTTTTAGTCGAAGCCTCTCCCAACATCTGAACTGGTGGTAGATTCAGTGGTTTATTCTAAAGTTTTTTTTTAGTTTTTTATTATTATTTGGATTTTACAGTTTTGACGTCAATAAGTGCCTGTAAAGGCTTGTTGAATAAATAATTCGACTTTGACTTTGACTTTGAATTGATTGATAACTGTTAATATAGGACAGACTGTTCGGAACAGACTGTATGGCCCAATGGTCAAAGTCCCGATGCCATGAATAAAAACTAAAATGGCCACCGATTGAATTGACATCCCTACTTGGATGTCACTTCACTATTTAGAAACGTCAGATTGTCACCACGTTGAATTTTGCGATCGCGTACGTTTATTGGTTAAACGAGTAAATTTTAGCTATTGAGTTAATTTTTTGCCAGGGGGTTGTTGCTATGGGCCCCAACGAACCCGGGATCCAGGCCGAGGTTTTCCCTAACACAGACCTATGTGTTTTTTTTTATTGGTTTAAGGGAAACAAACAGCTTAATATAACACTAGTAGGTAATATGAAGTATTAAGTTTGTACATAAGCTTACAAAGTTTCCACAGCAAAATAAATACAAACAGTTGAGTAGACATTGAACCTCAGACAGTGGTAATGGTTAAAATTACAATTAAAATTAAAATACAAATAAATACAATAAAAAAGTAAATAGTCAAATAAATATAGAATATCCATTTCCCCTTTTCTTCCTTTCATCATCTTCATTACAAATATATTTTTTGTATGTATAGGAACTTAGAGAAAAAATATCAAACTGTTGATAAGCTCTTATCATAGGTACTACATGATCTTATGGAAAATCGGTGTTGATAACCATACTGTTTTATGTTTTGAATATTTATTAGTGCCGTCATTCCCCACCGCTCATTTCTTAAGCCAAGCCCGAATCTCTTAAGTCCCAACGAATTAGCGCGGGTGCACCTTAAATTTGAATTGAATAAAAATCACATTACGACCCCACGGAAACAAGCAGACAACATTTTCGATGAGAAAGATAAAAATTTGGGGGAACAGCATAGAATAAAGCACCGTGCCAGAATATATAACACGCGCTTTATAGAGGAAAATTGTAAATTTTATTAGAAACTACTAGACGGTAGTAGGTATGATGATATCTTAGTGCGTCTGCGGCTTTAGAGCTCTTTTAAATTTGTTTTTTGTATGGGGGAATGGGGGTTTGTGAGGAGCTTGATGGCGCAGAGGTTACCGCGCCCGGTCTGCGATTGCTAAGGTTAAGCAACTTTCGCAAAAACCGGTAATATGATGGGTGACCAAAATGTATCATCTCGAACTTTGCCGTGCTTCGGAAGGCATGTAAAGCTGTTGGTCCCGGCTGTATAAGCCGTCGTTAACAACCACTAATCCGCACTGGACCCGCGTGGTGGTTTATGGCCCGTTCCTATCCATCCATAGGGAAGGCTCGTGCCCCAGCAGATGGGGACATAAAAATGAGCTGGTGATTTAAGGTGCGTAACCCCCTTAACTAAATCTCTTTAGAACTTCAATCGATTTTTTTAAACCGCGGATAGAAGCTAACTATTAAATACACAACTGAAGTTTACCTGACTTTTGGAAATGAAGGAAGTAAGTGAAATCTATAACTTTGATATTGTATTTGCAAAAAATACAGTTATGTATTTATGATGGTTAGTTACAATGAACATTATAAACTGACTAAAGAAAAAAAATATTTAAAATAAATATATCATACTAAGTTACTCAGGAGAACATTATTAATAATACTGGCGTGTGCGTTACCCCAGCGGAAAGTTGTCGAATTTTGCAGAATTTTTTGATCCCTAATTCACCAATCTAGGCTTTCAGCAAAATAGCACGCAACTTAAAAACTGGTATCACGTCAGGGAGACACTATGTGCTTTCCTACACAAATACCGAGGAGGTGATAAACAAGAGACGTATAGAAATTTTGTACATCAACACCGTACTGATGACATTAATGACGCAATTACGGTCAACTCACCAACCGAACGGCTGTAGTGGAGCACGCCACGTCATCATCACATGACTCAATAAAATATTACTATTTTATTATAAGTTAAATATGTGAACAGGGAAAACGTATGATCGATTACTCAGAACTAACAGTTAATACTTTCCTTTGTTCTATGTGACTATATAAACCCTGTTTTCTTCTAATAAATAATCAGTTAAGAATCAACGTTCGTCGTATCATTTCGTCTCCCGACTTCACACATCACATGGCGACCCTGCCAGGACACACTTCTAGGTAGTGTTGTGCTGGTCCACACATCACACGGCTTCGACTACCCCTAAAACTCGCGTTTGTAGGAAAGTACAGAAAGAGATATAACTATGCGTGCCGTAGTAAGGAATTGCGAAAATAAAAGTTATGCCGCCTGAGAGACTATAGGTCATCAGATAAAGGTTCAAAATACATACCTATGCCTTTTAAATTTTCTGAAATTACTTACTTAGTTGTAGAGTATTTTTTGTTTAATAGAAATAGTCATTTAAGGTTGACGCAGCATTTCTAGATAACCAATAACAAATAAATTTATTCTGTCTAGGCACGTTAGTTACATTCGATTCGAAACTAAAGCAAAAGAGAAAAAGAATTTCGAAACACATTGTTCAGCAAAATAGACCATTTGTATAAGTTCAGTGCGCAGACAACAATTTCGTATCAGAAATCTAATTTTCCGAACGATATACGCTCGACTGTCGAACGCAAAATTATCTTTGTACTCGACTCATTCGTTATTCATCGAAAACGCGGCGACGCATCCAAAAAATACCGAACTAAGAACATCGTTAAGTAAATTAATACGAGTATAAAACATGATTAAAAAAATTACGTCGACAACCGAAGAGGGGAAAGCCAGAGGGCGCATCCCTTGTATATGAATGGATATTTTCTTCATCGAAACAACCACTGTGTGGGTACATCTATTACAACTCTTGGCGTCTAAATGTGCGCTTTAACGCAAATCAGATAAGGGGCATAGTCGTACGTTTCGTTATACAAATATAAGTTTGTAATTGTATATGCCAAGTTTACCTTCAAGTGCTATAAGTTCTAATGTCCCTCAACGGTTTAATATAACTTGCCCGGGGGCGAAACAATGAAAATGTTAATGTGGAACGCACACTCGCAGCGATATTTATTTTTAACATCAACCGTTTCTTAATAGGGTAGTTTTCGTTATGCCCGCCACTGTTAGCTTGCTTTCAGGCAATTCTGCGCTAATTTATTACTGTTTCCACTTGAATAAGATGCAGAAACAGTCTGAACATAAAATAAACAAAAGCTAGTCAGAGCTGCCGCTGTCTAGTCTAAAAATGACTTTCTCAAGGAGTTGTCTTTAGAATATTTTTCTGCGTTCGTTGTGAATTTTTGTACGCAAAGTGCTTTCTCAAACGACTTTATTAGGGTGGGTGTGAAATTGCGAACCGTCCTAAAATATGCGTAAAAATTGCATAAAATTTCAATCAAGCTCTTTTTCATATGTTAAACATACGGTCCCTTGAGTGGTGCGTCATGCGTTCCCGGCGCGAGAGTCGAGAAGGCCAATTCAATACTTCAATACACAGAATCATAAACTGTAATCCAATTACAGCAAACAGAATGTAAAGCACGCTCTTTTCTACGTTACAGAAGAAAATGAGTAAGTAAATGGAAAATGTTTTTTTGACTAGAAGCATTTTTATTCCAGTGTGTGAAGTTTGTGAAAATTATTTTATATGTTAATGTAATTTATGTCAATATAATGGCACTGCTTTGTCTCAGAATAATAATAGTTATAGTTCTGAGGTTTTTGTGATAGACTTTTGTTTAATAGGAGTTCTACGGTGTGAGACTGTATACACGGAAAAAACAAGATTGACAACTAAACGTCATTTGGGCAAAGTTCATAGGACTAATTTAGTCGTTGAGTTGTTCGGTAGAGTGAATTATTTATAAAAAAATTCCAATGGTTGTTTTTAATGTATGCATAAGTGTTTCTTATGCACATAATATACATTGTTTATCCATATTATAATAATATTTGATTGCCGTTATTTTTTTATTTTATATGGCAACTCAGTTATTTTAAGATTTGTTTAAGATCGGAGTAGAGCCTATTGACGAGTTTCAAAAGTTTATCACAAGATGGCGCTGCTTTGCTTTTTGTACATGACACCATAACCACAGAGGTTTTATTAAAAACAAAGGTAGGTACTGAATCTCGCGCAGCAGAAGTAATTGCTGGTAAAAGCTATTAGGTAAATAAACTACAAGTAGGTACCTATCCATCAGCATACCTAACCGAAGTCACTCCATGGAAATGCCTCAATCTGGGTCAGTGGCACGGCTCCGCTAACCAGCTGGCCTGCCAGACTCCGCGAGCTTTTTATTTCAACCTTTTTGCCAAAAAAGATAGCAAACTGGAGCGGGCTAATAAACGATCCCTGAATTTTCCACGAGTCTATATTCTAAACGCCTCGGTCAGAGTGAACAGAGTGCGGCAACTTCATACAAGCGCTCCGAAACACACACACACACACACACACAAGCTCGTAGTTCACCTACATTAACACATAGAAAAAAGCACGGGATAGGAGTACGCGATAACGCGGGCTGTCCCCGCAAACGCGGATCGGGCAGCGTATGTTGCTGTAGTAACGGAGAATGATGTCCTCCACGACGTATCCGCCGATGGCGACACTCTGGCGTCATCTCCTGGTGTGCGCCCTGATGTGACTTGCAAAGCCGTGGTCTTGGTCTTGAAGGTTCGGTTACAGGTCACACAGTACAACTGACCTATGCCAACCAACTGCATGAGTATGTCACTGAGCGCTGCCAATCAGTATACACGTATTTATCTTGGTTTGGGTGTCGCGATTGCGAGTTTTGTTGCTTAAAGATGGGAGCCTATTGAAAATGTCTGGAAAAAAAAACCTGTTGTGTATAAGAATGTCTCAACACACACAACCATAATCCCAGTTTGTCCTTTTTTACTTTGCCGACATATATAACAAGGTAAGTTTACAATATAAAAGACACCCAAATTTACACAATAATAAATTAAATATGTGTGACTCAACCCTAGCCGGCAGTAACAGCTCGGTACGTCGATTCAAGGTCACGGCACTGTTGCCGCACTTTCGTCTGCCTCGGTAGCCGAGTGGCAACGCGGTCGGCCCGAGATGATACATTTTTCACCCATCCAATGACCGGCCTTTGCGAAAGTAGCTTAACTTCAGCAATCGCGGACCGAGCACGTACCACTGCGCTATCGAGCTCCTCATGATTATTGTTTTTTTTTTATATGATATAACTGATGGATGACGGTTATTAGGACCACCTCATCGAATCGTCATATTGACCTTCGTGGCTACTTTCACCTGTCAGACGATAAAACCCGAGCCCAGGATTAAAGGCTTTAAGTATTTATCAAAACGCTTAGAACCTCGATTTGAAACTTTCCCTTAAGTAGGATTTGCGGCTCCGGTGGACATTTTGTTTTTCACGCTACAGATTATAGATATTTTAGTGTTTTAATTTGCTCTTGTATATAAGAAACTTTTTAATCTTTCGCAGGTAAGACTGTCGTGAGGCGGCGATAGAAATACGTGAGTGAATATAAGTATGAAAACTTTTTTGAAAAATAAATTAAAAGCTTTAAAAGTTAGGAACCATAAAGTTTCTATATTTTCTTTTGAAATATATTTTTGTTTTCATGAATAAAGCATTCCAAGCCTCAGCTAAATAAAATCGTCTTTTTTTAAATGCAATTTTCAGTTTCGATCCTAAATTAAGCATTCTGAATTGAAAAAAACAATTTAAAATATTCAAACAACTTTTTAACTGGTACAGCATTATAAATTTTTCATTGGTTTTCGCATCTATTGCAACTCCACAAGGCTCACATTATGGTAGCATATGTATTGCCTCTACCAGTGAAAGGGTTAGGTTTTGTTAATTTGTTTTTCTAAAGTTACATTAAACTAGTGGCCGGCTTGCGACTTCGTCCGTTTAAGAAAATCCGTATCCCATGCTCCCTCCCTATTTGCAGCGCCACCGACCGGGTCCAATCGTGAATCAAAACCATGTAGACACCCACTCGTACATCACACACAAAAAAAACATCAAAATCGGTACAGCCATTTAGAAGTAGTTTAGTAACGTAGAAATTATAATAGTAATAAACTTTTATTGTACACAATAATAAAGTAGGTACCTACCGGTGAAATTTTAGTTTTGTCTAATTTTAACATGTTTTCTTAACTCAAAAGCTATATTTAAATGGCATGTAAAAATAACACTATGATAAACGACTTCACATGTTTATCTGTCCGATTGCATCACAATCTCAAATTACACTAATGATGTAAGCATAATAAGGCAGACCGCCCACATAATATGATATTATTTTTAAATCAAAATAAACTGAATATTTAAATAAACAGGGTGGGTACATTACAAGTATTGTCAATTATGAAACTTAATATGCTTTTAACGATATTCACTAGCTTTTAGCGGTCATTGGCAAACCATAATAAAATCTAATGACGTCATTATATTCAGTAGTTTTGAATTAACACATTTAATGTATTTTAAGCTCTTTATAACTTAGTCACACCTTGGGCGCGGCCATTTTGGATAAATTTTGGGGCTCAAGTGAATTTGCGAATTTACAACTACGACTGTATTATATTACACAACTTTTTATAATGCTTTCATAGTGATATAATGTATTGAAAAAAAAGAACACTTAAAAGACGACTGCTTTAAGCCTCAGTCTCGAGCACGTGTGTCTTGCGACGCGAAGAGCGGATTTCTAGCTCATTGCGCGTTATACTACAGCAGTCACAGTCAACGGTGATAGACAGAATGCAATGAACTAGAAAGACGTCGTCGTGGTCGTGGCAGAGGGGTCAGGAAGACTCGAATCCAAGAGCTATACCTTACGGGTAAGTACACGGCCTTCATGATGATAAGACCGAAGGTGGGTGCGCGCTTCACCTGGAATCCTCAACTACTGAGGCCCTGGCTATCTTATATCTAGCTGCTGGAATACGACAATGCTACTACCATTGATGTTACGACGATGTATTTAGATAAACACCACTTAACAGTGTGCTCCCATCTTGCGATTTTGCTATAACAGTGTAAAACCGGGAGCCTGACACTGACAGGGCTTTTTGAGTGTAATCTATTTACTTTTATTAATATAGAAGATACATAGTGATCTATAGTGAGTTGTAGGAAAGAAAATTATGGACCCATAATTTAGAATAACTTACTCTACCTGTCTCTTTTATATAAATAACTCTAATAAAGTAAGATAATGCCACTTTTTAATCACTTATTATTTACCTACATATTTATTTCGTAATTAAATAAAATTTAACTTACAGTTTAATCTTCATTTGAGCTTTATTTATACCAAATTTAATACAAAAGAGACCTACAATACAAACACATCATGCCTCAAACACTTTTTTCACAGTAAACACGTTTTAACAAGGTATCAGATGACACAAAAACTCACTGACGTTTGACATACATTTTTTTCGTAGTAAAGGTAGTAGGTACTGACTATTTTAACGCGCGAAGTCTATGCTTCTAAAGCAGTCTTTTCACACATGAACGCATTTAAGCCCTATCCATAGACATCAAGGCCAGGAACAGAGGGCGCTTTTTCATACCGGGAGCCGGTATATATACACTATTACATAAGATGATGGTAGCTAGACAGGCGTACAAACAAGCCCTACCACCAACCTAACCGAGTACACAAACACGTATTAAACCCACTCTGGGAATCAAAGGGACCAGGGATCTCTGGGCCAGAGACCGACCGGTGGTCTTAACTAATAGAACTAATAGACCACAGAAGCGGTAAAGAAGACGTTAAAAAGTAACACGATCAACCTTAAAATGAATAGCCAAATTACTGTGAAACCCTACCCTATTACGAAGCTATATGAAAGTGCTCTTGTGTCAAAGTTGAAAATGACCGTGTACCGATAGAGCTTTGGTCTTTCCTCTAAAGGCTGACCGGTCATTAACTTACAGGATGTCAATGGAGCTTCAAAGCGGTTTAATAACATAATTACCTATTCCATACACAACTTTATAAGCCTGTGTTCTAGTAGTTAAAGAGCTGGTATCAAACAAAGAGGTCCCGAATTCGATACTACAAAAATTGCTCTGAAAGATAGCCAGTTCCTCAGTAGGTAAATACTATTACATAGTAGTATAGTATATATAGACCACATAGACGGTGAAAAAATTGAACTGTACAATAAATATAAATATATATAAATTACGTACTATTTCACACACACACACATTTTTTCTTCTCATGCTGATTAAACAGCATATTACTTTTTTATTTTTTATTATTTATTATATTAACTTAGTTCCAAATTTTTGTGTCTAATACCTACGTAATATTGTTAACAGTAAGTATGAATTTTACCTAACTAAAATTAGTAAATGTAATACGTGCTATGGAAGAGATGTTGTGTGCATTTAAAAGAAGAAGTCTACCCTAATGTTTGTCAAACATGTTCTGGTAAATGAAATAAATATTTTTATTATTATTTTATTTATTACTATAAGTACTACTCGTATCTTTTTCAACTTCCACGCTGTTGTCAGTGTAGACTTTTTCCATTCATCTATATCCCAAGGTGATTCTTTTACTTCTTCATAAAACACGACATTTGCCTTCTTTTTAGTTTTTTCTCTATACAAGCTCTTTCTGGTTCCTCTCTTCTCTCTTCCTTTCTTTCCTTCTATCTTCCCTTCAATTACACTATACTACGATTATAATACTCACGACGCCCGCCGCGCACATCCACACAATACTATGGTCTCCAAGGTAGACCAGCGTTGTATTGATTTATTCACTGCAACAAATGATAGATATAAGAGATAAGATAGCCAGTGCCTCACTTGTTGAGGATCCCGGGTAAAGTGCGCTTCCATCATTGGCCTTATAATCACTTAACATCAGGTGAGATCAAGACACTGTGCTTACCCGTTGATATATAAAAAAAAATCCGAGAGGAACCACTTTAGAACACATTTTTCCACTTTCCCTTTTTTTGCTACATAGGTACGTTCTAATAAATATATTTTTATTTCGTTTCATAGTATAGTGATTTTATCAATAACTTTATTTTCTCGTATCCTAGACGACCTACTGATACCACCTGCATTACATCCGCTATCTGTTGTGTCCAGTCCATCGAGCCCCTAATTCCCGCCCGGGGTTCTAGGGGTCAACGCACCCGGGCCCTTTCCCTACGAAGCCACTGATTTCGCGCGTTTTATTTTCCGTTTTAACACCTGATTACGTGGATGGGCACGGGAAATTATGATTTTAGGGTTAACTCGAGGGGTGGTGGTCCATTCTGGCGATGTCTTAATTAATGAAAAAGTCAGCATTAAGTTTTTTTTAAATGTCTAATTATTAAAAAAAAAGTAGAGAGTAAAATAGCCTATATTCTGTCCCAGTGCTGGGCAAAGGCCTCCATCATTGAAATCAAGTCATCGCTACAATTGATGGGCTATTGGCTTAATCACCACGCTTGCCAAATGCGAGTTGGTGATCACAAACCCGGGATATGCATGTATCGAAAAATCCGAAACACGCTTTGCCCGGCCTGGGAACTGAACCTGGGACCTTCGAATCGGACCGAGCGCTCTGCCAATCGGCCACATAAAAGTAAAGTCTTTATTCAAAGTAAACTAAACAGCTAAGTTAAATGTTAAAGAGACTTTTGTTTTTAAAATAAGCCTAGGTGCCTCGGCCCGAGTTATTTGTCAACTCGCACACTTTAAACTCGCACAGATGTGCGAGATGGCACCTCTTGATTTTACCTATTATTTGTGTCGTCAACTCGCACAAAAGTTAAAATCTGAGGTAGTCATGTACAGTCAATTACAAAAAGGTTTAGAAAAAGTTATAATCCTTATTATTATAATGTTTAATAACAGACAGTAGTCAATGTCCAGTGTTCAAATTATTTTTATTTATTTATTAGCCACACCTAACAGAGTTACAACAGAAAATAAAATAAAACAAACAAGGACACGGTAACATTGGTATGCTATAACTCCACGGGCATGTGCAGACAACATGTAAAGCAATACCAAAATAATTATTAAATTAAGATGATTAATAAACAAAAAAAAATACCAATAAAATAAAAACTTAATCTTATAAATAATATTGATTATAAAATGGAATTCAATAGAACATAAGTAATATAAAAAATAAAATATTAAAAAATAAAAATTAATAAAAAGTAAAAATTAAAATAAAATAAAATCAAACAAAATTAAATATAGGAAGACAAAAATTTATAAAATTTAAATGTATTTGAATGTAATGTAATGTGTTTTATGTTTATAAAATTCCCAGGTCAATCAAAATAATACGATTTTTCTATGAATATCCCAGTTTTGCGATCACCAAACCGCATTTAGCAAGCGTGGAAAGCTTTACTTTACTTTGCTGTAGCAAGTTTTTGATTTTTTTTAATATGCCCCTAGAGATGTTTTGAAACATTACTGACAGAAAGCAAATAACTTCCTCTTTATTAAATAGCAACACATAATGGCATGGCATTAGAAGCAATTGTTTGTTAAAGGTTACAACCTTATTGTTCTATAGCCTGCCTTCTCCCCCTACTGTTAATTTGGTTCGAATTTGATGCGATATAACATGAAATACAATCATTGCATGTACCTATAAATCCATAACTTTTGTTGGGACTATAACTTTAAAATAAGATAAAATAAATTTTTATAAAAACTATTCTATAATACAACTCCATAACTGTTATTCTAAATTCAAACCTGTTATAAAAATAGTGCTGGCTTTAGTCCACTTTTAGAATAAAAACAGATTACGTAATATATGATGTTTAAAAAGTATTGAAATTAGAAAAAAGGGCCACTTTTGAAATTCACATATATAGGAAATCTAAAATAAACTGCTTCAATTTGACAGAACCCTTAGTTTAAACCGATTTTTGAGAATCATAATTATCTTAAAATCCTTAAAAGTTGTATTAAATATTTATAAAATACAGTGAAAAATCCAATGCCTACCCGACCCAGCCAAGAATCGAACCCAGGCCTTCCGCACTGACCATTATGCTACCGGGAAGGCTGACGTAAGCACTGAATTTTTTTTTCCCTGCTTTGATTTTTGAATTCTTTTTAAGCGGCATCAGTGCCATCTATCCAACGGTCATTGCAACCGATGGTTATGCAGATTCATCTTTGCAAATGAAATACCACAAATTTGATATGATAATAACACAACGCTTTAATAATTTTTTTCAATCAAACTGAATCAAAACAGTGAAAAAATTCAGTGCTTACGTCAGCCTTCCCGGTAGCATAATGGTCAGTGCAGCCGCCCGGAATGCAAAAGACCCAGGTTCGATTTCTGGCTGGGTCGGGTAGGCATTCAATTTTTCACTGTTTTTTATAAATATATTTAATACAGCTTAATATAACTGTTGCGGAAACCCACAACACACACTATGCTATTGCTTAAAATTACATATTAAAAATAGAAAAAAATCCACTCACAGTTCCATGCCGCTCCCGCCGTCCTGAACGGGATCCATATGGTCCGATGGAGCCCGAATCCGGCTCCGGGTCTTCTAGGGTTCCCTAAACACACCCAAACTACCCCAAAGTGCACTTTCCCCTTGAAATACCTGTTACTCCAGCAGCGGTGTGGCCGACATCCCGGCTAATTGTTTTCCCGAAACAATTCGCTTACGACGCACACTCACAAACACAGGTTGCACAATCCACTTAATTAGAATAATACGGCTCCAAATGCCCTTATTACTACATAAAATCTATTTAATTATCAACAAACGATAACTATCAACCAGCCATATTGCCTTTCCAGAGACAAGAGTATATAAAAAAGAACAACTAGTGATGGGGCCATTATGCCACCAAACAAAATTGAATCTCGATAATCGATTCGTCCATAATACAAATCAAAGTTTTATTTTCAACAAAAATAAATGCCTGTTTATTTGCAACATCCCGCCACCCAAAGCGGACGTACCGCTTTCTAGCCTGAAATCTTAAACTAGTCAACCGGTAATCGAGCTAAGGTCGCGACTGCGCGATTTAGCACCGATCCATCAACCAACACTTGCGCCACACGCGGAGTCCCGTCCGCGCCCCAGACTAACTTTAAAATGCGACCTCGTCTCCAAAATAACGATGGCAAATTAGCCTCTTTTAATAAAACCAGATCCCCCTCCGAAGGGGGCGACGTCCGGTCTGTCCACTTTACACGCTGCTGCAATAAATGCAGATACTCCAGTGACCAACGACGCCACAAGTCCTGACTCATTTGTTGTATCATTTGAAAACGAGACATCCGGTGTCTGCGTTCATCCTTCCAGGGATACTCAGGCAGGGCAGTGAGTGGCCGACCGACCAAAAAATGACCAGGGGTCAGGACTTCCATGTCATTTGCGTCAGAGGAGAGTGGACAAAGCGGACGCGAGTTGAGAACCGCCTCAACCTTACAAAACACAGTTGTAAGTTCCTCATACGTGAGGGTAGTTTCCCCGACTACCCGGCGCAAGTGGGTTTTTGCCGATTTTACCGCGGCTTCAAATATCCCGCCCCAGTGGGGACAGGCTGGCACACTAAATCGCCATGTGATTCCCCGCTGTGCGAGAGCTTGACTTATGCTATTACAATTTTTATCCAGAAAATCGTTCACATCTTTTAAGTAGTTGGCAGTGCCTCGGTAGTTGGTACCGTTGTCGGATCGAATGAGAGAAGGTAAACCCCGACAAAGGCTTCCGTAGACAGAGCCGAAACCACTTCCAGGTGGACGGCCTTAGTGGCCAGGCAGACAAAAACGCACAGGTATGCTTTCGTGACCCTAGTGTTACGATAGGCTGTGGTTTTCACCAGAAACGGTCCAGCAAAATCCGTACCGACCCCGTCGAACGGCCTAGTAGTCTGACAAACCCGGTCAGAAGGGAGATCCCCCATCTGTGGCTGCATAGTGGAGGCCTTCACCCGATAACAAGCCACACACTTAAATAACACGCTGCGAACCACTCTCCGAGAGGACAAAATCCAGAACTCCCTCTGTAATATCGCCAGTAACGCATTACACCCCGCGTGAGCGTTGTTTAGGTGTCTATCCGAGACCACCAGTTCTACCAAAGGTCCTCCTTTGGGGAGTAGCAGAGGATGACGGCTACCGAAGGGCAGGTCGGCATTTTTGAGGCGACCTCCAACGCGTAACAGTCCATCCGCATCCAGAAATGGGTTGAGCCGAGAGATCGCTCCCTTGAGCTTTGCGCGACCGACGCGCAAAATCTTTAGTTCGTCCTCGAACCGGTCAGCTTGAACCAGCCGTATCAGGGCCAACAGTGAACTCCTGCGTTCCTCAGCACCCGCCACGGGTGATAACTGCCTCTTGTCTGGATGGCGGCAGTTATGTAGAAATCTCCGGATCCAGCAAGTTACACCTAGCAATTTGTCCAGTTTGCTGTATCGAGCCGTCAACCAATTCGGATCCGGCCTTGACTCGTTTGTTGTCACCAAAACTTTTACTCCAGGGAGCATCCCTAGAGAGCCATCGATCATGGTGACCGGCCATGATGACTCACCCTCCTTTAACCACTCTGGACCCCACCAGAGGGCATGCTGCACCAATTCCGGCGCGGTGCAGCCCCGAGAGGCACAATCGGCAGGATTCCAGGGGCCGGGAACGTGCCTCCAACAAATTTCGATGCCCGAGTTCTGTACCTGAGATACCCGATTGGCCACGAACGTTTCCAATACGTGGGGTGCCCCGCGTAGCCATGCCAGAGCTACCTGACTGTCAGACCAGGCGTAGACATTCCGGATGTCCACCGTAGACGTCAGTTCCTTGTGCACGTGGCACAACAGTTTGGCCAATAGATGCGCCCCGCAAAGCTCCAGCTTCGGGATTGTCAGCCTAGTTTTGAGGGGAGCCACCTTGCTTTTAGCCAGAAGCAAGGAGACGGCGATTCGACCCTTCGAGTCCACCGTTCGCAGATACACCACTGCGGCATACCCTCGTTCTGACGCATCGCAGAAGCCATGTAGGCTTGCCCTGTATTTGCCCCGCGGCAAGATCCGCCGCGGCAACGCCACCTAATTGATCGCCTCGATCGTAGAGATCAGAGCGAGCCAAGTGTCGAGTGAGAGCCCTACCAGTGGCTCATCCCACGAGACTCCGAGTGTCCACATTGTTTGCAATAAACACTTCGCCATAAAAATGCACGGGCTGATCCATCCATTTGGATCAAACATCCGAGCGATGGTGGAAAGGACCGTCCTTTTCGACCAAACTCTTGTAGTTTCCATTTCTACCCGGAATGTGAAAATATCGTGAACCGGCTGATATTTAATTCCCAAAACGGCGATAGAGTTCGGGTCTCCTGCGTCCTCGAATAGCTGAGGATTCTGTTGGTGATCTTCCGGAATCCCAACCAGAAGCTGTGGCTCGTTGGATAACCATTTTCTCAACTCATAACCACCAGCCGCGAGGAGTCCGATAAGTTCATTCCTGATGATGAGCGCCTCCTCCAGAGAGGCTGCTTCTGTGCAGATATCATCTACGAACACGTCACGTGTCAGTACAGCGGCTGCCCGGGGAAAGCGAGCCCGTTCCTGCTCCGCCAGTTCCAGCAGTGACCGGATGGCAATGAAGGGACTCGACTTCAGGCCATACGTGTTGGTGTTGAGCTCGTAGACGGTGATGGGATCCTCCGAACGTTCCCTCCAGAGTATTAACTGAAACCTCCTGTCCGCAGGATGTATTACTGTTTGGCGGAACATCATCCGGATGTCCGCACCGATCACCACCTGGTGTCTTCGGAAATTTAAAATGATGTCGACAATGTCCCGATGTAACTTCGGACCAGAATGGAGACATTGGTTCAATGAAACTCCAGTCGACGACGGTGCCGATCCGTCAAAAACAGTCCGTAGTTTTCCAGATGAGGCCTTCAACACCGCGTGGTGAGGCAAGAAAAAATGATCTGTCGTTGTCCAGTCGACAGTCGCCCGGGACATATGCCCCAAGGCCTCGTATTCTCGCATGAACTCGATATACTTTTCCCGAAGTACCGGGTCGCGAGACATACGACGCTCCATGGACAAGAGTCGTTTCTCTGCCAACGCCCTCGATTTTCCCAAGAGAGGGGGACAGTCGATAAAGGGCAGTCGAGTTTCGATCCTACCCGACGCCATCCGACGTGTGTGATCCTTATAAAAGGTTTCGCACTCCACATGCTCCGGATCCAGACGGGAGACCATGGGAGGCTCTTCCAGTTCCCAGAATTTTTGCATCGTCCTAGCGATGGAGGTAGTAGCGACGACAGGTGAGACATCCCGCGTCTCCTGGTCGAAAACCGGTCCCATTAAAACGTGTCCAAAGATGGTAGGTATAGCTACCAACGAAGAGCGGCCCAGACTCCGCTGAGGCCCTAAAAGGATCCAGCCTAGTACATCCGCTCCCAATATGAGGTCCACCGGAGCCGGCTCCTCGAAATGAGGGTCTGCCAGCATGAGACCTGATGTGTCAGGCATT
Organism: Eudonia lacustrata; assembly: GCA_947562085.1. Lineage (NCBI taxonomy): Eukaryota > Metazoa > Arthropoda > Insecta > Lepidoptera > Crambidae > Eudonia > Eudonia lacustrata. The sequence continues at coordinate 21,855,285 of OX387316.1, forward strand.
GCGTCCCGCGGAATGTCTGTCGGTGGATGCCAACCCAGCAGATTGTCGAGTACGATCGCGGCCGCCGCAATCCGTATCGAAGCGGAATGCACAGGAGAGAAGGAAATGTGGGTCTGACCGGACAGACCCCCCACTTCTGTATCTCCGACTCCCCGAATCGGAACTGAGGGAGGCGCGCACTCCAGACGTAGGCGCCTCGCTACCCTCGTAGTAATTAAGCAGCCCTGTGCCCCAGTGTCTAGGAGGGCTCGTATCCGGACGAAGTCCCCCCTAGGTCCCCAAACGCGTACCTGCGCGATGGGCATAAGAACCGTCCTCGGTTCCGACGTAGCCCGACCACAGGCTAGTCACGCGTCAGAGCCAGCAGCCGACCCTGTCGAACCGTGATGACTCGGCCAGTAAGTCGGACGCGTGCAGGCCACCATCCGGGGTGGTGCGTATCCAGCTGCCCTACCATACCGGTGATAGGGTGGGTGGTATTCCAACCTCGGGTACTCGTGCAGTACCGGTGAGAACTGTTGACGGTTCTCATGTCGTTGTTGTTCCGGCAACGGCGGCGGAGGATACGCGTACGAGTATCCGGGTGTTGGGTCCGGAGGTGGGGCTCCCTGTACCCAGTGGCCCTTAGAGGCACCAACTCCTGGTGTTGGTCGCGCCGGGTGCCGGGTTGTAGCAAGAACCTGGCTCCGTTCCGGCGGTCCCCAACTCACCTGAGCCGGGGTGTACGAGGGGTTGTAGTGTGGCGGCCGTGGCGGACTCCGTCTTTCCGGAGGCGGAGTTGACCCCGGCCCCAAACCGCCACCCGTGGGAGATCCCCTCTCCCGAACCGGTGCTGAGCCCTCAGCACTACGGGTGCACAGTAAGCGATGGTGCGGTCCGCCGCACACATCGCAAGGCCTCGCCTGGGGACACTCATTATACCTATGTCCTCCCAGGCAGGTATAACACAATCCTCGTGTCCGAACGAGGTTTCGGCGCTCTTTTGTGGGCAGCCCGAGAATTGCTGGACATAGCTGTTCCAAGTGCTGCTGTCCGCAAACCTGGCATCCAGAACCGGGGTTGATGGCGGCCGCAGCCACCAGCCTGCCGCGACCCTTCCCTGGGTTGCGTGGCGGCTGGGCGCCGTAGACTCCGGAAGTGCGGGCCGGCGCACTTGTCGGAGCCTCCTGGGAGGCTAGCTGGTTTTCCAGCAGGCCAGCCTCCTCTTCCAGGAACTCCAGAAGTTCCCCTATCGAGGGCAGAACGCTGCCGAGATCCTTGTGGACCAGTCGATTCCGCTCGAACTTGTCCCTCATCTCCTGCGACAACTTGGCCAGAACGATGTGCAGAAGAAGGAAGGACCACTGGTCGACGGGCAGTCCGAGCGTCCTTAACCCGTTTAAGGACACGGTGAGCGGGGTGATCAGCTGCGCCCTCAGCTGAGCCCTATGGTTGACCCTCGGCAATCCCAGCAGATGGGTCACGTGCGCGTCCGCCTGAAGACGCGGCTTCTCGTACCGCTTCTCCAGCAGCTGCATGGCGGTGTCGTAGCTCGCATCCTGCAGCTCCAGATGCTGTACGAGCTGTCTGGGTTCTCCGTCTAGGAAGGAACGGAGATATGCCAGCTTTTCGGCCTTGGTGAAATCCTTCCGAGTATCCACCAAGGCCAAAAACATGTTCCGGAATCCAGCCCAGTCCCGCATACATCCGGTGAAATGCGGGACCTCCAGGGCACCCAATCTTCTTATGGCGCTGGGTCCAGGGGTGTGGAGCGAAGCGGGGCGCGCAACAGGCTTCCCCTCCCGCAGTCGCTCGATTTCCTTCACCCGCTGAAGGACCTCGTCGTAGATGTCTTGGATGTGCTCCAGATCCTTGACATATTGGGCGTGGAGGGCCAGCTCCTTCTCCCCGACCGGGTCGGTTGACAATAGAGCGGTTACCGACCGCTCGGCCAACAAGAAACGAGCCTGCATTTCTTTCGAACGCGTCTCCAAGGCGTCTTCCCGGTTAGGCCGATCTATTAATGCAAGCAGCCCGGTGAACCACCGGAGCTGCTGAGCCAACTCCTGCCGTAACGCTGTCATTATAAATAATTTAAACTAAATAAACCTAAACACAAAATTAAAACGAGTCAACGAAAACACGGAATCGATTATCCCGAATCGACTCGATGCTTTCAATTGAACGAAATTAAATAACAATTAACGTTCCGAGAAATGTCCCAGCCCAAATACAACGAAAACAACGGTACTACCAACCTTACAATTCAACCGCACCTGTCCCGGAAGTGCGATTTTACACGAAATGAGCTTAACCTATTACGAACTAACAAAATACACAAAATTACACCAATTAACCTAGAGGTCCGGTATTAACCACGCTCTGCTACCAAACTGTTGCGGAAACCCACAACACACACTATGCTATTGCTTAAAATTACACATTAAAAATAGAAAAAAATCCACTCACAGTTCCATGCCGCTCCCGCCGTCCTGAACGGGATCCATATGGTCCGATGGGGCCCGAATCCGGCTCCGGGTCTTCTAGGGTTCCCTAAACACACCCAAACTACCCCAAAGTGCACTTTCCCCTTGAAATACCTGTTACTCCAGCAGCGGTGTGGCCGACATCCCGGCTAATTGTTTTCCAGAAACAATTCGCTTACGACGCACACTCACAAACACAGGTTGCACAATCCACTTAATTAGAATAATACGGCTCCAAATGCCCTTATTACTACATAAAATCTATTTAATTATCAACAAACGATAACTATCAACCAGCCATATTGCCTTTCCAGAGACAAGAGTATATAAAAAAGAACAACTAGTGATGGGGCCATTATGCCACCAAACAAAATTGAATCTCGATAATCGATTCGTCCATAATACAAATCAAAGTTTTATTTTCAACAAAAATAAATGCCTGTTTATTTGCAACAATAACAATTAGCACTTAAAAATAAAAAGTAAAAATCCTTAAAAGCCTTAAAGTGTATTGTGATGGAAAGTGTTAAGGCGCCGTCTATGTTAAGACGCTTTTTACAAGCTTTTTTTTCAATATTAGTATACGCTGTAAAAAAAGGTAGAAATGAAATGTCTCTTGCCGGTACACACGCCCGCACATCAACCTATCCAAAACTGTCAAATTCCTTCAATCAAAGTCAAAGTCAAAAGTTTTTATTCAAATAAACTTACGAAAAGTGCTTTTGAATCGTCCATACATATTTTACCTACAACCCATTCAGGACGTCTACTTTTTAGCCGTGGAGAAGAATGGGACATTTACTTAACTTTACACTTAATTCTAAAAAAAACGTACTTTGGCACTATGCACTAATTCAAAACTATAGAATTACTATGAATGAATACCTATACAGTGTGCGAGAATTGGAGAAATGTCTGTTCCATGCATTCTTATCATGAACTTACCCATTTACATTTTAATAACCCTTTTTTAAAAGTATTTCCTTAACGTGTGTCTTAAATTTCTCAAAGGGCAAAATTTAAATGCATTCGGGATTTTATTATAGTCAAAATTAAAGTTATTAAAAATATTTTTTATTCAAATAAACTTTAGAAAAGTGCTTTTGAATCGTCCAAATTTTTTTTTACCTACTACCCATTCAGGACGTTTATTTTTTAGCTGTGGAGAAGAATGGGCGCAAGAAACTCCACAGCTTTAACTAAATACATTTACAAAATTATATGCCGTTACCAAGTTATACAAGTTTAAAAAACCTTAACAATATTTTAAATTAGATATATAACCTGTTGGAGTGATGGAGCATTTTAAACCCATGCTGTTTTGTCTTCAATGTAATCAGACACTTTATAATAACCTTTTTTATAAAGCTTTTCTTTAATGGCGATTTTTTTTTAAATTATTATTATTATTTTTGTGTATAATGCCTTTATTAAAAAAAAATTCTCAGTTTTTTTTAATATCAAGTTTTTGGATATTACTTAGAACTTTATTGTAAAAACGTACACACAGGCCTCTAAATGAATTATTTACTTTGAGGAGCCTAGTATAAGGTAGTTTGTTTTTATTTCTGGTGTTTACATTGTGAATATCACTGTTTTTAGAAAAAGTTTCAATATTTTTATAAACATACATTAGGTTCTCGTAAATATATTGTGATGCAACTGTCATTATATTAATATCTTTAAATCAATATATTAAGTGACACCTAGTTCCATGAATGATCCATAAACTTTCTGCAGTCGAAGTTTAAGTATCACAAGTTTATTTTTATTACTAGTATTAAAATTGTGTCGATATACACAATGTTTTCTGTAAAAAGAAATGTTTTGGCGCACATATAGAATGCAGTTATAAATAAACTGTTACGCAACCGTTAGAATATTTAAACAACTCCTTAAGAGACACGCGTGCTCCTAGGTTATAAATACACCTTACTGCTGTTTTCTGTAAAATAAAAATGATTTCTATGTCTGCAGCTTTACCCCACAGAAGGATTCCATATGACATAACACTGTGAAAGTGTACAACGGTAGGTGTGTAACAATAAACTTTAAACTTTACGAATATAACATGGTTGAACATTTAATGAAGAAATTGTACAGTTTTGGATAGATTGATTTGCAGGGCGTCTGTACATCCCAGTATACAAGGTCTCCCGCCTTTATGAACCGATGCAATGGCGTGCTTTAAAAGAGTTTAAGGCGACGCATTGGAAATTTAAGTGGCAGTGATCTTGATTTTTCCCAACAATTACAAAACACATGAAAGTGTTATTTGATGACATGATTTTTCTTTAATTGACTTAATTTATCTAGTTGCAGAAACACGATTTCTTAACTTTTGTAACAGAGAAAAAATACCAAAGTAACCTCTTTTAACACATAGATTTGCATTTTACAGGCAAACCAGACCGATTTAAGCATCTAAATTTTCTTAATAGATTAGTCTTAACACACACTTCAATATGCTAGTTCAATTTTTTTTAAATAATTTGTAGTTTTAATTGGAAGGAAAAAAAAACAGTTTTTCTTATGGTACGGGGCACAAATGGTCTGTATTAGATTAATTGTTTAGCGGTGCGTCGCCTTAAATAAAGCTCCCTGAGCTGAAAAAAACAAATGAATTTGCTAATAAGTCTAAAGAGCTTTCGTTATTTATTTTGTTATATATTTGTTTTTTTGCCTGAGAAAAAACAATTGAAAATGCGTGATACTCGTAGCTATCGTGAGGAGCTCGATGGCGAAGCGGTTAACGCGCCTGGTCTGCGAGTGCTGAGGTTAAGCAACTTTCGCAAGGCCGGTCATCGGATGGGTGACCAAAAATGTGTTATCTGGAACTCTTCCGTGCTTCAAAAGCTGCGTAAAGCTGTTGGTCCCGGCTGCATTAGCAGTCGTTAACAACCACTAATCCGCACTGGGTCCGCGTGGTGGTTTATGGCCCGTTCTGCCTATCAATCCATAGGGAAGGCTCGTGCCCCAGCAATGGGGATATAAAAAAGAACTGACGAGGATACTCGTAGCTATGTTTTGAATACAAACAGCCATGAGAAGCCGTAGTGTCAGTGCCCCTTGAAACAACTTGCAACTACCCTTATTCGACAGCGGAGCATCCAACGGTTTCTTATATAATCAAGAGCTTCTTTAGTCGCTTGGGGTCGAGACATGTTGATTGGGTCAAGCGATTTTGTATTTCGAGTGTGCACTTCGCTTTTTATCTTCACTTTGATTTGTCTCAAAGGTTGTTCAAGCATCGTTGTTATGGTGATCGATTTTGAACGAGAAATTGGTTTGTGCGAAGGCGTATTTATAAATTTGCTCAAAAATATAATTGGGAGTGGCAATGTTAAATAGAAAAGTACTTATTTAATAACTTTACATAACAGATGTTATGTTTAGATTAATTTAATTTATATTGACTGACTGAGTTCATAAATGATTTAATAAAACATAAAATAATTAAATTTTAGTAGTAATTAGTGGGTACTTGTGCCATAATTTGCTTGAGGTGTTCACCTATAATTAGCTGTGCAATCAGTTTGAAACCACAATGCAGTGTAGTACCTAGCGAATAAGTTCCAATGTAACTCTCTAATAAATCTAACATCTAATAACTCTAATAAATCAAATAAATAAATCAAGTATTAAATAAAACAAATCAATCAAATAAATCAAGTAAATCAAATAAATAAAATTTAAATAAAATAATATTTTTTTTATAATGTTACACTGTACTGACTTAACTTTGTTCTTTCATGCTGCTTGTGTTTTTGCCGTCATATTTATTAGTTTTCTGTAAGTAGTCAAAGAGTGTTTATTTTATGAAGTAAGTGTGTTTTAAAAAGTCGCTCGCCGCTTGCCCGAAACTCGTAGCCAGACTCTAAAAGCTGTCAAAATATGCACTGAATTTGAACCTACCACTTACGTCCAGTTCTAGAAACACTGGTATATCGGTAAATCGGTTCAACAGACTCTGATATTACGTATAAGTAGTGCAGTCATGAGCATTAACATGTATGTATACACTTTTGACTAATTTTGATTCTTATTTTCATTGTATTAAGAGTTATATTGTTTACATGTTAATGTACTGTACCGATACCTAGCTTACCCGCTTACGATATCCAAAGTATAAGTGAGCACTCTAAGCGAGGCAGGGCCGTAGTCTTCTGCCTACGTGGAGATTTGGCAATTTCCTGGGAGCCGCTACTAATACCGATTCTCTAAGGTAAAAATACCGGTTTTTGTTAAGATACCCATTTTCATATGAAAATACCGATATTTATACCGTTTTGTTACCGGTATGTACCGAATATTACCGGTATGTACCGAATATCACCGGTATGTACCGTAATATTACCGGTATGTACAGTTATGTTACCAGTATTTTTGGTACTGCTGAATGGCCCTATTCACGTCCCCTCTTAAATCAATCGCTACTTCCCATCACCGTGCGCTCTCACCCTCTCAAGGATGCCCTCCTACAAGCGAAGGTTGTATAAATATTGGCGCCTCGCTTTGGAGGCTAAGTGCCGCCTTTGTCTCGGCAATAAAAGAATAACACTCATTTACGAACAATGAAACCTTTGGCCGCTGCTGCAAGCCCGGCACAGACCTAAACTGGAAAAATATTACGCTTTCGTAATAGTTTTTTTTTCTAGCGGCTCTCGTTGTTTCGTATGAAATGTTGTGATATCTTATAAACAGCTTTAACATGTCAGACTGGTTGAAATTAAGTTTCTTTTTTCTTTAACGAAAGCCTCGGTGGTCGAATGGCAAAGCGACGTCCCGGGTTCATTTCCAAGGTCGAACATAGTATGTTACGATGCATAGCCCAGGTTTGTGATCACCAATTCAATTCGCATTTGGCAAAATTTGAAAAAATATATTATACTAGCTGACCAGCGGACTTCGTACCACTTTGACAGTTTTCATGACAACAGAACAAACAAAACGTTGACAGTTTCCATGACAACACAACAAACAAATCATTCGTCCGCTTAAGAACACCCGTATCCCATGATGGACCCCTATAGCAGCGCCACCTGCTGGATCCAATTGTAAATCTCCTTAACCTCTCCTCTCCATCTCCTCTCCTATCTTAATAGAAAATTTCATCCAAATCGGTCCAGCCGTTTAGAAGGAGTTCAGTGACATACATTCATACACACGAATTATTCGATGTTCATGCCAATATCGATTCTTCCTATTCGCAATTCTGCACAATCTGAATCGCACAGAAGATTTATTATATAAAGATAGTAAAAAATTATCAACCACTAAAAACATTACTTTCAGTAAATTTTGCGGTTCGTACAGTCGGCGGCAGATCAACCTACCCAAATCTGACAAATTTCTCCAAAGAATATTGATCGTTATAGCCAAATAATAAAGTTCAAAATTGATTGTAGAAATTTGACAGTTTTGGGTAGGTTGATCTGCTGCCGTGTGTACTATTATTATGAGCAACTCTTAATTCCACTTCTGTCATCCTTCGTCATAAAGCTATGTTGAAAACAAAAAAATATGCAACAGACCCGACACGTCTCGTCGTAAAAAAATACTGATCGCCGCACAAACTTAGTTTATCTGAAATTCCAGTAAACGATAACCAGTAAAAAGGCGGCCATTTTTCCCATCAACATATTTCGTAATTGACTCATGCTCCTCATGACGTGATAGCTAAAAAGTCGATGAGAGCTCCGAATGAGATAGGTTCATAATTTAGGGACTTAATGTCTTTGTGTTGACAACTTTGCGAAGTTGCTGGGCCCGATTTCTTCATAGAATATAAGACAAGGCATTGTAGGTCCAGGAATTAACACAATTGTTATTTTTTTTTGTGAAACGTTGATAAAACGGAGTAAATCAGTTTCGATATTCTATTGGTATTCTTTTGTTTTTCATGTTCACACGGCGGCAGATCAACCTACCCAAAACTGTCAAATTTCTACAATCAATTTTGAACTTTATTGTTTGGTTATAAGGATCAATATTCATTGGAGAAATTTGACAGATTTGGGTAGGTTGATCTGCCGCCGACTGTTCATCTATAAAGAAAGTTTGTTATATTATTTTTTTGGGATTGAAGAAACTATTTTATTATTGTTTACTAATTTTATTTTTATTACTAAGTTTATAACGTAATTTTAATATAAATTTGTTTTATAGTAACTACTAAGATTCTATCTCCCCTAGCACACCAGACAAATCTCAGTGATTTTTGTGTGTTTTATTGTTTTATATCTTTTATTTTTGTTAAATAAATAAAAAAATGCGGAATTGTTCTAAAAGAAAGCGTTAATATTATTATATTAGAATTTTTTTTATTTTACGAAAGACTCATTGAATTATCACAGTTATGCACGACTGAGTCATACGAAGCGCGGAAGACAGACAATACATATATATATCTCTAATATCTTTACATATATATCCATATATTGCCTAATATTAACTAACTTGTCTTCTCATCTATGCCTCCCCCCATTCCAGGAATCTGAAGTTATATCACATAGTGGGTGCGATCCGTTTTCGGCTCATATCGTTTAAAGGCACACTTGAAGCTAACTGTCAAATAAACTTAATATGTTTATGTGACGGTTAGGTTATAAAAACTTTTGCGGCATTCAATTTTAAAGCGAATTCACCGCAATAAGGCTACGATATTTGATGATTCTTGGAACGTTTTTATGCGTGATCTTGAGGGATACAATGTTGGAAATAGCCTATTTTTGTTGAGGTACTGTTTTTAGTTTTTTTATAATGCAAATGTGCCATATTTTTTATTTCTTTTGTGTTAAAAGATGAAAAGATGGAAAGTAATCACCGCTGCCCATGGCCACCCGCAAAATCAAAGTAATCGCGCATGCGTTGCCGACCTTGAGGAAGGAGTTGGATCTTGAGGAGGGAGTAGGAATTGGGAGGGGGGAGGGGTGAGAGATGGGCCTCCGGTACTTTCACTCACCGGACGAAACACAACAGCAACGTATGCCGTTGTTTCACGCCGATATTCTGTGAGAGTGTGATCCCCCAATCAATTTACTCGATTTAAAGTTAATCATTAGTTAGTTAATGAAGTTAGTCGATATTTTCATACATTTATGTTTATGTTGGATTGGTATTTCGCCGGGCGAGCCGGCCCATTTCGTGCTGCAACGCAGCGTGGCTCTACCACTCAGACAGTGTCACTCATTTAGCACCACCCAGGGGTCACGTGTAGTGTCTCAAGGGTAAACCCACGGACGCGAGTAACTTTAACCCCCAAATATCTCCTATGCAAAAGAGTATTTTCAGAAAGGTAAGGAAAAGGAAAATAGCCTATATCTGTCCCCATTGAAAATAATATAATTATTTTTAATGACTTAACAACTTTTATATTGGCATTTTTGCAAACTTAAATACATTGTTGTTATTATCTGACATGAGTAACTAACAGATCGGCCCATTGCCTTCCACACTGGCCCAATGTGGATAAGTGAGCTATAAAGACTTCCACCTTACGAAAACGGCCATGACCAGCGTTGATGTCCGAAGCACGGCGTAGCTCCAGACATTCAGTTTGGTCACCCTTGGTAATCCAGCCTTTCCAAAATATTATTTTTGTGTATAGTCACGAGCGTTACCACGTAAACAATGTAACTCTTAAAACAATAGTATAAGATAAGTGTCGCCTCGGTGGCCGAGTGGCAGAGTGCTCGATCCGATACCTGAAGGTCCCGGATTCAATTCCCAGGTCGGGCAAAATGTACCTATTTCGGATTTTTCGATGCATATCCCGGGTTTGTGATCACCAACCCGCATTTGGCAAGCGTAGTGATTAAGCCATTACCCATCAATTGTAGCGATGACTTGATTTCAATGATGGAGGCCTATGCCCAGCAGTGGGACAGTTATAGGCTGTTTACTTAAGATAAGTGTATACATGTCAGTGCTCATGACTACTATCAACCGTTTAAAAAAAAAAATTATACAAATCAAACACATCTTTAATAATAAAAAAAGAGTATAGTTAGTACAAGTATTGCGACTGTTGGTAAATATTTAAGTATTCATAAACCGTTTTAACTACCAAGCTATTTTTAAAAATACAATATGCCGAGTTGGAACTGTGTTAAAACACAAACATTCTAATAATAACGCTATCAAAAGATCCTCTTATAAGTTGTGTTTATTGTTGTAAGTGCTTACAACAATAAATTTGAGCCCCTTAACAAAAACAAACGATAGAATGCTTGGTTACCTAATACCACTATACTAAAGGGCCATCACATCTCGAGTGGGGGTTAAAAGTGGAGGGGAGTCTTCGGGAGTAGTTAAAACAAAGCAAGCCCCACGGTATTGGAATAATTATTGGTTTTGCAGCTTATTTATAAAATATGGGGTGTGCTCTTTTTTACGCTCAATTGAACGGAACTGAAAGGATTTGCCCGTTCATTTTTTTTGTCGAATAACAGGACGTCATGGAAATATTGTATCAAAAGCTTTTACAATAGCGGGAACCTTATTATAATTCTGCAATGAATGTTTTTGAGTAAACATTGTTTTACGTACTCTCAGTTTTTCCTTTTTGTAAAATTATCAATATTTATAATTAATTTGTGAGAGTTGTAGTTACATAACAAATTTTGTTAGTTCGCACTTTCATAATTTATGTTGATTATTTATATAATTTCAGAAATTAATATCTTTATACCCAAAACGAGGTCATGATAGAACTTTTATTATTTTTTTAGATTTAAAATATTTCAAAGTCATGTTTTATCGTACAGTCTACGAGTAGATAATCCATTATAGACGAGACTATCTAAAAACGTGTCATCATTCCGTAAAAATAGAATCTTACCTCTGTGCGTATACGGCAGTAAGAGAATCGACCAATAACAAGGTAGAAAAACATACGTTTGCGCCCTTGTTGAACCGATTCCGAACGAGTTACACTGCTCCTAACATTACTACCTACTTTGGGTCAGATAAAATTGATTGGGCAGTGTAGATGGTTCAAGAATCGAAGAATCGCCCCGCTATTTCCATTTCTCCTGCCTTTGAAGATTCTTCGTGGTTAGCCAATTTATCTAATTGTACTTCAACACTCAAATGAACAATGAATGTGTCTTAATAAAAAAATCAAGCACACTCACAGCACATTTAGTACACGTGTCATAATCATCATCATCAGCTCATTTTATGTCCCCATTGCTGGTGCACACGTCTTCTTATAGATGGATAGGAAAGGAACGAGCCATAAGCCACCACGCGGGTCTAGTATACGGATTGGTGCTTGTTAATGACTGCTAATGCAGCCGGGACCAAAGGCTGAAAAAATCTTCCGAAACGTAGATTAGCTAGATACATTTTTAATTTGATGAATGAATTTTTAAGAAGGCCGGTCATCGGATGTTTTACCAAAAATTTACCTTGAGCTCCTCCGTGCTTCGTTAACAACCACCAATCCGTATCATGGTGGTGTATGGTGTCTCCATCTAAAGGGAAGGCTCGTGACGTGGCTCCCCCTTTTTGTGACAGTGGAAAACTCGTCGGCCGAGTACCACCGCGCTCGGGGAGGCGCGGATGGTTATGTGGGGTTCTCCCATCCAGCTCCCGCCTCCCTGCCCAGACCCGAGGGTCTTGACAGGGATTCGGGAGGAGGAGGGGCCTACCCACTAAAAACCACTGTACATCCCCTTCACGTGCCGCCAGAATGACTGGGATCACCGGTTTGGCAGTCACCAGTGTTCACCCTAGCGGCGGCCCGCCAGAGGGAGCACGCCCGAGGATGTTTGAGCGTGCTCCAGACGACCTGAAGCTAGTGGATGGCCTAGCAGAAGGGACGAATTGCTGGTGCTGATGATCACCTGTCTGTTGGGTTAGTCATCATTACGAAGTTGCTTACCTTATTAGCTGCTATGCGCATCGTACTGTATCGCGATTTTAAATATACCCCATCACGAGTAAAAAGGCTAAAGAGAATTTAGTAGGATGCGGGGACACGCACTAGTGCGTGATGCCGTTCCCTCTAGAAAACTTCTGTTGGTGCTTCGTTTTACACGGCTTGAGGAACCCTTTAAGTTTCTCGCCACCCCCAAAAAAAACTCGGCAAACTCTCGCAAATTAAAAAGAGTTAAAAAACAATATACATACTTAGCACTGGAGTCCAATTGCAATCAAATTATGTGCAGATCTTAAGCATGAGAATGTAATGAGAATTAATTATATTAAGGCTTTCGTCACATAGCATTAAAATGTAATGATCTTGTTAATGTGAAATTCGCATTATATTCCTTTTATGGAAAGGTCAGACAACAATGCAATATGGTTATTTTTGCACTGTATGATTATGTATCATCAGTTTCATATCCAAATTAAGCGAAAAGCGCCATACTTAATATGTCGATACGACAATCTTCGTGTCGTGCAATAATCATTTGGGTGATGAAATATTCATATAACTTATGTGATAAAATAATTTTGTATGAAATGGCGTAAAATTTGAAACCCACATTTTTTTAAAGTCAAATTCATTCTTTATAAGAGAAGGTTTAACATAAATTTAAAACAAAAGCTAGTAACTTATATAAAAATATTTTACCTATCTGGTGTTGTTATTGATATCTATAAAATCTTAACTATTTCTGTGATAAGGTCTTCTCCTAATGATTTAATTAATAAATAACAGTCATGTAACTTTACCCATATCAAAACAACTCCGCTTTATTTAGAAATCATAAGCTAACCATATCTACTATCAATTAATGTTGATCGATGACTGTACCCTTCCGATACTCCACGGACCGAAGTCGAAGAACACAGCAATTACTTATTAATTAACTGTATCAGTAACAACCGATGAGCCGTTCGTAATTGAACTATAAATCATAACCTTACGCCCCGGCACTTTGTGCAAGTTTGGTATATTAGAAGCACCTAGATGCTGATTCAGGACTTGCTGGCTTTCGACTACGTTTGCAAGTTCTCTCTCACCCTTCAAAGGTATCAAAACTGAAAGGGGTTCAGCGCAAATTCAACTAAATTATCAAGCCGTAAGGTCGACATTTAGAGGGGTCCCACAGGGTTGTTACTTAGTTACGATACTATATATTCTTCGGTTTCTGAACCATAATCTTAAGATGATTTATGATATGTTGTACTTCTGACGTTTACGAGTTAACAAGCGCACTGGGGAGGCCTTTTAATCAACTATGCTAATGTTAGGTGTTGATCCTTCGGTTGCGGCAGTGGGCCTCGCTAAGCCTAATGTCAATATTAGGTCCTAATTGAATCTCCGAATGTGAGTAAAATTTAATTAAGGTCCCATGTCGTGTTATATTTTGGAGTGTTAATTATTCTGCATGTCTTACACGCTGAAATGTACTACTTGGCGGTTGACGTATTTGATTGAAGGAAAACCGTCCTAGTTTTGCTATTAAATCGCATTATAGACAAGCGGTGAATGTTTTCGTACTGCACCTTTTACAAGTATATTGTCGTGTTATTATAATAAACTAGATGGAATAGTTGCATGATTTCATTACAGATTTATTAGTTAAATAAATATTATTAAATCCAAGTTCTACTATTAACAGTTGCAAAGATATTTGCGATGTTATTTTGTGAGTCTTATTACGATTTTGTGTTATCACATATTCAGCAACTAGGCTGTCCTTGTAACATTTTTTTATTCTACAAAAATAATCAAGTTGGGAATAAAATGGAAGGTAGGGGAAACCTGTTTTAAAATTCAGTCATAATTTATATATTGGGTTCGAAGCATCTCACGTACGATCTGTATTACCGTTTCTGGGTTCGCTGAACGGACCCCAGAAATTATAGGATGATAAGAAAAAACGGGAAGGTTTGCCCTACATGGAGGTGCTTCATAAAATGTGTTGTTTGTCGATGCAGCCGTGTAGGTAGGTACACGGATTTCCGGATAAAGGATAAAGGATATTATCAGCTAACCCATGCTTTAAAAAACGTGGTATATCTGTGGTATATCGAGTTTGTAGTTGAAACCGCCTTATAGGAAGACGGCTAGTCCGTTTATTTATAGCCAATCTTTAACATACTACCTATCTAAAGATATTTAACCTTTCATTTTAATGTAATTTACTATGAAGAGAAGCATGATCGTGTAGTGACTTGACATCTTGCAAGTATAACAACAAAAACGGATAAAAGTGTAGAAAAAAATAATAGATAATAGCAAAACTATCGTTATACCGGGTTTCCACATGGGTGACTAGATTAAAATATCTTGAATTACACCGTCGAAAGAAGAGAGTTGCTATCCGCATTGAGCCAGCGTGAAAGTTAAGGTCTGATCTTATCACATGAAGGCCTGATTTTCGTGTTCAGTTAATTAGGTACATTAACAAAAATATATGTATCCTAGTAGTGTTCGCTACTGTCCTATTCAGTTTTGCTACTCATTCAGTCCTCTTATTTCACCAAAACATTGGCCGACAATCCCAATTATTAGAATACTCATCAAAACGTGACAGATGGAAAATCCCAAAACAGTGTAAGGGTCAGGGGTCGACCGGGCATACTAATAGGGGTTCCTATTAATTTTGTCACGGCAAAATTTCAAGGCAAGAAATCCAGGCCATCAAGGCTAATGCGGAATGAAGTGGGTTCGGGCTGGACTCTTGGAATATGTCACGAGCGACAATATAGTTTCTATTTATTTCGCTGACGTCTGGGACACACTTTATCATTTCACATTCAGGAGTAAATTTACAGTACTCATTGAGTTGTGTGATTGGTAATTACAGTACTGGAGACCGAAAATATTAAGCGCAAAATAATTTAACCCAATAATATAAGGCATTTTCATTTTACTGGGTATTGTAAATGTTATAACTTTTTAAACTAATATATTCACTTACATTAGTGTGACACATCACAAACATGGTAATAATCCCGTTAATAATAATAATTAATCTACCGTTAATGTTAGTCAATTTAGTAGTTAATATTAATCGTCCGAATCTAAACTGAAACAACTCATATAATATGTTTATATCCATTTAACGAATTATATTCATGTACAAAACGATGAAATAGCCAATGCTATAATGTTACTCCTACCTCTTCTGTTTTAGTTAATATGACACTTTTAAATATACCTGTTACTAAATATTACGTAGTGATAACTATTCCTGGCGTCTTGTCTCTTGTACTTTGCACCTTCCCATAGGACGCCATGGGGATTAGTGTTCGAGGTGACCGTTCAAATCTGGGGCATGCAACGTTGTCAAAGAATCTCTGATTGGATTAGAATTGGTTCAAGTGTATTAATGTCGACGTTTCCATTTTGAGCTTCACGGGAATTGTTGGTCACGGTGTTGTGTTACAACTTAGTCATGAACATTATTTTAATAATTATATTTTGGAATTTGGATCAGAATTTATTTATCTTTATGGGTTTCAGAAATATATTTTTAGATAGGTATATGTATTTTGGTACAGTAGGCAATCACATTGGTAAAATATCGCAATAGTTTACGTTACTCAGAAAATTTACACATTATACTAATCTAATCGCGATTACTTTGGTATCAGGTAATTTATTCTTACGTTTCGAACCCTCTGAATAGTCTGTGGTCTAATCAACACGAGTTGGAAGTGTTTTATTTATATTTGTAGTGTTTGGGTAAAAAACATTTTTACTTGCTCTAAAATTATTAAATTGTTATCTTTTTTTGTTATGTAAGACTATTATTAGATACGGGTACTTTAGCAAGTACCCACTACAAAGGAGGAAAATATCAATAAAAATTACAATCAGCTGGAGAGAAGCAATTCTCGTACGTCATAACGCAACTCATAAATCAGAAATGAACAAGAATAAACATGGCAATAGTTCGCGAAATCAGATATAACAAAACAACTTAATACAATGGACACAAAAGAAAATTGAAACAGGAAAAACTAGAAGAGTAAATAGGTAGAGGACAATCGGTTGACCCACTTGGACAATTGGACGCGGAGATTTATCACTGGGTGTATGTATGAGGCGATATCTGAGTGATCCGACAAAAGGATACTCTGTTTATTATCGTTCTTTCTTTAGTTACGATCTCGTTTATTTTATTAAAAAAGATTTCTGTAGACGGTTCCAAAGAAATCTTAGTGTGCTCCTTGCGTAGGTTTGTAGTTGTTATATTAAAATTATTTTCTTTATCGGCGACCATAACAGTCCTTTCCCAGTAAATGTATAGTATTGTCATGTCTTTTGAATACACAAAGGAAAGTAAAGGCACATTCTGTATAATGAGGATTCATTTCTCATCATTTGTTTTCTAGGATAGTGCTTCTTTTTACGAGGTCTCCACTTTTGATCAGCAATTTCCTGAAAGCATAATAATCAAAACGTTAAAAATTACATCATATGGACTAATGGGACAGTTTTTATAATGTGCATTTAAGAATGTCAAATATGAGTGAATTGTTAATTTTAGATTATTTGCAACGCATGAAGCGCTTATGTTGTTAGTTGTCTCATAATAAACAAAAAGTATCTATCTCTGTTGCCCTAACAACAGTTAGCAAAAGGATATTCCGTTTCTCTTTAGTTGGGTATTTCAGGTCAAATATTTTCCTAAGTTAGACATTTTCATTACTTATCACCATGTGATTAAGGTAAGACTTATAAAATAGTAATAGACCTACTATTGTTTTATTAATCTTTATGCGTAGAGTAAGAGTTCTATAGATCAAAGGATCAAATGAGTGATATTGAATTCAGCAAGCTAGCACCAACTCATCGTGGTCAATACTAAGCCTGTTTGATTTTTCATCACCATGTGAAATTAAGGCATTAGAAATAATAATAGTTAAAAAAGGAATATTTCTACTATTGTTTTGTTAATCTTAATACCAGAAATTTACTCTTAACTGTTTACGTTATTTAATCGAATGATCAAACGCACGATAACGCATCGTGTGGTCCAACTCTACGCAACTTACAAAACAGATCAAGAACACACTAAGTCCGTGAGATTTAGTCAAACAATGTATTGCGTCACGGTCTAACTGAATTGATGATCATTGAGCATTTCCTCCGCGTCTCGAAGGTCACGCTTATCTTACAGCCATTTGGATAATAAAATTATACTAACGGTACTATAGAGGGGTAATCACATGGCGTAAGTCGAAATATGGGCATGGAATGATGTTGGTAAAGCGGGAAAACTTCGTGGAGAAACTACTGAAAAAATTGTTGGTTTTCATTGGAAGGAGAGGTAAACAATTTTTGATGGCTTTATTAATTTGCTTTTAAAACGATAACACCGCCATATTTCAGTTTTTTTTTGCTGTTTTACAGTAAAAGCACTATCTACCTAATCTAAAAACGCATGTGTAAGAAATTTGAAATCTTCATTCTAAAAAATTTTTGCTAAGCATTTTTGGTAGCGCAATTACTCAAACACTTGAAATTCCTAGTCAAAGAATATCAGGCCACATTCAGATGTCACGCACAGACGTGCAGCCACGGAATCCACTTGTCTCACGACACCGTAACTTGGGGCTATAAATCAGGCCTGCTTTAAACTCGATCCTATCTAATAGGGTGTGGTTTACAACTGCCGATTTTGTGGAATGATTTGTCCGGAATTCTTCAAAGTAACTTTTTAATTAATGATGAACCTCATAATATAAATTTTAACGATAACAATAAAACTACAATCGCACAAATATACTTGTTGTACTATAATTTTAATAGCTATTAAATTTTCTTTCAGGTGGTGGTCATATCAGGTAGTATCCTATAAAATTACCTCTCTTGCCTTTCATTTCAATTCAGGGCAAGCCATTTAACAAAATCTTGTAACATACCAAGATTCAACATTTTTGGATAAGTTGCGTTTTTTATACGTAAATTTTTCTCTACTACTGTTATTGAATCGTAACGATGTTGAATCGTAATCGTGTCGTAACCTGTAAACATAAGCTTCTTATCCGCAAACACATGTTTGAAGAAATTGTTTGAAAAAAGTGCGTAAAAAATTGTCATTTTGTGAGCAACCGGGTGGTCTGCTAAACACGTGTGGCTGACAATACTTAAAGACATTTTAAAGTAATCTGCATTTTACTACAAGAGCGGTAGCCAAAGTAACATTAAGAAAACTATAGCGAAAAGAAACTATAAGAAAAGAATAAAATGTATGGGATTGACATAGGATTGACCACGTGATTTAGCGCGACTTATGTCAATCCCATACATTTTATTCTTTTCGAACTGCGCTATCGTTTTCTTAATGTTACTTTGGCTAAGCCTACTGGTACGTTTAAAATTGGTTAAGCATTTCTAAGAAGGTATACATAATATACTAATTATACTTTTTGAAAATGTTATATTTATGACAGTGTAATTTGTAACTTTTGAAAAAGATAACGTTTTAACTAATAACATTAATTTTTTAAGTAGTAGTAAATAGCCTATAATTTTCCCTCTGCTGGGCAAAGCCATCCATCATTGAAATCAAGTCATCGCTACAATTGATGGGTAATGGCTTAATCACCACGCTTGCCAAGTGCGGGTTGGTGATCACAAACCCGGGCTATGCATCGAAAAATCCGAAAATAAATTTTGCCCGACCACCACTCGGCCACCGAGGCGTTAAATAAACCTAAATTGTAAAAAATAATAATTAAACAAAATATAGATGCAGGTTAGCATACTACCCTTATGTTATTGACATTCCAACCATACGTACGGGCATGAGCATTAACATGTAAACACTATTGACTAGTTTTGTTCCTTATTCCATTGTATTAAGAGTTACATTGTTTGCATGTTATTGCTCGTGACTGTACAAAGCGCTTTGCCTCAAAATAGAGGCTTTGCTATTTTATAATGCAGAACTGTAGAACAGATGAGGAGTGGAACTCGTTGCTTGCTGATGGTTTCCATCTTTTTAGGTAAGCAAGTTTAATTATTTTAACTTAACATATCAGTGAGATTGCGGTCTTGTGCTTCCTATTTGTTTTTGTTAAGTAAAGATTGATGTAAGATTAAACAAAATATAATGGTTACTTTACCCAATACCCAAAACGTTGGGATCATTCCAGATGAGCAAACAGATAAGAAAAGAGGTTTTTATTTATCCAAAATTTACTGACTATTTATTTTCTCCCTCTTCGAGCGTAATACGGTCTCAGGCAAACCTAATAGGAATTAATTGTGCAATTTCAAAAGATTACGATCTACGCAAACACTGGCCCTACGCATCGAAGCTACAAAACTTTGGTGCTAAAAATTTACAGACGGACAGACAACCCTCGCGATAGACGCCTGTTTATTGCATTTCAACCCTTTCGGTTTAGGAATGGTCACTTTCCGCCTCTTAACTGTTCTAAATTTTCAATATAAAGACGGAAAAATGCATTGCATTCTGAACCCTATTGCGTTTATGACAGCGTTGTTATTTTTTTAGATTTATGTGAGCATTTCTAATTTTAGGATTAAAAACACAAATTATTTATTAGGTACAACAACAGTCTTCTTTTTGTACTGAGATGTTCATTGTTAATCTAGTATCTAGTGAATTACTTGACTGCTATTTGTTCATGTATAATAAATAACAGCTCCTTGTAGATAAGATAATTCGCCATCGTGCTTTTCAAATCATTTTAAATTATCGTACTCAAAATGTTTTGAACTTTTCAAACTCTACTTTATAACTCTAAATGCATCGACTTTAAAAAAACCTTCCAAGACCATTTTTTATTGTCTTTAACTTTTTCTTGAACATGTTTTGCTATGGGGTTCGTTTTTTGCGTTTTGTAAACTGAGATGGCCATTTAAAGAGTTTGAAGAGTGACAGCTGACATTAGTTTTAATAAGCTGCGTTGGT
Source organism: Eudonia lacustrata (assembly GCA_947562085.1). Taxonomy (NCBI): domain Eukaryota; kingdom Metazoa; phylum Arthropoda; class Insecta; order Lepidoptera; family Crambidae; genus Eudonia; species Eudonia lacustrata. Next base: position 21,875,608 of record OX387316.1, read on the forward strand.
TGCTTTATGCTCCTCTTAGGAAGGTATCATAAATATTGTATGCACCGAGTGTGACAGGAGCGGTATTGTTATAACAAATTGGCCTGACGAGTGACTATGTTAGTTAGAACCCATATTTTTTTTTTATTTAAAAATAACCATGGAACGGAACATAACGTGACTAATGACAATACTCATTTTTTCATTCACGCCAGTTTTTTTTTTAATTGTTTTATATTTTAAATTTTAGAATTTTATATTTTAGTCAATTATAAAAAACTAAAAAACTTCAATGTAGAGAAGCTTAAAATTTTAGAATTTCACATGCAAGATCTTGTTTGCGCAGCTGACAAGGTGTTAGGGGTAATTTAGTACAAGTTAAAAAAAACTTTCGCAATGTTGAATGTCCTTGATGATGATCGAATAAATATATTGCGGACTTATATAAAAAAAGCTGTAGATTGCTGCTGCTGCTCTTACAGCAGTAAGATATTGAAAATACACTCTTTTGGCTTTCTGTTATGAATAAAAAAAATAAAAACATTAAAGATCCAAATAGTCCGTAATGAGTTATAGACCAATCGAACGATCAGAAACATGATGAACTCCTTAAACGATCTAATACAACCCATCAAACACTTAAATACATCGTTAGTACAATCGTTACGGTCACTGGCCAATTAATCCTAAGATATTCAACATACAAATTGAACCTTACAATTTGCTAGTTATAAATTCAAAATGCATTCGAGCAGATAATTGGGAAGGACCCGGGTATAGGCGGGCGGGTTACGTTGGTACCGTAGCGGATGGAAGAGATAGGGGAGTGTGTGCTCCTAAATTTGGTAGTTTTGCACCGGCTAAAGTCGGCTTTGTCCGGTCTTGTGGACAGATAGGGTCAGAATTGGGGGCTCTGTAATTTCGCGCCTCTGACATTGGGCGGGCGGAGCGAGACGTAATAAAACTAATTAAACACAACCACTCTGAGTCTACCGCGATTCTGTTGACTCTTTACTTCTTTTGTCAACCTTAACAAAATTTCCGATATTTACTAGATCGTTCGATAAGTCCCGAGACTTACTTGGAGATGGCGCATATATAAATAACTCTTTTGATTTTTAGAAAGTACTGGCCATCAAATAATGTTTTAATTTTTTTTTTTAAGTCGGACAATATTTAAATATTGATTTACAGATATTTAAGTGACGCTACTTTTTTAATTCCGAAAACAATGGAAAAAACAAGTTTCGTGTGTTAATAAAACATTGTTTTTAATGGGAAAAACACCGTTCAAGCACAGCAATAACACTTTATAAGTTATTGCTGTGCTTGAAATATGCTCCATCTAAATCAACCATTTGTCGGTGGTATGCTTGTAGTGTTATGTCTCGTTTGCCAACAACATCCTAGAATTCCTAGGCACTTTAAAGCCTCAATCTTCATTTATCTATGAAACTGCAAAAACAAAAACAAAAACATATGCAAAAACTTTGTACCCCTTTTTACGAAAATTGCGCGGACGGAGGAGTATGAAATTTCGCACACTTATAGTTTATATAGAGAAGGAGTACAGAAAGTTAATATTTTTTTTAATTATGCATAAAAAATACAATAAAACAAACATTACACACACTACCATGTATTTGACACACACGTATATATACTCTTTCCAAAAATTTCAAAAATGGAAGAGGAGCGGCTGAAATCTGTCAATGCCAATCCAAACTCACATTCTATCTTTTTTAATTTTTCATTGCATAAGATACAATTCGTGCAGCCTTAATAAAATTACGGTTGAATTTCGACCACTGGGCACCCACTAGTTCGTAATAAATATATAATGCTCTTATACCTTTTATCATCGTCGCCACTTGTAGAATACCGATACACTGGCTCACTGTCGCACCAAGTACTCTCTACAGACGCTCGTGCAATCCTGTCGCTCTCACTCGACAGACTGACAGCTGTCATGCTACTTGTGCACATGAGACAATGAACTATATCTATTATATATATACACAAACACTACAAGGCCGATTTCAAACGCGGTCGTATGGACACAAAAGACGCTGAACGCTCTGGTCGTCCAAATGAAACAGTGACTCAACAAAACATCAACCAAGTCCTGAAAATCGTGAAGGAAGATCGAAAGGTAAAAGTGCGCGAGATAGCTGAGATAGTTAAGATTTTAACTGGTAGTGTTTTCAATATTTTACATCAAAATTTGGCCATGAAAAAGCTTTTTTCCAAATGGGTGTCCGCGTCCGCGTCTGCTAACAATTGATCAAAAGCGACAACGTATTAATGATTCAGAGCGCTGTTTGGCACTGTTTAATAGAAATAAAAAGGATTTTTTACGTCGGTATGTGACAATGGATGAAACATGGATTCACCATTTCACTCCGTACATATTAATTTGTAACTTTAATCAAAATAATAAAAATTAATTAGTCTGTATTTTTTTAAGTTTTTCTCTGTGAGATTTTGACAGTTAATGAATGAGCACATCTTCTTTTTTTTTGCATCCAAAAACTGACAAATTTTTATTTACAAAAATTACAGTTCTGTTAGACGTAAAGGATAAGCAATTAAATTGTCTATATCTTTTGTCAAATTGATACTAATAAAATTTACAAAAATCATTTTCGTATTAGTAGAGAAAAGGGTAAGGATCTCTAAGGAAAGAAAAAATGATTAAAATGTTCTTTGTAGCCTTTTTAATGCTGCAGTTTCTATAGGTACACTGTACATTTAATAGGTGCACTGTACACCATGGCGTTGTAGTCGTATAAATAAGGTTTTTTCCTCGTCAATACTTCGCTTTACAAACCTCTTTAGCAATTGTTCTCTCAATATTGCTTAATCAGCAAATACTTTTTAATGAGGTTAATCAGGATCACGTTAGAATGCCGAAAGGCTTACGCCTTGTTCTCCACGCACGCAATGTTTAATCAAGCCACCATACAATGAGCCCATAACCCTACCTCTGACGATTACGAAGGGCCATAAAAACTAAGCGTACCTACCTACACACTCTAAAATCTGAATTTCTAATAACATTCTCTCGAGCAAAATGAACATGCAAATATAGCGTACACATTAATTTTTGTTGAAGTAAATACTGTCTGGAAACGTCACGAAAACAATGGAAACTAGAATTAGTGAGAAAAAAACAATAATCTGTGCCAGAAAATATTAGTTGCACAGTTTCTGAACAATTGCGTTTACCTAAATTGCATGACGTCACTATATCGCTTACGCAGTCCATTGCACCTTCTCCAGCGGCTAACGAGAGGTGTAATCAAACAAAAGCCGCAACAATGCTTTACCAAAAGCTACGTCACGCAGATTTTACAAACTGTTACATAACATAAAATCAAACCTGGTTGGTTTATTAAATTAAATAATACGTTATAACAACTGGTCCGTGGTTATGGCGGTAATAAGATTTTGATGAATTGCCGCAAATAAAATTTATAATTACTTTAAGTCTATAGTAATTGCAAGTGGTAAACGTTGATAATTAAGCTATTTTTATATGGGTATTGGCGTGACGCTTTAAATTCCATTTATTAAATTTCATTTTCCAGTTATTTTTAAAAATCTGCTAGGTTTAAACCTTCCCGTATGAATAATACTGCCGAAGAATCTTAACGAAGAATTAAGGATAGTAAGGATGTTACTTAGTCAGTCCTTCCTTACTGCGTCCTTCGTTAGGACGGCTCTATTATTTATTTATGTGGGAAGTCGAAAGTCTACCCGTAGCTAGTTGAAAATAATCACATTAAATCAGTAAGAGTCCCATACCAACCTAAAATTATCGTATTTCGCACAACAGTCATATCGCGTTGTCTAGACTACAGCGGTCGCGACAATCGTCAGAACACTTCCAGTTAAACTTTATATCCAACAGTCGGGCGTTAAGAACATCGCACACGTAACCCGTTAGAGTCCCAAAATGTTTAATTTTGTCCCCATCTAGGGTGAAGGTACCCAAATAGGGGGGCTGCCTACCCCCAAAGTCACCCACCACTTGCGATGTAACATATGATAGGTGTAGTGCACCTTAATCACTTATTTAATTGCTACATTTATTTTGTTGATTAAAATACTTGTTTAGAGTGTAGGGTTAGCAGATTAGATGATTTTTAAAGGACACTTCTATTTTTTTTTATAAAACTATGTAGGTAATTGCTGTAATCGATTTCAATATTATAGACTAAAGTTTATTTTAGTTTTGATGCCTTGGTAGCCGAGTACTAAAGCGCCTGTTATTCAAAGGTCCTGAGTCAAATTCTCAGGTCGGATAAGTGTGTTTCTGATTTTTCGATTCTTAGCCCGGGTTCTTGAATTACCTACCGGCATTTGCCTAGCGTGGTGATTAAGCATATTAGCCACTCATCAAGAGTAACGACTTGATTTCAACGATAGTGGACGCTGCCCAGCAGTTGGCTAATAACTAATACTTCTTACGTGTGACCACTAAATATGGTCATACTTTTTTAATGATACAAAAAGCATTACTTTAACAAAGCAACTACGGCTAAAAAAAGATGTAATTAATAACAGTATTTTTAAACAAAAATTAAAAGTAGATTCCAGTAAAAAAATACCGAATTGCAACATAACCGTTTGTTTCATGCATTCCTGACTATTCCTAGCTATAAACACTTAGCTGGAGAACGCCGTGGTTATGAGCACTTTTTTGCCGACGGTACTAACCATACGAAGAATGTACGGTTAGCAGCGTCGAGCGTCGACAATTTAAATGCTCTCACTCTTCACGAGACGCAAAGTTTATCGTCGCTCGTAACTAGGACCCCCTGTATAACACCACCAGTTTTATTCGACCTCTCCACCCCGTTCTGTTGTATGTGAATTAGGCGATTGCGGGCAAACACATGAAGTGTTCGGAGGCCAAAGAAAATTGGATGTGATTTCAAGGAATTCAAGATACTTATTAAGCGCTCGGCCAAGCGTTCGTACGCTCTTGTTAGTAGTAACGGCTGGTCCAAAGAAAATTTTGGCCTTAATAGAAACCATTTTGAAAATTCATTTACTTTTTAAAATTCTGTTTCTTTTCATTTTTAGTAAAAATATTTTATTTATGCTAATTTAAATGTGCTTTACCGAAAGATGGATTTAGTAAGTTGTGAAGAAAAACTGTTTGTTTTCAGACATAATGTTTGTGAGGTTATAAGAAGATAATGTTATGGAAAGGTTAATATGCTTTTTTAACAGCAGAGTGCCATCTATCCAACGGTCATTGCAACCGATGGCCATGTAGATTTATTTTTACATATGAAATACCACAAATTTTAAAACATAACGCTATAGTAAATTTTTACTTTTTTATTTTAAGTGCTAATTGCTGCACTTAAGCTGAATAAAATACTTATAAATACAGTAAAAAAATTAAACGCCTACCCGACCCAGCCCGGAATCGAACTTGGGTCTTCCGCAATCCAAATAAAAATTTACTATAACGTTGTGTTATCAAATTTGTGGTATTTCATCTGTAAAGATGAATCTACATGGCCATCGGTTGCAATGACCGTTGAATACTCGTAGATGGCACTCTGCTGCTAAAAGAACATTAAAAAATATTAAAAAGCAGTGACAAAATTTAGCGCTTACGTCAGCCTTGGCGGTAGCATAGCGGTCAGTGCAGCCGCCCGGATTGCTGAAGACCCAGGTTCGATTTGGGTTGGGTAGGCGTTTAATTTTTTCACTGTATTTTATAAGTATGTAGGTATATTAGAAATATAGCGAACAATAAAGTTGAAAACAGATCGTGTTGACAAGTGACCTTTCACAGTAATCGGCTTGGTATAGTACTGGACCCAGAACGCTGAAATTTTGCAGGCTAATCACTTTTTCATGACGTAGGCAAGAGATATGACAAGATTTTCCGAAATATAAAAGTGTATCTACCACTTAGCAACACGGTCCTGCAATTGCTGTATTTCGTAGAAGGGAAGATCTAATAAAATTACAAATGGTTTAAGAGATTGGTCGGTATTTTGCGATTTATATCCAAGGTGTCATTGGCTACGGGTATCCCTTCTGTAGCTACGGTGAATGCTTACTTTATGCTGTTTTCCTGACTTAGTCGAATATTATAAAAAAAAATTAAGCAACAGAGCATCACCGTGACCCAACGAACAAGCGAACAACGCAAACAAAACAAAGTGTACACACAATGGAAAATTAGCGGAAAATCTTCGTCCAATCTCAAACTTGACTGTGCAAACCGTCCGAAATGAGCCGAAATCAAATATGAACATTCACACGAAACGAATAAGACAAACACGGGCACACAATGCCGGACCGGGCCGTTCTTGGCCCTTTTTACGTAAGAATGGCGAACAATGGCCGGTTATGGCGATTACATATTCTGATGCAAATATTTCTCGCTCCGCAAGCGAGAATTAATTGAAAAGGTCTCCCGTCACTTTGATTTATGGACGCCCGAGCACGGACAGGATTCTGAGCCTCAATGTACACGTATTTGACGATAAGCTTTTGGATAAATTGTGGGTTAAATCGAAGAAGTGAAACTTTCGCTCGCTAAGGAAGAATAAAAGATGTGTAGCGTGGAACTAGATTACAATGTTGCCCTTGTTATGGCTTCCAGGTATTCGTCTTCTGATGCCTAAACAACGGTGGATGTAATATAAGAATTTCAAGAGTCCTTGCCCCATTTCTGTAAGTTTGCTTAGAGCCTTTTGCCCAGCATTATAGAAAAATACTATTATTAAAGAGTGTTAAAAGATTAAACCAGCATTATAAAAAAACTATACTATCATATTATTATTAAACCCTTATATTGTTTATACTGCTTATCTTATAGTAAATTAGGGGGTCGGGAGTCGGGGTTTTTACATTTAGTGGATGGCTATATACGAATAAAATCGCTATAGCTTTACACTAGTCTCTCGTTCTTTTAGTCAAAGTCTAATACAAATACTTATTTTGTTGAATGAAATCATTCTCGTATTTGTTACATTTACAATATATTTGGTGTTACAAAATACCCCGTAAAAAATATAATAAATTAAGTCAAAAATATTGTCAACCCTAGTAAGCTTTTTTTCTTTAGTTGAAGGCTTCGTGCGATTAGCACATTTAGCAAGTGTCAAAGTAATTTTTCTTACAAGTAATACATAAATAAACAATATTTCCTTCCAATAATGATGATAAATGATAATAGAAATGAGAAGTGAGAAATTATATAGGTACCCCCCATTCGACATAACACAAATTTTAGAAAATAAAACAAAACAGCAGACATGACTCTTCACTTTCCCGCCAAGAAACTAGCATAGATTATTATTTAACAGAGAGGCCTATCGACCAATTTTGATAATTGTCAACTTAAATGGTTTTTCCGTTTTTCATCCACAAAGGTTCAATTCAATGATAACATATATAGATGCTATGATTTCATTTGCTTAAGTACTGGCTTCAAAAACGTCAAGACGAAAAAAATGTTATGTTGTCAATTTCAAATCTTCATCGATATTCTACAATTGTTACGTGTTTTTTCCATTTTTTTTCCAAAATGACGATGTTTTCTAACTCAGAATATTTCGATACGATGTTATGTGTAGGTCGTGAAGATAGCAATTAAATCGTGCTCGCGAACTGTATCAGCAACGATTTATCGATGGAAGACCACCCGCTGATCAGCGACGGCTACCTTCGTACCAGTGTTTTATCAACATGTCAAGACGGCTACATACCATAGGCTCCTTTCATCGGTCTACTGAAAGTGGACGTCCAAGCACAGTCAATGTCAGGCAGGCTGAATTAGTGATAGAGCATTTTGAAGAAGAGCCAACCACGAGTACGAGACGAGCTAGAGCAAGATTCGGTATGTTGCAGTTTGGCGAATTCTTCGTGACGACAACCGTCACCCCTATCACTATGGCCGTAAACAGGAGCTACCAGGTGATATCCTCCGATACCTCAGGCAGTTAGAGGAGAACCCTAATTTCGTAAACTATAAAATGTTTTTGTTTTGTTGATATAATTTTTAACGCAAATTTTGTTGCGAAGAAATTACACAAACAGCACCACCGGAGCACCTGACCCGGTAGGTCAGAAGGGTGCAGGTTCAAATCCTACTCGTGGAAATTTTTTCAACATTTGTGTTTTCGTAAACTATGTTATTTGGATGGATGAGGCAACATTCATGAGGTCAGGACTTTCAAATGTGCATAACGATCACGGTTTTAAAATAATGGTTTTATTTTTTAGCGGTAAGTCATGCAGTGATAGTACGGTTCTCAAATATTGTAAATGGATCTTGTTATAAGGCACAATAGAAAATTTCACTTCAAATATTCCGTAAATAGGTTTAAATATAATACTTACAGCTCTTTCAATTTGTCAACAATATCAATTTATTATTTACTTTCAACTGTATAGTTTTCCTGGTATAAAATCATATGGAGTGCGGATCCCAGTTTGCGGTTTTACTTAATTTAACTAAACTTGCGTACGTGTTGTTGGTCACACATAAGGTATATGCGATGACACTGATGAAGTTTTAATAAAATGAGAACAGAGAGAATTGATAGGTATATGCATATTTTCTGCGCTTTTAGGTTGCTTAGTAGATTTGGATGCCTCTTACCTAAAATCACACTAACATTATAAATGCGAAAGTTTGTGTGTATGTCTGTACATTTGTTCCTTCTTCACGCTGCAACGGATGGATAGATTTGGATGAAATTCGGCATACAGATAGTTTATAACCTGGATTAACACATAAATAGGATAGTTTTTATCCTGACATTCCCACGGGAATCACACTATAAATAATAATCACAATATAATACTAAAAACGACAATTTAATTTTGATAAAAATAAAAAATGATTTCTTTGTTTTGTTGTCATGGAAACCAAAGAGAATTTAATCACTTGATGGAAACTGTCAAAGCGGTACGAAGTCCGCCGGGTCCACTAGTTGTAAATATATTAGTGAAAAATATTAGCAAACTTTTTAAGATTCTATCCAAACCTTGATACTGAACATCCCAAGAAAAATAGATCACCATTTCACTTTTTTTTCCCTACCATTTTGAACCCTTTAATTGGTCTGTTCTCACACCCCACTGTGATGGTAGACTATCTGAACTAATACTTTAAGGCAGATTCGAATCCCACTTCTAGAAAACCTGTTTAACAATTTTCGATTTGTGTCTTGACTTGAGTATCTCTATCTAGTTAGTTTATTTAGCGACAATGACATCATTAAAATTAATTTTAGCATCAGCGTTAGTCTTTAAACTGACTTGTGTGTGCCACTGTACCACATACTCGTACAATGGAATATCTATTACCGCATTGTTATGTTGCTTGTTCGTTGTAATTGAATCGTTGGACTGCCGTGTCGCGGGGGAGCCGAGGACGCTCCGAGTGATTCATGCTGTATTATTAAAATCAATGTGATGTTTGCGGTAAGCACTAGCGTTCATTTGGTTTTGATTGGCCTATGTCTTGTTTGTATCCCGCTAGACAGATACCGATGATTGAGTAGTTGAATTATGATGTATTCTCAGGGCAATTTTTAATTCCCAGGTCGAACATCATTCCGGATTTTTCGATATACAGTTCGGGTTTGTGATCACAGTGACACATGGTATTACTTATACTTACCCATAATCGGGATATTTCTAGGTTCAGCCCTTCCCTCTCTAGGAGGAGATTAAGCCAAAGCCCATTAATTGTGACGGTAAATGTAAAAGGTGAAACGCATTCATAAATTTGTTTGATTTAGAAAATTTTTGTTGATACCTTTTTGGGTCGAAGGGTCAGATTTAAAACTTCTCTGTTGTATTTACCTCCATAATCTGTATACACACTGTCCCAAGCGAAAGTGCAAAATTGTTAAATCAAATAGGGCAGATCCAACTAATGTAACCTATGTAAACTGCGCCAACAAAAAGGCCCTGCCAATTTTAGTTGGGCGCCAGTTATTTAGTGCTCGAAGTGGAGCTAAATTTGCAATTATCCGAGGTCTATACCGAAATCACGGCTGGCCATTACTGTTTGTGTATTTCTCACGGGGAAACTGTCCGCTTTCGTGCGGCAAGGATGTCCGCAATAACTTGGAGGCGGTAAATGCTATAATTAAATGTCTTGATTATTATAATTAGGTAGTGGAAGGAAAAGTGCTGGTCTGGGCCAGTGTCTTGTCAATTGAATTGAAATCTGCAATTGAACATTTGAAACGACAATGAAATACATGTTTGAGATTATTCAAATATTTTCTAAGTATGTTATGTCCTTTCAAATAAACATATCGGTAATTCATCGTTATGGTCAACATAAATAATAACTTTATTTAGTGCCCTATATATTTGCAATTTAAATAAATTTAATATATGTGACAATTATTACTGCCAACCTCAAACGATTTACATAGTAAGCCATAAATACATAAATTTATTGCATTTTACACGTGTGTTTGTGAATGTGTGTGTAAGAAGAGATATAATAAGAGATATATTTTTACTTTATAAGATGCTTGTCATACTAGTAATCATAATATAATATTGCTACAGGTACCCTATATAAAGCAGTAATGAATAATTTACCATTTGCCGTCTCCATACCACTGCAATCTTAGCAGTATCACTGAAGGCAGTAAATTCTGGCCTGAGGCTCGTAGAAAAAGTATATTTACCCCGGGAGAGGCGCGTGATCCGACAATTTACAGGCCAACGGCTGTTTTACTGCAATTTCACTTGGTATTTTGACCAGTTTATCGGTTTTATTGGCTATTTTTAAAGTCGCATAAAATTCTGCAGGGAACGTTATGGAGCACTGAATGTAAGTCTTGCAGTTGTTGTTTTGCTTGTATTGATGTAGCTGTATCGTTCGAAGTGGTAGGTAACATTGATTCTATTAGAAATTAAGTTTTCTTTACAAACAAATAAGAAGTATCTTTCGATGTTTAAAGTGTAACAACATTCTGATTCTGTTTAACATCTCAAAAGATTCTAGGTGTTGGGTGAATGTGTTTTATGTCAAAGTCTTTCATTTATTGCATTCCATAAGTAATAAGTATAAAGGTTAGGTATCTCTTTGGTACTCAGTATGCAACAGTACAAATAAGGAACAATACAACTTATTATTTCCAACTTTCAAATTTTCTCAATAGACTTTGAACTTTAAGCCTAAGTTAATATGGTTGACATTGTATTGAAGAAATTTGACAGTTTTGGATAAGTTGATGTGCAGGCGTCTGTACTAATTTCTCATTTTGCCACCATGCTGTATTGTATTGCATTTCTGTTTTCTGGTTTAAAGGGTACTACCAGTAGAACCCCGCTACACACGACTTTAAAGTTCATACTGACACCCCCCACCAATCTAACGGTTATAAAGTTAGGTGTCAGACATCCTTGCGCAAGCACAAGGGACCATCTGCGTCAGGTCATAACGCCAGATCAGGACGCGCCGAAACGCATTCTTCATCCGGTACTTTTAAGACTATTGTCTCGAGCGAGTTGCTCCGTGGACACGTAAAGTCTACCTAATTTCCAGATAGGTTACCGGAGCTGTAAGCTTGCTCACTTCTCGTTGCACTAAGAGTACAACTCGCAGATTCCACTGCTCGGGTCGTCAACTCTAAAGTCGACTACCACATGTCCTCTTTGGTGGAGGAGTTGTAAACCCATTCACTTCTCAGTGCCCATCCAGACACCTCATCAGTTCCAAAATCTACCAGTAGAACCACTGAAGTTGCAGGGCATAGATGCATAAGGACTGAAGCTACAAGCACAGAATAAGGAAGTATTTACAAGGTCAAAATCGTATCAGGCGGGCCACATGCTCCTCCTCTACCGAGTCACTATCATAAATAACCAAATCGATATTATTGATTAAGGAAGAAAACATAATTATCTGCCAATACAGTTAAAATATTTTTAGCTCGTCAATTAGCTCTCAACACAAAGTTGGAATGACTGCAGACGGACAAACGACAGCGTAATTGTTACAGTTGGAAACTTCTGTAATGACGCCAATTTCTATGGAAGTTGCCGCAGGCGATTCGTGTGTGCCACTCCGCCGTGTCCTGTACTTATTGTTTCCAATAAAATTTTCGCTAACAATACCTATATAGGTGTTCGTGGAATCCGGAGCCGAATCTGTTTCTTTAAGTGTGATGAGAGTTTGTCTGGTTCTCTAGTTCCTTATCTGAAAATAATAATGGAAATAATATGAAAAATAAACGCGTACTTAGGGGATTGTTAAAAAATGTTTAGATCCAGTGTAGCAGTTCGCGTAACCTTGTGAAAACAATAACTGTAAAAAAATTATTACATCACAAAATGTCTTACTTATATTTCTCTCCCTTTTTTTCTGTTCATTTCTTTTACTTAGGAACCTATATCTCGTGTCTTTGTTTAAACAAAAAATTTTTCATTCTTCCTTTTCTCATTATTCTTTTTCTAGAGTTAGCGATTGCAATATTAATCGCCACTTTTAACACAAGTAATGTCCAATCGTCCATACCGCTACAGAATTATTTTTAAATGTATCTGTATAACTACATCAAAAGCCAGCAAACGCCAAGTAGTGCGCGCGTCCATCGGCTGCAATATGAATACTTGTGCCACGTGAATTATGCCTTGTTTATTTTCAATTACTGAGCAGGACAGCGGCGCTGTCCCGGCTGACAGATTAGTGAATTATTACTATTATCGTCCAGTCATCATCATCATCAACATTGCAGCCAATAGACGTCCACTGCTGGACAAAGACCTTCCCAATGGATCTCTACAACGACCGGTTTTGTGTTTCTCGCATCCAGCCGCTACCCGCGACCTTTACCAGAACGTCATCGCTTCACCTTGTTGGAGGCCTGCTAACAGTGCGTTTCCCGGTGCGCGGTCGCCACTCGGGAACTGTTCCATCCCAGCGGACAACAGTCCTACGTGCGATGTGCCCTGCCCACTGCCATTTGAGCTTAGCAACTCTTTCGGGCTTAGTCGGTGACCTTAGTTCTTCTACGGATGTCTTTATTTCAGATCCCGTAGAGAAACCCCAAGCATAGCCCTCTCCATTGCTCTTTGTGATATATGCCTTGTTTATTTTCAATTACTGAACAGGACGGCCGCGGCGCTGTCCCGGCTGACAGATTAGTGAATTATTGCTATTATCGTCCAGTGCATTTATTAAAAAAATTCATGTGCGAATTTCGTGTGGCTTTTACAGCCATTGTGTTGTCATGACAATGAGAATAGCGTCACTGAGCCGCTTTATTGCTTTTTTGGTGGGCTTATTACGGTGGTTGGTAAGTTTTAATAAAATTTGTATACAATGAAGGTTTCTATCTTTTCTTTTACACAACGGGGTAACGTTTGGCCTTTCATCTCACCTAAAAGGCGATAATAAGGCCGAAGTTGCTCACATTACCTCGATTCTTTATCTATGTAATTAACGGAACTGGCTGTTCTATTTCATTATGTCAATTAGCTTCAATGTCTTCTCTCTTAGTGTCGCTAGCATGGCCACATACTTCGGCTGTGGTGGCTGCATTAGATCAGGCTGGATATACGTTTGTCGTTAATAACATAAAATATGTTTTTTTAAAATTATGACTAGTTAGAAGGGCTACCCTGACAACAACTGAAACGAGTATAATCCCTTCTGTAAAGCAAATTCAAGACCTCTGTTTAAAAATCTCTGTCAGTTTCAGAATCTGAATACCTACTTGTTTTATGCAACAATCATAGCATATTTTCTCTCACATGCATGTCCAAATCTCAATTACCACGCAAGAGATACTAAAATAGCTGAGACTCAAGTAGGGACAGGAAAGCTCTCAGATCACAGGACTGCCACACTTAAATGTGAAGCGCAAACTGATTTCGAACTGAACGTCTTAACCCTAGGCAATGCATTATGTAGTGGGCTAGGAAACTGGGCAACTACTGAATTAACATTTGCCCATCGCGGTTCAATTATTGCGTCTATAAACGAAGCGGGAGATGTAAGTATACGTTTTTGTTCGTGACATACGGTTACGTAGAACGAAAAGCGGGTGAAAGCTACAGTTTTATTTGGAGTTCGTTTTTGATGCCGTTAATGTCGTTTTAACTAAGCAACTTAACTAAAATTGCATGATTTATTGTACGTGGCTCGATATTTATTATAATCAATAGCACAATTTTAGAAATAAACTATTTGTGTGAAAAATATGTAAATCATTTACAATTTGCAGTAGGTACAAAGTAACAGCTGGTAAGCTTGTCTAAACTGAGATTTCTTCCCGCAGATTATATTGACTATTTTGTAATACAATGTTATTTTTAGTTTATACGAAACCTGAAAACTGTTTGTTCAGAATCAGTAATAGAATCGATTTCAATATTTTTCATACCATGTTACATTTTGACCAATTAATATTTACAAAATCTCAAATAAAGTATACCCTACTAAAAAAGACAATGGGACAGCACAAAAAGCTTGTAACTTCGTGAGTTTTCTAGATATTATTTATTTTTTTTTGTACTGATTCTTTAAATGAAAATATTTGACCCGTGTTTCCATTTTCGTATAAACAAAAATAAGGTTGTATAATGACTAACTTTATTGTTAAAATGATAATGTTTCGCTGTTCTTTTGATCAATATGTCTCACGGTGGACTTAAACGCTTCTGGGCTTAAAACCAAGTGTAACGCGTGCTTACAAATCAACGGGGCTATTATTATAATACACCTCACATCTCATTACTGCTAGCTTTCTAAGGATAAACATATTATTTATCACGCCCCGAAACGAACTGGCGCTTTTATGGGCCATTAAAATAGGCCCATTTATGATTATCTGATTATTTATCTTTAGTAAGTCGAGTGCTACAGATGTTAGCCTTTAGCGGTATGTTGAACACATTGGATTTTTTAATGGTTCCATATTTACTATGAATTAATGAATAAAGTTGCGTAAATTTTCTTAAGTTCATATTGGACTGTTTATATATTTCACAGATAATAAAAAGCACTTAAAGTCATCAGTTCATTACCCACCATGCTGGCCCATTTAGCGTTGAGGGTATTAGTGACTGGCTGGTTTTACGATAACGTTTCATTAGCAACATTATTGTACCTATTGCATCATCACCAGCTTATGTCCCCACTGCTGGGGCACAAGCCTTCCCTATGGATAAAAACACCACATGGAAATCGGGCCATAAACCAACACGCAGGCCCAGCGCGGATTGGTGGTGCCGGGACCACGGCTTTATGTGCCTTCCAAAGCACTGCACTCGAGATGATACATTTTTGGTCACCCTATTGTAAAACCTACCAAATATAATGTTTCCAGAAACACGTAATAAAATAAATTTCAATCGTTTTCATTTAAATAAATTGAAATAAAAGTAATTTGAATCGTCCAAATATTTTATACCTACCTACTACCCATTCAGAATCAGGACATTTATATTTTTTTTAAATTAAGTTTGTAAGTTTTATTTTCCTTGTCTTAAACACTACCTGTATAATATTTTTAAAAACATTTGTATTACGATAGTAACTACACTATGGCAAATGCTGTGTATACCTGTAATTGGCGAACATATTAGAACTAAGACCTTTGTATCCGGTATCATGAAAGTGTAATACGTATTGCTGTTGGTGTACCTCATAAATAAATAAATAAATAGGACATTATTTAGAATGGGCGCAACAGACTGCAAAGTTTTTATTTGAGCAGCGACACGACGTTACCTAATCATACAATATTATAATATAACAGTAATAAACTTTATTAAATAGTAAAAAATGTTTTTGGACAAAACTTTTGTGCCAGACCGAATTACACGCAAAGCGGCAGGGAAAAGCTAGTTTCTCACATAGGTAGGTAATCTGATCTGATTTATGTCATCCTACATGTAGTCTACCAGTAATATGAAAGCATTATCACAATTTATTGCAATCATCCACATGAATTATAGTTTGGAATCTAGATTTTCTTTACAAATGCTTCCATACCAGCGGATGGTGTGTTTAATCTGAATATTTATAACATCGGGCAGACTCTTCATATCGTTTTTAATAAGATTATGTCAATAGAAACTGTTACTTTCGAATTGAATGTTTTTGATAAAAGAATAATGAATAATACAGCCAACGATAAAGCAATAAATCGTAAAAATGACTTAACTAGAAACTCTATGCCTGCTACTTGAAAAGCTAGTTATTCCTGATTTTACGAAGCTTATTTTATGTTAAAAACTTGTTCAGTTTTATTATATAATAAATAAGCATAGTAGTTCATCAAGGTGATGATGGCGCAGCGCTCTGCGCATTGGAGTTGTGATCTTTCAAGTTAAGCATCTTTTGTAATGTCGCGTCACTAGATGGGTGATTCAATTTAAAAAATCTCTAGCTCGTCAGTGTCTCGGAAGACACAAGCCATTGGTCTCAGTTGGTGTCGTATGATGGCGGACGTTAAAACCAACCAACATGAATTGGGCTAGCGTAATGAGTTATGGTCTAACATGGAGACATGTGAAAAGGCATTAGTTCAGAATTAGAACGCTTATAGGGAGGTGATGTTTAAAAAAAATCACAAACCGGATTTAGTAGATAAGAGGTCTGGTTTCATATGCGAGTACGCAGACACAAGTAAATAATTACAAACAAATCTCCATAGAATTCCAGTGGAAATGAAACCTTCAAGCTTTTCACGGAAGAAATTTGTATAGGTGTTCCGTCTGTTTATTTTGAAAACTAATGCGAACAGAAAATACGTGTACTATACCTCGTAGTGGATACTGAGATTATGATTCTGCTGCAGCTGCATTTAAAAAGGTTTTAAATGCACCTATAAAATATTATTAGACTTTATCTCAGTTGGCTTTAGGTTTACTTTACCTACGGATATGCTTACCACCTTTGGTATCAAATGTAGTTACCCGCGACGCGGCGACACATTTTTCTCATTTCAAATGCATATTTTATGGAGCACGAATGCGTAATGAAAGGAGTCTCATTCTGAATAAACAAATTACAATATGTGTTGCTGAGTTACAATGTTTTTGTTTTCTAAAGTTTACGCGAACACTACACATTAAAATGAAACAACTTTTTCTAATCTACTCGCGTTTTTATTTTACACTAGCGGTCGCTCGCGGTTTCACCCGCGTGGTTCCCGTTCCCGTAGGAATATCGGGATAAAAAGTATCCTATGTTTTAATCCAGGTTATAAACTATCTGTATGCCGAATTTCATCCAAATCCATCCATCCGTTGCAGCGTGAAGAAGCAACAAATATACACACATACACACAAACTTTCGCATTTATAATATTACTAGCGGCCGCGGCCTGTGAAGATGAATAAGCTTAATTGTTCATCATAAAGTTTTTAAAATGTATAACATTCTTGCTAGATCAAATAAATGACCTAACGACGGTCTCTCCAATCTTAGCCAATAAAGTGACAAAGAGGCCTATTAAGCCCCCTAAGACCCACTTTTGAACTTTGAGTCTCTGAGTTCCCAACTTCGGCTTTGGCAATAATGCGATGACGAATAAACTTTTTTGTGCCTTACTTACAGTTTAAAAGGGTGAAGCGCAGTTACGAAATACTATACATATAAATACTTTTAGATACGCTAATTGGAACACTCAGGGGCGTCTCTTTGAGAATCCAAATGTCTTTAGCACTGTACAAAATCTATGGCATATCCAAAATAATATTTTATCAACGTTTCTTAGCTAGGTGAACTGTTTTTTCTACTATTAATTTACCGAACTATTAAACTTTCATGTTGCATTTTAAATAAAAATATAATGGTGTTTAACACAAACTGCTGATTGATATATCTTGTGTAACCATAGTATACAGTGATTCAGAAAACATTAAATTGTACTGTGACAAAATTGCTAAAGCGACAAAAATAACTTCCATTCATAGTGCCGCAAGTAGTTTTGCCACTCTGGTTGAATATCAGCTCTTGAAAATGTTTATTTTTTATCCTCAACGAACCCGTGTGTTTGACCCATATTTACAATGGCATTGTGGCAGCCCTGAAACTGGTCGTTATACGAACCTGTATACAAAACAACGTGTTACGAGCGGGCGTCATGCAATTCAAATTGAATAACAATATTATGTTCCGTTCAAGTTCGTCCGTGAAAAGATGGGTCGAGTAACGCGCATCTCCATCCGAATGTTCCACGAACCGTCTGTTTCCGATTTGTTTGTTGAACGTTTTAGTACGAGATAAGATTTATGGGCTCGCTTTGTAACTGTTACTATTGGTTAACATGTCAGCTCATTTTTTTCGAAACACAATGGGTTAGGGTTGATGATGGCAGCAGCATGTTTAATTTTGTTGTTAAAAGAAATATTTTTAAAGTAATAATTGTCGCCGTCGCTTTTAAATTTTTAAAAGACAATGGGCAATTGATACTTCACGTATGTTTCTTGTAGTTGTACGACTTATTTATTATTATATATATATAGACAATGCAAAAGTAAGACATTTTAAGGCTTTATAAGCTTCAACAATTGGCTAATCCTTGTCAATTTGTTAATATTTTGCCTGTGCAAGCAAAAATATTGTCAATTTAAAAAAAAACATAAGATTAACAATACTCGTACATACTACAAAGTTAAACTCTCGTTTTAGATACAAAATCGAACAGCAAATAATCGTATTGAGCCAAGCATTTACTTATACAATCATTGTGTTACTCAGACAAAGCCTGGCACAACAAGCTAACAGGAGATAGGAAAACAGCATTATACATGCGGACATGTATCGCACAGCGCGTGGGACGCCCGCTCCGGGCCTTATCTACGGAATAATCACTTTGAACAACCGAGTGGCCCGAGATTAGAATCTTAAATCCCCCGTAAATTTTCTATTCCGAAGGCCCATTATAATGGAATAACCTCACCGACTGAGGGCAAAAAATATACACGAATAATTTCATCATACTCACTCCCCCTGTTGATTGCGAAATTTCAATCAAGCTCGTAAATGGTGTACAGTTTCGTATCGACACTCGAAACGACTTTTTTGGGGTTGGAACACCAGTGTATGCAGAATAATGCGACGCGTAAGAATGGACGCTGTTTAATGGTGTGTTAGGACACAATTTCGAATGGGCACCCGTGGGAGAGCCGATGCATACATGGTCTGGCGACGAATGCATAGTCCGTGACACAGATTTATTCGCACTATTCAAACGGCAATTGTAGCTGGCGCAGATTTATTTATCACATAGACTCGGCTGCACTAATTATGTAGGGATGAAAGGGCTTAAACCGAAGAGAGTAAAGCCATCTGGCCTGTCGCAAGCCGAGCTTCGTGATCGTCAATGGAAACTTCGTTTGATGTCGGATATTTCGAAGCACTGCTTATAGGAGTTTTACGAGTGAATGCACTTTGCCGTTGTGTTTATAGTTTGCTGAGAACAATTTAAGCGATTTTAAAAGTTTTTAACTATTTTGCGCTATTATTTTTATGTCATGGTATTTTTACTTGAAATTTTATATTGTATCAACATGCACGCTACTCGCTACCCAGATCACGTGCTGTCCCCTACGCGCATGAGTACTTGAAAATAATAACGTAACTTTAATTTGAGTTGAAATAGTGCACCCCTCTAGTTTCTTTATTAAAATTATCATCTCACCGAGGGGTCAAAGAACACATTACCAAATTTTAACAGCGAACTTTCGGCACGTTACTTTGCGGAACTCCTTTTATAGTGATCAAACTTGAGCAAGAGCCGTGTTACTGGCAACTTTGCTATCGAAAATTGCACCTTCCATCATTGTTTTAGCAGTCAAATTAGTGAAATCGTTTTCTGCAATATCTTGTTTTATATTGAATGGAATTGGTCATTATAATTTATACGTTATATCAAAGGTAAAGAGTCGAAATTTCTGTGGCACTAAGTTTCGAATATAAGCTACTTTTGCTTTATCAAAGTGGAAGCACGCGTAAGCACGTGCCACCTACTCCCCGCTGCTACGCACTCCTTGTTACTACGAGAACTGTACCGTCCTGTAATTACACACAAATTAGACAAGATTTATTGAGGGGTGGGAACACCTTGACAACTACAGAAGGTACTAATAACGGTTGGCCACTCCTGATATTTCGATAAATTCGCAGCACTCACCCGATACTGAATTACGAAGTATTACTGATCGTAAATTCCCTCTCTCAACGTTTAGTAACATGTCAACGGTAAAATATCATGGCTTTAATAGTCATAAGGGTAAAGAGCATAAAGCTCGCGAACCGAACAACGACGTAATTAGCGAGTCGAACGTTTATAAAAGCAAAGACGGCGTATAAAACCCGTCGATTTTAATGGTGTCGTAAAAGAATTACGGTGGTGATGCATGGCTAACCCTTCGCGCGTCGTCCGTACGCGAAATATTTGACAGCTTCATTTAACAAAAGGTGGACATTTAGCAAACAATAATGGCATTTTTAGTGCGGCCTTTCATATTTTATGGGGTGTTTATTGGCCATTGTAGGAAGTTTTGCGGTCGGCGCCGGCGTTCTGCGGCCCACTAAAAATGATTCATCCCCGCAGGTACGAATTATCTGACGTCCTCCACGTCCTTTTGGCTTAATGAGCGAGAAGAATGGACGCTTTACGCTTTACCGGGGATTTGAACGATCGTCCTTGATGACATATTTCTTAAAGACGATAAGATTGTAGCGTCACTATGAGTACTCAAAGTCACTGTCCTTGCTTCGTAAGTGCATTTTATAATTTCTAAGTTTCATAAAGTTGCTAATGCATTTTGTCAAAATAGTCTGTCTCACTTTTCCTTTATACAACAATATTATATTGTTTTCCTAAATCTGCTTTAGTCAATTTAGTTTGGTTTGGGTCATTATCGTGCCATATATATATCCCAAATAAGACGGATATTGTATCGGTGAGGTCAAATTTACGTTGGATTCAATTTCTATTCTGTTGGAGAATGTCACCTAAACTAATACAGATTACGCCATCCGTATCGAATGCCTTACCTGCTCCCTCCCCTAAGGAAATAAAAACTTATCAACGAACTTTGTTCCCTGTTATCTTCGGGGCAAGCAAACACTTTTGATTTTATGACCGCCCGCAGTTTTACAGCCAAGTCCCTGCTTTACTGTTTGTGAACTCTAAGATTGGTAGTGTTAAGTTTTGTTTTCTCAAATTTCAGCTCGGAAGGTCTTGCTAGCTCATTCCGCTGCTCCAAAACGTTGTTTTGACATGAAATTATTTGTGGTAGCTGTATCAGAACTGGAGCTAACTCGTTTCAGCAAGTTTTGGAGTGCAAAGCGTTTTGCTGCTTTCAGTTTCCAATTTTACAATACGACCGCGCACTTTAATCTACTCGTATTATTCGATTTAAATGTTAGCGGTACCCTGTAAAAACTCAATAGTAGTCACTAGCCAGTGCTAGTGATTTAAAATACTATTAAGTTTTTATTAAGTTTAAATATTTATACACTTTTAAAAAGTATACACTTTACTAAAATGACAGAATTTGAGGTATAATAATAAAAATAGTACACTTTTTATCATTAGCTTTTAAACAATGAACTAATCAATTTATAATGGTTTACAGACAGTTTACAAAATGCATAAACACAACCAGTTTTATTACCTCCAAAATCAAATGCAATCAAGTCTATACTTGATACGCTTACAGAACGTACCCAATCCAATTACTTAACTAATTCATGTTATAAGCACTTATTGATTCCAACGGCGTATCATCCCCATCGCATGATTACTTCACATTTTCAATGCCCCCTCTGGAAACAACACTAAAAAAGCCTATTATAGCTTCCTACCTCTAGTGCCGTCTTATCATTTTTATATTCCTTAACCCTGATTTTAGAGGCAAAAAACACGACAAACGCATCGTCCTGCCCCTGCAAAAAATAAATCCTCGGAAGGCTATCAGTTCGTGATAAGGGAAGATTCATCACATTGTCAAGGTGGGTTTTTATAAGCGGATAGGCATGTAAGCACCGGAAGGGAGGTAAGCCTTTGTATGGATAGGTAAAAGGTAGTTCTACGTACGTGGCTACATACTGATGAAGAGGTCTGCGTAATTTATTGAGCTCTCATGGGGGGAAAAGATTACGGTGTCACTTTATGTAGTGGCTGTATCAAGATTAGTCCGGATAGTGAATGAAGTCAGTTCTACTTCAATCTCATTAAGGGTAGGGAATGTGATAAAGAAATGTGAAACAAATTAGCTACAGTACCGGTGTTACTAAAAGACAAAGTATTGAGTATTTAGTTACTATTAACAAAAGTAAGCGAATGAAGAACTGTAGCATAATCTTGTTTTGTACCAACATAATATATTTCTGTTATAGCAGTGTTACTATTTATATTATTAATATACCTATAGTTATTAGTATATTTCTGTTCCGGCAATAAATCAACTATGTAAATCTAACGATTAACAATTGGCGAAAACCGAGTGCCGAAGCCATTCATTAACTAACCAGTGTCTTAGCACTATCTGCCAATCGATACTGGAGTAGTTCCGTAGGTGTTCATTTAAGTCAAGATTGGACTAGAGATTAAACAGTAGATGGTTTGCCTGCCCCTTTTTGGTGCATGGTACGTATTACAAGATTTTGCGTTGGTTGGCAAAAATATATGTTTTGAACAAACTCTGTATAACACAAGTATACGTGACGATATCTTTGATGTAGGGTGAATATATTGAATACGTAATAATCTGAGATTGGCAGACAAAGTTTTGATATTTCATATAATAATAAAAATCTCAATAAATGTAGACATCCATTCAGGTATATTTCGCTTAATCACTACCTAAAGCTGAGAATATAACATTTGCTTCATTCTGTTAAGTTTCTAGATTGTTTATCCGCTGTCTTCTCTCTCTAGTTTCGATCTCCGAGTCGAGGGGCATTATGCATCCTTATCAACACTCGTTAGTCGCCCCTAATAAAACCTTTCCCCTCTAATCTCAAGGGTTGTAGCTCTCTTAAATTTAATCAGAGCAAGTTTAAAAAGAGAAACAATAAGTCCTCTGCATTGTTTGTCCTTGATTGTATCGTTAGTGCTTGTAATGACTTTTTCGAACTTCGACTTGTTCTTACATGCATATTTACTTGACAACATTAACTAAAAAAATTTTAATACAAATCCTATATATTTGTTAAAAAGGTTGTTGTATCAAACCTTTTTTTTAAACAACTTATTACCAACACAAATCTGAAACCACAAAAAGTAATACATTCTTTAGCTCTTATAACAGAACCTTACAAAACTGCGATAGGTAAGTTCTGGAGGAAACTTTTTACTTTACAACAGAATACTCAACAACTTCTGAATAACTGAAATAGCAAATATAACAAGCATACATTCGCGGTTTCGGAGCAGTTACCTACTGAAAGCTGTTCGAATATTACAAACCCTATATGTTGTCGGAATCAGTTAATGAATAATCAATAGATTTATAACGTGGCATTAATGTGAAAATTTTGCATAGTCGCTATAGAGTCCCTAAAGTGAGGCGTCGTTTTGTGCTTACTCAGCATCGCGGTATCAAATACACAGATGCCGCGACTAACAAGTATTTTTAATTATTATGTTTGGTACTAATTTCCCTTTCTAATACAAATTGGTAAATTTTTTTTTGCCATCGGAAATCTTGAAAGAAAGTGCACATTTTTTTATTATTATTTTTTCCTATTCTTACATTAATTTTAATATCTATGTCGAAAAATATGATTGGACATAGTTGGACGAGCACTCATTGTTGATATTAGTTTGAGTATTATAGTTACAGTAACGAAAATCACTGTTGTTCCTGAAATTTTCATTTTTATTTATACCAATGAATAGAGAAATTTGACGACTAAGCACATTATTTTTCGTTTTTTAGATGTCCCGCAATTTCTCAATAAACACTTATATATATATATATAAGATTCCAGTTCAGTTTTTTAAATATGTATATTTATATTGTAAGTTGCCCTAAATTCTTCAAAAATTATCCTCAAATTGTATCCATAGAGGCCGTATGTCACGCGAGTTCATTACGAATGGGATGGTGTTTAGAGCCCCTGAATCTAAAATGATAGTTCTGCGAGGACCCGGCGAATTGATTTAATGAACAAGAGCTTTCTAATTTGAAAGTCATTCGCTATTATGTTGGTAGTGTGAATCATCCCAATTCTGCGGTGTTGTGGTAACAAGCGTGCGTCATGGTAGAATACCAATGTTGTTCATTTGCTAGTGCTAATGTCCTTGAATTGTTTGATTATTAAACAAAATGTGACGTAAACTAATGAATGGTTTTAACTCTACCTATTGGTTTGTGGTTTGTGGAGTTGCGTAATGAAATGATATCATGTTATAATGTACTGCGTTAACGGAAAAGCTTGTGTTTCATAGTTTTAATCTATCAAGTGAAATAAAGTTTTAAGAACTTCTGTTTTGTCCAACCATCTAAATGTTTAAGATATATAAATTGCTTTAAGTCGTCATAGACCATAGATGGTTCTACAGCACCAACTGTTTTTTTTATTTAAGTTGATACTTTGTACCTAAAGTGCGTGAACGTAAGGACTTGTTTTTAGCTGGGTTACAAAAATATCATGGGCAATGCTATGTGAGATTTATGTACTGGTAGATAGATAAGGTATTTCAAGCACAGCAAGCTTATTGTACCTCGTGCATTTATTAACCATCATACTCAACATTATATCGACAACGTCATCAATACTCAAATGGTAATACATTTTATCTGATTCGTACTTATTCATGTTTTAAGATCAGAAACAATAGTGTTCGTGTAGGAAATCGTCCATTGTTCGCGGTTCGTGATTCAGTGCTTGAAATAACTGTTACGATCAACGTGCGTCGCGACGATAGCATTTGACCCTACAGATATGATACGGTGGTCCTTTAATTGCTGCAATTCTTGGAATAGTAGTGATGTATGTTTTTGAACATCTGCGGTAAATGGAGCTGGAATGATTTATTGTAACAAAGGCGATGTAAAAATAGGTTGAGTTTAAAAATGTTTATGTTAAAGTTACCTAGGCTGGCACCGACTTCAAAAGTAACAATAATTGTACCTATATTTTTCTTAATAAAGTTATTGTCTGTATAAGTCTAACGCTTATTTTTTACTTTTTAGTGCAATTTTATCAGTCAAATTTTTTGGAGTCGGTTTTTTTTTTGTTAAAATTTTTGTTTATTTTTTGCTTTTTAGTGATTCGTTTCGATCTATTTATCAAAAGCGAATATGGGTAGACCTACTAAACACGCTGCTCGTATGAGACAGCGCCGTTTAAATGAGACAAGCGAAGAAAACGAGAAACGCCTATCTCAAAGTAGGAAATCAAAAACTGAGTTCCGGTGCCTGTCTTCTTTTGCTTCGTCATAGTCGCTTAACTATCTTAATCGAGATATTTTATCGCCACCCGTGAAATACTTATCATTGAGGAGTTCCGATGGCAATCTGTGGTCTTTTTCATCAGTTACACTTCATCAAATGATACTTTCTGAATGCAAATGCTTGACTTATTTCTGAAAATACCAAAATCGCGATAGGTATGCCTACAATATTCGAGGAGTTCCCTCAATTCCTCAAGGATCCTATCATCAGAACTGGACCAAATTAAAATGGGACCACACGGGAAGCACCAGCTTTCAAATAAAGAAAGAATCATCAAAATCGGTTCACTCAGTCGAAAGTTCTAAGGTAACAAACATAAAAATAAATAAAAAATACAGTCGAATTGATAACCTCCTCCTTTTTTTGAAGTCGGTTAAAAACGGAATGGTCAAGACATAGCTAAAAAAATAAGTCCAGCATCGAGATAAATATATTATGATATATTATTGTTAAACAACACGGGAATTTAATGGGTGTGTGGCAGTGTCTATTGGGTGCTGAGATGATGAACATAGCTGTGGATGATAAAAATGATGTTATTATAGTAGTTTATGCAACTGTCATATAATGAAGGGTATTAAAACACGAGTGTGAGTTTATGAAACGAGCGCAGCGAGTTTCATAATAGTAACGAGTGTTTTAATACCCGTGTTATATGCAGTTGCATACACTACTTTATCTTCACTAATGCAATTAGTCAAACAACAAGAGTAAAAGCTGACAATAGTTTATTTATAATAATTGTTCAAATTTTGGATGGTACAATTTTGAAAGTTAATGTTAATTATTGATCCAGCAGCTGTAGCGGTCGCGGGGCAAGCAGTAGAGCTCGTAGACGGAGTTGGAATATTTATAATTACTTCATTCGTCTTGTTTTCTATACTGTTCAAGATCGTATTTGAGACTTGAATTTTATTCATTAAAGACTCATCAATGTAGCTTTCAGCCACAGTAGAAGACTTCCACCCCCCGTGTCGTTTCAGTGCGGTCAAATCACCACCGCTATCTATGAGAAGGGTCGCCGAGGTGCGCCGGAAGCAATGCCCCGTGTACAACGCTGGGTTAGGCAGATTCAAAAAACTTGCGATAGTTTTTCCCAGAGCACCAAATTTATTAATACCAGTTCTTTGATCGACGCACTTCCCCGATCTATAGCTCAAGAAAAAGGCAGGGTTTCGACAGGGGGTGGGTCGAAGTTCCATGTATTTTTAACATACGGCATAGCAGTTGTCCGTCACAACGAAAGAACGATCTATTTTCGTTTTTGTTTTCGAAACTTTCACCATGATTGTACTGTCGTCTATGTTAGAGACTTCATCGAACTGGATGTTGTACAGCTCTTGCCTTCGGCATGCCCCCATTATGCCGAAGATTAGTGCAACCTGTAACAATAAACGATATAATAAGCTTGAGGTACATAGCCAAGGCAAAAACTATGATTTATGAAGTAGTAAAGTGTAGGTACCTACTACCTAATTTATACACAAAGCGCTTAAACGGAGTGTCTAGATAACTTGCGTGTGTAGTACGTAAGTACTAGGTAGATTAAATAACAGAACTAAAATACACTTACCTTTTCAAAAAGATACAAAATATCTGGTGAATCTTTCAGGAACATCTTTATTTGACCTGATGTAAACGTCAAGGACTTTTTTTCCTTGTGTCCTTCTGAACTGCGTTTCAGGAACGCTATGACTTTTGAATACTTCGTGATATCAATATTGTTGTAGATACTCAGTGTGGACTTGAGCATAGAATATTTAGCCCACATAGAAGATGGCTTGAATTTGTCGGAGAGGTCTTTGAGATACACAAGAATGACATTTTCAGAAAATGATGTAGTTTTCTTTTCGATCTTCCTTGCCAAAAAGTTATTATATTCTTTTTCATATAATTTTCTAGATTTTTCTGGCAAAAGATTGTGAGTTACTTTTGTTGCCAATTCTAGAATATCCGGAGGCGTACAAATATCATCGTCGCTGTCCATTTTTAACTTTTAATTTGTATTTTAAAAACAAAACACATTGCAAAACATTAAATTCACGCGTACGTGTATTGTCACAGTGAACTTGCCGCCATTAAAATCTAACCAATGAGAGCGCAGCTGCGCGCGCAGGGCCAATCAGGAGCGAGCGCGCGCTGTTCTTTTTTTATTTAATTGGCACAAGATCTTACCAAAGAGTTTTGTGTATGTAAGTTTAGTAGTTTCGACGAAGTTTTCACGTATAACCCAACTGTTTTCAAAAGCCAGCCTAATATCAAAATTTTATACAACTTGTATGAGGATTTTGACATAAGGCTCGCCAGGTTAATTGGTCGCGTTTTATTGATGTTATAATGAGATTTTACGATATCGATGTGGATATTATACCATCATGTGAAATTGCTTAAATTGAGTGTTTTGTTGTCTGCGCTATAACAGTAGTAATTATAAGTCAAGTATTGGAAACATAAGTAGAATGTTACAACATTAGTGTAGATAAAAATTAAAGAGCAATAATTAAGGGGATTTTTACCATGTTTATTATTTGTGAGTATCCGATATTTCGGCTTATTCGGTAATTCTGTGATCATGGCGCATACAACTGTGCCGAAATATCGTTAATAATTATTCTAATGCAAGTTATCATGATAGTTTAAATACTGTTATTGTGTTGTAATGTTGTATCTTTGTCTTTGTAGCGAAGTCAACTTCGGTGTCTAAATGCCCCCGGGTCAGCATTTCAACTTTCCGCAAGTATCGAGTTTCAAAGGTTGCGATTGCGAATTTTCTGTTCGACGAACAAGGGCGCAACTTGTCAACGTATCAAATTAATGCACTGAAAATAAACTCTGCTCTAATACTGTCTCGTTGAAGTTTGAAGTATTTGACATTGTTTAATGTCTACGTGATATATTATGCTTTGTCGAAAGGCAAGACGCTCAGCCAATCAACTTGGCGAATAAATATATTAAACTAGCTGACATGACAACAAAACAAACAAATCATTAGTCCGCATAAGAACACCCGTATCCCATGATGGACCCCTATAGCAGCGCCACCTACCGGTTCCAATTGTAAATCTAAACCATTCTCGAATCCACTTGAACACACGCATAACATTTTATCCACATCGGTCCAGCCGTTTAGAAGGAGTTCAATAACATACACACGCACAGAAAATTTATAAATATCACACTAATATTATTAATGCAAAAGTGTGTGTGTATGTGTGTATATTTGTTGCTTCTTCACGCTGCAACGGATGGATGGATTTTGGTGAAATTCGGCATACAGATAGTTTATAACCTGGATTAACACATAGGGTTTTCATCCCGATATTCCCACGGGAATGAAACTCATACCTTTTCTATATATTTGGTTCAGACAGGACTACGTCTGTCGTGTCAGCTAGTTTTTGGAACGAAGTTCCTTATCGCGCGTTGTGAAAGGGGGCTGGACGGAAAAAATTCTTACGAAAAAAAGTTGTCACGACACTTTTTTTATCAATAGAAGTGTACGTTAATTTCGCCATTGTTATCACAAGACCGTGTGGCCTAATGGATAAGGCGTCGGACTTCGGATCCGAAGATTGCAGGTTCGAGTCCTGTGACGGTCGAAATATTATTTTGTTAATTTTATTTGTAAATTATTTATTTATTTATATTTTTTTCGTTGATTTAATATTTTGTAATAATAATATACAGTATTTTCAAAATGAGTTTCATTTTTGCTATAGTATAAGCTATTGTAAGCTGTGCGGCGTCGCCGCACAGCTTTTAATAGCTTGCAAGGGTTTCAGTGCAAACTGTTTCTATTTCGACGATTATTTTTGTTGAGTGTATACAGGTTTTTTTAAATAATAAATAATAAAAAATAATAATAATAATGAATCCTGACAGTGTTTCTGCACAAGTTCCGGATATTGCTGATGGAGTTAGGTAAGTAGAGATTATATACAGATAATAATAAATGCTTTTGTATTTTTAGCAAGTACGCACTAAAACCTAAAAAAAAAAACAAAAAAAAACCAAAAAAAAAAACAAAAAAAAACCTACTGATAAAGTTTATATAACATTATATTTGTTAATAATAAAAAAAATATTATTATAACTTAAAAAAAATAAAATTTTATTACAATTCCTTCACTAATTAATCGAAAGGAACTTCGTTCCAAAAAAAAAAAACTTGACAGGTGTCAAGGGACACCCCTTGACACCTGTCAAGTTTTTTTTTATGTTAAAAGGAGGCAAACGAGCAGGCGAGTCACCTGCTAGAAAGCAATCACCGCCGCCCATGGACACCCGCAAAACCAAAGTAATCGAGGATGCGTTGCCGACCTTGAGGAAGGAGTTGGATCTTAAGGAGGGAGTAGGAATTGGGAGGGGGGAGGGGTGAGAGATGGGCCTCCGGTACTTTCACTCACCGGACGAAACACAACAGCAACGAGTGCCGTTGTTTCACGCCGATATTCTGTGAGAGGGTGGTATTTCGCCGGGCGAGCTGGCCCATTTCGTGCTGCAACGCAGCGTGGCTCTACCACTCAGATAGTGTCACTCATTTAGCACCACCCAGGGGTCACGTGTAGGGTCTCAAGGGTAAACCTACGGACACGAGTAACTTTAACCCCCAAAGTAAAGATTTTGGGCCGGCACGGCATGGTGAGGGTGACTGATGTTGCAATGTTTTCACGCTGTTGTCTTCGTGTCAGGGTTGGCACCCTGTCAGTGCGAGTTTCATTCGCTATTCGATCACGTTAACGAAAGCGAGAAGTTGTACAATGGCAAAATGTTAACTCTTCTCGTATGCCGCCAGGAGGCGCTGCTTCAATGCCATACTAATTTTCGTTTTCGTAAACGTAATCGGAAGAAAACGGATAACAAACAAAACTCACACTAGGCACCCTGGACTCCATTATTACTTAACATGAGACAGAGTGGAGTTATTTGCCAAGTAAACTATACTAAAAAGCAACTTCTATACAGATTTAAAGACACATAATACATTTTAACATTTTAAATCTTAAATATTTACGTCCCATCAACTAAGCTGGACGCCTTCATGAGAGAAGACTTCTGGCCGAAGGGAGTGGTGTTCAGACGTTTTCGTGGAAGGCTACCTTTGAGCGCCACCGATGCGACACCGAAAGAGTCGAAATAATTACTAACATAGATTAAGTTTTATATTACTAACAAAAATTGTATATTGGTATGTATATGTTAGTTTAAAAGGTATTCATCTATGGGCCTGTTATTTTTGTAACTTTAAATTGTTGCCTGAAAATAAACGAATTTATTATTATTATTATCTCTCTATTTATTTTTTTACATATTAATTTACATTTTTAAATCTTTTCTAAAAAACAAAACAAACGTTTAAAAATATAAAAAATAGGGGTCCACCGGCATCGGGACCAGGGTCCAAACTACCGGTGATTAGGGCTCCAGAGACAGGAACCTCCTCACAATGCGTGCCGTATCGAGGAGAACTGCCTTCTGAATCAGGCCCTTGATCCAGCCGCCTAACGAGAGCCTCATGAGATATTGATCGAGGCTCTTGGCCATCAGGCCGTTGGCCGTAATAATAATCGGCACGATGACAGCCGAGTCCACATTCCACATGTCGACAACCTCATGTGCTAAGTCGAGATATTTGATTTGTTTCTCTTTCTCAGCTTTATTATTATACTCTTTATTTTTTTTTTCCTTAAAACTAGATTTTTACAATATTTTAATATAAAAGCAATAAAACATTATAAAAACCTAATCCTAGAGTACCGCCAGCAGCGAGGCAGTGCCCAAACTACCGGTGGTCAGGGCTGCAGAGTGAGGAACCTCCTGACAATACGTGCCGTGTCAAGGAGTACTGCCTTTTGCATCTGACCCTTGACCCAACTTTTCAGCGAGAGCCTCTCTAGGTGTTGATCGAGGCTCTTGGCTAAAAGACCGTTTGCCGAAACTACTATCGGTACAATAATGGTTGAATCCACATCCCATATGGCGGTAACCTCATGAGCCAAGTCAAGGTACTGTAACGAACTGAAGTTTGATAGCCTTTCTATTATTTATACTAAATTGTATGAAAACACATTATTAATTTAATTCGTATTCTCTAATAAATTATATTTACTTAATTGTTAATATAGAAAAGAGTTTAATACTGCTTGGTAAAAATCTCATTATATTTTGGAATTCTAATAGTTAAACCTCTTTACATAAAATGAGATATTTAAAAGAAATAGAGAAAATGAATTTTGAAAGTCTGTCAGAAAAATATGATTTTGACGTAGTCAGAGATAAATTATGGAGGAGGAAAGTGATAAAATTACGTGAGAACTGGATAAGAGTCATAACAGCCATCTTAAAACAATAAGTGAATAGAAAAAGAACATGTTTGTTGGATGGAGGATTGTAGGCCCTGTTAAGGCTCTATAAGTGCCTTTTATGGATTAATGGACCACTGAAGGGTTCTGAAGCCTTTTTATTTATTATTAATCAATTTAATAATTTATTTTAGAGTTTATTAAGTATTTCAGGTTGAGTTTAATGACCCTTTGCTAATGTCAATGATAGATAAATGGAGGAGAACAAACTAATATAAATTCTGAATGTTTGGTAATATCTTTCTATTCTATAATATAATTTTATTAGTAGATTCTATTTATATAATATTTTAAGTGGAAGGAAAAAGCTTTGACATGGACACTTATAAATAAGTGAAGGAGAATCAGAATTTCATATCCCAGGATCTAATATTATTTTTTAGTGGTTTTGTGGTCTGTCTCTGTTTCTGTTTGTCTCTTTAGGTTCAGTTGATCAAATGAAATGATTGGGGACCAATTTAAATAAAATCTAATTCCAAGGAACAATAAATAATAAAGGATTACATGGTAAGAACAATAATATTCGTTTGATTTACAAATAATAAACTAAATAATAAATACTTTCTATTCGGGTTGACCTTTTCCTTTATCAACTTTAATACCCGAACCTTGAACAAATCTTAATTACTTTATTTTGTACGGGACACACTCTTCGAGTCTACATGGAACTTTATGTGTGCTACGGGTTTGCTGAGTGACAAGGTCTGCTATTCATCAACGACTCTACGAGCAGGAGACTTCGGGGTTGCTGACGTCTGGAGACTGGTGTAAACATGAGTCAGGATTAATCGGTACAATTTTATTATTTATAACCAAGGTGACTTTGGAGTTACATTTATTGGGAGGATTTCTCAATATTTGTTAACTTTCAAACATCAATCTAGGTAAGTGTAATGATTATCGCTCTATTTAAAGGACGGTCATTTCTCATTTATCTCAATTATTAATAATAAAGATATAGACATTTTATTATAAAAATTATGACATTTCTTGAATATAAAAAAGGGAGATTTGAAGTTTAATGTCAACTTTCAACTATTTTAAAATAAAGTCATAATGTTCCTTTTGAATATTATTTGACATTAGAATAAAAAATAAATAAACAAAACAAAATTGATAGGTTTTGATCACTCAAGTGGTGGTAGCTGAAGAGTGAGGAGTTCTAAAATTTTGGAATTGAACAATTGTGAGTTAAACAATTATAATTGATATTATAACTATTTCAAATTCAAACCTTACAAATAATAAATAAATTATTTTAATTATGTAAATTCAAACAGTAGTTTAAATTCTTTTCTTGCTAAACAAAGGTAATACTTTTAATTTGAAATCTTTCTTTAATATTATTCTAAGATTTATTCTTTCCTTTTAATCTCTTGAAATTCAAATAACGTAGTTTAGAAACCTAACTATTCAATCATGTTGAACCTTTTACATTTACTCTGATTATTCTTTTAATTTAAACTCTAACTAGATTAATATATTATATTATACTTTCCTTTAAGAAATCTTTTAATTACATAATTAGTCAGTCGAATTCATTTCATAAATCTGACGCTATCTTCTTCACTTCCGTTTACCATTTAATGATGAAATAATGCTTTTGGTGATTAGGTTACAATCTACAAACCCAAATCTATCTAATAAACGTAATCACCAAACAGCTCGCGTAAATCCAACAGAAATTAGAAATCTTATTAATATAAATTTAGGGATTTATCTTGTTTGAGAATATTTACAACTTAATAATTCAAAGAGTAATTATTTTCGAAAGGAAGTATGTAAACAGTATAAGTTTTCATAATCACAATTCCATTTAACAATTTATACTGACAACTTCCGAGGCTTAGAGACCTATGGACACTGGTATGGTTGTGTCCGTATCAGTGAGGTCTACTAGGTGATACTCGGAGACAGGGGTTCAATTCCTCTTTGGTTTGTAAAGACATCAAGAAGGAATGACCCGACGGTGCACAAGCCTGTAGAAACGCCCACTGTTCGAACCAACCATACAGTGTTCATTTCATTCCTCAAAAGCCTCTCGCGTTCTTTCATAGGATTAGAAATAGGAAAAGTATGAAAAGATGAATGTTTGTAATGTCCCTTTTATATTATTTTATTTGTTTATCTTTTGCTTTGTTAGTTCATCTCCAGGAGAGCTCCAGAATTATATATGTGGACCTTTCATCGCATCAGCCACTATATTTCTGGATGCTGTGTTGTCGTCTTTCGGGGCAGACGGGGCGGGACTCTACAGGGTCACGCTGGCACCACTCTGTATAAATGAGGTTACTAAGTAAAAGATATTCAAAGTCTTTTGTTATCGTTCTTTCCTTTCGCGTTAAATGTCTAACTTCATGATGATGGTTTGAGAGATAGAATTAGATTAGGGCCAGGTTTGTTTGGGTCCTGTGTGCCTGGTCGGGTGTTTGACCTAGAGGCAGCAGGATAGGTGCGTCCAAGGGAGGTCAGGAGGGGGCGCTTAGTTTAAATTCATTACTCTCCTATTAGAAACTGAGTTGTGCTCACACCCGAGGACTCAAATAAATTGCCAAATTCCGGCATTACCCCTGTAATTAATTATTTAGTAAATGAACAATATAAACTAGAGTTTGTCTGCCTAATAAAGATCTTGAGTTACTTATTTATAAAAAAATTACACAACGTAGAATGGTCCTACCCTAGACTTCACATGCCAATAACAAAGACTATCTTTGTTTTCTTAAACTCAAATATCCTTGTGGTTCCGACTTGAGATCGTCACAATGGTGCCGTGACCAGGATATTTAGGCCAATGAAAAAATGACAGACTCTGATTATTTTGTTCTATTACTTTTCTAATTTAATTTGATCTAGTTTTACGCGCCCTCCTTACTTCCCTACGCTTGTTAGTATTCTGTTAGTTTAGTGTGAACGGATGTTAAATAAATAAATTTGGTTTATTTCTTTCTCAATATTTTAATAAATTGGTAATTATTCTACTCTAAAGAAAATTTTAAATAAGGGTTTTGTTTGATTAAAATTCTTATTTAGATTTTGAAAACAAAACTTTAGTACTGAAATAAGGGTTTTAGTTTTGAATACCATTATTTCAAGTACTATATATATATATATAAAAAAAAAACTATAAAGTTTTATTAAAGTTATTTATTCGTGAGCAAGGGGTTGTATTTGCAAATGACTCTTGGTTTCGAGCAATACTAAATTATACATAACTAAGTTATACAAATTATCATGTATATAAACACTATAAAACTATGTTAATTTAATAAAGAATTTCTTATTTGTTTTATTTATGTTAATCTTAAGTCCATTTTATTCAAAGACTTTTCTTTCCACTTCCAGATTTGTTTAAAACAAAAAGTAAGCCAATGCCACTCACTTGAGTTTTTTTTTATTTAGTTTATTTTTCTTTTATATTACAATTTTATAAGATGTTTTATTTTTAAATCAATTTTTATAATAAAAAATAAAATTTTGTCCAAACATTTAAAGTGAGGGGTAGAGATCTATGGATCTTTTAATTTGACACCAATCGACACAAGATGTACTTTGTTACAGACGTTAAAATGTCTAACTTTAAAAGGAGCATTGCAGTTTCACTCGAAGGCAATATTGGAGCTGGGAAGAGCACGTTTCTAAATTATTTTCGCGGAGAGGTCTCGATGACTGTCTTTCCGGAACCGGTAGAGAGGTGGACAGATTTTCATGGAACAACTTCGATTTATCTAAAAAAGAACCATTGAAGTGGGCTTACCCTTTCCAAAGTTTGGTTCAACAGACACTTCTTGAGAATCATTTGGCTAAAATTTCTACTCCCGTCCGAGTGATGGAAAGATCTATATTTAGTACTCGACATTGTTTTATTAAACCCCTATTTGAAGAAGGGATTCTACACCCAGTTCATATTGCCTTGTTGGAAAATTGGCATAAATTTATTCAGGAAAATTTTGCAGTGGGTCTAGACCTGCTAATTTATTTACGAGTAGATCCGGAGATAGCCTATCAACGAATTCTTACTAGAGGTCGAAAGGAAGAGGCAAACATTGAATTAACCTATTTGAGAAAATTGCACAATCTGCATGAGATCTGGTTAAAGAAAGATAAATGTTTGGACTCAGGGGCTAGGATCCTCACTATTGATGCAAATCTTTCGGAAATAGAATTAAAACCAAAATTTGAACAAATTAAAGAGAGTATAGTAAACTTACTTCTGGACTAAATGTTGTTTCAGACTAAATAAACTTAAAAATGCCTCCTAAAAGAACATCACCTATTCCTGCATCAACTGAGAAAAGACCAGTAGAAGGGAATCAATCTAGAACTATTGCTTCAAATGTGGAATCAGTCAGATTTAGACAATTGAGACGTACAATTGGAATTTTAAATCGGAAGATAGGGAATTTAGAGACTAAATTAATAGAGTCTAGCTCTTCAACTAGGATAGATGAAATTCCTGGGCAAAGCATTGTTCCAGCTTCTATTCAATATGCTGTTATGGATTATAAAACGGATCGTCCCAAGTACCCTGGAAAGACAGGCATGCATCCTGTTACATTCCTTGAAGATCTAGAAGTTTATTTAAGGAGACTTTCATCTAAAGAACATGTCATAGATCATGTTGTGGCTTGTTTAGAAGGAGAAGTCAGAAATTGGGCTCGTGTTTTTCGTCAACGTTGGAATACACTCTCGGATTTTAAACAAGATTTTCTTCAGACATATTGGAGTGAGACAGAGCAGAGTGTGTTACGAAGAAGGATAATTTCGGAACACTGGGATTCGTCTATTACAAAATCCATGTTAGATCATTTCCTTGTTTTTATGGGACAAGCAAAGATGTTGACCAATCCACCTCCAGAAGGACAACTAGTCAATGATTTAATGCGACATTTCCCTAAAAATATCCAATATATGTGGGTTTTACGAAAAGGAAATACCATTATTGAGGCAGCTGAACTTTTAAGAAAATTTGACTCAATAGAAGATCAGATTGGCGCTACCATGTCCGAAACTGGTTCGTATATGTCATCTAAAGAGGGGAAATCTAAGTCTCATGGAAGAGAATATGCAACCTCAGCAAAACGTCGTAAGATTGGAAAGGAGGTGAATTGTTTGGAGACAGAACCTAAATCACTGACATTTGGAGAAGAAGGAGAAGTACAAAATTTAAACTAGAGGCAACTAAAGAAGACGCCCCTACTTTAGTTGAAGAATATAGAGGGCTACGTTTTATACCAGGCGTGCGAATGATGATCAAGATGGGTTGGATACCAGGAAAAGGATTAGGGAAAGATGCGCACGGTAGACTCTTCCCTGTCTCCTTGGCTAGACGAACTAAAGCTGGTAGATTTTTCGGAATAGGATTTAAAGATGATGTCATTAAGGTAAAATCAGTTGAGCAAAACGAATTTAAGTTAAATGGGGGCGAAGGTAATTTTTGGAATAATCAAATGCCAAAGACATTGACGTTAGTAGGATCTTTATTTGATGATTTTTGCGAAGATGAGTTAGAACAAACAAACTTTACTAAGGCAGAGATCGAAATTAATATTGAAGGGTTACTTGTTTGTTGTCTTATTGATACTGGTAGTGAAATTACTTGCGTTTCGGAAGATTTATTTAATCAGATAATTGCAAAGTCTGTAAATCATGTTCCTTTGTTACCCATTAAACCTATTCATATACGTGGAGCGGTAGGACAACGAAGTTTAAGGGTTCATCAAGTAATTAATTTGACCTTAAAAGTGGGTGAAAATATTCTAAATGGAAATTTCTTGGTGGTTCCTCGTTTAGTTAGACCAGTCATATTGGGATTAGATTGGCTGATTTCATATGAGGCAACTCTTAAGTTGAGACAAGATGTGAAAATGCTCACAATTAAAAATTTGGGCAAAAACATAAAGATACCTCTTATTAAGGAGAAGGTCTGTACATTAGAGTCTAATGTGATTATTACAGAAAATGATAAAGTTAATAAGGAATCCGAATCTATGATTAGTCAGATTAAAATTGGTATGGAACTTACTGCTGAGCAGGTTTCAGAATTAAATCGTATTATAGAGAAACATGGAAAGGTGTTTACTACCACCTTAGGAAGAGCAAATTGTTACACTCATAAAATTGTTATGGAACCTCATGTTCCAGAGATACGTCGATCTTATCCTGTTCCTTACAATTACAGACGTAAAGTAGAAGAAAAACTTGATGAGATGGAGTCTCTTGGTATAATTTCACGGGCTTCTACACCGTATAGTAGTCCTCTTACATTCACACTTAAGCCAGATGGTTCAGTTAGAGTTTTATTAGATGCAAGAGAAATTAATAAGTATATGGTGGCTGAATCTGAGGCTCCACCTTTTCAAATAGATGTACTTAATGCTTTTCATGGGGTTAAATATATTACAGTTTTAGATTTAAATAACGCGTATTTTCAGATACCTATTACGCCAGAAAGTAGAAAATATACAGGGTTCACATTAAATGGAAAATCCTATGTTTATAACGTTTTACCTCAAGGATTAAAGACTTCAGTGGGCAGTTTCAGTAGAGCTATGGATTATGTCTTGGGGGTTGAGGTTAGAGAATTCTGTGTTAATTATCTGGACGATTTAGCCATATTGACAGTTGGATCATGGGAACTCCATTTGGAGCACATAAATAAGGTTTTAGATAGATTAGAAAAGACAGGTTTGACATGTAATATTGCTAAATGTAAATTCATCTGTGATTCAGTAAAGATGTTAGGTCATATTGTTTCTACAAAAGGGATTAGGACTAATCCAGCGAAATTGGATTCTATTAGAGATTTTCCTGCGCCCACAAAGATTAAACAGTTAAGGGCTTTTCTTGGCTTGTGCAATTATTATAGGAAATTCATTCCACGTTATAGTGAATTAATTGCTCCATTAACTAAACTATTACAAAAGGGAGTTACTTGGCTTTGGGATTTAGAGATGCAAAAAGCTTTTAGAGAAATTAAAGAAAATTTTATAGAGACAGTTGAGTTATCTCATCCTGATTTCTTAAAACCTTATTATGTTCAAACAGATAGTTCAGGGGTGGGTATAGCTGGAGCTCTTTATCAATATGATGATGAGGGAGAAGTTAGGCTTTTGGCTTTTTGTAGTAAAGGGTTACGTGGACCAGAGTTAAGATGGACAGTAACTGAGCAAGAATTTTTTGCTATTATTTATGCTCTTAGGAAATTTGAGACTTATCTTAGAGGAGCTGAGGTTATTATTAGAACTGATCATAAACCTTTAGTATTTGTTGACAAGTTAAAGTTAGTTAATAATCGAGTTGCTCGTTGGATTGTTTATTTACAACATTTTAAATATAAAGTAGAACATGTTAGAGGGGTTGACAATCAAGGGGTTGATATTTTATCGCGATATCCAAGTGATGGATGTATTCAAGAAAATAAGGTGCGATTACCAGAGATCTTATATATGGGAATTAAACCTAATTCAAATCTATTGGCTAGATTGGGGTGTTTAGAGAATTTACAAAATGAGGATCAAGTTATTAGAGAAATTAAAGGTGCATTACTTGGCACAACAAATTTAGTGGGAAGAATGGGAAGATTAGTTCAAAGATGTAAAATTGAACAAGGAATAGTAAAATTTAATCGAAGCAATCCACTAGAATCAAGTTGGGTAATCTTTTTACCTAAAAGTTTATGTGAGGAAGTAGTGAAACAGTTACACTTAGAAATGGGTCATTCGGGGGTCTATAAAACTGTTTTGTATTTGAAGAAAAGGTTTTTCTGGGTAAAAATGAGGGTCATTGTAAAATCAATAATCAAAAGGTGTCCAGAGTGTCAATTATCAAAATCAGATAATGTTAAATTTGTGGGAGAATGTCAATCTATTGTTACACAAGATCCAGGGGATATGGTAATGGCTGATCTATATGGCCCTATTATTAAAGGAAGGTCAGGAGCTGACCATATATTTGTTATACAAGACACGTTTACAAAATTTCTAAAATTATTTGCTTTAAATTCAATTACTTCACAGGCAGTCTTAGAAAAATTTATGGAGTTTGTTAATATTTTAAAACCGAAAACAATAATGACAGATAACGGTAAACAATTTATTTCTAAATTATGGAAAGAGGAGCTAGGTAAATTAGGGGTTAAACCTTTATACACAACTATTCGAAATCCTAGGCCTAATACAGTAGAACGAGTAAATCGAGAGTTGGGAAAATATTTTAGATTGTACTGCGGATTAAATCACCAAGATTGGGATTCTTTATTACCTAAAATAGAAGAACTTTATAATAATTCAATACATTTAAGTACAGGTTTTACACCTATGGAGTTGATGTTTGGAAAAGGGCCAAAAACCACATTTGATAATTCAATACCAAAACTATGTCGGAGAGGTTTAGGTTTACTAAGGGATCAAGCGCGAGAAAATCTTAGAAGATTTGCAAATATACGTCAAAGTAAATTCAATCGCTCACATAAGCTAACTGAGTTTCAGATAGGAGAACAGGTTAAGGTACGGAGGTTGAATAAAGTGGGAACAGATTCAACAAGATGTAGAAAATTTGAACGTACTTTTGAGGGACCATTTATCGTTGCGGGGAGTCCTTTTAAAAATGTATATTTATTGACAAGACCTAATACCACATTAGTTCGTGGATTATTCAATACTGTAAATTTAGCTAAGTATTTTGACTGAAAATTAAGAAAGAATTTTATTCATTGTTATCAGGGTATTGTCAAAGAGTATGGCAGTTTTAAGAAAATTAAAGGAACAACAAGAATGGGATTTAGAACAACAAATAAGAAAGGAATGGGTTGTTCTTGATTTCAAAATAAGATTTATGGAAAAAAATTCATACCCTCTAAATTTAACAAGAGAACAGCTGATTAAAGGTTGGGATGATGTGGGACCAGGGATGGTCAAAATAGCTCAATATATTAATGGAGTTTTAGATAGAGAGAACTTTAAGCTTTGGAGAATTCTCATAACATTACACGAAAGGGGAGAGAGGCTGTACAGACATTTTGAACTTCTCTTCAGTGCTAGAGATCCAAGAGTTGGATAATTTTATGTTTTAGTTATCTACCTAAGGAGAAAGGGAAGATTGTTGGTCTATTGGGGCGTAATTTTATGCTTAATATTTAATTAATTAATATATTTTCAAAATTAAGGAATGTCTAAATTAGTGTACAGGTTAACTGTTTGTTAATTTAATTACTTATTCATAATTTGAGCGAATTAGTAGAATTGAATTTTATAATTTGATTGTAACTTATTAATTAGATTATTAGTCATTCTTAGGGAGGAGATTATTTAACTTAAATATTTAATTCTAATTAAAGATGTTTGGACAAATTTGTTTATTTTAAAGGTGTATAATCTCTAACCTTCACTTCGTCATGTTAGGTTCATAATCACCGTTTCAGACTCATCTACGGTTTTCAATTATACAGGGGCGATTGTAACGAACTGAAGTTTGATAGCCTTTCTATTATTTATACTAAATTGTATGAAAACACATTATTAATTTAATTCGTATTCTCTAATAAATTATATTTACTTAATTGTTAATATAGAAAAGAGTTTAATACTGCTTGGTAAAAATCTCATTATATTTTGGAATTCTAATAGTTAAACCTCTTTACATAAAATGAGATATTTAAAAGAAATAGAGAAAATGAATTTTGAAAGTCTGTCAGAAAAATATGATTTTGACGTAGTCAGAGATAAATTATGGAGGAGGAAAGTGATAAAATTACGTGAGAACTGGATAAGAGTCATAACAGCCATCTTAAAACAATAAGTGAATAGAAAAAGAACATGTTTGTTGGATGGAGGATTGTAGGCCCTGTTAAGGCTCTATAAGTGCCTTTTATGGATTAATGGACCACTGAAGGGTTCTGAAGCCTTTTTATTTATTATTAATCAATTTAATAATTTATTTTAGAGTTTATTAAGTATTTCAGGTTGAGTTTAATGACCCTTTGCTAATGTCAATGATAGATAAATGGAGGAGAACAAACTAATATAAATTCTGAATGTTTGGTAATATCTTTCTATTCTATAATATAATTTTATTAGTAGATTCTATTTATATAATATTTTAAGTGGAAGGAAAAAGCTTTGACATGGACACTTATAAATAAGTGAAGGAGAATCAGAATTTCATATCCCAGGATCTAATATTATTTTTTAGTGGTTTTGTGGTCTGTCTCTGTTTCTGTTTGTCTCTTTAGGTTCAGTTGATCAAATGAAATGATTGGGGACCAATTTAAATAAAATCTAATTCCAAGGAACAATAAATAATAAAGGATTACATGGTAAGAACAATAATATTCGTTTGATTTACAAATAATAAACTAAATAATAAATACTTTCTATTCGGGTTGACCTTTTCCTTTATCAACTTTAATACCCGAACCTTGAACAAATCTTAATTACTTTATTTTGTACGGGACACACTCTTCGAGTCTACATGGAACTTTATGTGTGCTACGGGTTTGCTGAGTGACAAGGTCTGCTATTCATCAACGACTCTACGAGCAGGAGACTTCGGGGTTGCTGACGTCTGGAGACTGGTGTAAACATGAGTCAGGATTAATCGGTACAATTTTATTATTTATAACCAAGGTGACTTTGGAGTTACATTTATTGGGAGGATTTCTCAATATTTGTTAACTTTCAAACATCAATCTAGGTAAGTGTAATGATTATCGCTCTATTTAAAGGACGGTCATTTCTCATTTATCTCAATTATTAATAATAAAGATATAGACATTTTATTATAAAAATTATGACATTTCTTGAATATAAAAAAGGGAGATTTGAAGTTTAATGTCAACTTTCAACTATTTTAAAATAAAGTCATAATGTTCCTTTTGAATATTATTTGACATTAGAATAAAAAATAAATAAACAAAACAAAATTGATAGGTTTTGATCACTCAAGTGGTGGTAGCTGAAGAGTGAGGAGTTCTAAAATTTTGGAATTGAACAATTGTGAGTTAAACAATTATAATTGATATTATAACTATTTCAAATTCAAACCTTACAAATAATAAATAAATTATTTTAATTATGTAAATTCAAACAGTAGTTTAAATTCTTTTCTTGCTAAACAAAGGTAATACTTTTAATTTGAAATCTTTCTTTAATATTATTCTAAGATTTATTCTTTCCTTTTAATCTCTTGAAATTCAAATAACGTAGTTTAGAAACCTAACTATTCAATCATGTTGAACCTTTTACATTTACTCTGATTATTCTTTTAATTTAAACTCTAACTAGATTAATATATTATATTATACTTTCCTTTAAGAAATCTTTTAATTACATAATTAGTCAGTCGAATTCATTTCATAAATCTGACGCTATCTTCTTCACTTCCGTTTACCATTTAATGATGAAATAATGCTTTTGGTGATTAGGTTACAATCTACAAACCCAAATCTATCTAATAAACGTAATCACCAAACAGCTCGCGTAAATCCAACAGAAATTAGAAATCTTATTAATATAAATTTAGGGATTTATCTTGTTTGAGAATATTTACAACTTAATAATTCAAAGAGTAATTATTTTCGAAAGGAAGTATGTAAACAGTATAAGTTTTCATAATCACAATTCCATTTAACAATTTATACTGACAACTTCCGAGGCTTAGAGACCTATGGACACTGGTATGGTTGTGTCCGTATCAGTGAGGTCTACTAGGTGATACTCGGAGACAGGGGTTCAATTCCTCTTTGGTTTGTAAAGACATCAAGAAGGAATGACCCGACGGTGCACAAGCCTGTAGAAACGCCCACTGTTCGAACCAACCATACAGTGTTCATTTCATTCCTCAAAAGCCTCTCGCGTTCTTTCATAGGATTAGAAATAGGAAAAGTATGAAAAGATGAATGTTTGTAATGTCCCTTTTATATTATTTTATTTGTTTATCTTTTGCTTTGTTAGTTCATCTCCAGGAGAGCTCCAGAATTATATATGTGGACCTTTCATCGCATCAGCCACTATATTTCTGGATGCTGTGTTGTCGTCTTTCGGGGCAGACGGGGCGGGACTCTACAGGGTCACGCTGGCACCACTCTGTATAAATGAGGTTACTAAGTAAAAGATATTCAAAGTCTTTTGTTATCGTTCTTTCCTTTCGCGTTAAATGTCTAACTTCATGATGATGGTTTGAGAGATAGAATTAGATTAGGGCCAGGTTTGTTTGGGTCCTGTGTGCCTGGTCG
This sequence comes from Eudonia lacustrata, assembly GCA_947562085.1. Classification (NCBI taxonomy): domain Eukaryota; kingdom Metazoa; phylum Arthropoda; class Insecta; order Lepidoptera; family Crambidae; genus Eudonia; species Eudonia lacustrata. The sequence continues at coordinate 21,919,627 of OX387316.1, forward strand.
GGTGTTTGACCTAGAGGCAGCAGGATAGGTGCGTCCAAGGGAGGTCAGGAGGGGGCGCTTAGTTTAAATTCATTACTCTCCTATTAGAAACTGAGTTGTGCTCACACCCGAGGACTCAAATAAATTGCCAAATTCCGGCATTACCCCTGTAATTAATTATTTAGTAAATGAACAATATAAACTAGAGTTTGTCTGCCTAATAAAGATCTTGAGTTACTTATTTATAAAAAAATTACACAACGTAGAATGGTCCTACCCTAGACTTCACATGCCAATAACAAAGACTATCTTTGTTTTCTTAAACTCAAATATCCTTGTGGTTCCGACTTGAGATCGTCACAGTACTTACTGAGCTTGTCCTTCTCGGCTTTCACGAGGTTCTCATCATGAGGTATGGTGATATCAACCAGTAAATTATTTACGTTTTAGAATGTGTAACTAATGCTGTCTATTTCTTGTTACAGGTAAATTAATCTTCCTGCTGATGTCAGGAATCGTGGACATACTTAAAAGAAAAAAACAAGGGGGTAATTACTTATTAAATATAAATTATAATAAATTATAACTCGTTATTCATTCTGAATAGACAGAGCCTAGAAACCTTTACTTTAACCTAAATTATCGACAGCAAAAGCAACATCTTTGATGATCTGCTCCATGAGCGGCAGCGACCGACTGCTCACTATAGGAGGACTACATACTCATTTGCCTACTTATTGCAGTACATAATAAAAACTTATAAAAAACACTAATAAGCCAATTTTTGATTGATTCAAAAATATTGTCAAAACAGTATTAACCAAAATAATACTAAACCAATTAATTACACTCCAACACACACGGTACGGTTTGTTTTATCAATGCCAAGATACTTTTAACAACATAGCATTTTAATATTGGATAATAACTGAAGTTTTTGCATGCCAATATAAGTATATTAACTTCATTGACTTATATTAACGTATAGATATGTTAATATAAGTATATGGTCAGATATACCCAGAATCGCTCTGTGGGTCAAATATTGCAAGGCATTTAATGCAGTAGCGGTTCTCTCGCTTTGGTAATGTTTGTCGAAGCGAGCACAGACTGATGACCATTCCGATGAAGTATGACGTAACAAGATATCCTTCCTAGCTGCTAGCTTGCCTAAGCTGTGGTCCTAACCTTTAAAGACGCCCTTGGATGCTAGTTCCTAGAAAACTTTTGAGGATAGTTCGGTTATTAACACATGGGGAACCATCAAATCTCTCATAAAGCCGACAAAAAACCCGGTTACGCTGTAAAGGCCAAAAATAGTCAAAGTCCTTCAACAGCGTCCTATACATAATGTAGAATAATTTTTAAAAGATTTTGACACGAGTATTCTTAATGAAGCAATATCTATATACATATAATGACTTGTCCTGGCTGACTGACTCATCATCGCCGAGCCTAAACCGCTGATGCTAATTAGATAAAATTTGGACTGTAGGTTAATAGAGTGACGTAACCAGCCACTAAGAAAGGATTTTACGGAAATCACACCCTAAGGGGGTCAAATTGGGGGTGAAAATTTGTATGAAAGCCCGTCAGTTTTGGATTAAAATACATGGAAATTGTTATATGGCTATTTGAAAAGAAATAAAGTATAACATGTCTCAGGAATTTTGTTTATTTTCCTTTAAATTAGTAAAAAAGACAAGAATGTTTCTTTGGGGAAATCGTTGTTATTAAAGTAAGAATTTATAAAAATGTATAATTTAATAGATCTCTAGATTTTTCAATAAAAATAAAGAATTACGTGTTTTACTATTTTTCGAAAAACCTCCCCTACGGAGGTGAAATAGGGGTAGAAAGTTTGTATCGAAATCTATCATTCCTTCAATTTCGGTATTTGGCCTGTTAAGAAATCATGAATTGTTTCAGGAATTTTGAACATGATCCCATCATCCCATTTTGAACATGATCCCATGAGTAGGGGATGGCAATTTGTACAGCAGGTTTCAAAACGGACCATAATTACTTAAACAAAATGATCTTCTATTACGTTTTGATTGATTATCACTGATTCGTTCACGTGTAAAGATACATATACTTATCTTTAATAAGTTTGGCTTTCATTACAAATAATCACACGTCGTGTAGCCCACGTGAGTAAAGCCACGTGCAAAAGCTAGTTATTTATAATATAGCCCTACATCATGTTTTGAGTAACAAAAGCAATTTGTGCGAGTTGTAACAGAACGCGTAATTAATGTCGTTTGCCCGAAACTAAATCCTTTGGAAATATCATCATAGGTGTTACGTAATTTAGCGGAGAGGTTAATGGTTTTTGCTAATAATCCCAAATTTTTATAATATTTATAGTCTAAAACAATGAAATATTTTCTCTTCAACATTATGGATCATCAGTTTAATCAGATCGTTGTTATTAACAAGCATTTCATTTAATCGTATTTTTATTATTTTTGGGCCCGATGTACACAGCATGCATATAAATTAGATACTCAACATTTATTAATAATCTCGTTATAAGTAATTATTATAATGTTAGTTGTAGCATAAATCATCATAAATATCACTGAATTACTATTTCTGTTCATTCAGTACACCATTAAGTCTATAAATATAATATAAATATGTTATAGCAACTATTGCTTATTTATGACGTTTGTGTCATATTCTATGTTCATTATATTATCTATTTCTATGAAATAACTTTCCTATTTCTCACAATCTGTTCTAAATATTCTTACTTACGTATGCAAGAAATTCGAAAGCTTTCATGTATAGTTTTTTATTTTTTTTTATTTTTTTTATTACCACATAAAAAAGTAACATTTTATATCTAAATAATAAATAACATTAGAAAACCACGAAGGTTTGTAGCAATGCTATAATAAAATATTAAGATCCATATGGTCCTTCAAAATAAATAGGTGAAAACAGGGGTACGTATTTGTTGTCTAAAATTAAAAATCCTAACATAAAATAACCTACGTTTAAAATCTCTAAAATCTAAATACCTAATAGTTGTTTGACTTATATTTAAAATACCAAAACCTTAAAATGTCAAATGGACATATTAACTGAAGTTCATAATGATAAAACTTAAAATACTTATTGTAGTGTTAAATCGCAACTACTAGTTTATCGCCTTACGGCGCTCATTAATTTTTCTTTATATTATTATATTGCGGTTAAAAATAGTTGGTAGCGTAGTTCTTTTTGTTTATTCTTACCTTTTAATATTCGAACCTCCGTGGTTGTTTGCTGGCAGCTAATTAATAGGGCTGCGATGTCATTTTTTTAATTTTAAATTGTATTTTCTTCATATGTTGTCAACGCCAGATTTTTTCAGTGTCATCATTCATTTTGCTGATTGCGGCTCAAGAAGTTATTGTCTTTAAATTTTATCAGATTAAGTTTTGCTCGCTGCGTAAAGCTGTTGTTATAAAGTCCCACCGTACATACGTACGTACGTTTTTTGCTGTTAACGTTTGCGGCATTTTAATATCCGTGCATTTCACCAATATTTTATTTATTTGCGCCCCTAATTAAATAACCAAGAGGATTCGATAAGCCTTTTTATATTCCGCGTTGTTTTATTGTAATGGTCTTTTCGAGCGGACTTTTATTTGATGTGTTTCGTGTTTTCTTAATTTTTTATTAATCGTGTTATTTTTTTCTTTTGTGCGGCTCTTATTTTGTGTTATTTTAATTATTTTTTATAAGAGACATTCTGCGAAATGGACCTTTTACGACCAGTAGACATTTTGCGAAGTGGACGTTCTGCGCCTGAGCCTTAATTTCTAACTTAATTTAATTTTATAAGTGAAATTAAGTGTTTTATTTTACTTTTATTTTTAATTTCACAACACTATGTACAAAGTCCCTAAAATTGATTTACCTCACAATTCATTGACCAAAATGACAAATGCCGACGTAAAGTTTAAAATCTAAATGAAAACGGCTTGTGTTTAAACGCCTACCAAAAATGTATCAATTTTACTACCAATAAAATTCGAAACGCTTACTAAAACGAATAAATAAACACCAAATTGTGTTTCCTAAAGTATTATAAAAAGGATACAATTTATATTTTTATTAAATGCCTTAAAAATATAGGAATACCTTTTAACTGCATTTCAGACCAATTATGTTATATTGTCACCAAATAGAAAATACCAATATTTTATGCCTCGAGTTTCAATTTGGTAATTTTTGCCTTATGTTATCTAATAAAAAAAAATAACTTCGAAATTCAAGACAATCGCTAATTTCTAACCTATCTCGTGACCTACAGGAGTAGGGCAGCTAGTATCCTCAATCATTTGAATAATAGTGTAAAAAACATAACCCTCCTCCTGAGTCCTGCGCAGTCGGGTAAAAAACGGTAAATTTTAACAATCTACCCACTTTTACGCTCGCGGAACCTGATCCACTACTTCAAAGAAATAGCTCGCAAGTGGTGCATTATTTTAGGTATTTTGACCATTTGATATTTAAATTGTTGGTATATAAAACTTTGGTGTTATAATTATAAACATTTTAAATATTAGGTCATTAGTCCTATCGGTATTTTAATCTTAGATATTTCGTTGGTAGGTATTAGTAGCTTAGGTATCTTAAAACATTGGGTATTTAGATTTTAGTGATTTTTAACGTAGGTTATTTTATGTTAGGTCTTTTTTAATTTTAGACATTCAAATGTGGCTTAATCAATAAATGCCTAATTCTTAAAATGCCTAGCATTCTACAAATGCCTTATTCGAAAAATGCTCAATTCGTAAAATAACTAATTCTTAAAATGGCCAATTCGTAAAGGGACTAGTTCTTCAAATGGTCATGATAATATTGTTTTGGTTGAAATATTTGTTTTTTAAATTCCAGAAACATTCTTTATTTTGTCTGTTTGTATTACTTTTGTTTTCGTACGTATCATTTTAATGCGTATCAGCTCAATTTACTTATGATTTATTTTGTACAATTGATAAAATGTTTGTATTGTGTACAATCCACAACATTCATCAACATTTTTTATTTTAGACTAGCTTTCTTACTCGTGCTATACCCTTCCCAGGGTCTCAAACTATCTTCATACCAAATTTCATCTAAATTAGTTCAGCGGTTTAGGCGTGAAGAGATAACAAATAGACAGACTTACTTTCACATTGAAATATTAGTATGGATTTTTAATCCTTTCATAAATGTACATACTCGTTTTATACTGACACCGCGACTTCTGTGGCGCGGTGGTCAAATACCAGCCTGCAACGCAGAAGATAGCGGGTTCGAAACCCGCTGTGAAAAAAAATGTATTTTTAAGAATTGGCCTTTTAAAGAATTGGTCCTTTCAAGAATTGGTCTATTAAAGAATTGGTCTTTTAAAAAATTGGTCTTTTAAGAAATGGGTATTTTCAGAACTCGGTATTTAGCGAATTAGTCCTTTTTTAAGCTGTTGGGCATTTTAACAGTTAGACATTTATTGACTAAGCCTCAAATACGTACACGAAAACAGTTCTGTTTTCGGATCGTTATTCGGCTATTATAGGCACGCAATGGTTATGACATCATTCAAGTTACAAGAGATTTAGTACGCTCGCGACATATACAAACTTAATCAAACTTCTGCAGATGATTTCGATGGTAAATTGCTCCACATAGGTGATCCCTTTGATCTTTACAAATCGATTTAATCGAAGAAAGTTAATCTGTGCGTCGTCGAGGGATATTAACGCATATTCGCAAATTTCAATTTGTTTGAAGGATGACGTAAGAATAAAGTTATTTGGAATCTCGTTGGCTTAGCAGAAGCGAAGCATAATTTTGTTATTTTATAAGTAACAAATTGAAAAATAAACAAGGATAAGAGCTATTTGCAGCCCCACATTTCTTTAATGAATTTGGGTTGGATCTCGACTCAATCAAACTTGATTATTTTGTTAGAAAATTTGGACAGAAGAGACTAGTGTCAAGACAGGGACCTATTAAAAGTAGTTTTATGATATATAGCTTTATGGTATCGACTAGCTAATAGCTAGGTAAACAGTGTACCTCCAGATAAAATTTTGATTGTTATACACTGTTAATTTACTAATGTACTTATTTAATAGTACTTTTGTCATTTATCAGTTTAATAACGTAAAAGTATTTTGAAAATTGGCCTAGCTTCATTCATCATCAAAGCTGGTATGTTATTTCTTTTTGCTTTTAAACAAGAACCCTACAACTGTTCCACTATTAAAATATTAACGGTTTTCCTTTTTTAACTTTAATAGTCACGAGTCCTGCGCTTGCCACACTCGCGCATATCTCAGGACAACAAAACTCGCGGCCATTAAAAACGTTAATTCGATCATCAATTCTTATTCGACATTCGATCTGATTGTGTAAGTCATAGGCAAATAGCGTTTTAGTTCGCTTTCATCTGCTATTTCTTGTTTATCTATCGTTGCGCTGTATATAGACACTAATTCCAACTTTAACGTTTAGAAATATTTTATTATTGACTTGAGCTTTAGAACTGATGTGATACCAACCACTGCTGTTTGGGTTCAAAAAAGTCCAGAGATCAGAAGATGAAACCATCTTGTCTCTGTAATTTGTTTGGTGATTCAAAACAAAGATAGCCTAGAAATATTTCTCTGACTTCTTCAAGGCATTTGAAACAACCTCTATTGACCTCTTATTAATAAATAACAGTTCATTTGTTGACGCCTCGGTGGCCGAGTGGCAGAGCGCTTGGCCCGATACCCGAAGGTCCCGGGTTCAATTCCCAGGTCGGGCAAAATGTGTTTCGGATTTTCGATGCATAGCCCGGGTTTGTGGTCACCAACCCGCATTTGGCAAGCGTGGTGATTAAGCCATTACCCATCAATTGTAGCGATGACTTGATTTCAATGATAGAGGCCTTTGCCCAGCAGTGGGACAGTTATGGGCTGTTTACTACTACTTGTGTTAGGAGCTTTTCAGCTCTAGATATTTGAAGAGACCAAACTATAAAATGGATAAAATGCAGTGTGTTCTCATAAATTCTTATTTGACTAAAGAGGAATATTAATTTAATGGTGTCCCGCCAAGAAAGTATATGGGGTACTTTTAAATTGTGTTAATCTTTATACGCTCAAATGTTAAGAACAAAAATGCATTTTCATTGCGCAGAATGCATTAACATACCTAGGTCATCAGATGGCTTCAGAAAGAAATGGGGGCTATTTTAAATCTTTTTTTTTTAAATTTTAAATTTGTGTGGAACTATATTCAAACTCTAAACACTTTTAACTTGTATCAAATCGGAAAGAAGACGTTCGGCCTACGTAACAGACGCACAAACGGGCAAACAAAAGGAATGGAAATGTTCGTCGACACTGGACACTTTAATGCCCCACGCGATGCGTTCCTGCGTTACGGTTCAACGAAGAATTCCGTCGTTATATGATTTACTATTTTTCTTAATAGTAGGTTGTTGCGGAGAAACTGAGCTAAAACTCATTTTATTTCTGCATTTGTTTCCACTTCTACCAATCTTTTTTAAATTTAAATCTTTCTATTGTTGGCTTTGTACACTACTTTTTGTATGTTATTTTGGCGCTGATGTTAACTTGAGAGTGTTCATTTACAAAATGCCCTTACACGAAATGCACATGCTAACTCATCATACCTCCTGAAACACAATAAAAAAAACGTAATTTTAATTACCTTATGCTCTAACTACCGGTTTTTTTTAAAATTCCAACAAGTGTCCTGTCATTGCGAAGGTTGCTTAATTTGTACCTAAACGCGTAAGCCACTGTGCCATTGAGCTCCTAGTCTTCCTAAATCGATGATTATAAATAAAAATACCAATGTGTAATTGGAAGCTGTTATAAAAATTTGCAAAATATATGTTTTTACCTAAGTTATTATGGTGAATAAGACATTTTCAAAATACCTTATCCCAATAAGTTCCAGCCGCATTCAAACAAAAACTATTATCCGATCGTTGATCCGTCCCACGTAAATGCGTGTTATGCGTTATCTCAATACATTCTGTTACAGATCTTCGGTGATGTTTCCGAACGGCCCATTTCATTTTTACATTCAAATTGTAATACAATATGAACACATTAGAGACTCTTAGTATTTCGAGTTAAGGTCGTATTTTATTTAGGGATGATAGTCAAATAACAACAGCAGTATTTCAACTTAACACTTTTGTTATATAGGAAAAACTGAATAACCTAGACAAAACACAGCGCCCGGGCAGATGCAGATAGGTATGCGTCCCTCTATCTCCTCGGCCTCCTTTTCGAAGGGTGAGAAGGGGCATACCTACAAAAAATATCTATACTTTCCCTCATGTACCGCCATGATGATCCAAGACGCTATAAGCGAACACCACAGTTATTCAACTTTACACCTAACATTATAGCGTCTGTATTTATTGAACAGTAATTATTGTCCTATGATGTCTAGAAGCCATGAGAGGCCAGTTCTTCATTACGCGATTAATAACATTGTGATTTTGTTAAAATAAGAACTACTTTTTTACAATTGTTTGTTTTTCATCTTCCTCATCAGCCTATAAACGCTGGACAAAGGCGTACTCATGTAAAAATAGCTCATAGAGACTAGCTCTGTTATCAAAAATCTTAAAACTAAATATTTGTATCCCCACTGTTAACCGAACCGGCCTAAACTAAGGCCAATTTCTTTCAAAAACCAATTGCTTTAAAAGTTTTTGGTCCGTATAAAATTTGACGTCTATAAAAGTATAGGAGGGCGAAAGGATTAGTAGGAGACTGCGAAAGATCGAGACGAAACGGCTTGAAGGACGAAATAGTTTAAATAAAAAAAACCTCATCAATGTTGTCTAGTAAAGCTTAGTACTTAACATACTGCTTTCACGTCAACTCGTACTCGTGCGTACACGTTTGTTGGTATTGTTTGTGGAATATCGTCATTCGTCATAGTTGACAGCGCGTTATGGATAACACGATCGCGTGCATCTCCGTTTAGAATGTGTTATTGAAACTTACGAGTTGTAAGTGATGCTTTTGGTCTCGCTTTATACATAATTCTGAGAGTACTTGAGATCTCCGATAACTTAAAAACTTATTAACACCATAATAGGCACAAAACAACGCAGGCTTCGCGTTCGTTTCTTCGACAGGTCTATGGGATGTTGCTTCTCGATTTGATCTGGAAACCTAGTAGAATCTAGTAGGGAACCGGGGGACGCTTGCGTGGTAAAACCCTCTAGAAACGCTAGGACGGTGTTTCAATCGCACGGCTTGAGGAATTGCAGGATATTGTATGGGCTCTTTTCAGAGGTGTTTCCCGTGCGCTATAACATGAGATTCTTCGAGAGCATGTAGGGCTGCCGAAGTTTACAACGCGAAGGGAGCTCTTCGGGTACTGCAGATGTATGGATGTATAAATATAATATGGGTGGCGATGGCCACTTTCCATCAGATTCTGATTTTCGTATTTTTTTCAGGTGACATTAATAGCCACGATTTTTGAGTTTTGGTTTTTATGTGACTTCCGAGTAATTCATTTTTTTTACAGTTGTATTGTTATGTCAACTTTAAGTTATCGTTAACAATAAAATCATGATTTTCAGTAATGTGATCCCGCTAACCTGGTGCCATGATTTTAAATGGCAACTTGGACGGCCATTAAAAATATGTTGCACAAAAAATATACCACCCGTAGCGTTTGCTTGGCAAATATGGCACGGATTATAAAGTGATAAAGCTGAATTTCATTCAACAATAAAGGTCTGTATCGATTTATAAATTTTACAGATGTTGTTATTATGGTCGTAGAGGTATTTTTAAATGCGCAATTACATTTTTTACGTCCAAAATCGATGAAACATCGATCAATGTGACTGCTTCGCGATAAGGATCGATTTCACAAACAAGATATCTTAATAATCGTCTGGTGCGTCACATTATTTGCATTGAATGGCCGATTACAATTAGCATGGTACCGATTCTCGGTAGGGACGTGACACGATTGCAAAGTCATATGTTTTCTTCATTTTTTTATGAATGAACTGGCTATGGCATTGTTTATTTAAATAAAACTGTAACGAAATTATTATGAGAACATAACGGATTGATAAATTTTAAGGACATTAAGAATAAACAACTGAATAAATGTAGCTTTTTTGCGACAGATTTTTTTTATCTCTATGGGAATTTGTGCAGATAATAAAACATGTGATCGGATTGAGCAGTTGAGCTTAGAAAATATCTTAAATAACGTAATGCTCTCTATCTATTTAGATATATTAACAAATAACAGTGATTAAGTCTTGTAGATTTCATAATAACAAAAAATATTAGTTTAAAATTAATAGAAGGCCTAGTTGGATGGCAGAAAGAGAACAAAACGGAATTTCACATATCTGTCAATTTAACCATAGTAGTGGTCGCCCAGTGGTCGAAATTCGACCGTAAATTTATTAAGGCTGCACGGTTTGTATCATAAGCAATGAAAAATTTAAAAAGATAGAAAGTGAGTTTGGATTGACATTGACAGATTTCGGCCGCTTATCTTCCATTTTTGAAATTTTTGAAAAGAGTATATATGTATGTATGTCAAATACATGGTAGTTAACCAATGTAGCGTTATCCAGACTATTACAAACTGTCAAATTTCTTTAATAGACTTTATATTTTATTATTATTTAGCTTTGGTTTGTGGCTTTACTCACGTAGGCAAATTATGTTGTGTAGTGTAGGAATCGGTAAACGCGTGATGTTTTGCGCGCGATTTACATGTAAACTTTTTATCCCTATTTCACCTCTCTAGGGGCGGTTTTCCGAAAAATGCTAAAACACGTCATTCTGTATTTTTGTTGAAAAATCTTAAGATCGTTTAACATATATTTTTTGTTAAATAACAAGTTCTCCAAAAAATATAGTTATTCCCCTTTTTACTCATTTAAAATAAAATAAACAAAATTCCTGAGACAGGCCATTCTTTAATTCTTTTCAAGAACCCAAATACCAATTTTCATGTATTTCACTTTAAAACTGACGGACTTTCATACAAACTTTCACCCACTATTTGACCCCTTTAGGGTGTGATTTCCGTAAAATCCTTTCTTAGTGGCTGGTAACGTCACTCAATTAATCTACGGTCCAAATTTTATCGATCGGCGATGATGAGATAGTCAGTCAGGATAAGTCATTATATGTATATGGATAAGGCATAAAAGATATTTGCCAGTTTTGGTTAGGTTGATGTGCATGCATTTAAATTTAAACTTATATTAGGTCAGCTATATTTCATAAATTAAAATTTGATGCCAAAATTTAAAACATACATCAAATAATAGGCACCTTCCATTACTTACAAACCGATGATGTTGAAATTGTGAGAGAATGTACCAAGCGAAATTTCGGGCATAATATTGAATTTGAACTTGGTTCGCTTTCTTAACACACCCCAAGAAGCCCATATTAATTGGTTCCGATGAAATATTGTTACCGAAGTGGCTGTGGGACAAGACACAAACGGATCTGATATAATCTTTCGACGCTATAACAATAGACTGATCAGTGATCATAGCGACGACTTCCTTTGTCGAGTGGTTTGTACATCGATTTTCAAAGTGTCGCCATCTCTGAGGTCCCGGATTCGATCCCCGGTCGGGTCAATTTAGAAAGTATTGATTTTCTAAATTGCCTCGGGTCTGGGTGTTTTCTATGTATAATAAGTATATATTTAAGTATTTTAAGTATGTTTATCCGTTGTCTAGTAACCATTTAACGAGTTTCATAACAAAGCTTCTCTTGGGCTAGATAATTGGTGTGAGTGTAGGAAATTTATTTATTCTAATTAAAATGTTCCTAAAATGTGAAAATTAGTAAAGGGCGGTAACCATATATGGTAAGAAAGCACAGAACCATACCACTTTTTTTTCATATAAACGCGAAACTGCTGTTCATCATCATCACCAGCTCAATTTATGTCCCCACTGCTAGGGCCCAAGCCCCCTCTATAGATCAAAAGCGAGAACGGGCCATACACCACCACGCGGGCCCAGTGCGGATTGGTGATTGTTAACGACTGCTAACGCAGAAGAGACGGCTTTACGTGCCTTTGAAACAGGGAGAAGCTCGAGATTACACATTATTGGTCACACATCTCATGACCGCCTTTTGCAAAAACTGCTTAACATCAGCAATCGTAGATCAGGCGAAATAACCACTGTGCCATCGAGCAGTCCAGAGCATCTTTTGCTTCGGGATGAGTAAGGAATGTATTATTAAAATAATGCAATAGGTTGAGTTAGGAATACTAGTTTGGGATGAGTAAAGAAATGGGATGAGACGTCATAGGATGAATACGGAACAACTCCATTTAGTCAGTCAGAGAAATCGCTTAGGTATCGCTTTTAACTTGTGCCACACTCACACGCGTGTAGCTGCCGTCGTGTGCGTGCTCCTACACAGACATGCTATTCCCGTAAGTTTCCAGCCGAGTGACCGCACCGATTAATTTCCAAGTTACTTTAAAACTATGGTTAGGAGAACTTCCTAACGTCTCGGATTGGGTTATAAAATCGGTCGTTGCATGTAAATTATATATTTTAATCAAGTACAACGGTCCATCGGTTTTATTGTTTAAACTTGGTGTGCTAACGATATACGTTTAGAGCATAATGTAATGGATGAGTTTAGAAAATTGTGAGGACACGATTTTAACCTTTCACCTGCTCGAGTTCTTTTGGCGGCCTATGGCTTTTACAGCGTAATCGGTTTTATTTTTTAATATCTAACGTGATGTTAAGTGATGATAAGGCCAATGGTGGAAGCGCACTTCACCCAGGAGCCTCAACTACTTAGGCACTGGCTATCTTATCTCTAGCTGCCGTAACACAACAGTGCTATACTTAAACATTGATGTTATGGCGACATTTAGAAACGATGGTGGTAGCTAACCAGGCGGACAAACAAGCTCTACCACCAACCAAACGGAGGACACAAATATGTGCCTCCCACTAGGAATCGAACCTGGGACCTCGGGGTCTGGGACCAGTGGTCTTAACCACTAGACCACAGGGGGGTTTTTTGTGATCGTCAAGGAACTTAAAAGGTTATCCAAGCTGTGTGATCAAGACATCCTGAGACGGTTTCTAGATGGGTTGACATCAAGCAAGCGGGTTCCAGTCTCCACTAAGATTCTCCGAGGAAAACCTGCCTCGCTCTGCCTTTGGCCACACGACCCCATATTAAATGAAACGAGTAGGATAGAGGCACTAGATGAGAAGCTCGATGGCGCAGTGGTTAACGCGCCTGGTCTGCGAGTGCTTAGGTAAAGCAACTCTCGCAAAGGCCGGTCACAAGATAGGTGACCAAAAATTTATCATCTCGAGCTCCTCCGTGCATCGGGTCCCGGCTGCATTAGCAGTCGTTAACAACCACCAATCCGCGCTGGGCCCGCGTGGTGGTTTATGTCTCGTGCTCCCATATCCATCCATAGGGAAGGCACGTGCCCCAGCAGTGAGAACATAAAATCAGTTGAAGATGAGAGACACTAGTATTCGGTAGGAACCAGTGTCAGACTTTTCTTTCCTTCAATCATTAAAAATAGGGGTCAGCAACCGATTTTAGTCTTTAGCCGCATTTGAATACAAATTCAAATTCAAATCAAATCAATTATTGCATATCACATTACAATTTATCACAATATAGGTTTCCACCTACAGGACACCGGTCTGTATTTTCCATACAGACCGTTATCCCGTAAAATTTAAAATTTCATTGAAAATATAGGTACGTTATTGTTTTGCGACGAAAACAGTGTCGAACAACGCTGCCACTACGGTAGGTGCAGACGCATGCACATCAACTACTATCCAAAGCTGTCAAATTTCTTCAATGAGTGTTCAACCCATGTTCAACCATATGCCATATACATAAAGAGCAAAGTCTATTGAGAAAATTTGACAGTTCGAGGTGGGCGCAGGTGGTGTGTACTACCCGCGCGGACTGCGAATGACTCCATCTAGTGCTCGGGGTTCTGCAAAAGCGGTAGACGGATGTCGGGCGGTTTAGTGGGTCGGTCACAGCACATCAGGTGACCGACCCCACACACCTCCCGGGCTTGCAACAGCCCGGCCGGAACGGTCTGAGTGCAAAAAAGGCTTGTGTACTACGCGACCGTGAGCGAATGATGTTAATTGCGTCAGGATACATAAATTAACGTCCAATTCCCCAATTAACGCGACTCATTGATTTCTAGGTGACTCATATTGTGCTATCATTAAGAGCCGGCGGAACTTAATGATAACTTATCTTAATGGCTTAAGACAAAGAAGCGTTCAAGGAATCTTTGACTGTACCTACTTATAGACATCACTACAGGCCACGAAATAAGTGTATTAACAAAATCAAATACATTAAAGCCTTTATTTCCATCATATACATTCTTTAGCAAAGCTATTAAACTTTGTTTTCAATTTGATTAAGCAAATGAGAGTGAAAACGATTTGTGAACTAAATTTATAGGTACTTAAACTTCAAATGAAAATTCTTAAGTTTGTACTTCGTTATTTCAAATGTTCACTACTTATTTGCTTAATAGTTTTATAAAGTTTTAAAAACACAATTAAATACTACAAGTAATCCTATAAAACATCATTAAAAATGACATGCTCAAGTGTAGATACTTTGTTTAATTAAAATTCTTGATGCGTAGACCGTATAAACTGTTACAAGATACGAATTAGTAATGAACGCCCTGCAGTGATAAGTTTTCGATAAATCGATTATCGAGCCTATAGAACAATGGTCAGACTTTCGTTCTTTCGATGTAGAAACTTCAATAAAAACACGGAGTTAGTAACTGTACTCTAGATGTGATTATCACTTACTAACTTGCAAGCATATTAAGGTTGACTAAACATCTTAAAACAATTACGCTACAACCGTGAAGACGGCTATAAATAAGTTTGTAAAAAGTTTAGTAACATAAATATATTCATGTTTCAAACGATTTTGTTGCTTTTGGGGGCTTGCTATGTCGTTGTTACTTATTGTCTTAAGATAGGAGTTGTATGTACACATCATCAAGCATGAGCTTAGCTTGGTATGTAAGGGTTTAATATCCTCGTCTGTAGAAGCGAGAAAGACAATTTAAAATTCTCAATTTTTCATCATCTTCAGAATAAACTTCCCTAAGCTGGATTGGGCAATACATAACCCACCACTCAGGCCTTATACAGGTTCGTAAGGCTTAAAAGAATAGTCTTTTCGGAAAGAAGAAGAAGAAGAAGTCGGAAATGTACGATAAGTGGTTAGATGATAGCATCTAACCACTTATCGTACATTTCCGAAGGACAAAGGAACTCGAGATACTTTAGTTTTGGTTGATTTCCATTCGGCGGGTTATTTAAGCTCGTTTGCCGGCTCAGCATCATAAAAAAATGTTTAAAGCTGTCGCTTCTAGTTTTTAGGATAACCTATCTTTGAGCCCAACCGATCTGATTAGTATGCAGAGCAGATTTCGTTCCGGCACGACGGCGACGATACGCGACGGTGTAACGGGCGGTCATGTATTGAACTTTACTCGTAAAGGGGTGATTGAAGACCACTTATTTGTTGGTAAATAGCTCTGTGCTGAGTGATTAAAACAACATGGAAAGCTTTGAAAGAGGAGCTCGATGGCGCAGTGGTTAACGCGCCTGGTCTGCCAGTGCGGAGGTTAAGCAACTTTCACAAAGGCCGGTCATCGGATGGGTGACCAAAAATTTATCTTCTCAAGCTCCTCCGTGCTTCGGAAGGCACGTAAAGCCGTTGATCCCGGCTGCATTAGCAGTCGTTAATAACCACCAATCCTCACAGGGCCCGTGTGGTGGTTTATGGCCCGTTCTCCCTATGCATCCATAGGGAAGGTTCGTGCCCCAGCAGTGGGGATCGCGTTGCATTCATTGATCGATCACCCTTCCTGAGCGAAACTTGTTACAACATGTACAAAAATACCCGTGTGGGGTATTTCATTCTTCCTCTTTCGGGTAAGGCATTTAATAACATACCTTTGTTAATTACATTACATGAGTACGCCTCAAGCGGGGCCTTTCAGTAATATTTACTTGTCGAACGGGTTTATAATTCATAATTCAGTGTTTGAAGAGCCAGAAGCCGTGGTCTGTTTAGGCCAGAGATCGGGTCAACACGGCGACATGTTGATGTATTGACCGACACGATGTTGTTGTGTTGATGTTTTTTTTAATATAAAATTATGAGTGTCTGAAAAAGACTAAGTGTTGAAAAACTTCCACTTCCACTTCGAAACCGCACATTATATCATGCCGGGTCAAGTGCACTGCCAACAGATTACTGTGGGTGCGAGTTCGATTCCCGTTCGTGAAACTTTTTCAACACTTTATCTTTTTTCAAATTGTAATTTGTTCGCAACAAAATTTGCGTAAAAAATTATATATGACCATAATCATACTATGAGGGTCGTCAACAGTCTAGGAATGTCCCACTGTTAGGTTTGGGCTTTCTCACATTAAGATGAGGAGATTAGGCCAAAACTTGGCACAAAACGGGTTGATTTGTATACTTTTACGGTAACCGACCATTGTGAGATCGCAACAGGACGCGAAAATCGCTACGCCATTGACCCTCTCAGGATATTAATATTATGACAATAACGCTACTTGCGTTCAAGTCATATTTTTTCTTAAAGTTTATTTTTATAAAAAATATAATAATGACAAAAAACGCTACTTATCTCGAGTATTAAAACATTATTTTCCCAAAAAAAAAAATAGTTTTACCCTCTTATAGATTCACTAAAAAAATTTAACAGGATAAAGTGAAGTAGTGAAGTCGTCACCACAATTTGACACAAATTACCAACTCAAGAATTTATACTTAATCCTACTAATATTATAAATGCGAAAGTTTGTGTGTATGTATGTTCGTATATTTGTTGCTTCTTCACGCTGCAAGGGATGGATGGATTTGGATGAAATTCGGCATACAGTTTATAACCTGGATTTAATACATATGATAGTTTTTATCCCGATATTCCCACGGGAATGAAACTCTTACCTTTTCTCTATATTTGGTTCAGACAGGTCAACGTCTGTCGGGTCTGCTAGTAATCTATATATTAATATGTGAAGCAAAAACTTTGTACCCCTTTTTACGAAAATTGCGCGGACGGAGGAGTAGAAATTTCACACACTTAAAATACAGAGAAGGAGTACATATAGAAAGTTATTTTTTTTTTAATTATGCATAAAAAATACATTAAATCAATATAACAAACATTACACACACTACCATGTATTTGACACAAACGCATACATTTCAAAAATTTCAAAAATGGAAGAGGAGCGGCCGAAATCTGTCAATGCCAATCCAAACTCACATTCTATCTTTTAAATTTTTCATTGCTTAGGATACAATCCGTGCAGCCTTAATAAAATTACGGTCGAATTTCGACCACTGGGCGACCACTAGTAATAATAAAAACACTACTCCCCAACTAATTGGAAACCAGCAGTGCTATTCTCTAAGCAAAACAGCGTCGAACTCGACATTGAACTCGCTCATAACTTGCAAACGAATGTAGACTTTATTACTATTACAAAGTAGGTTGAAATTGGTTTGCAAGTTATGAGCGAGTTCAATGTCGAGTTCGACGCTGTTTTGCTTAGAGAATAGCGCTGCTGGAATGAACCTACTTTTTAGTACCGCAAGAGGTTGAAATAAAACTTAAAATAGAAACAAGTTTTGTATGCATTAAAAATCTATTGAGCCACATTAATTTCACGTTCCCGTATTAATGACGTGAGATTACTTTAAAAACAAATATTTACATTAAAATTTCGATCACGCACTACGATAAGCAACCGCATCTTCAGGTAACCATCCGAAATGTTATCTTATGCTCAAGTGGCATACGCATTGGTATGCTTTTTCTTGATTTATTTCAGTTCCCGTTACTATTATATTATGAATTTTTAAATAGTAGGTTTTCGTTCAAATTCACTTTTACATTTATTGATCCAGTGACTTGGCCAGCGTCAACATAACGGCTGCCAACTACCATTGCTTTAACAAGCGTAACGACACCCCGCACCAGGAACGCATTACAGATAAAACTGTTATGGCTCACGATTTATTGACAACAACAAATTGTTTCGTCATGTTCAACAGCCATTCCACAAATAGCGTGCCCGTCACGAAAGCCGAATGACAGACTGCCATTAACACTGTAACCCTTGCACTAATCTACGGCTTATCTAAAAACAATAAATTTCGCTTGAACAGCTCACAACTTTCAACCCTCAAAATGTCGTGCCTACTCCCGAATGGGACGCGCACCCTTACCGGTCTCGCGGGCCCGCCCACCGCAAGCCGCCGTTAAGATACAGAAAACAAAGACAAACTTTATAGTCTGTCATTGTTCAGTATTTTCCTTAATTGTTTTTCCATGTACGCTCGTAATCGGGGTCGGTTTAATCTCCTGTTGGCTTAATCGAATCTTCATAAGTCCGGGGTCCTCCTGACCGATAACAGAGGCAGACAATACTGTTAGTTGTCTCACTAGAGATGTATAGTCGTAATTATAGTGTTAGCAGCCGCCGCTGTAATTTAATGCTGATTGGATACAATTTTACCCAACGCCAGTATAGCATCTAAAAGTCAATTTACGCAGTTCACTAGAAGCTCTTTGTAGCTCCAATTCGCTCGCTATCAATATAATAGACTTGTTAGTAACACGAGTAAAGACGAAAATTAGATTGTTTCAAGCCGTCGCACTCGACAATCGAGCAAGTTTGTTGATAGAATTACGTCATCAAAATCTTATGTTTCGCCGAGAACGAGGCACGGACATAACTCATGAGGCAATGGCCTGTCATTTTTACCACTTGACGGCGAACTTGGTCTGAGCTTCGTCGGTATCGCCTGATTTATTTCTGCGCCGGCCCGACTAATGCAATTATTGCAATTTATTATGAAATTAAATAAGGTCGACGCGACACTCCCCCGTCCCTCCTCGCTCTCGAAATTTATACCCCTTTGTAGAAAACTATGCTGCCGGCGCGGTGCTAAAAAGACCCTACTGCTACATTGGAATGGTTGATTTTTGAGTTTGCCTCGTGGCAGGAAGGTTTGCTTTCGCTAGCGTGCGTCTTGGAAGACTGTTACGTCTTTTTAAGTGGGTAGTTTGCTTATTTTTCTCGCAGCTTATGTTGTCTGTGGCCGTGGAAAGTAATAAATTATTTGTGCCCCCAACACCTTGTCGGAGGGACGGTCTCTGTGATAGCGTCATTTTTATGAAAGTGTAATGCGGTTTTCTTGTTGTGATTGCGTCGAGTGTCTAGTAGCTCTCGAGTTTGCTCTTTCTATGTGATTTGTTTGTGGAACTTTATTCGGGTTTTTGTTGGTGCTATATCCTATTTAGGATGGCGCGGTGTGATGTCCTGTTATTTCGTCTAATGCTGTAGTTATAGTTGAAGAGGTTTTCTGTCTCTTTTTGTTAAAAAATAATACAATTTCTTTTATTGAATCTTTTAAAGTATATCTATAATATTAAATAAGTAATTTTATATTAATGTTTGCAAACTAATTATTGTTAACGAACCATACGTTTATTTGTTATTGTTATGTGTTGTACAGGTCAATCAATGTTTCTTATTCTTATTCTTTTAAGTCTGGTTGGCCGAGATCTGCCCAATATATAGAGGTTCTCGGTTCAGGGTTATAGTGGTCTCTAACCCGCATTTGGCAAGTAAGGTGGTTAATAGCTATCAATAATAGGAGGTACAGTCGGCGGCAGATCAACCTACCCAAGTCTGTCAAATTTCTCCAATGAATATTGATCCTTATAACCAAATTATAAAGTTCAAAATTGATTGTAGAAATTTGACAGTTTTGGGTAGGTTGATCTGCCGCCGTGTATTCATTTTAAAAATGGTCAAATCCGAAATGATCTTTTTTAAACAAATTCTACCAGATGTCTAACTGAGAATCATAATAGGTACACCAAAGTCATTGTTTCTTGATTTGTAAAAAGTGGACTTTGCTAAAATTTAAAATTACCTATTGTACTATGACTTTGCCCAGTTGTGGGACAAAATGTAGGTTCTTTATATTATAGTACGTACGTAATTTTCTTTAAACGAAAGTGTTAAAATTAACGTAACGATCGCATTGCTGTGTCTCCTACCATACTGTGTAAAATGTTATTTTTCTTGACTGTTTTATTCATTGGCGAATTGCTCGTTACCAACTGCATTTCATGTGTAAATTGGAATGTAAATTATATTGAACAAATGCAACCGCAAACCTGCATAGTTCATACCAGTTGTCTTCGCGTCTGGAGTTCATTTCCACTTAACATCAGGTGGGATGGAGTCATTTGCCGAGCTAAGTATAAAAAAAAAAAAAGATAACAAAAATAAAGTAAATTACAAAGTCAGAAATTGTTAAGCAATATGTACCTATTTTGGTCTGTGGTACCTACTAATTCAATCTACATTATATGGAGTGTCGTTAACTAAATCTACAACAAAGACTCTGCACAATTTTATATTCCTATTCCAAAAACACGAATTAAAGAAAATACAACAAAACCGTCCCTTTCTTTCCTCCCAAGCATAAATGCCACCTCATATTGTCATAATGAAGTCTGTCAGTGTTCCACAGATCTAAAACTAAAAGCCGTCGAACCCACAGATACTAAATCGTCTCGTTATAAAGAGATCACGCCATCCGTCCCTGATCGCATTGTGGTTGACAACACCGCGATCGAGGTGGCAGTGGCACACGAATAGAACTCATATGGTCTGTTGTAAACCCACCGCACCTGTCTCACAGAGGTCTCGTATGCGATACTTCAATTACCAGCGGGGATTTGGTCGGTGGTATAACTTGTTCTAAATTCACTACAACATAAGCTCAATAAGGCAACAGACAAAACTGTTTATATTCGCCAAAACATAAATTACAGAACAGAAAACAAATCCACAAACATGACTTTTCACTTTTACAACTGTCACATCACAACATAATGACATCTGTCAGAATTCCACAGATATACATAAAAGTCGTAGCACCCACAGATACCAAATCGGCTCGCAATACGGAGATCACGGTCCCCACCTCCCCGGTCCCCGATCGCATTGTGTTAGACGTCACCGGTGATCGAGGTGGCACACGCAAAGGACGCTTCAATCCTCGCTGTAATTAGCTTAGTTAAGCCGATAGTGCGTCCTACCGCGCACTAATGCCGTGTTGGGCTACATTGACGGGTTAAATCGGTTTTGATATGGTGTTGGAATTAGGTGATATGTCTATTAGGAGGTGCCGCAACCGCAGGTGGTCTAGTGTTAACGCCAGTTTCAGATGCCTAGGTTTGATTGTAGTCTTTGACTCAGCTTATCATCAGCTCATACTGTGTCCCCACTGCTGGGGCACAATCCTTGCCTATGGGTGGATAGGGAGAACGGACAATAAACCACCACGCGGACCCAGTGTGGATTGATGATTGTTAACGACTGCTAATGCAGCCGAGAACAACGAGTTTACGTGCCTTCCGAAGCACGGAGGAGCTCGAGATGATACATTTTTGGTCACCCATCCGATGACCGGTCTTTGCGAAAGTTGTTTAACCTCAGCACTCGCAGACCGGGCGCGTTAACCACTGTGCCATTAAGCTCCTCAAGCTCGCCAACCCTCAGAGTTATCGGATTTGGCTAGTTTCTACCGCTACAACCTTCTGTATCAGCATGGTGGTTTATGGCCCGTTCTCCCTATCCATCCATAGGGAAGGCTCGTGCCCCAGCAGTGGGGACATAAAAAGGAGCTGATGATGATGATGATGATGATGATGAAGGTTGACAGGTAAACGTACTGGCCATTTATTATCATCATCGCTCTGGCTAAGTTTTTTGTTGTTGTCATCTTTTGCCATTTTTGTATTGTGTGCGCACTTAGAGCAATGTTAGTGTTAGTTAGTAATGTTAGTTAGAAATCTTTTGAATAACTAATGTATCGCATTAAGAATTTGAATCTTTCGAATTATGAATTTCGCGCATCGATTCTAAATCGATGATTTCGCGTTTGTAATTATCAACATCAGTATTTAGGTTAACAACTTCATGTTACCTAAATTCTAATGATGAAAACCTCAAACCTAATGATTCGGTTACCGACTGTCGATTTGCAAATATGAATTGGGCTGGATGGAGTTGTCTCTATGTTTTGTTAAGAATATTTAACTGTTTAAAGCGAAACACGCTATCCATCTCTTAGATACTAATACAAATAAACGTACGGCAGAAGTCTTGGAACAAGTGTCTCCACTTTATTTATAATGTAATTTTTTAAGTTATATTTGGAAGTCAGCTGTGCAACAAGTTCTATGGAAATGAATGAATTAATGTTTCCCACACTCACACCAATTATCTAGCCCCAAGAAAAGCTTCCTTAAGAAACTCGAGAAATGGTTAACTAGACAACGGATAAAAATACTTAACATACCGAATACATACTTATTATACATAAGAAACACCCAGACCCGAAAAAATTTAGAAAAACAGGTATTTCTAAATTGATCCGAACGGGGATCGAACCCGGGACCTCAGAGATGGCGACACCATGAAAACCGGTGTGCAAGCCACTCGACCAAGGAGGTCGTCATGTAGTAATAAAGTTAAATATAAAATTATTACTTAGTGTCATTTTTAAACTTTGTCCCATAAAACTCACTTCCTTACTATTTTAAAAAGGTCCAAAATTAGCACAGTGACCTCGCATACTTCACACACGTGCCCATTATCAAAATGCCGCATCCAATATTATTTTTGCGCACATTCGCGTTGCATGGCGCTACAGCTTCCAGCGGTCAGTAATTAGGAGTAAATTAAATGACGTTGAATTCAAGCCAATATGGCGCTGGTGCTGCCAAATAAAACGGTAACAAAATTATTAGTGTAATAATTTTAAAATTGGCTGTTTTAATCATCGGATGGTAAATAATCTATATATATATTAAAGGAGATGTCCCAAAATGTATGGAGTCTGGGCTAGGTCCATGTACAATATACCGAAAAATAGGCAAAAATACCATACACAGTATCTAATAATCCTATCTCTCCAAAATAGCTTTGTTTTTTGGAAGGAACAATAACTTAAACTATAAAATTGCAACATTATGTAACAAAATACATTATGGCGGAAGATGACATTTTGATGACGTTTGACGTTTGTCAATTATTTTATTTGACCAAACGAATTTACGTGTTTGTTTAACTGCTTAAAGTATTTTTGTCAGCTTGCTGTAGCAACAATAACAAAAATGATAGCAATAATAAATTACCTAGCCAGCTTTAGGCGACCTTGACTGAGTGACTTTACCTACATAAAGTATAAAAATCAGTGGCTAGTGTTTATTTCTAACTAAGACTGTCTACGATGGTCTACGAGTTCTGTTTAAATTCATATGAATTTCATTTGACTGGATTGTATGATGAAGTGCCTTTCAATACTAACGAGTAACGGAAATAATAATATATCTGCCTGCACGCCGAGCCGGTTGTCCGCTCGACCTTTTTCTGTGTGAACTTCAACTTACTTATTGTCGGAACTATAATTTCCTACTAAAACTATTATGTATAAATCAATTTTTTCAACTGTAGAAAGAGGTGTAAATAAAACAACTTAAGTAAAGATACATTGTTTTTATTCATCATCTTCTCTTATTAATATATCATCTAAGAATGAGGCTGGTGAAGTAATAGTGGCCTGATGCCGAGCCCAGCCCAAATACCAGACAATGGTCATAGTGTGAGCACAACAAACTACTGTTCTCTTTCCTGATATACAACTGCAATAATAGCCAATGATTTGCTCATCCCAATTAGTCCCTTGTCTCGCCATCAGTAAATATGTATAATATGTTCTTCCTGAATGATGGCGGGCCCATATTAAAAAGTTGATAACATTGGCAATCATCATGTATTTCAGAGGAACACGAAATACAGTGTACCGTTGTCATTTCTAAAACAATGAAGTAATTATTTATTATGAAGCTTTATGAAGTGTGCCCAACTATTTGTTACAAGTTATTAATTTAACAACGTGAAAAAATAAATCATTTACTTGACGGATCTTCTTGAGCGTATTTATCGTAACAACACAGTCCAAATCGCTTGCGAAGTCAACGTCCTTACAACACAAGCCGGGTCAACAGTTAAGGCTGGTACCAATCCAAGAACGAAAGCCAGGTCACAAAGAAAAACAGTATCAGGTCCAATAAACGAAAGCGATGTTGTTAGAAAAACTGAAGAAACTCAAACACAACGAACAAACGGAACTAACCAACACACTGTGCACTGAACTCAGAAAGAACTGTACTGTACCCTCTTTGACTGTACCTACGTAAACAAACTGTAACCTCAAAAATAACAGTGACATTGACAGTTCACTTTTTTTTCATAGATTTAACGTAGGTAGGTTGCCATCTTTGAACGCTTTCACAGTAAAATATTAGCTTGTTTTTATTTAATAACCACTAAACTATGCATTAAATCAAATTAATTGTATTTTTCCTAGAATCAGCAATTAATACTGCATTTTTTGAAATAGTGTACATATACCTAGCCCATAATGAGACATCTCCTTTATCATCATTACAAACATCATCGCCGTCATCATCATCATCATCGTTTTAGCCAAAAGATGTCCACTGCTAGACAAAGGAAAGAGGCTTTGTCCAGCAGTGGACGTCAATAGCCTTGGCCATCTCCACAACCAGATTGCCAGATCGTCGGTCGAACTTGTTGGAGTGTAGGTATACTCGTATATGAAAAAAAAGCTATGACTCACTATCCCTTGTGTCTAGGAGTCTTGCAACTACTAAAATAAACAAAACACTATAGGTATAGTTTAATAACGTTTAATTTGTTATATAAAATTTATACGAACACTATAAACTGAAATGAAACACTATTAACGGATTTAGTTTACTTTATTTTTGATATTGTTTGAATCAAGGTGAATTTTGTGATAAGTGTCCTTTATGATAGGGCTTTTTCCAATATTTATGACGCTGTAAGGGAGAAAAGAGCTGGACACTTGCTGAGTTTCTTGCCGGTTCTTCTCAGTACAAGATCTCCCGCCCAGAGTAGATAGACTTACGAACCGATGGCTTAAAATGACGTTCATAAGAGCTATTTGTAGCCTAAACTGAATAAATGATTTTGAATTTTGAATTTTGAATTTTGAATAAATAACATTATAATTTAACATTAAAATTATCACTAACATTAAAATCATAAAAAATAAACACTTTAAAAAAATTAAAAGTAATGTGTAGCAATGTGTAGTAATGTGTTAAAAATAACAAATACCTAGTCTTTAAGAGAAAGGTCACGAAGTACTTAATTCTAATTGTATACTAGTTAGTGACAATTAAAACGCAACCAACGTTAATGCACCCATAAGCGAACCGCGAAATAAAACTATTAGAGCTGCTGTTACCGAAACAACGGTGTGTCGCATCTCATTTTCACAATTGCAACATTGCAATGTAAATATTAAAACGGCGCTTTAATTCCATTATTGACAGTGCGTTGGCAAATTAATCACATCAGTCGCTGTAGCTTCTATATCGGACGCGTTAAGTTCAAATTGCATTGCAGTATTTAAGTGTTTAACTTTGTGTGGAACTTATTTGGCCTCATCTCGAATAACGGGTGCATTGTTAAGAGCCGCCCGATGTTTAAGCGATTTAGTTGACACACAAACATACAGAATGATGTTTGATGATTAGTTTTTGTCCATCAAATTATTGTGTTCAATCAAGTTAAATGGATATAGCGGAATCAACTGGCGGTTTGATTGCTTTGTTTGTTGAATTGCTGCCAGTCGGTGTTTACGTTAAAGTGATTTCAAATTTGTTAATGAGTCCTGTTTGCGCTTAATTTTGTTGAAACATTTTAATTAATGTCCATAGGATGAATTAGCGAGTTAAGTTATTATCAGACAATATGCGGCATTTAAGCCGTCTAAACAATCGACAGTTGGGCGTAGCAGGGTTGTATACTCACGCACACTGGATTTATTTGTTCTTGATAATAATAATAATGCTCAAGGTTGATTGAGATACTTTTAATGCCTTTTGCAGGACAATTACACTGTATTACATAATATAACTTAAAGTTAAAACGGAGCTACGAATATTGCGTGGTTACACAAGATGGATGCAGAGAAGAAGAGAGCAAACAATATATGTATCTCTCTTTCGCACAAAACAACTATTAAAAATGCAAAGGCATTACTGTTTATGTAGCCAACAACAGTTCTTTACTCACTAGACTAACAAGTTTAAGCGAGCTAGTTTCTGATACATGTCCTGAAAATTAAAGATGTCCATAGTTCAAGGGTGTATTTTTTTTCATAAAGGTATTATGAAACCAAAACATTACTACTAACTTACAATTTTTAATATTTCGTAAAATGTATCATATTTTAATCAGGAGTAGTCATAGTCATAATTCATTATTATTTATTTGCATCATGTTGGTATGGTACTTACAAGATCTTACAATATTATAAATAGTCCCTTAAGAGCGTTTACACCGCACACTCTTTTCTGTGTTCTGTGAGCGCCACTAATGAAAAAAAAAAACATATCTAGTAATTAGAGATAGAAAATCAAATTATGCTCAACAAACTATTTGAATGAAGTAATTTAGCATTTTACGGCACCTAATGAACACCTCACATGTTATGGTTTAGTTAAATAAGACGTTACGGCCACTTTTAACTATAACGCCATATTTAACTAAACCATAACATATCAGGTGTTCATTAGGTGACGTAAAAATGCTAAATTACTTTATTCAGATAGTTTTTTGAGCATAATTTGATTTTCTATCTCTAATTACTAGATATGTTTTTTTTTTTCATTGGCGGCGCTAGTGTACGGCGTAAACGCTCTTAACATGACCACGTCTTCCATTTTTGGGCTAAATAGGAGCGGTCTTAAGGATACTGGTATTATAACATCTTTAAAATGTAGGTAATAAGAATTTTGAATATTACTTACAACTATTTTTTTCACAAAAAAATTCATGCATCTCAACTACATATACGAATAGATCAAAACGTAAAACCGTTTACGCGTCAAAACAATTATGAAATTCCCACATCACGACGTTAGACTGCATTATTACCACATCTATTACCTTCCGTCTAGCGTTCAAATTAAGCCGGTGTCAAAGTTCAAAACTGTTTTTGAGTTTACCTTTTTATTTTATCGTAAACATCTGATGCGATTACAGACACTCGGACAGGATAATTATAGGGTTGGCTCCGGACACGCGGTAATGGGCGCAATTACAACACAATTTATATTGCCTTACTCACGGACAGTTTCGTCTAATTTGATTTGATTGTCACCCCTGCTGGCTGACGTTTATTTAAATATCGAATGCTGCACGCTTTAAACACATGAGTAGATCTATCCTATCGTCGTCGTCGATCTATATGTTAATACGTGAAGCAAAAATTTTGTAGGAACCCCTTTTTTTAAGAAAATTGCGCAGACGGAGGAGTATGAAACATATTTATGTAAAAAAAAAATGATATTCGTGTGAAGTGTTAATATATAGGGTCGACACTTTAAGGCCAGTATTCGACCCAATTTACCCCGCCAAAAATAACATAGATTCCCATTTTACATGATAACTACTATATATCTTATTCAATTGTTGTTAAAAGCTAAAATCTAAAACTGATTATATGATTAAAGACAAACAAAAATTGACAAGCAGGTGGTGTTATTCCATTGTTGCTATAAGCTAAAATCTGTTTCGGACCATATTACCACTACCCTAAATATTGGCAAGGTCCATAGTCACAGACTGCCTTCATTATAACTGATAATATGTAAAAGAAACTCGAGTATATCCGTGTAAAGTGTTTCGTTCAACGCGTAGTGTTCGCGTAAACTTTAGAAAACAACATTAAACTTGTAACTTTCAAAATATATTTATATTGATAAAGTTCAGTTTGCTATCTTCTTTAGCGCCGTATAATATAATGGAGTGTTTGGAGTACGGTCAAGGTAAGTACAAAAGTTCGATCGTACCAAATCCATAAATTCGTTATACAAAATAAGTGAAACAAGAGTGTGTAGACTGTATTTAAGAGCATGAAGTGATAACCATTCACATATTCTATTAATATAAATATAATACAAGGAATTTGATGGGGCTTCACGCAGACTACATAAGTGTAGGTATCATATCAGTATAGTAGAATTACGAACCGATGGCATAGTGACATTCATAAGAGCTATATGTAGCCTAAACTGAATAAATGATATCGAATGTCATTAAACACACTTTTTTATATCCAACATTTCGATCGAGTCACACCGGACCGGACTTGGCCGAAAACGGCACTTGCAAATTGTACAACTTAGTTGAAGGATATTTATTTAGGCATGCCTTTGATTCGGAGGCGGCGGTTGCACGGGCATATCCAACCGTCCTGGCCGCACTGCAGGGGTGGAGAATACCATTCTCCCCACACTCCTGGCATTAACTCCTCAAGGTGTAGAGGCGTCCTCGCACTGGGCGGTGAGGCGCCTTAGGAAGAGACGTGTCCAAAGGGACCACCGTGGCGGGTCGTAAACGCCTCCTCAGAAATCTTGGGATTCTGCCCAAGCGGTAGACGGGGTGTTTTTAGTGGGTCGGCTATAACATCAGGCTAACCCGCAAAGTTGTTACCCTGAGGGATGAATCTGCAGAGCTCGATGGCGCAGTGAATAACGTCCGCAAATGCTGAGGTTAAGCAAGTTTCGCAAAGGCCGGTCATCGGATGGGTGACCAAAAATGTATTATCTCGAGCTCCTCCGTGCTTCGGAAGGCTCGTAAAGCCGTTAGTCCCGGCTGCATTAGCAGTCGTTACATCGAACCGCACTGGGACCGCGTGGTGGTTTATGGCCCGTTCTTACTATCCATCCATAGGGAAGGCTCGTGCCTCAGCAGATAAATCGGGTGCAAATCTTCCTAGGTTGAAAATGGTATGCCTATGACCGAACTAAACTAATTAGCTCGCGTTCAACCCCGTCCAATTATTTGTGTAAAATCGAACGCAATGCTTAAAGTGCATAATATGTAAATAAAATATTTTCAGTAGTCAATAACATTCGTTTCACAGAGATATTTACGTCTCCCTGTCTGTGGATTTTATTACAAACTTGCACTTTACAATCAACATAAGTCACGGCTCGGGCACAACAACAGACGGACACATTTTTTTATTACGTTATATTGACAGATATATTCCCGTAATGGTGGGCCCCGTTGGATCATAAAAATTATATCAGCCCAAACTGAAATTGATTTCGGCGACGAATTGAATAATAAATTCGGATGTGCAGATGCAAATTTTGTTTGTTGCCTCGCTCTTTTTTGACGTGATTCAGTAAGTGAACAAAGATTGTGTTGATTCGTGTTGGTGAGAGGATTTTGTAATGTGTAATGTGTTCAATGACTATGGAAGGTTGAGGAGTACTTATTAAGAGCGTTTACGCCGCACACTAGCGCCACTGATGAAAAAAAAAACATATCTAGTAATTAGAGATAGAAAATCAAATTATGCTCAACAAACTATTTGAATTAAATAATTTAGCATTTTTACGTCACCTAATGAACACCTCACATGTTATGGTTTAGTTAAATAAGACGTTACGGCCACTTTTAACTATAACGCCATATTTAACTAAACCATAACATGTCAGGTGTTAGGTGACGTAAAAATGCTAAATTACTTCATTCAGATATTTTGTTGAGCATAATTTGATTTTTTTATCTCTAATTACTAGAAATGTTTTTTTTTTCATTGGCGGCGCTAATGTGCGGCGTAAACGCTCTTAACTTTGGGACATTCTTCAAGAATTTAATAATAACTATAGTTATTTTTATTATGCTTAATTCCACTTTAACCTGTCGTCTGCTGTGAATACAGACACTTTTAATATAAATAAAGTCATGTAGTTAATATTATTTTGAATTCTGCATTAACAATGCTATTATACTACGTGTAACAGAAAGGTGTGGTCAAAATGGAAGGGTCCAAAGTGTATCAAAAGTGAGGCCTACGCTGTGTCACATGGTCTTGTTTACAATGTAAACAAAAGTGAATACATGATCTTTAAGGCCGCCGGTAAATGCTCAGTAAACCCGCAACTATCATTGAATGGGCTAAACTTAAAAAGGGTTTACCAATTTAAATACCTAGGGCATATCCTTACCGACGACCTTAAGGATGATGTAGACATAGAAAGGGAGCGTAGGGCGTTTGCGACTAGAGGTAACATGCTGGTCCGTAGATTTGCCCGGTGTTCTGACCAAGTCAAAATAACACTTTTTAAGGCTTATTGTCAAGGTCTTTACGCGGCGGGTCTATGGACAAGGTATACTCAGAAGTCGCTCAGCACCCTACGTGTCCAATATAATAATATTTTCAGGATGATGTTGTCCCTCCCTCGCTTTTGTAGCGCTCTGGAATGTTTGCACAGACCAGAACGGACGGTTTCCACGCTGTAATGCGTAAAAAATTGGCCTCATTAATGAGAAGGACGATAGGGAGTGACAACAGCATCCTGAAAGCAATGGCAGATGATCCGCATGCACCTTTGAGGAGACATTGCATGCGCGTGATGTCTGAAGTAGTGGATTGGAGTTCCTCAGTACGTCGGGCGCGTCACCTTTTCACCTTCCAACTATCCTGCACGCGATGTCCCGCTGTACGCTAACGTATAAATGTATTTTAATAAAGTAGGTACATAGAAGAACTTCTATAGAAGTGCTGGCGTGGGCGGCACGAAAATCTCGAACTTCTATAGAAGTTGTTGGCGGTAAAAAGGTTAAGGTTCATGGTTAATTAAGTTAATAATTATACCTAATACAGCATAGTAACTTACTAACATAGTCTTAAGCAATTGTACTAACACATTGGATCTGAGTTGTTTGAATAAAAATGTTTTGAATTTGAATTTGAATTTGTATCCGATCTAGATCTTGTATGCATACTTACACATAATTATTAACTTTTATTTGTTATGAAATTTTTAATTAAATATTTGAATCGTGACGTTACAATCAAAATAAACAAGTTACGTCTGCAGTGGCTTAGTAACCTCTGTGTGCTTACATTCATGATCACTGCTGCTTGCTTATGCGCGCCTGATGTGCATGATTTCACTAATATAAGTATTTCATTTACAATTACATGACAAACTAAAGTTAATAATTATGTCTCAAGATCTAGATCGGATACATTTAGGATCTTTTCATTTTTAACACACCATTCTTTTACACATTGTATAGTATTAAGAATTTTTTTTTAGAAAAAAATCAATTAGTCTCATTAAAAGTGCAGCATGGAAAAATGAACTGAACACTCGAAAATGTTCTTTCGACTGTGAGGGTTTAAAGTAACTTCACAGTGACATAATACCGCTGGCTTGCAGCGTTAATCACAAACTACTAGAAAAATTCAACGAGTCTTCTGGGGCATCGGTAGCTCAGCGGTCAGAGCATAGGACCGGTTATCCAAAGGTCGTGGGTTCGATTCCCACTCGAGCTTCCTGTGGCTGGTTGTTTTTATCTAGTAAAATTGTTATTATATAGGTCCTTACCTATGAAATTGACGTTTTTTTCTCACTTATTAATAGGTGTTGTTCGCGGAATTGTCCTTTTGTTTCATTGTAGCTTTGAAGGGACTTGATTTTTTTTCTTTCTAATGTCTGCTATATTTAGCTAGTGAAACAATCACACTACTCTACATTTTTTATAGTGTTAAATAAATAGATGCTAAAAAAAATAAAAAAACGTTAGTATTAAAAATAAAATTTTATAAAAATCTTCATACAAAACGCCAATTTCATAGGTAAGGTCCTAATATCTAGTAAATCACTTCAGAAAGCTTGTGCTAGAATTTATCGATGTAGATCTACCTATGTGTTATTATTTATGTGCAAAGGTATCTTAGCCCATTAGTAGATCATTTTATAGGCTAATGATGATGAGGTAGGTACCTATGTATCTAGAAAAATCCATTTGAAAGCATAAACATCATAATGTCGAACTTTCCCACTTAGCTGTCGAAGGCGAATACTCTCACGGTCATTTAATACGGGATTTTATTTGTTTACCTCCACAGATAAATGAACCAGATTAAACCTCTTTACGAGTGTCGTAGGAGGTGCCTATCGTTCATCGAGAAATTTTAGGTATCTCGGACATATCGAGCCATTGATAGTTCCGTCCATTCCACAGTCTTATCTGGCCAAATTAAACAGCTGTCGGAGTACGTTCATGACGGTTGATAGTGATGGGACGAGCTAGTGTCGAAGAAGTTTTTATTTTTCAAGAACGCTTTCCTTTTGAACTTCAAAAACCTTTTGGATTCATACACTTAAAACTGTTAACGCGTTAAATAAATAAACCTTTTAGGTAAAGGTATCCCGGGAAAACCTTTTTAAGTACCGTTGACACACAGTCTGACTGATCAAAATAAAAAAAAGTATTTCTTTCTTTTATTTAACCTTAAGAAGACCAACAGCTTTCAAATCCTTTTCCTTAATGCAACTGGCTATCTAATATCTCGAACCGTCACAATAATGCTACTAAAGTTGTTTTTATGACGACATACTGAACTAAGATGGAGGTAGCCAGCAAGGCAAACTAAGAACAAGCTTAGCACCAAGCGAACTGTAAACCGGAAACTGAATGTACCAGGTGGTACATGTTTTTGCTGGGATTAGAATCTGGAACCTCCATATCTGAGGAGGTCGGTAGTCCAATCTCTAGACCACAGTAAGCATTACTTTAACAGAAACAATGTAACTTATTCTTAAACTGACCTTTTATCTCCACTAAAAGCAGTTAAGACACCTTGTTCTTTTTTCAAATTGAACCACGTGTCATTAACGTTATGTAAAAGTTCTATTATCTTTGATGGAGTACCTTATTAATGTTCCTACATGCCCATCCCTACACCAATATCAGTCTTTGTTATGCCAGCGCTATGGTAAGTACTAAAAATACCAGAATACGGAGATACCATCGCACGTGAACTGTGTAACCTCCCCATCTCATGAGGCCTCCACTTACACCGAACTCTATTCGAATTCTGAAGCTATCATAAATACTGCGATTGCAGTATACCAAAATACTCTTGACTGATTAGTCAACAGTATTTTGGTATACCAAAAATCAAGAGTTTTAAAATGGTTTTTTGTCAAGACATAGCGTTTTTGTTACCGATGCAGATAACTGCATCGATACTTGTTACTCCGTGATCGGTTGGAGTCATTAAATTAAACGATTATAATAAAAATAATCTTATTACATTTAATAAAAAAAGGGCAAAATGAAATACTTGAAAGTGGATATTGTTCAACTCATGAAATCAAATTTGCCTATGTATTTTAACGATGTTTTATTAATTCCTGAGTTACACATCGGTATAACAGTCAGACCTAACGGTAACCAACAAAATGGTACCGAATCGATCCGTCTAATGGCTTCTAATTGTTTAGCTCGCGTATCGCGCGAGATCGCAGCCGTCGAGATCATATCACTGAAGGAAGATAACCTTTTTTTTTTTATACTTTTCATCTACCAATTAGGAATCGCAAAGGAATCGAGGCCTATACAGCCTAGTCTTCAGTGAATTTTACATTGGTAGTGAGAGATTTAAGATATTAAATAATGATTTATGGATATAATAATGATCTTTTGATTATTGTGAACTTCAGTGATGGAGGAGACTAAGATGATACCTCACGCGGAAGAAAACATTAATAGAAGATCGTGTAATGAAACAAATGAATAATACATTCATGGTAGGTAGTTATTATTTCCACCACTGAACCTAACATCTGACAATAACGTTATGTCTAGTGTCTGTTTTTGCTTTCCTAAATATGGCAACGGATTTTTTTTTGTAGATTGTATCTAGTGGGTGTATGGTGTGTGATGACAACGAGTATAATGTATTTAGGCCCCGTTAATACTATAACATTGCACACCTTGAAAAGATTTTGACTGCTACGTTATATGATTTTCTGTGAATTCAATGATCGCCATGCCGTATTAAACGAATTTAAACTGTTTTACACTATTCATTGTAAAACTGATAGCGGTTCTTGATGCATGTTTTCATGAATATTTATGTCCCGTAAATTATGTATGCATACGAGTATTTATGACGATAGCATGGAACTCTAAGGCGCTGCTGCTCGTGCGATTGCGTTGCGATCTTGTAAGTTATAAGTTACTTTTGCAATGTCGCATCACCGGATGGGTGATAAAACTAAAGTATCCGTGCTTCGTGTGCCAGTTGTTGTTGTAAAATATTTACTTACTTACTAAGTTACTTAAATAGTAAAAAATAAAAGTAAACTACCCGCATTGAGCTTGAGAGCTCGATGACGCAGTGGTTAACGCGCTTAATCTGTGATTAAGTGAGAAGTTAAGCAACTTTTGCAAAGGATAGGTGACTAAAAAGGTGTCATCTCGACCTCCTCCGTGCTTCGGAAGGCACATAAAGCGTCCCGGTCGCATTAGCAGTCGTTAACCACTACCAATCCGTGCCCTGGGATGGTTTATGGTCTGTTCTACCTTAACGCACGTGCCCCAACAGTGGCGACAAAAAAATGAGCGGTGATGACGTCCATCTGTCCCGATCCGGGTCCGATCTCCCCATCTGCTCATGCGAATGTGCGAATGTGAAGAAAGCCTATCCTCACGAAAGTGACAATAGGCTGATGACGATGACGATTATGTTAAACGACTTATTTGTTTTATTTTTTTTTATTTATTGAAAAAGTGCCTTTAAAAACACATTTTCAAAAGACTAAACTTTCAGAGGAATCTGATACAACTTCGCATTTGGTCATGGCGCAAATAATGTCCGAATCGCAAGTAATCTAAATAACGTTAATTAACGACATAACGCTAAAACAGCAGGAACAAAATTTTCCTTATAATTAAATTAATATTTCCAAAGAATACTGTAGGTATATCGACAAAGGTAGGTGCTTAATTACGCAAGACAGATGTAAGGAGAAGCTCATAATGAAAACAGTATAGGACCTTCTCTGTGAAAATGGAATAATTGAAATTGTAATAATTAACAAGGAAAATAATTTATCACCCTCAGAAATGTTTTTGTAATTCGATAAATTAATTGTCGTCCATGGAATACATGCAAAGTATTTTGTGATGCAACTGAGATATTTCATCGTGTTCAGTAAAACAAACTCTGTGGACTCTGATGGCTTAGCCCGATAGCGTTATTGTTAGTACAGCATGGTCAAACGTGTTCAATAAGTAAATTCAGAAATAACAATTAGAAAATTTCCTATAAAATGCAATGATGACTTTAACAATTTCTAGGAAAACACAATTTATTGGTATCGCAAGTTTTCGTAAACGATTATATAAATGGGTTTGAATTTGCTTACGAAAATGAAGTAATCGTTGTCAGGTGTTTGTGTATCATCATCATCATCATCTCAGCCAAAAACGTCCACTGCTGGACAAGGATATGAGGGGTATTTGCCGTAATCGCCACGCTTGGCAGGCGGGTTGGCGATCGCAGTAGGTTGAGGGTAACCTCAGAGAGATGCTGCTGCCCATCCTCTGGAATGCTCCCTTAGTCGGCTTTTACGACACCCACAGGAAGAGATGGGGTGGTGCAATTCTTTATCCCCGGTACCACACAGGGAGTTTGTGTATACTTCAAAAAAACTTAGTATGTACATGTAGGAATATAGTCGATCCATTTTGTTGTCTCCAGGCTATGATTTCTTTTAACTATGCAACTTTGTTTCCTTACTTTACTCGCTCATCAAGAAGCCTAATGGCTTGTAGCAGTCATATTTTTGCAGTTGTGAAAACAAGACGCCTGCAGCAGCATATATACCAACACGCGTCTCGTTTTCACAACTGCAATATTATTGCTACTACACTGAAAGCTCATGATAAGACCTCAAGCAGTATTGTTTCCATTCTTTTCCTGCTCAACATTAAGCTAAAGCTGCGGTCCCTGGTACGGGTTTCGTTTAAATCTCGATAAGATCTTACTGTCCTTAGCCGCTGCATCCCTTTAGGGCCGATGACGCCCACTCCCACTGAACACGGCACCTAATTAACGTCCCCACTTCCACAATAACTTGGCCTGTGCCCGAGAATAGGGAATATAATTAACTGAACTTTACTTTTGTTTTCAATTTTTAGGCCGTTGCACTGTTCGTGTTGGTGGCGTGCTTCTGATGTTCTCCTTTCTTTTGTTTAACATAGAGTTGCACTTGGCTTTCGTCGTTTTGGTAAATGGAGACAAGGATGAATTTGGAGGCGCACTTCACCCGGAAATTTTAATAAATGTACTTAGAACTGACTATGTTCTTTGTCATCTCTAACGCGTCAACCACAATTTTGGTTAACACTGTTGCTATGGCGACAGACTTACATAGAATGTTAGTAGCTAGTTATGCGGACTTGAAACTAGCCTTTCTACAAATGCTAATGTCTGTCCTTGGTATTTCATGACTTTTGCCAATTGTCAATTATACAGGCAATTATACAAGAAAAATCAAGCTGTTGTTTTTTACTATTGTATATTTTCTTAAAATTAATGTAAAGAAATCATTAGAAGTTTTTTATCTGACTGTACAAAGCAGCGTTTTTTATTGGTGTCCGAATCGTCAGTGAAAAAAAAAATTTTAAAGTGTCCATTCGG
The DNA here is from genome assembly GCA_947562085.1 of Eudonia lacustrata. NCBI lineage: Eukaryota > Metazoa > Arthropoda > Insecta > Lepidoptera > Crambidae > Eudonia > Eudonia lacustrata. The sequence goes on from OX387316.1 coordinate 21,956,406, forward strand.
GCACTGTGTTCGAATGTAATGTGTCCGAAACGTCAGCGAGCCAATATTTCGTGACCAAAATTGTTTACAAAATAAATATTTTCCAAAAGAAATATTTCCCATCCACCGATACACAAATACCTGATTCTCCGTTAGATCGTATAGACTTAACGTCACGTTTTAGATCGTTGATAGCATTATGATATAAAATTTATATAATCTAGTACTTCTGGCAACTAAATTTAGATTATAAAGACAAAATTCCCATTAAAACTGATGTTCTCTTTGAATTTTAAACGACTGACAAGTCGCTTTGTACGCAATGCGCGTGCGACGTTTTGTAGTTCTTTTGTTTTATTGACTCCAAATGACCATTCAATGGTAAGCGGCCAGCTTCTAGGCCGCACGTACTACTTGGCAGCTAAGAACTGTATTGTTCGTTGTTTAAATGCTGTTCTATGTTGTCATGATCATGACGCACAAAATGTACAGAGATTCATTGTACTACAATCATCGCTTGTAAACACAATGATGGCATGATGAATGATGTTGTTCGCTGTTTTTAGCATGAATTGCTTATCCGTACGATTGTGAAAATTTGTATTTTTAACTTTAATTATTTTGTACGTACCGAAGTCAACCGACGTACGTCAAGAAAAAGTTCCGCAAGAGCGCAATTAAAATATGCTATGTTAATTCTTCAAGCTTATTAGTAAACCATTTTCTGCAAATATGCATGAAAAACTTCTACATAAAAGAAATTAATAAACTATAAACAGTATACATAACATTACATTCGTGACGTACTTGCTCACAACATAAACAAAGGAACTGCTCGAAAAATTAAAAACGCCATAAACTTAACTATAATTCACCTTAAAAGGCATTAACGACTGAATGTAACAATTTCCGTTCCAATTTACGCAAGCCACCAACCAACTAAAACAGCTATTAAGATGGCGCAAACAAAAGGCAGAGGACCGCCATTGTTAAAACATCAGATAAGTTAGTTTTGAACTGATAAAAGGCACGAGTCTGGTTAGTTTTAGTTATGCACGTCGATTTCACGGCTAGTTTTTATGTTGACTGCCGAGGAATCGGTTTTATGGTTGAAAAACGGATTTGGTTGCAACGTTGTGTTTGTGAATGGAACGGGGCGAAATCGGCGCGAAAACAAACATGTTTCAATAATGTTTTGGTGCTTTATGGTGCTTGACAAGTATGGAGTCGTGTCGTATGTTTGCCAAATTACAACACGGCAGTCGTCCCAAATTATGGTAGTGCTTGTCCTTTATGAACTCAATTATACTGCCAATCAACGCGACGCAGTGTTTTTTTCCAAGTACCTACTCGTAATTAACAGACACAGTCATGATGATGACAGATTGAATTTCACAATTCACGCACGTGAAGTCGCAGGTGAAAACTTTTAATATAATAACTAATACAATATTAAAAGTTGCTTGTTGCTTTGTAAACACTATTTTTCAAATTGCCTTACATTGCTTAACCTAATTAAGGAACGAAAATGTCTAACAACTACTTTTCAGAATCAAATTTTCAAAGTTTTCTAGATATAAGCCCTCTTTATAAATGTACTTATTGTTTAATAAGACAATTAGGTTTATCGACGAATTAATTCATTTTATTTTTTAGATTCAGTTTTAGTTTGCATTTAACAAATTTGTCAAGTAGGTATATTTTAATGTTTATTTATAATTCTCACTCTGTTAAGAATGCTACAATTTCAGTATTTATAATAGGCCTGCACATGTATTCCTTAACTTATTTTTTTATGTTTAGCTGAACGCCTTTATAAATAAATAAATTAAAGAATATTAGAAACCATTAAGCGCAATAAATCCTCTATTTCCAGAGCAGCACAGATAAATTATACGCGCTACAGCATTCCAAATACACACAGCAAAGTGTTGTGGAAACTTATAGTCGGTGTTGCCAACTTAACGAATTTACCGTCATATCCAGCGGATTGGCATGAGGTAAAAACTTACAAATTTTTCGTCTAACGGCAAACGGATTTTCTAGCGGAATAATAGAATGATAAATAATATTATATTAAGTACTGTTTTTAAGGTATCTTAGAAGAATTTGTCAATAATTTGTGCAATGCCATCCAGTTACTTATTATGAAAAGTGACACTATATTCAGTTATTGACTAAAAAGTAGGTACAAAAAAAATTGTGTGACCCCATTTTTCGTGAATTTCAAAGTTACAGTTGGCAACACTGCTTCGAATCGGTTAATACGTTAGAACAAGACCAAAAATTAACGTTCACCACTCGAAGTATCTCGCTCGCAGTATCTTGTTATTCTCTTTTTCCATCTAATTGCATTGGGAGCTCATTAGTGAGGTCAGAATTGCTGATACGAAAGTCTATTTCGTTTTTTTTCATGAGATCTGGGCCAACGTTATTGGGCACCATGTTAATTGTGGTAATTTATGCTTTTTAACGTTGACTTTATACGTTACGTGAAACAGTGAGTAAGTGGCAAACAATAGCGGTTTGACACCAATTAACGTGCATAGGTAAAGCGGTGACTCAAAACAAAAGTGTAGGTCGCTGACCGCTTTTATAAACGGAAGACAAATCAATATTTCAATATTTTTCTGATAAGTTAATTTTTTTTTTTTATCCTTGGGGGAGGCCTTTGTTCAGCAGAGGACGACTTTTGGCTGAGATGATGATGATGATGATGAAGTTAATTTTATTAGCAGTTTACCTAGGTCTTTCTGAAAAAAAATAGGGTTAGCAACTCAAGTGTCGGAGAGATTTCAGCCTATTCGGTACTAGTTGGCAGACCAACAGTCTCAGTGAAGTAACGAGTTCGCTTTTTATCAGAAAAGTCGGTTTGTCTGGTCTTAGGGTTTGTTATTAAATCCACCTAGCTACATCTGAGTTTAATTTTTAAAGTCTCAGTCTTATCTAACTCCATTGCCATACCAATATTGTTGGTGTAGTTTTCGTGTTTCTACAGTAAGAGGACAGTTCCTTTGTTAGGATTACGGATGAAGTGCGCTTCTATCTTCGGCTTTGTCATCTTTACTATCAGGTAAAATGAAGATGAAGCGCTTCTCTGAAGTAAAAAAACTAGATAAAACTAAATTAGAAAAGAAATCCATGCTTCTGAATACATACTTAAGCTTTGTAAACAGTTGTACTTCTTGTTAATTGGTATCACGTATTAGATATTCATCGAGATTTACCTTGTACTCCTAAAGCATCCAGTAGTCATTACATTAGCTTTTCTTATACATTTTTTACTCTTCTTATCTTGACAAGATAATAAAAAGTTCAACGCATTAGGCCACTCTCCACAGCGACATTACAACTGAATCCTTGTAAGATACAAAGTAACAATAGTGATCGCGGTACCTACAATTAATCAAAATGAAGGATTGGCTAGTACAGAAATAGGTGCATTCATTTATTCTGAATCGAACGCAGCCGTGTGGGATGGCTGCCACGTCCGAACACAAGTAATGATCCTTAGATTCTTTTCATTATTAACTCTAACAGCGTCGGTTCTTCTAACTTCATCTTTCGCTTCAATTAGCGGCTCTAATCCAAGGTGGTAAGGAAGTGGTTCGTTACGTTTCAATTTGTGAATGGAAAAGCTTATCGTTGCGTTGGATATAGTTTAGTTATTAATAATATTTCTTCTTGTGAGGAACCGTTATCCTGATACGTCCTTTGTTCTACACTAATCGATTTGTTACAGTAATTCCGAATGTTTTTATTTTGTATTGGACAACAGCTTTATTATTTTGTGGCCGTGCTTTTACTTGCTTCGACGATTCGTCTCACTGTTTTATGACATCAACAAATTTATAATCTTAGGAATAATTGGTGTCAAAATAGTGATGGCGATGCGTTTTATATATTCTTTATATTTATGCCGCAAACATTGAGGTTGATATAATAAGGAAAACAGTGAGGTAATATAAGATATGAACTAAGGAACTGATAGTTTGTGTTAAACTAAAGTAAAAATCGGGGATCTCGATGGCGCAGCTGTTAGCGCTATTGGATTGCGAACTTGAAAGTTAAGCAACTTTTGCAATTCTGAATCATTGGATGGGTGACTAAATTCAAATATTTCGGGCCATTTGGTGCTTTGGAAAGCAAGATGGCAGTCGATAATACCTACCAATTCCCAGCAGTGTGGGACGTTTTTAAGCCAACGATATGGTTGAAACAAAATGCGTTTTAATGATATCTTCCAAAGTTACGTTTAGTTTATTTGCGTCCGTCCGTCCTACCCGTGCGCTTCCCATACGAGACATTATAAAATGTTACAGAGAGCTAGCCCTTGATTAGTATAATTAATTGCCTTCTTCCTATTACTTATTAATAGGCATTAATTATGAAACAAAACTACCGATTGTCGTTTCCTTAACGATTGGGCGTTCCTCCGTTTAAGGGAGGCAGGTAGCCATTATGTAAATATAGCTATTACGTGTTTATGTTATGAGAACTATTTATCTCTATCCAATTATTTGGGAAAATCATGTTTTTTGTGCTATCTTCTCAATTTATACTACTTACATATTTCTTATGATTGTATAAGAACATGCAGATGTCAAAATTAAATTGTATGGAAAGTTTTTAATGACAATCCTATTTATTGTATTTTAATAATTTATTTATACATCCTAATAATGCAAATTATAATATACCGCTTTGTTTTCGTTCGGAGGCTCATTAGTAACTTGAAATTATAGTCTAAAGTTACTCTAATGATCTTATTTAAAAAATGTTGATTATGCTGTATTACAATTATTATTTTTTTATAAAATATTTTTATTTCCTTGCCAATAATTAATTACCATCTTATTAGTTAAAACATTAAAATTATATTTTTTTTAAAGTATAGATATATTATGTATGATAGATGTGTATAGATTTAAAAGATTTCTTTACCGTGTAGCCTCAAAAATACGCAAGTCTATTACAAAGTAACAACAATCACAATGCGTTTTGCTTTTTCATCGTCCAATGTTATTTAAGTTTAATGGCTTGTCGATGTTCCCTAATTGTCAGCAACACGTTCTTATAAAAGCGCAATATTTAATCATAATTATCCATTCATCTAGAGATAGACATAAAAAAGCTACAAAAGAATGTTGAGGCACCAACAATACAAACGAAAGAATGATACAAGTACAATTAAGCAACAATACTCGAATACTTGTTTTTAAGCAGGCAGCAAAAAACAATATGGACGGATGTCAGAAGACTTAATTAGAAAAATTTTACTTGTCGGATAGCACGAGACCTATGCACCTTGGAGATCCGACTGACAGTGTAAAAATAGAAGCCTCTCGACATGGCCGACGCTCACACCGAATGTAATTTTGTTGAGGACTACTGGGTGCCTAGTGTGAATTTTGTTTGACCTTCGATCATGTTGAAGAAAGCGAAAGTTAGTATGACATTGACGCAGCGTCGCCTAGCGACATACGAAAAGAGTTAAAATTTTACCCTCCAAATTTTCGTTTTCGTAAACGTGATCGAAAGATCACGTTTTTTGTTTACTATCCGTAGGGATAGTAAAGAAAACTCGCTCTAGGCACCCTGAGTTTTGCTGGTGTAAGTACGACTTTATATTATTAAGTTATTGGTTTTCTGTTACGGTTGTGACAGAATTACAGTTTTGATGTTTACATAAATATTGCAACTCTTGAGTGAGTTTTTAAAATCATATCGAACTAAACAACGAATGATCCAAACGCATTGTAATCTTTGCTGGAATTCTCATTACAAGTGAGCAACAATGTGTGCTCAATCCGGCTCGAAGGACCATGTTAAAGGGGTCCTCAAATAAAACAATCGATACAGGAACAAAACTCAAAATATATTTACTATGAGTGTGAGTGCGAATAAAAATAACATAAAATATTGGCTACTTATGTAAACGGCGAAGACAAAGCTATAGCGGGATGCAGGAAGGAATTAATCAACGCCATCTAGTTTATAAAATAAGAACTAAAATTGACAATTACACAAACCACAAAATGCAGATATATTATTGGACAATGCACCTTATACAGCCTCATAAACGCTTATGTAGCCGAGTGGCAAAGCGCTCAGTCACAGAAGCCCTGGGTTCACTTCCCAGGTCAAAGGCAAGAGTACAGAGCAAAGATTGTTTCAGATTTTGATACATGCATAGGCATAGCCCGGGTTTGTGGTCACTAACCCGCATTAGGCAAGCGTAGATATTAAGCCAAAACCCGTATTTAGCGATGACATGATTTCAAAGACCTTCATACACTTTAAAACTTTCGCGTTCCATTTTAATCAAAGTTTTAAAAACAAAACCAGAGTATATGGGCATGTCTATGATACCATTACATAGTAGTTTGCGTTAATCCCCGTTAATACAAACCAGAGACCGTTGCCCAGAAGTGGGATAGTATTCTAACTCTTTACATATTACTACAAAATGTTGGTTGGTGTTTTATAACTAAGTTTTTTTGGGTGTTCGCTGCCGTGTGTGTGCCGGCCGGTTAAGTGCTGCTCTCGCGGCGACTTCAAACGGTCGGTCGGTTCAAGCGATTGCCGGAGGTCGTCCGATTACATCGCGCCTCCAAACCGCGTCTAGGATATCGCATTAGAAACGCCCGCTCATCGGAAGGAACAGTATGTTGGAGAGCAGAAAGAACGAAAGGTGATTTTCAGTTGCTCAATGTTCCTATTTACTAGGCAAGTATAGTTTAGCTTCTTGTTAGGAGCATGGCCTCCAGTTATATTATTATTATTTTATTTATTACTCATCATCATCATCATCAGCTCATTTTATATCTCCACTGCTGGGACACGAGCCTTCCCTATGGATGGATAGGGAGAACGGGAAACCACCACGCGGGCCCAGTGCGGATTGGTGGTCCGGGAACAACGGCTTTACGTGCCTTCCGAAGCACGGAGGAGCTCGAGATGATAAATTTTTGGTCACCCATCCAATGACCGGCCTTTGCGAAAGTCGCTTAACTTCACCACTCGCAGTTCGTAGACCAGGCGCGTTAACTCATGCGCACATTTATTATTACTGATCACTACATACCTAGTATAAACAAAGTCTGTCCCTATGTATGTATGCTTAGATCTTTAAAACTACGCAACGGATTTTGATGCAGTTTTTTTAATAGATAGAGTGATTCGAGAGGAAGGTTTATATGTATAGAGGTTTCACATTTTTTTGCGCTTACATTGCATTCGCTGGCTGAACCCTACGAGATAGATCAAAATAATGTACTACAGTATTGTACACCTTAAAAAGGTCTACAAAAATGTCCGGATGGTATATGATATGATATGATAGATGGTATATAACTATCTATCTATCTATCTATCTGTCTATCTTTTAGGGATAACCCACAATAATATTTTTTTATCCTTTACTTTTAACGAGAAATAATGGCTTATTTACGAAGCGATTTTAAGCAATACAGCATTAATACTTATTAAGTACCTACTTCAAATAAATTTTGCAGTTAATATAGATCAATATGGCCCTTTACAGCATGTAATTTAAATGAATATATTCAAAGATATTACAGATTTAAAATGCAGGGACATATAGTGATAAATAAATAGAAATACGATTTGTTCGTTTTGTTGTCATAGAAACTGTAAAAAGGAACGAAGTCCACCGGGTCAGCTAGTATCTAACAAAACAAAAAAGGTGTGATTGGCATTTGGAATTACGGATCCATCTATCCGATATCTGGATGCTGCGGTCCGAATCCGAGGCTCTTCTTTGTGCTTTAGCTGGAAGTCTGATTCAGACTTGGGTTATACACATACCTAAACATCAGACTAGCACAAACTGTAAAACTTTGTCAATAGACTTTGAACTATATGAATATGGCATATAGTTGAATATTTATTGAATAAATTTGACAGCTTTGGATAGGTTTTTGTGCAGGTTTGTCTGTACGTAAGTTGATTGGTTAGGGGTATAATCTATAAATGAAATAAAAAAAATAAAATTTTTATTTCAGACAACTTAGACCATCATGTTAGTTACAATTTACCTTATAAAGCTATGTTAGTATACAATAACACAAATTAAATAATAAAATTAAATAAATAAAATGACACAAATAAAAGACACATTAACAAACGAATTGTAACCAATGATAGTACCATATTATTATGATAATGTCATTGATTACGACAACAAAACAACAAACTGCAGGTGGACCCCACAAACCCACTGCCGGTCTACCGATCTGCACGCTTAGTGACGTGCAGATCCGTAAACCTATATACCGAAGACTGCAGAGTCCATCCTGTCAGCAATCATCCCTAAAATGCTTGACCATTATCACATAGGTAGCTACCCTTTGTATAACTCAATAGTTACCGCACCATATTGCTAGCTACTACTGTAACGGTAGATACGGATAAGACGATGGAAACCAGGCATACTTACGACAAGCCTTACCACCAATGTAAGTGAGTACACGAACACCAATAGTCCCAATAGAACTGTATGATCGTAGAGGTGGTAAAGTATCCAATATCAACGACTTGACCCACCTTCCGAAGCATCTAGTAACCGTTACAAAAGTGGTTCACCATTCTCGATCGTAACTAGAACCACTTACTCCTCCGTTGCATCGATTCCGTATACAGATTGCTGATTGACAGTACAAGTTCCCAGTATCCTGTGATTGTGACTACATGTAATGTGGCCGCAGAAAAAAAAACTTTTATACATTGTTTTCGACGCAGTAAAAACGCTTTGCATTTTTAAACTTTTCTTGTATTTTAACACTGAAAATGATAAAAATATAAGTGACAAAATAGGATTAAGTGAGATTTATAGTATTTAGCAATAATACTTGCAATTACTGTATTAACTTTTTACAATACACAATAAAGTACACTGTCTATGATATAATATATAGGTATATGGTCTGCCAAGCGTGGCGATTATGGCAAATACCCCCCATCTTGGGGGAGGCCTTTGTCCAGCAGTGGACGTCTTTTGGCTGAGATGATGATGATGATGATGATATGGTCTGCCCTGTGACCACGGACTCTACAAAGGGTTCGAAACGTCAGGATAAACATTAAATAAAATTAATGTGTAAAATAAACGCAAGTAGATCTGTAAAAGTAGTTTCATTACAATAAAGTACTTAACGCTTACTTACTTGCCGCTGGATGCGAGCAGCACAAAACCGGTCGTTGTGGAGATCCTTGGGGGAGGCCTTTGTCCAGCAGTGGACGTCTCTTGGCTGAGATGATGATGATGATGAAAGTACTTAACGACTTATGACTGCCGTTACGAGAACTGGGATCCAACTAATAATTTAAAGTGCTTTTTGAAGCAGGGAGAAGCTCGTTGTACTTTTTAGTTGAGTCACCCATATGGAAAAGTTGCTTAGCTAACACGACTGACAACCAGGCTAACTGCTGCTACAATACATCCTAGCAAGCTACAATATATCATGACCAAACAAATGTATATGTTCCAAATTAATCTAGCCTTTATTTAGACCACAACGCATTCATCTCAAAACCGAACCAATGAATGGAACCACAACAAATCCGAACGAATAAAACGGTCTTTGGCAAACAAAACCGTACATTGCATTGTTAATGAACAGTTAACAACTCGTGAAACGGCTACAAAAGTGGCCACGGCTTTTTATAGACCAGGCGGCCGGTTAATGTGGCCTCTGAGGAACTTTGAAGACCTCTCTCAGTGCTCTTTAATAGACTATATAAATTTTTAACGAGCATACATCAATATTCTATTCAGCTGAACAAGTGAGGATCACATAAAACAATATGTTTGATGCAAACTGACTTTAAAGCGTATTGGAGGTTTAGACGTTACAGCTTTTGTGTCGTTGTAATCAACAACATTTTATATTCATCATCATCTTTATCAGCATCATCAGCTCATCCAAATAATCTCCACTGCTGGACAAAGGCCTCCCCCAAGGATATTTTCTACGACCGGTTTTGTGCTGTTTTGTGTTTTAAATTCATATTTCAATGTAATTAACTTAAGTAACGTAAAAACACAAATGTTGAAAAAATTTCCACGAGCAGGATTTGAACCCGCACCCTTCTGACATACCGGGTCAGGTGCTCTTCCAATTGAGCTATCGTGATTCTAACCAGCCCGCCGAAATTATTCAACACTATTTACTTTATTATATTATTGCTCGTGGAATTTTTTTCAAAATTTGTGTTTTTGTAATTTGTTCGCAACAAAATTTGCGTTAAAAATTATATTAACATTTTAAGTAACACATCGATTATTCGGACTTCAATGATCGGAGTTTAAAAATCCCCCCTATAAATAGATGGTATTTCCTTTTTGTTATTCTCTGATATGGGTTTCTGGAAACAGCGAGCGGTTGAAAATGTAAAACAATTTTTCATTGTTTTCCAATAACGTCAAATGGAAAGTGCTTTAAGCTTTTTACAACAGTTGCAAAGTAACAAACAAAATCAAAGTTTGAGATTAGAGACAGTAGCTATCCTACTAATGTTGAAAAAGTGGAACTTCTGTGTTGTCAAAAGCGTCACTAAGAGGGGTTTCTGTTAGAATTTTCCGAACGCAGCGTGTTCTAGTTTTGTAAAGAAAGAAGATGTTGGGTTATAGGCGAGACACGGTGGAGGAGCGAGCGATCTTACAATTAGTAATCAATAGTCAAAACATGACGTCGTTTTAACGCTCTGTACCAGTTATCTTTGCGTCTGACTTCAATTCCATTTATTATCATCAATCAGGTGGAGTGGATGATATATTCAAAAAAACATATAGGTACCGTATTGTTTTCTAAAGTTTACGAGAACACTACACGTCGAAATGAAACAACTTTTACGGATCTACTCGCGTTTGTTTTCTGATCTATGCGATCCGTAAAAGCTGTTTTATAGGTACCGTGTTATAGAAATATAGTCAAAACAAATTGGCTCACTGTTTTTGTAGAATTATGTTAGAACTGTAATGTGGGCCACATTTTAAAAGTCTGTGGACACTTATCTACTAAGATAGTTAAGATTAAAAATTGTCAATGGTGTCTTGACTTATTCTCATGTTTTTATTGTAACAACATATAGTTATTTTGTAGGTGCAGCGAGGATTATTAAAGAGCACAGCTCCGGAGAATACTGTTAATTTTAATTACGCTTAATTTTACAAAGTCGAAAATTAAATATAAAATAATAATTGTCAACACGATTTGCGAACGCGTCAAAAGTCATTTGAACAGAAATTAAAAACTATCATTATCATCATCATCACAGCAAAAGACCAAAAGCACAAAAGACGTCCACTGGTGGACAAAGCCCTTCCCTAAGGATCTCCACAAAGACCGGTTTTGTGCTGCTCGTTTCTAGCGGCTACCCGCGACCTTTACCAGAATTGCGTAGAGATATTGCGTCACTCAGCGTGTTTTACCGCTTATACCATGGCGAGTGCTCTGAAGAGCTCTTTGACCTCATCCCACCTTCTCCCTTCCACCATAGGAGTACACGTGCTGCTCTCCGGAGTCACCGCTTCACTGTTTCAAATATTCCATCGCGCACTAAGAAATTTGGTGACTCGTTTCTCAGTCGCACCTCCAAAACATGGAATAGTTTGCCAGCACACGTTTTCCCTCCTTCATATGATATGGGGTCCTTCAAACGAGGCGTGAAGAGGCTACTTGTGGGCCGGCAGAGTGGGGGGTAACTGATGCTGCGTTGTTTTCACGCTGCACCAGTTGTCGTCGCATCTGGATTCCATATTCACTTAACATCAGGTGGAATGGAGTCATTTGCCGTGCTATGTACAAAAAAAAACGTTAAGCCAATACCATGTGTTCCACAACACCGCTATCGCTCCCACACCGTGCTCGTACCGCGCTGCTCGCTTGCAACGAGCAACTTGAACGAACTCGCGCCCGTACAAGTAATATACATTTTCCTACGTCGAACACAACCTCCGAGAACTTGGCGCCGATTTCACTCACCCTCCTTCGTAAATATACGAAACTTGCTTGGTTTTTAAACGGAAACTGCGAAATTAGTTTTCGAATTAAGCCAGTAGTAGGTACTCGGTGGTTGGAGATTGCTGCTGGAAGATTTGGCTGTCGCTGTCAACAGCTTCAGAATTGGATCAACGTATTTCTTAATTTTACTAAGCGTTTGTAAGATTTTAATATTACTAATACGATTATTACCACTTACCATACCATTAGTAGACCACCAGCTGGCTATTGGGTTGGCGGGGCCCATAGCGCCTACCGTCAGCTGTGGAGTACCCGTCTATTCGGGCGATACACCGAAAATAGACTTTGACAAGTTTCAGCAAATTATGATTAAGATTTCTTACCCGGGCTTCGCCGGATGCACCTCCGAGCTATTATGGCTAAAAGGACAGAGGAGGAAATGGTGGCCAGGAAGGATCAAGGAAGAATAGGATTCGTGAGCCAACAGCTCGCCATTAAATCCGTGGATTTCCCGCTCTCGGAAGGCAATCGGTGCCTTCACTCTGCTTGCAACACCTGTAGGCGTCATTATGGAGCTGAAGCCGATCTGATTTTTGTGCGCCTCCGCACACCGTTAACCACCTCGTGTTCACTTGCTCTTCGTGAGCCAAACACCCAAAGCACTGGTGTTTTAAGTTTTCACTTAAAAAATAAACTATGTTACTAATTAACACTCCAAGTATTTTGTCCTCGTTAGGACTTGATTTCAAATTCAAAAGTTCTGTTTAAATTACAATTCACTCTCCAGAGGTTATCGACCGCGCCAAATTACACGACACCTATCTATATGATACACCTGACAGTTGTCATCTTCCGGTTGCCATTTTTGTTTTTATTTTACGGCACCACGAAACTGGTCATTTGGCCATACAGCATCACAGTCTGTTCCGAACAACGCTAGTCCTACTGATATTATAAACGCGAAAGTTTGTAAGTATGGATGGATGTTTGTTACTATTTCACGTAAAAACTACTGAATGGATTTAGATAAAATTCGGCATACAGATAGTTTATAACCTGGATTAACACATAGGATAGTTTTTATCCCGATATTCCCACGGGAACGGGAACCAAAATGCACTTGTGTTGGGAAATTATTACACGTAAGTAGTCTAAAGAAATTCCAAAGTCAAATGAAATAAAGAACTTGCTACTCTTTTAGTTGTTCTTTTAAAGGAAGTAGCAAAACCACAAACATTTCTGTCGCCAAGCAGCTAGTGTTTAGTTCGGCTTTCAATCGTTCGATAGTCAGTAAAGAAAATGGGCAAAGGCCAAGTAAAGCATGACGGTGACCACTATCCTCATCAAGTGGACTTTAAAGCTTGTATTTCGACCAATTCAAACAAAAAAACTCATATATAACAATTACTTAAGGAATAGGACCATGGCGCAGCGGCATACGCATTCCGTTTGTGATTTTGCCTATAGCAACTTTCGCAAGGTCAACCAAATTAAAAATCTCGACTAGCTCCATGCTTCGAGAAGCGCGATTGACCGTTGGTCTTAATTTTGGCCTAAAAATGCCGCATTGGGATAGCGTGGTGTCGGAATCAGGGAGGCATGAGCCCAACAGTGGAATGTTTATATACTGATAGTACGAATACGAATCATAATTAAACGCTTATATACAGCGCTAAATAAACAGTAGAACAATAACATTAATTATGTAGCTAACCGAATAAGCAAAGCGGTGCAGTATGATCGATTATCGGTCGTGTTCACCTATCATTAATTATTTATTATGACAATGTTCTGGCTTGTTTTTGTAGTGGAATCATTTCTCTTTAACTGGCTGTGTTATTGCAGGAAGTGTTTACTGTTAGTCAATATTACGCCATTGTTAGCCTAAAAACTTCCCACTACTGGGCAAAGGCACATGGGAAGCTTGGGTCATAACCGACCACACGGCCATAAGCTTGTTGGTGGGTTTAAGAGACTGCCATTTTATAAAACAAATAGGAGCAAAGGCTTGCCTTTCAAGACGCGATACTATTCGTATAAAGAAAAAGAAGCATAAATATTATGTTATTTGCGCTCAAATAATGAAGTCTCAAAAACATCCTAATTGGGATGTCATGCGGTTTGTCTGCGTTAGGCAAGTTTTTTTTTTGAGATAATTTGCTGAGTGCCTTAGATGGCATTATCAGCTTCACCGGGCTTTTTTGAGGGCGGCGAGATTTTTTTTTTTTTTTATACTTAACTCGGCAAATGACTCCATCCCACCTGATGTTAAGTGGAAATGAAGTCCAGACGCGAAGACAACTGGTGCAGCGTGGAAACAAACGTAGCATCAGTTGACTTCACTCTGCCGGCCCACAAGGTGCTTCTTCACGCCTCTCTTGAAGGACCCCATATCATAGGAAGGAGGGAAAACGTGTGCTGGTAGACTATTCCATCTTTTGGAGGTGCGACAAAGAAACGAGTCACTAAATTTCTTTGTGCGCGATGGGATATTTGAGACAGTGAATCGGTGACTCCGAAGAGCAGCACGTGTACTCCTATGAAGAAAGGGAGAAGGTGGGATGAGGTCAAAGAGCTCTTCAGAGCACTCGCCATGGTATAAGCGGTAAAACACGCTGAGTGACGCAACGTCTCTACGCAATTGCAGAGATTCGAGAGTATTTACCACTTCTGCATTGCCGATAATGCGTTCAGCGCGACGCTGCAATCTGTCCAAGGCATCGAGAAGGTACTTAGCGGAACCGTCCCAGATGTGCGAGCAATACTCCACGCAAGACCGTACCTGTGTCTTGTACAAAAGGCACAACTGGTCCGGCGTAAAGAATCGCCGCACTCTGTTCAGAATTCCGAGTTTTCGTGAGGCTGTTTTGATCACGGCTTCGATGGGATAATAAATAAAGGGTTTCTCAAGTTCTGTGAAACAAACGAATCACCGTCAGAGGTTTTTTAGAGGGAACGGCATCACGCACTAGTGCTTGTCTCCGTGCCCTACTAGTTTCTCCGAGGGGTTCGAATCGGATCAAAGATCGATGGGCAAGGTATCGGACATGTGATTTGTGTGATAATTATACATATTTAACTCAAAAAGTCATGTATGTTATAAACAGGTAAGAGTTTCTAAAATTTAACTATTTTAAACGTCAATTACAATTTGAATAAAGATAATTCTTAACTGATCTTTCAATATTTGTAAAAATATTAAGTTCGGATGTTGATGACGTAATTGTCGACTAGGGCTCATTTGGCTTATCATCATCTCAGCCAAAAGATGTCTACTGCTGGACAAAGGCCTCCCCCAAGGATCTCCACAACGACCGGTTTTGGCTTATAAAAGTAAATAAAAAGTAGATGGTGTTATTCTTCGAAGCGTCGGAGAATCACTCAAATCCTCTCATTCAAAAGGCAGTGGACTATAGTCAAGTCCTCCCTAGACTCTCTCAGTGGCGTAGGCCGAAACACGTCCTATCAGACCCGCCTAACCAGTTGTCACGTGACCTGGACCGTCTAACCGCGGCACGGAACGCGGTGTCAAATAGTTAAGTCAGCTGACATAGGCAGCTTCACTGCAGTAAGCGCGCCCCACTAGGGGGCACGCCGTCTTTTTTCCTTTTTTTTGGCGACTCCATCTGAGTAACGCCTTCCGCGCCTCTCGGCCTTCCGAGGGGCGTGCGGTCCGATAGCCTTTGTGGCCCCTAAGGCCAAAGGCGATCCCCAGTGGTTGTTTTTACTGTGGTCGGCCTTAGCCTTCTCTTGAGAGGGCAAAGGTCAATCCCAGATCTGCGGATTATACTGATCTTCAGATCAGTATCTCTCGGAATATGGTTGCATATTTTTTACCCAGGGCTGACAAAAAAAAAAAAGATGGTGTTTATAGATAAGATAAGATAAGAAAGTGTTGATTAGTTTCGGCGAGTTGAATTGAGCCACGGTAGCATAGTTGGCAGTGCACCTGACCCGGCATGTCACGGGGTGCGGGTTCGAATCCCGCTCGTGAATTTTTCAACACTTTGTCTTTTTTCAAATTGTAATTTATTTGCAACAATATTTGCGTAGAATTATATATAAATAATCATAAACGACAATTACATGAACGTAACATAATATCTTGTGTATACGAAAAGTCATATTATACCTACTGGCCTACGGGGCTATCTGACAGACATCCTTTATACTGTCATTAATTGATATATTTCTAAATGTAGATAAACTAAAACACACCGAACCAGAAACCTGTTTTATTGTCACCCATCCGATGACCGGCCTTTGCGAACGTTGCTTAACCTCAGCACTCGCAGACCGGGCGCGTTAAACACTGCGCCATCGAGCTCCTCCGATGAAAAATAAAGTCCGCTGCTAACTTCTATAGATACACTTACATATTATTATTATTTCTAGTGTCGATTCTATAATATCCAATATTGGAAATTACAATTGCTGAGAGCTCCGTTAATACCTCAGTCCCAGACGCGGATTAATCAGCTTTTGTTGCTTTTATGTAAATTGAAGTGGTTCTATATTTTTTTACTTCGATTTTGTTAAAAGAATAACATAGCGTATACGTATGTCACCATTACGAATTTAAATTTAGACGTCTGTTGCAAAGTTTGATTCGACAATGCTGGTTATCGATTTTCCATTTGTGAATGAAACTATTTTTATATTCATCGCAGTTCACTGTTGCGTTATTCAAATGTTTTTATTTCTCTTTTCAGGTAAAGTTCTGAGCAAACGAGATAAGAGCTGAACTTGTATAAACGTAAGTCATTTAATTTAAACTTTAAGCAGAGATGCTTGGAACTTAAATTTCTTTATTAATTGGAAGACCAATAGCAGCTGCAGTGGAGAATGGAAACTTAAGATTAGCAGCACATAGCCAGATTTAGGTATCATTGATGGAAATAAACTCACTGGCCGCCGCCGGCGCCAATGTGGTAGACCACCGAGCGGCCTCTAAATCCAAGGGCCCGTGTTCTTTGTACAGTTAATGTTCAGATTCTGTTCATCTGTGGTATACTGTGGTATACAGTTCCACCACAAAAGGATCCATTCGTCGTAGCACCACAGTTCCAGAGCACTCCACTTAACATGTCAAGCAGCATTGGGATCCTTGGTGTTGACATATCCAGTGATGTAAATTTCCGCAAGTATCTAGAGGACAAGGCGAAGATAGCATCACAGAAATTAGGAGTTCTTAGGAAAGCGAGACGGTACTTCACGTCTAACCAGCTTTTACAGTTGTACAAAGCCCAAGTTAGACCTCACATGGAGTACTGTTCTCACCTTTGGTCCGGGGCTCCTAAATGCCAGCTTGACCCTCTAGAATCTTTGCAGAGACGTGCCACTCGACTGGTCAACGATCCCAAGCTCACAGAACGGTTGGAACCCTTAGCCCTGAGACGTGATATCGGCTCGTTGTGTGTGTTCTACCGCCTGTATAATGGAGAATGCTCTGAGGAACTTTTTAATTTGGTGCCCACTTCCTCCTTATTTCATTTCATTTCATTATTCCTCCTTCTACTATCGCACCGCTCGCCATCGGAACAGGGCACACGCACACTTCTTGGAGCCGTTATTCGCTCGAACGGTTCGCTTCCAGAGGAACTTCATTCCACGTACCATCAAACTGTGGAATGAGCTGCCATCCGAGGTTTTCCCATTAAGCTACAACATGGGCTCTTTTAAAAGGGGTGTAAAGAGGTTTTTTTCAGGTCGGCAACACAAAAGCAACATCTCTGATGTTGCTGATGTCCATGGGCGGCGGTGACCGCTCACCATCAGGCGGCCCGCCTGCTCGTTTATATAAAAAAATATTTAAAAAAAAATAGTAGAATATTTCATTATTTAATTAGAAAAAAAGGGAATGCCACTGCAAGTAAGCACAGTACTTAATTATTTCATTCATCTTGCCAGATGGTAAAAATAAATAACAAATAGTAGCTTTTTAAATAGTATAGTAGTTTATGCAACTGTCATATAATGAAGGGTATTAAAACACGAGTGTGAGTTTATGAAACGAGCGCAGCGAGTTTCATAATAGTAACGAGTGTTTTAATACCCGTGTTATATGCAGTTGCATACACTACTTTATCTTCACTAATGCAATTAGTCAAACAACAAGAGTAAAAGCTGACAATAGTTTATTTATAATAATTGTTCAAATTTTGGATGGTACAATTTTGAAAGTTAATGTTAATTATTGATCCAGCAGCTGTAGCGGTCGCGGGGCAAGCAGTAGAGCTCGTAGACGGAGTTGGAATATTTATAATTACTTCATTCGTCTTGTTTTCTATACTGTTCAAGATCGTATATGAGACTTGAATTTTATTCATTAAAGACTCATCAATGTAGCTTTCAGCCACAGCAGAAGACTTCCACCCCCCGTGTCGTTTCAGTGCGGTCAAATCACCACCGCTATCTATGAGAAGGGTCGCCGAGGTGCGCCGGAAGCAATGCCCCGTGTACAACGCTGGGTTAGGCAGATTCAAAAAACTTGCGATAGTTTTTCCCAGAGCACCAAATTTATTAATACCAGTTCTTTGATCGACGCACTTCCCCGATCTATAGCTCAAGAAAAAGGCAGGGTTTCGACAGGGGGTGGGTCGAAGTTCCATGTATTTTTAACATACGGCATAGCAGTTGTCCGTCACAACGAAAGAACGATCTATTTTCGTTTTTGTTTTCGAAACTTTCACCATGATTGTACTGTCATCTATGTTAGAGACTTCATCGAACTGGATGTTGTATAGCTCTTGCCTTCGGCATGCCCCCATTATGCCGAAGATTAGTGCAACCTGTAACAATAAACGATATAATAAGCTTGAGGTACATAGCCAAGGCAAAAACTATGATTTATGAAGTAGTAAAGTGTAGGTACCTACTACCTAATTTATACACAAAGCGCTTAAACGGAGTGTCTAGATAACTTGCGTGTGTAGTACGTAAGTACTAGGTAGATTAAATAACAGAACTAAAATACACTTACCTTTTCAAAAAGATACAAAATATCTGGTGAATCTTTCAGGAACATCATTATTTGACCTGATGTAAACGTCAAGTACTTTTTTCCTTGTGTCCTTCTGAACTGCGTTTCAGGAACGCTAAGTATGACTTTTGAATACTTCGTGATATCAATATTGTTGTAGATACTCAGTGTGGACTTGAGCATAGAATATTTAGCCCACATAGAAGATGGCTTGAATTTGTCGGAGAGGTCTTTGAGATACACAAGAATGACATTTTCAGAAAATTATGTAGTTTTCTTTTCGATCTTCCATGCCAAAAAGTTATTATATTCTTTTTCATATAATTTTCTAGATTTTTCTGGCAAAAGATTGTGAGTTACTTTTGTTGCCAATTCTAGAATATCCGGAGGCGTACAAATATCATCGTCGCTGTCCATTTTTAACTTTTAATTTGTATTTTAAAAACAAAACACATTGCGAAACAATAAATTCACGCGTACGTGTATTGTCACAGTGAACTTGCCGCCATTAAAATCTAACCAATGAGAGCGCAGCTGCGCGCGCAGAGCCAATCAGGAGCGAGCGCGCGCTGTTCTTTTTTTATTTAATTGGCACAAGATCTTACCAAAGAGTTTTGTGTATGTATGTAAGTAGTTTCGACGAAGTTTTCACGTATAACCCAACTGTTTTCAAAAGCCAGCCTAATATCAAAATTTTATACAACTTGTATGAGGATTTTGACATAAGGCTCGCCAGGTTAGTTGATCGCGTTTTATTGATGTTATAATGAGATTTTACGATATCGATGTGGATATTATACCATCATGTGAAATTGCTTAAATTGAGTGTTTTGTTGTCTGCGCTATAACAGTAGTAATTATAAGTCAAGTATTGGAAACATAAGTAGAATGTTACAACATTAGTGTAGATAAATAATTTTACCATCGTAAGTATGTATGCTTGCTACATTTAAAATCAAATTCAAAGCTCCGATTTATACAGGTTCAATAGTGCCAAATAATCTGGTACATTCTAAAATTGAATTTTCAAAAATATAAAATCCAATAAGTAAAATACGCGACACGTCCTCGCAACGCTGACGTTTGGAATACGCGATCGCGGCAAAGACGTTAGAAAATTTTTACAATTTTTACGAGCGGCAATACAATCAGCGAGGTGTCAGTCGCACGTCGCAAACGCACAATGAAACCTCCTTAGGAGAAATTTTGTTGCGTCTGTGGGTGGTAGCTTTTTCCTACCATCTCGGGTTTGCATCTGCAATATTCTCCATTTTAATCTTTGGAGTTTTGTAGATTGTGAGTTTGCAAATGTTATTTTCTATTACACAAGGGTATTCAACTACAACAAACATAATACATTAGTATTAAGTATTAAGAGTATTTATAAGGATCGCAACAATTCGCACAAAGTGATCTCTACATATCCTTATACAAGAATGTTTATCAATAATCAATAAAACACAAACAGTTATTGACTGTTTATGAAAACGTGTCTTTTTTATTCTATAAGACTTATATGATTACGTACCGCAATCTGAAAATACGTTTTTATTCAAAAAGAGAAACTGATTGATGGATTATTATTTTTAAAGCTTAGGCGAAATATTTTTCGCTCGAGATGATACATTTTTGGTCACCCATCCGATGACAAGCTTTTGCTTACTTGCCTTAGCAAACGCAGACCGGGCGCGTTAAACACTGCGCCATCGAGCTCCTCAATTAATTCCTACAAAAATATGTAATTACCGAATGATAAGAATTCTATTAAGCACGGTTATTGGAAAGCTTTTAATGAGCGGTTACCTAGTACGGTATTAATATCATTTTTCATCTTATCGCAAACGATATCTAAAGTTACATCTCCAGTGATGCAACCGTGGGCAGATAGATTAATAACGAATGCCGATACTTTAATTACAGCATAATAATATAGTATATTTAAGATCGCTTTAATATTTACAGTACTCTTTTAATTTGTTTACGTTGGTAATTGTTCGACTTATTCTTTTAGAACTTGTTTGAAGAGTGTAGTGGGTTCTGTATAAGTACTCCTGTTTCCTACAATTTCAATTAATTCTTTAATGAGACAAAGTCACGAAACATGTCATAAAAACAGGTCATTATATTAGAAAGCTAATGTGTGACTCAAATATTGAACCCCCTTACAAATAAACACTATTTAAGCATTTATTTAGTTAATCATTGTTTTGTCTCTTTTTCTCAAATTGAGAACGACGTTTGTGTGACGTTGACAAAACAATGATTAACTAAGTAAATGCTTAAATAGTGTTTATTTAGTCGTTAGAGGGTTAGTCATCATCATAGTCATCAGCTCATTCTATGTCCCCACTGCTGGGGCACGAGCCTTCCCTGGGCCATAAACCACCACTCGGGCTTAGTGCAGATTGGCGGTTGTTAACGCAGCCGGGAGCAACGACTTTACGTGCCTACCAAAGCACGGAAAAGCTCGAGACGATAAATTATTGGTAACCCATCCGATGACCGGCATTTGCGAAAGTTGCTCAACCCTCAGCACTCGCAGACACGTTAACTACTGCGCCATCGAGCTCCTTAAAGTTTAAGTATTCGTTTTTTTTTTCTAGAAAAATGTTACAATTATACGTACGACTCATTATTACGTTGCCTTCAGAGGGCTTAGTAGGTACAGCTAGCTTCAAAAATTGTATCATAAAGATACAGGTTTACAAAAAAGTGTTACCCTCGGCCTAGACTTAAGCGACCGAGTCATAAGGTGTATAGATTATAAATTAAACAAACGTAATATTGAGAAATCGTAAGTTTTAGGGGGGGGTAACGTCGTAACACCAGAGACAAAATATTAATCGGAAAATATTTACAGATACATTTTCAGCTTATTGTTTTAATCATTATAGAATTTAAAAAAATACTTTTAAATTGAGATGAAAAAATCCGCTACAGGCGCCCCCTTAGGCTTAGCCAAAGTAACATTAAGAAAACGATAGCGAAGCTCGAAAAGAATAAAATGTATGGGATTGACATAAGCCGTGCTAAATCACGTGGTCAATCTTATGTCAATCCCATACATTTTATTATTTTCGAACTTCGCTATCGTTTTTTTAATGTTACTTTGGGTACCGCCACTGTACCGGTCCCACCCGCTTGGGTAAGATCCTCGAATTTTCGCATCTCGAGAACAATACATTTGGAGCTAGCGGTGCTAAGCCCTTCAGAGTACGCATTATGAGTTAGTACTCCTCTTGGGGTACCTAATTTGTCTTTAGATTAGAAACCGCAGCCACCATTACGCTAATCATGCCCAAACAGGATGCATTAACAGTACATCCCTGCAGATGTTCTGCCAACATCTCCAATTTCTCTCCACCCCGTATCGATCGTTCTAATTATATTAAACTGGGACTATTGTCATCCTTGCCGGGGTCGCGTGAGACCCCCGAATTAAGTTATTGTCAAGTTTAGTGCAGTAATGTGTGGGGTTAAGATAGTGCGTACGGTTTAGCGCCATTTGCTCCTCAAATTAGACACGAGGCGTTTGGCATCGCTATATTGATAGTTAATATATTGTGTGTTACCAAGCTTAATCTACTCCTAATAATTTCAGATTGTTAAGTTTTTGATAAATCTTTTTATTTTTAATAAGATCACATTTACGAAAACACCAGTATTATATAAATATCTGATTCGCTGGTAAGCTACAGTTGGCAGTTGACAGTTTGACCCGTTTTCCTTATACGTTAAAAGCGGGTTCGCTTCCAGAATTAAACAAACGATCAGTATTATTTAAAAGATTTATTCATATACTAGCGGCCGCTCGCGGTTCCACCCGCGTGGTTCCCGTTCCCGTGGAAAAAACTATCCTATGTGTTCCAGGTTATAAACTATCTGTATGCCGAATTTCATCCAAATCCGTTCAGTAGTTTTTACGTGAAAGAGTAACAAACATCCATCCATTTACAAACTTTCGCGTTTATAATATTAGTAGGATTTATTACCTGGTCAGTCTACGACACAAGCTGCACGTTTAACAAATACATTACCAGTATCTAACGTTGTTTGTTACAATATTGACTGTACCTATTTATAAATGGTCGATTTCGAAAACATCTGTAGCACTAAGCTCTTTTGTTTTGCTTGCACGCTCTAAATATTTTGCTGGCTAAAACAATCAAAACAATATACTAGCTTTAATTATTAGGAACGTTCGTTCGGAATCAAGTTATAGCCAAGTTTATTGAACTAACGTGTGGGGGAGACGCCTCCAATGCGACGCGTGCATTTCGTTTCAACACATTCGCTTCTAATTAGATGAATCAGTACTGTCGACGGCTTGAAGTGCACACTTTGAATGGTAATGTAGAACATTTTACGGCCGAATACTCGTTTGGGATGGTATCTAAAGGTCGACTCTCAAATTTTTGGTTTTAGGATAAGTTTGATGCTCGTTTGCAAACATTTAATATGTATTAAAAAGAGTTGTTTTTATGTTTGAAAGCTTTTGCTTATAATGATTGTGATTAATATGCTATTAAAATATGATTTATAGTCCTGCTAATTACCCAGAAAAGCTAAAACTTACGCTTCTTAATAAGTGTGGGTCCACTTCAGTAGTCTTAAGGTGCTAATTGGGATTGCTCCGTGCTTCGGAAGGCACGTAAAGCCGTTGGTCCCGGTTGTTGCCGCAAGGTAGCAGACGTCAAAACCCACCAACCCGCATTGGCCCAGCGTGGTGGGTTATGGCCCTATCTCCTGTCCTGGCCTGTGCCCAGCAGCGGGACGTTTATAGGCTGGTGATGATGATGATGATAATGAATGGGTTTTGAACCACGGTTTCTTGCATTCAACCCGAGCAACTATTCCCTCGGCTACCGACCATTTACTTGGTAGCAGTATCTTTCATTAATACCCTATTACGTATTAAAGTTGTAACCATCTAGACAGATACCGATGGGAACCGGGCCACTATGGGCTCACTATGGACCTTATTAGAAGGCTCAAGGTAAAAAGCAATGGAGAGGGCTATGCTCGGGGTTTCTCTGCGTGATCGAACCAGAAATGAGGAGATCCGCAGAAGAACAAAGGTAACCGACATAGCCCGAAGAGTTGCTAAGCTCAAGTGGCTGTGGGCAGGGCACATTGCTCGCAAGACTGATGGCTGCTGGGGCGGAATAGTCCTTGAGTGGCGACCGCGTACTGGAAAGCGCAGTGTGGGCAGGTTTCCAACAAGGTGGACCGACGATCTGGTGAAGGTCGCGGGAAGCCACTGGATGCGGGCTGCACAAAACGGTCGTTGTGAAAATCCTCGGGGGAGGCCTTTGTCCAGCAGTGGACGTCTTTTGGCTGAGATGATGATGATGATGATTAAAACTTTATATTAAAATTAAATATCTCTAATTAAATCAGTTGGTTCACGTACTTACACAAATACTACTTCAATCATCGTATTCGGATTGTTGAACTCGACTATTAATTTTACAGGTATCCGAATCATCTCCATATATTAAAAGGGCACTCCAAAAATGAAGCTAATTGAAATAGCATTTGTTTCAATTCAGTATTCACTTGTTTTTACTGCCCACAAATATTCTCAATCAATATTTGATGCGTTCGAATAAACTAATTTAAAACGCAA
This sequence comes from Eudonia lacustrata, assembly GCA_947562085.1. Taxonomy (NCBI): domain Eukaryota; kingdom Metazoa; phylum Arthropoda; class Insecta; order Lepidoptera; family Crambidae; genus Eudonia; species Eudonia lacustrata. The sequence continues at coordinate 21,980,983 of OX387316.1, forward strand.
GCTGGTTGCCGCGGTTCGCTTGGTTCCCATAATTTGTGCCTGTCGAACGTGCTCGCGAGCATCCCTTTGTGACATATAGCCCTCGTCACGGTAGATTAAGCTGCAAATTGTGATATACATCTAACTGTACAATGTGTGTGTATAGCGCGATCTGTCGCATTGAAACTTCGAATGTAAATGTGTGAATAGAATCAAAAGAATACCCGGTCTGGAGGTCATGTTTGTGTTACGGTTTTCGAATGTTTCTTGGCCGGATAGGATGTTACGGAGTATTCTTTCGAAAGTACCTACATCGTTAAGTTGTACTGTTGCTTCCTGATTAGTTTCAAACAGTCTTTCAACAGCTTTTGTTTTGTTCAAACATTCTGTATGTATATTGGCAAAAGTATTTTTTATTGCTGTTTTGTAAAAATATATTAATAAATTGTAAAGTTTATGAGTTGGACACATTCAAATAAAAACTTGTATAAATTTTCAGACGCAAATGTTACGAAGTGTTAAACAAAAATAAATTGAAATACAAATGCTCATAGATACAAATTGTTTTACTAATGTATGTGTGTTTGTTATTAAATGTTTTCTATTATCATTTACTATAATTATAAAGAGGAAAGCTTTTGTATTTTTGTATTTCTGTATTTTTGCAACGAATAAACTCAACAAGTACTGGACCGACAAAAAAATATATTTTACCATTAGAATTAGCGCTGACTAACATAGGCTATATTAAAAAAGAAATGTCCACCCGTGCGAAGCCGGGGCAGGCCGCTAGTATATTATATTCTTCTATTTAATTATTCTAGCTTGAGCTACTAGGAGCTCGATGGCGCAGTGGATAACGCGCCAGGTCTGCGATTGCTGAAGTTTAGCAACTTTCGCAAATGCCGGTCTACGGATCGGTGCCCAAAAATGTATCATCTCGAGTTTCTCCATGCTAGGAAGGCACGTAAAGCCGTTGGTCCCAGCTGCATTAGCAGTCGTTAACATCAACCCGCACTGGGCCCGCGTGGTGAGTTATGGCCCGTCCTTCCTATCCATCCACAGAAAATGCTCGTGCCTCAGGGACGTAAAATGAGCTGATGATGATGATGATCATGATGATTTAATTATAATTTGATACGATGACTATGAATATTTCAACACGTTTATTGCTTACTTATTGTGGTTTTTTTTTACTTTTTGGTATACGTTTTGAAGCCAGAATTTAAATTTTTTCTACCCCAAAGCATTACGTGGTCCACAAGCGTTTGCCGTTCTCGAGCTAAATGGAAGCCTTAACACCAAGTTATGTTTATAAGCAAACTGGACGAGACGTGTAAAGTTGCAGTGTGCCTTGCACTAAGTACACAGCATTAGCTCCGAAGTTATGTTACCGGGTGACACTTACCTACTTTTAAGTTACTAGTTAAGTGATGTTTCCAAGTTGCGAAAGAAAAACATAAGTTCAGTACCATGGTACGGGGTTGGTCTTGAATTAAGTATAAATTTTAATATAGCCATATATCCTGTAGCTGCTCAAATGGACACCATTTTAAGATTTATAGGTTTCTCTTGTGTGACTATATTCAGATCTAGACTCGTTTTATTATCTATTGTTTTAACCGCTCCTGTGGTCTACCGGTTTCAGACGCAGAGATCGGGTTAGTTCCGCTATGGTATGGTCCCGCTATGGCACCCTCGCAAAATACCTACCAAAAAGTCCCACTATGGTACCCATCTATTAGATCTACGTCAAACAATAGAAGGTATAATTGAAAAGAAAAGTGTTATGATTAAATATTGATAACTCCAAGTCACAGATTATATAGTTATGTCCAGGTTTTTTAAATTTTTTTGCTATTAATGATTATGTGGTGTATATTTTTATAAAACATCGTAAGACTTTTCTTTTCGTCAGTCCCAAAAAATGAAGGGTGCCAAAGCGGGACTTTTTGGTAGGAATTTTCTGATGATGCCATAGCGGAACCATACCATAGCGGAACTAACCGCAGAGATCTTGGGTTCGATTCCCAGCGATTCCCGTGTTAGGTACAATCGATTCATAAGTCACCCCGATAGACGGAATTGTCCCTTGCGGAGTTACTTGCTGCTTCTTCTTGGTGTGTACACTGAGCGTCAGATTGATCGATGCAACACCAGTAGTCAAGAATATCTTCAAATTGGTCGATGGTTCCGTTTGATGGAATGGTCAAAAATATACTGTAATATAACAAAGCAAACCTTATTGCTGCATATTTAGAGTGCATTTTTGATTAAGCACTGTCAACTTTTAAATCAAGCAAAAATAGACTTATTCGTTGGTTTTTTAGTATGATTCGAATAATTTTACGCTGACTGAAGCCATGGCGAAGATTCCACGTTCAAAAAAATCTTTGTTATAACTTTGGTAAGTATATTAAATTCATTTTTTTTTCTTTGAAATAGTAAGGTTATTGTACCGGCTATAGTATGGTTATTGTATATATCTGAACCGCCTCTAGGGCTGCAACTGTGAAAGTAGATTGATTAAAACGAGACCGGTACAGTCATTCAACTGATCATAATCATACTATTGGAATGAACCACTTTATGGATCGACTCGCGTTTATGAGGCAGTTTCCCTGTAACCAAAGAGTTTTGAGATGAAACAATATGTAAAAATCAGGTGAAACCAAATAATATTTTGTTTGTTATTTATAATTCTTTGCATTTATAATTTACTAGCTGTGCTCGCGATTTCGTCCGCGTGGAATAGTGACTTTCGGCAGCATTTTTAATTTTTTAGGCTCTTGTTCCCGTTTTTGCAACATTTTTCATTGATGCTTCGCTCCTATTAGTCGCAGCGTGATGTTATATAGCCTAAAGCCTTCCTCGATAAATGAACTATCCAACACAAAAAGATTTTTTCAATTCGAACCAGTAGTTTCTGAGATTAGCGCGTTCAAACAAACAAACTCTTCAGCTTTATAATATGAAATATAGATAATATAGATGTGGATACACTCAAACAATTAAAAGAAACAACATAGTAAGGATACATAAGTAGAAGGATAAATATAAATAAATAAATAAGTCAAAAATATTTTTTTCCAGCAAATCGAAAATAAAAAAAAGGTAAACAAAGTGTGCACTTTGCAATGCAGTAACATTCATCAGAAAACCACACTAATCAGACTCGCATAGATTTAGTTTTAACACTTATTGGTCTAGTGGTAAGACCACTGACTTATGGCTAGGTTCGGTTGGTGATGAAGATCGTTATAAGGCATCATCATCATCAGCCTACACACGTCCACTGCTGGACATAGGCCTCTTCAAGTGCACGCCTTTGAGCACGATCCGCGGCCACTCTCATCCGGCTCTTGCCAGCCACCTTGCGAAGACCGTCGTTCCACCTAGTCTGAGGGCGCCTACACTACGTTTGCCGATACGCGGTCTCCACTCAAGAACTCGTTTACTTAAACACTGCCACTTCAACTGCTAATCCTGTAGGCTATGTCGACGACTTTGGTTCTCTGTCGGATCACCTCGTTCCGGATCCGGTCTCTCAGAGAAACTCCAAGCTTAGCCCTTTCCATAGCTCGCTGAGCGACTTTAAATTTGTGGACCAGGCCTATCGTGAGTGTCCACGTTCTAAGTCTGCCTGACTAATTACCACTATCTTATCAAACCCTGTCGTTATACCAACTTTGTAAACTTAATTTTTATTTTTGTCAACCATAGCATAGCCAGTTTTTCAGCGATTGAGGGTTCCGGGTAAAGTTTGCATTTAAATTACTTATTAATTACTTTTTGACATTATTTTAAATATAAGCACGCATTTCTTAAGTTCATCACTACAAATTTTTCACAGACATCCATGTTTTCATATCGTATCAATATGAAACAAGCAATTTAAACGTAAAGCTTTTAAACGTAGTCTAGTCTACAAAACACACAAAAGTCGTTATTATTCTCACAATGTTAGACCAACATCTCGAAGGGTAGCCCATTCCCTTTTACATTGAGAAGCTGACATATAAATCGGCCACAACCAGCACATCGGTCAGTCCTAATGGCTCGATAGCGATGCGTCCTAAGTGGTTTTAATTGAGTCAGCTGGTAGTAACGGGTTTAAATAACAACGTCGGGAGAGACGTTCGGAAGAAAGCTCTTGATAAATATTATTATTAGTATGCTGCTGCTTTTTTCTGGTGAGAAGGTGTAGAAATCTTTGAAGGAATTGTGTTTGGGCTATTAAGAGTCCCGTAATTAGACGCAGTTGTTGATTGAGTGGAAACTTTTTGGTTTTTGTTTTTTTTTTTAAATGTTTACAAACAGTTTTAATTTTAATAGGTTGAATAACTTCTCCTTAGGCACACTTGTCAGTGTTACTACTCTGACTGACCATAAATCCCATGTTGGCTGCCCATACCCATGTATGTAATATATCTACAACATAAGATTTCTAACGTCATGATCTGTCTTTGGAAAATTTTCTTCGTCTTGCAGTGTTACTCTATTTCTGGAGATCGGTATCATTGTTATGGAAACAGCAACATTCCGAACTACTATGATTGCGTCTTGGTGAAAAACGGAAACAAACAATATGAATGCTTGAAATCTTCTTCTGCTCCTTTTCTTATTCTAATTTGATCCTAATAACTTTTTTTCTTAAGAAGTTTTTTCTTAGTAGTCTGTGATTACCGTTTTAGAGGATATATCCTCTTTATTTTGTGTTCTAAGAAGTACATGATATCCTGTAAAAACTAATCGTTATCTTTGCTTCTGCAACGTATCTGCGAAACAAACCTAAATTGCGACCATTTCTTCACCTCTGTCCCTATATTCTCATAACGTGTCAAAATCAACAAATAATAAAGGCACAATTTGTTTTTTATCACCTGCCCAACTTTTGTCTGTCAGTTGAACACAATAGAACCATAATCTATTAGGTGTAACACTCGCTAATAATTCGTAAGTTAATATTTCACAGCTGTCACTTGGTTCTCTAAAAAAAAATAATGAAACAACACCAAGCCAGTTGTAGTCGAAACAAAAAACTTCCCCACTTTTTTATAGTCGTAAATCAAAATGAGTGTAAAACGCATCCGAGGATGAGGAGCTTTCCAAAAAAGATTGGAGAGCCTAAGTTTGGACGATACCAAAAACGCACTGTCGAGTGACAGGGCGATAAGACAAGTGAGCGACCACCGAAATAGCGTTTTAAGAAACACATTAACTTTTTTTTGTCATTCCCGGGTTGCCACCCTTTTGTTTTACATATTTTTATGATGGAAATTATCTGTCTTCGATGTTTTTAAAATAAGTACAAGTTTTACGAACGCGGAGCACCGCATTTGTCGTCGTCCCTTTGACCCATCGCTCTGCGTGGGCGTTAATGCTATCTAGATTGTAAAAGCGTTTCATTTCCAATATAATTTTTCTCTCGAGACTTTTATTAACATTTCTATATTCCAATTTATAAGCTTGCTACATAAAAGTAAAGCTAACATTGAATTGTAGAAAATGTTAAATGTCAGTAAGAATTTATTGTGCAAAGATATAGGCTGTAAAGTTACGAAGCTCATTTATTAATAAGTCACGGACACCTAAGCTGCAGTGATGAAAGTTTACGCAGTCAGCCGGAAAAAAGCGCTCGGAACCAACGTATCGGAAACTGGAAAACAAACATCTAAACTAACTCGCCACTTAACTCTAACTTACAATAAAAACAGTATAACAAAAAACGCGCACTTGAAGTGTTATTCGCGTGTTTATTATTAGCTGCAGTGCATATAAACAAGGTTACAGAGAAACATCGCCCCTGGCGTATCGATGCGTCGACGCGAGCGGCGGCCGCGCTTTTAAAAAGCTAACCCGTCCTGTAAGAAAGGGACGGCTGGCGAGCACGTGGGAAGCGGATTCCGAACGCACGCACCCCCTCCCGCTCAGATATTTCCCCTCCCTCGTTCCTTGCGCCGCGCGCACTCCAGTCGCGCGCCGACCGCCGTGCAGGCAACACGCCTAAGGAGAATACGCTAATGTCCTGATAGCACCCGCCCTGACGTTGTGCAGTGACCGAGTGGGAACGACGCTGTGATTTGTTTTGAGTGTGACGTCACTGTGTGCAAGTTGTGAACGTTACATAATTGTGTGTTGAGTGCACTATGCGGTTGTTTGCAACGTTATGAATGGTCTGGATCGCTGCTTCTTCGATCAACGTAAGTTTGTGTTTTGGCTGTACGGATTGTGCGGAAATAGTAAACGTTCGCATTGCGGTTAGTGTAGGCTTTATTTGAGTTTAATGGCACTCGGTTGCGGCATATCAATATTTTCAGCGGTCGTGCGGGTAAAGCTCGTTAATTAATGTTAATGCGTTTGCGATGACCGGGTGCAGGACGTATCTGTACTAGGATAAATTATAATGACGCATAAAACAACAATCTATAAACTAAACACTAACTAAATAACGTCGTTACGATGCAAAAGTTTTAAAAACAAAAATAAAGTTGAAAGCAATTCGAAATTTCTTAACAAGTATTCTGAAGTTAACAAGATCACGACCCATTGGATTAAAATCAAAAGCTAATACAGACTAGCGATCAGGTCGACATTTGGCAGGCAATGCAGAGATCTGGTAGTAATTTTACTAAAGGGACATGTAAGGATTACTTTTTATCCACTGATAGTGAATTTTATGTATTTAGTCCTAAGTTTTACACAGCAAATAAATTTATTCTTATTCTTATTACTCTTATTCTTAATTAATCCCAATTGGTTAGTCAAATTCAACTAATCATTCGAAAAAGTATCAAAAATAAAATTTGGGACCATGTTTTCGTAAGTTTTTACAAAATACATAGAACCAAAAGTAAACAATAAAATTAATCGTAACATGGATATCATAACATTGAGTAAGAGGATAAAATTGCTGGCAGCACAAACGAATCCGCAATAATAATTCGAGTCAGTGAACTTGACACTTGGAGAATCCACATAATGGCCCTTTTCAAGTAGTCATCTCTATTGAACGTTTGTAACAAACATCTGAGGATGTCAGATAAGCCAGTCAAAATAGATGTTAACGTCTCAAATGAGGCAAACGGCTTTATTGAAGATAACTGGGATACGAACGGAACAGATAAATAAATTGATGATGATTTGTCCAATTAAGACTGTAAAGGGCCAGCCTTGCAATGATTTGTTGGAGAATCATTGAAATTGATTGGGGAATGTGGGTGAGTTAGTGTTAATATTTATTCGCTTTAGAATTATCTATTCACACGCAATTTTAGTTACAGCTAACGTCTATTTTGGTTTTTTTAAGATTATAAATATGTTATGGTATGGCTTAAACTAAAACATGTTCGTGACCGCTGAAATCTATCACGATGTCGTTTTGAAATAGTAAAGCTGTTTTCAGTTTAAAGGGTAATCTAGACTTATTATTTTTAAAAGTTTTAAAAGCTTTTGTTATGGTTCACAAATCATATGAATAAAACTTGTCATTCTATACTTTTCCTTATTTGTTTACTCATATTGAACGATCATTAGCTGTTTGCTGAACGTTTCCGGTTGATTAAATAAGTACCTACTATTTGAAGTAAACCCAGAGCTATTGTGTTCCCTTAGAAAATTTATAGCCTATAAACTTTTTAAAATAATGTAGAACTATTTTACGACACGAAATACGAAACCGTAATCGATTGCCTATAAAGAGTCAACAAATCACACCTCGTTGTCCCAACACCTTCGTGTTAAACAAACATAAATCTTCAAATTGTGAGCAAATAATAAGAGTAAAAAAATATTTAAATAGTCCAACCACACTGGACCACCCGTGCGATCCGACCGACTCTGTATGAAGCACGCACGTCCCCATTATATTATGAAAAGATACTTGGTCCCGCCCGTTTTTATTCAGTTTTTACGTAATTTACATCTCTACTATCCTTTCTACTCGTTGTTTTGGGTCTGCATTCTGTTTGGACCGCATCTTGACAACCAAAAACTGCCTCGTCATACGGCCTTTGTTGTAACACCATCCTGTTTTTTTACAATTCATCCTTATCGATTGCATTATCCGCTACCGGTTACAAAACAGTTTTTTGTGCATTGTATCCATCCATGACAGGTTCGATGTTGTCAATTAAAGTATAACCAATTCAATTGTCTAGGAATTAAAATGAAACCCTTTATGCGTGTTCACTCACGCTTTTTTTTTAATAAATTCGGGTGGTTAGTGTTTCGTTTCAATGTGTAGTGTTCGCGTAAAATTTAAAAAGCAAATGACTTTAATAAATTTAAAAATAACAACAAGGTATATAGAAACAATTGTCCAAAACTCACTGTGAAGTGTCCTTACTGGGATTTGTGTGGTGCTACTATTTCGAACGCCGGGGTGGCATGTTTAACTTTCTGAGTGACTGCAACAGACCTGCACTGAATCTTAACTATTTCCCCTTAAAGTTTCCGGTTAATTTAACCCGAGGCCGACACATGTATCCGAACAGCACTCAAAAGACAACACGTCGGAACTCCCACGTGTATTGAACAAACAGACCTTCCCAGAAAACAATGTCATAGGAAACAAAAACAGCACCCTAATTGACTACGCGATTACAGCATGTTCTATTCTTTCTGATAACAATTACGTATCGGGACCTGACATTATGTCCCAAGAAGTAATGGGGAATAATTAAAGGTCTCTCGATACGGTCGGCGGGATTGAAAAAACGATATCCAAAGATACTTTAACGGCGGCCAATAAAAGAGTTATGGTTAGGTAAACGATCAAACTTAAACGATATAAAAACAAAATACTTTCACTCATTGTTTGATGCGTTAACTGTGGTCGTAAACCAGGGACAAATTGGTTTTAAAGGACCCCCGGCTGGGCTTATGGCGTTTTTTTCTGTTAGCTTTATTGCGATACTCTCTTGCGCGATTGTTGGATATAAATTTACTGAGTGCCACTTTTAGTGGAGGTGCATTTCCTATTTTGGATTGATGCCCATATATTCAGCGGTGGCAGACAGCCTTTTGCAATCGTAAAACATAATGTCATTGCGGGTACTTGTTTATGTTGGACGTACAGGTGGACGTTTCTCACTTCATTTAAATGGTTTCTGTTGTTTATTGTTACTTAAGTTATGAATAACATATATGAGAATATTTTTTCATAGATTCTATATTCAATTTTAATAGTAATGAACACCTTGAACTGAACTTCGTATGAGGCCTAGTTTTAAAATGTTAGAATAATTATGTATACATAATATGTCCCTAATAATTCTGAACTTGGAAAAGGTTAAATGAAAAGTGTACAAACATTTTACCGAAGTAAAGAGTCTTTAAGTGTTGTTTCGAAACTTAATTGAGCTAACATGAAGCTATAAAACCTATTGAAGTTTGCATAGGTGGGTGAAGTGCTAATTCAGGAACATTAACGTGGCATTATGTAGCATCGCACGGATTAATACGTGACTAATTAAACACTGCGATGCACCGTTAATAAGCAATAATTATGAGCCAGACAATGATATTACTTAATACATGGGGTTTAGTAAGTACTTGTAATAGTAGGTTGAACGTCAATCAGCTTCTTTATTTATAAACGGAGATATCGATGGAATATTAGTTGAAACTGGAATAATTGCTGCAGTGTTTCTTAGATAAAAGTTCAAAGTTGGGATCCGACGCTAGTTTGCTAGTAGACCGTTATTCATTGTTAAAGAATAGTAATATATAAATGAATGACTCAGTGAACAAGAACTTACACAGATATGTTAACACAGTTTTATTTAATAACTAGCTGTGCTCGCGACTTCGTCCGCGTAGAATAGCGGCTTTCGGCAGCATTTTTAATTTTTAAGGCTCTTGTTCCCGTTTTTTTAACATTTTTCACTGATGCTTCGCTCCTATTGGTCGCAGCGTGATGTTTTAAAACCCAAAGCCTTCCTCGATAAATGGACTATCCAACACAACAAGAATTTTTCAATTCGAACCAGCAGTTCCTGAGATTAGCGCGTTCAAACACAAACTCTCCAGCGTTATAATATTGATACAAATATAGATATTTTGTTATAGTCCAAATCAAAAAATTAGGACACTAAGTATCCTGATCTTTCAATCGTCAGTTAAAGTGTATTCATTGAATATTTTTTACATCATGACAAATTCTCTATAGAAAATATGTCACAATAACAATGTTATTCGTTTGATAAAACTTATTTGCTGCATTACTATCCGATATATCCCAAATAAAAACATACACTGTCTTGTATAGTACCATAAACGACCAATTTACAGGAGATCTGTAACATCTTTGCTTGTCTAAATCATTTAAAAATCATTCAAATTAATGGATAGATGACGGAGATATACGCGAATATTCATAAAAAAACATTACGAGTAGGTACAACCGAATTGATAACCAAAACTCCTTTTTGAAGTCGGTTAAAAAAAAATTTTTATATAGGTTCATTGCACAACTAGGTACAAAGTTTATTTTAGCTTCCAACGTTTCGGAGACAAACCATTCTAAGTGTATCAAACACCACTACTTTGGCTGTGCCGTGTAATTATGTAAATTGTTTACTACTTTAATGGGGCTTATCATAGTAATTACAAATGTAAATATGTTTTTGGATCATTAACGTTAGTATCTGCATAAACTTGTTGGTATGTTTAAAGTTAAATCTTTCATAAACAGTGATGACTGTAACTTACTACCGAATATAAATACTATGAATTGTTTATTTATTCATAATAACAATTTTAAACACGAAGATATATTATATCGTAAGACATATTATACAAAAAGAAAGAACATTTACCAAAAATATATTACGAACATGCCGATCTAACCCAAAAATGTAGCTTTGTTAAATTATCACCATGGAATAACACACCTTTTTACCAAAAGAATTTTCTTTGGAAATATCGGAGTGCGCTCCATATTGTTACCGGCATGTGTTCCAATGAATATATGAATAGTATATAATTCTGACGTGGTATGTTTCAATTTTCCGGTACAATAGACCTGTGAATGGCTAATGCCATGTATTATCATATTCCTATCAGCTGATACGGGTAAGGGAGCTATTGATTGATGAGGCTATGTACAAAGCCGATTAAGTTTTATGAGTCTATTTTGGATATAAATCGTTCAGGATTTAAAAGAAAGCTATCAATATGATTAATGTTGAGATTAAAATGATTGTGTGGAGTTTTAACCGCGCAGGCCTGTCTTAATTATTGTTGGTCAACTCTATTTGTTATGTAGGTTAGAACTTTAAATGTAAACGATTTATTACATTGCAAGTCTAAAACATTTTACCTTTTAAATAAAGAAAAATAATTGAAATCGGTGTTAAATAATCTATGCGTACATTTTCCAATTGTTTAACGGGACCCAAGATGAGCTATAAAAGTATTTTCACACGTATTCAAAGATTCAATACAAAAGGTAAAAAGAAGCTATTGTAATGTAACGCATCAAAAGCCGATAAAGTAGCTGTAAACGATTTTTTTAGACTCGAAATAACATCTTCAGTGTGGAGCCAACCGGGCCCTTTGACGATTATTCTCGGATATAACGGCGGAATTGGGTTGGGCGAACAAAAAAGACGGAATAAAATGAATGGGCCTCGGATTGGTCACGCGTGCGCCGGCGCCGCTCGCCCGGCTAACTCGCGTCTGATACTGCTAGCGCCATCTGTGAACGGGCATTGGAACTTACACAATCGCATGAGTATTTTAATCGTATTATTTAAATGAATAGTGTTTTTTTTACATGCAATTTTATAAGAGAAATGGTAAGTGAATAATCTTGTATTCTATCTTTGACATTAATTTTGTCAAGATATATGATATATGATCATGCTTATAGAAAACATAAATCTAATCAGACCATGTATTGGTCTGATTAGATTTATGTTTTCTAAAACAAAGAATGTTGTACATACTTATATTGAACACATTCTCATATATATAACTAGACAACAGAGCTTACTTGTGGCTAAATCGCTAGGATAGTAATTAAGTAAACATTCTTATATAAATCATCCATTACATTAATATTTAAAATGAATAAATTGCCGTCGACTGCAAATAAAATATATACCTATTACGAATGTGCATTAACCTATTTCGTCCTTTGGACCCTTAATTAAAATCTTAAATTCTTGTCTGAAAGAAGGATTTTATTCTCTAAAATTGGTATGCTGATGACGATAAATTTTTCTTCTATCTCAGTTCAGCTTTACTTTCCTATAGGCCTCTAACAAGACCATTCGCGCGATGGATTTGCGGTCCCCACTCTGGAGCTCTGATTGATGTGCCCCTATTTGCGTTGTACCGTCTTCGGATAGATTTAAAGTGTCCTCGGATGGATCTTGGGGCTTATCTGTTTGCGATAAGCCAACTTTCAGAGGTGATTTCTCTTTCGTCAATCGTTTGGCATCTATTGCTTTACACGTGTTGGGAAAAGATGATTTGAAATTGATGCTACTATTCCAAAACATATTAGTAAGCAAAAGCATTATTAAATCAGTGCATAGTAAAACTGTATGTGTATGTGGTATATGTTTCGTTGTTGGCTAAAATATACTCTAATAAATTATAAGGCTGTGTCTGTACATTTATCATCTATTTAGAATTTGAAAAAAAGACAAAGTGTTGAAAAAATTCCACGAGCGGGATTTGAACACGCACCCCATGACATGCCTGGAATTTTTTCAACAAAAGTGTTAAAATAGTGCGAACAAATTATAATTTGAAAAAAGAAAAAGGTCTTTTTTCAAATTGTAATTTGTTCGCAACAATATTGGCGTAAAATTATTTGTAAATATCTATCTATTCAGAAGTTAAAGCACAGGTATTTATCGTAAATAGAGAATTGTCTATCTGTCTGTCCTCCACGTTTAAGCATGACACGTTTATTAACTTATGTATTTTAATAGAATTTGTCATAGTTATTACCTACTTATATATTAGAGAAATGTTAAAGATACGTTTTACCCAAAAATAGAGGATGCCCAATGGGTCTGATGACAAAAATTTGTGTGAATGTTTTAGTTGTTTCGCCGTTATTTATACATATGAACGTCAACCGTTTCCCATCCCATATCCCATATTTGCAAATACTTGTAAATAATAGAACACGTAATTTGTGCAACAAAAAGGTTTCTCCCAAACATTGGGAAAGATTTCCGTTGTCCGAATAACGTCACGGCACTACATTGGTAGCAGTTATTGATTCATATGGCAAAAGAAAGGGAGCTTGTACAAAGAGTAAGATTCATCATCATCAGCCCCTCTTGAACCAACGCTGAGGATAAACCTCTCTACGCTTTTGCCTTTCGCCTCGATCCTGTGCTAGTCCAGGCCACGTGCAACCCACGGTCCTTACCGCCAACTCAGTGACCTGTAGTGGATCTTGGCCTCTGACAGAACGAGACGCCAGTCTCTCTACTTTACCCTCTCAGACTGGTCTATCTGGAGCCTTTTTAGGTATTTTAACCCACAGTCCTTACCGCCAACTCAGTGACCTGTAGTGGATCTTGACCTCCGACAGAACGAGACGCCAGTCTCTCTACTTTACCCTCTCAGACTGGTCTATCTGGAGCCTTTTTAGGTATTTTAACCCACAGTCCTGGTTATTTATAATGAAATATTATCTTTTAGATATTAATAAAGGAAGAGAAAACTGTGAACCCTTTTTTAACACATTGCGCGCACGAAAATGAGATTTGACATAGTAGTTAAGGAGGGTAGAAAGAAGAAATGTATTGTGTAATGTGTTACATTTAGTTGTATAAAATTGTATATTTATTGAATTACGGTTGAGTTTCGACCACTGGGCGAACCCTAGTACTGATAAAAGCGACAATGAAACGTCCGTGATGAGACAGCTGATTGACACATCGCTCGGCCTTTGCGGCGAGCAATTTAGGTATCTTCACAACTTGTGATCAATGTAGGTACTGGTACTTCTCCAGACTGTGCCCCGTAGTACTAGTGGTAGTCATTATGAAAACTCTAAAAGCCTTACAAACAAACAGAGAATAAGCTTCGAATTATTCCGTGTCTTGTCTCTTTTACTCTAACTTTAAATGAAATTTACATGACAGAAACAAAACAAAGAATTACTATTAATAAAAATTTAATAAAAATTTTTAGGCCCTTACAAATAAACAGCATTCTTATCATTTAGGTGATCGTAAATCATGCTGAGCGGACACCTATATACACTTACTTCTGGAAACTCACAAAAATTGGTAAAGTATTTTTTTATTCGTAATTGTTATCAGATTTTTTACAGTAGGTAACCTACTGAAATAAATGTAACAATAAGTTCTCGTACAAGCTATATTGACTGTTGTGTATTTTCTGGTTTGCATGAATTTATTGTTTTCCATTGCAGTTTGCAATTTTGCAGACATTTCGATTCCACTATCATAATTTTAAAAAATATGTCCGCATGCAATTTGCGTCTTTATATTATTATTTGTCATTTTTTAAATGTAATTTCTATAACTGTACTGTAATTCGTGTGTGTGTGTGTGTCAATAATTGTTTTTCTTCTTCTTCTTTTTCTTTTTCATTAGTAGATGTAATACAAATATCAACAAAAGTTAATAAATAATACCAAAAAAACTATAGAATTCATACTTAATTATTTAAAATTGTAGAACTGCCTGCTTTGTATTGGTCCAGAAAACTGTCTAGTTTAGATTATTTTATTCTTAATCTATGGTTTATCTGTCGTTATTGTAAATTATTGTCTGAGAACGCCACCGCCACGCCGCTTAAATTAAACGGTATTGGAAGCTCTTTGTAATTCGATCTTTCTTATGCCAAACCTCGAATATTTCTACGTAGGTTTTGATCGACTCGTGTAAAACTGTCAAAATGTCAATTAGACCTCTACGCTGACAATATTTGGTGTCACATTTAAATGAACCTATAGCCTAAGCTGTAACCGTTTGGCATCTATTAATTTCCGTTATCCATTATTCTGTGAATTTATCGGCGAACAGATAAATCCGGATATTAGTTGTTACGCCTATAATTTTCGATTTGCTGCATAAAGATAATAGGTACAGTTTGTAGTTTTAAACACTAACGTACTGTACATAATGCGGTTGATTTTCTACTCACCAGGAAATTTTCAGAGTACCCACTGACTGCTTAGTGCAATATTACTATTTGTATTTATTCCATCACGTTTTGTCACTAGGTGGCATTTTGATTTTAATTTCATCCATACAACTTCTGGTTATCTTTAACTCGAATGAATAGTGAACAAAAATACGTGCAATGGGTACATGTTAGATACGTATACCTAACTTAAGTATTTTTTAAACTTTCTCTATTTTTTTAAGTTTTAGAAAATAGTTTCTGTATGCAATGAGAATCGAAAACCAACCTGTGTTATTATAGCTAACAAATAATATTAACATGAAGTGAAAATAAAAAGATAAAATTAATAAAATATTGAGGTGATCCCCAAATAAACCCAAATTTCAAAATTTATGATTACCAAAAATCATCTATATTTATATTTTATGACAAATATCAATATACGATACACAAGCCTAATAATCTACATAAACTTGTAAACGTTTTGTATACGCATAGAGCGGTTTGACGTCCAGTTAACTAAGATCCCTTGCTGACTGCGTTCTACTCTTATCAACTAAAATACTAAGGAAGGGCGGAGGAGTTCTTCTTAAATGGTCTTAGGGCTTGTTGGGTAAACGTACTAGTAATCGCCGCTCTGTGACACTACAGATTAGCCGGGGCCTGCACTGTCAATCACTATCGCCGTTACCCTAATGTTAAGGCGTGTTCCCATGGTTCTGTCCACCGACCGAAATACGTATAAAATGACGATGTTGGCCGTTTTGCGTGCGACCGGGTAAATATTCGATGCCTACCGAAATAACTGAAATAGTTTTGGTGCGTTTTTCACATTTCTTTTATGTTGCGAATTTTTGTTTCCGTTTCAGTTTTCAATTTGTTTAACACTAACTGGTGAAGTCAGAGACTAGCGATATTGGAAAAATAATACAAGTTAAGCTAATAATTTGACTTAAAGCTACTTACCTATTATTATTGTATACTTTTGGAATCATCTCATTATGATCATCATAATCAGCCCACATCAGTCCACTGCTGGACATTGGCCTCTCCCAATGCGGCATGCATTGGGCCCGAGCCACTTTTGTAATATCTATGTAGAATAACTAGAAGATGCATGAATATTAGCAAAGACCAAAAAGGTGATACCGGCACTACTTCACGTATTTTTTACTCATTTTGTAATCTTCCCTTAACGCCAAAAGAAGAAGATGTTGCTGTGGTATTCACTGATGCCGTAATACAGTAATTTACGTCTGACATAACAGTGATGGCCAAAATCATTATCTTATCGTATTTACTGCTTATCATACATCTAGTAATATTTATAACCATATTGTATCGCCAGGTTCGTAAGTCGATTTAATGCCGACAAAGTTTATTCATCACAATTAACTCCGATTAAAACTTTGCGCAAACAAACATAAAAATCGAATTGAGTACATCCTTTTAAGTCGAAGTGAAAATATGCTTCACAAATTGCCCGAGCGCCGTAATAACGAAGTATTTTAAAATATGTTAATCATAAATCGTTGCGTCACACACGATCCTTTTATGATCAAGAATTATGTGAAATTCGAGTACTTTAAGCCTTAAAGCATTGACCACCGTATCAGGCGACAGATACAAATGTAGCTACAATACGGCAAGGCATTGAGCAACCGGCCGTTTTAAATTGTTATTGGACGTATAGAAGTAATACCGGATAAATGGACTCCGCATTCCGTCAGGGACGGCCCAAATCTGAGCTATTGTCACCGACGTTGATCAAGACTAATGACCGGCTGGCGTTGAATAGGTAATCGTAGTGTGAACTTCCCTTTAGGGAAATAGGGCTTGGGGATTGAGCCGTATTAAAATATTATTTCAAATGTTTACAAGTTTCCGTGGCTTTGTGTATGTTCTTCAACGCGGCACTAATGCTCCCATTTTAGAACGTCATACTATATGAGATGTCATTGAATCGTTATAATAATAATAATAGAATAGTTTCAGGACTGTCGTTAATACATTTTATAACATAAAATCGTGAGCTAGCTCATGTTTAGATTATACATTTTCAAATATATTACTTTTATAAAATTTTATCAACGATTGCTGAGCTTATCACGGCGGCGGACTTATCACTAAAAGCGGTATCTTCCGGGCAACCTAGGGATGGAGAGGGTGGATATCAAATAAGATGGAGGCGTTGAAAAAATGCAATAAAAAAAAATTCAATTTAAGTACATAGCGGACTTATGCCTGAGGCATTCTCTACCAGTCAACCATGGGGTGGTACAGGGTTAACATGGTAAGTGCAATCAAGTGAAGACAAAAAATTATTGATAATAATAATATATTATAAACAGTAATAATATATTACATAAACATAAATACACATATATACACAACATATATACCTACATACCTCCTGCCCCATGCCGACCTCCTTGGTCGAGTGGTTAGTACACTGGTTTTCATGGTGCCGCCTTCTCTGAGGTCCCGGGTTCGATCCCCGGTCGGCTCAATTTAGAAATTATTGTTTTTAAATTGTCTCCAGTCTGGGTGTTTTCTATGTATAATAAGTATGTATTTAAGTATATTAAGTATGTTTATCCGTTGTCTAGTAACCATTTTAACGAGCTTCATAACGAAGCTTCTCTTGGGCTAGATTATGGGTGTGAGTGCAGGAAAGTTTATTTATTTATTTATTTTATTTTATACATACAACCATATACATACAAAGACGATTTACTATAGCAAAATTGAAGCAAAGTTAATATAGAAAATGTAACTTACTTTTTGTGTTTTGTAATAGCGACAGACTTTATATTGACGATGGCAGCTATCACCAATGGACAGGGGAAAGTGGCGAGTTCTCGTTTCGTAGGCCAAGACTCACTTTGGGTCCCTGCGCCAATGGAGTAAGTAAGTAAGCTATCACCACCCAAATCGAGTATTCAATGTGTACCTACCCACCGCTAAGAATCGAACTCGCAACCTCTGTGTCTGGGATGGGAAGTATAAGTGAAGGGATTTTTACAAAAACTATATACACATACAACAATAACAATAGTGCATACTACAATTTATCATTTTTCTCCATAATCGTAGGTATAAATAGTAGAAAATGTTACAAAATTCAGCGTCTACGTCAGCCTTCCCGGTAGCATAGCGGTCAGTGCAGCCGCCCGGATTGCGGAAGACCCAGGTTCGATTCCTGGCTGGGTCGGGTAGGCGTTTAATTTTTTCACTGTATTTTGTAAATTTTATAAATATTTAATTTAGCTTCAGTGCAGCAATTAGCACTTGAAAAAAAAAGTAAAGAAAATGTTACGTTATCAATCCAATACACTATCATGAATAAATGATCAAAATTTTAAAGTAATGATACGAAAAACTTGGATTGGAGAAAGTTTTTTTTATTTCCTGTAAATATATTGCTAAAAAGTTATGTTGTTTTTGTAAAAACCCCTTCAAGTAGTAGATCGCAGAGGCAGTCATAGGCGCAGCAATCATCTTGTATGACAAAGTGTTTCATTTGAATAATGCTAGGCGCTTTATAAACAGAGCAACTTTGATCTCTGCATTGCGGCAATAGGTTACTCGCAACTAGTTGTTTCCATAGAACCTAAACAAAACTGCGCATACATAGGAACTCTAGTTGCGAGCTTCGATGGTAGACAACAGTTTTCAGTTGCTGCACTCGATGATATAATTAATTTCAAGTTGTCGCAACTAGCAACTGTCAAATTTTTACTAGTTGTGTCAAGTTGCTGGTTTCCCCATATACCAACTGTTAGCCATAGATCTGAAAAAGTTTATTTAGAATAGCAGCAACCGTAAGCTGGGTATTTTTGTTGCAGCAACTGGCAACTCTTGACGAAAACTTTTAAAAGTTGATAGTTTTTTCAACTAAATTGATAGTTTCTGCTACTAAAGTTGCTTCGTCTGTGAAGCGTCTAAGAAAGACTACGTTGTCGATCAGTCAAACGTCAAATCAAAACATTTTTGTAGGTATTCCTTTTTTTTAAGCAATAATATTTATTATGATACTTAGACTCCTGAAATGTGAATGATGATGTTAAAAATATACTTACCGTGCAATATCGGGTTTCTTAGCCCTAATGGCTTACCGAGTGACAGTCTTATATAAGCGTTAGAGTTTTGTAAACAAATTACTGTGCCTTAAAGAAGTTTTAAGAAACACAATAATTTAAAAAGTGAGTACAATTGACATGAAAGAAATTTTGTTTTTAAGTCAAGCGGTATTCAACATGTATAAACGGGGATTATAACTGTTATGTTGTTTAGACTTATTGGGTATGTCATTGGTTTAACAACTCTTTTACTCAATTCGTGAATGTCCGTCATCATTTTGTAACCACAACTTTTTTATTTACGGCCTAAAATATTGCCTACCGACACGTTTTGCTTATAAAGAAGAAAGACTACTTCAAAAAGTAACTATTATTTACGTCTTAAAATTTATTAGACACCCTTTAAAATTAAACTTTTAGTCTGTATAAATTTAAAATAACTAAAGTACTATCTTCAATGTATATTCTGTTATTAAAAATAAATTATATTATTTTTATTATCAAATAATCAAAACAGAAACAAATTTTAACACGTTGAAGTTCTAACATCACATTTGATATAACAGGGTAAAGGTATAATTTTAAAACGCTGTCTTATCATAAGACGAAACAGAAAAAACCGAACTCATAAGGGAGACTTTTGTAGCATTGCAACACCGCGCATTTACCCACAAAAATGGCGGCGCCCGGGGCTGTTTATCACAGTTGACATATCGCCGTATGTCGGACACCTTGTCCCCGAAAATGTAGTCGGACAATTTTTTGCTCAAACACTATCCGTGATAACGTCCTGTCCGAATTAAAATCTACCCGCGGGCGGGCTGAAAAATGGTCCAACTTGACTACCGTGGCAGTACGGTTTTGCGTTTTCTGACCTATATAATAGTGACTGCATTGCTTTTTGTTTATCGGCTAGTGTGCCACAATCTTGTTTCACTAGCTATCCGCGCATCTGGCCTCTTCTTCTGCTTAGCATAGGCAGAACAGAGTCATTTACCAACACTTCTATTAAAAAAATAAAATATCATCGTCATCATCATAAACATATCGCACTACCAATACAATACTGGTGCAAGTCAAAACATACTGATATTTGAAATTGAACTGTACTGTTCTTCAATACGACAAAATTTCCAATGTCAGTATGTTTTGACTTGTACCAGTATTGTATTGGTAGTGCGATATATTAGGCTTAATAACTGCTACTTACGTCAATCACTGTATTTTCTTCTTGATATATTTATATGGCAACTGAAGTATTCCCTAATGACACGAACCTTTACTTTACGCACTCAGTGTTAAGATAGTAGTGTGTGTTGGTTAGCCCTATTGCCTGTTTAAGTTGAAGCTTAGTTGTGACTTCGCTGCCTGCATTGCATGATTGTTTGAATGTTTCTTTACGAAAATTTTACATAATATCTGATTGCAATGCTGCAATTAGATTAACACTGATCATTATGTCCCCGGCTGGATTTCGTACCAAAGACCACTGAATTTTTAACCAACGGGAGCCTTGGGCGAGTTTCATTAGTAATAATAAATAAACAAAATTTCCTACACTCACACCAATTTCTCACACCAATATCTAGCCCGAGAGAAGCTTCGTTATGAAACTGGTTATATGGTTACTAGACAACGGATAAACATACTTAAAAAACATACTTATTATACATAGAAAACATCCAGACTCAAGACAATTTAGAAAAACAATAATTTCTGAATTGACCCGACCGGGGATCGAACCCGGGCCCTCAGAGATGGCGACACCATTAAAACCGGTGTACAAAACACTCGACCAAGAAGGTCGTCAAAAAATTTGTCATTCTAAAACCAGAATTTGTATGAAGGTTTTTAACACCAGCTGGAGATACTGCTTCAATGCCATACTTATGTTCGTTCTCGTTAACGTGATCGAAAGGCAAATTAAAATCAACTAAAACTAAAACCACTACCACAAGTCTGCCATGGCCAGTGCAACTCTTTTTTTTTTGAGAGATTGCTGATTGGTTCAGAAGGCATTTTCAGCGTCACCGGGCTTTTTTGGGGGCGGCGAGGTACGTAAAGGGTACCTCAAGCCGTGTGAAACGAATCACCTTCGGAGGTTTTCTAGAGAGAACGGCATCGCACACTTAAAAGTGCACGTCCCCGTGCCCTACTAGATTCTCCGAAGGGTTCGGATCGGATCGGGTCAGTGCAACTCAGTCAAAACGTCGAGTTTGCGTTTATCCCTGTTTAAATTCTCTTTAATTACTACTAGGATGGTTAAAATAAGACAAAAACACTTGGGATAATGTGAATTCCAAATGAGTTATTTACGAGAATCTCAGTGTATCGTGGTAAGTTTCCTGACATCGCATCAGGCAGGATTAAGTGGTTTTCGGATCCGCACGGAACGGCTGCCTCCGCTCGTCAAGCATTCGTTGGATTTACTAGGAATTTCTAATCTGGGAGCGGGAACCAATGTATCCATGCTTTGTGTTTATTTGAGACGTTGAGCGATTTGTTATTCAAATATAGTTTTAAAATTGAATCGTTAAATTTCAATCTAATTGTTAGACTAGCTAGGCATAGTTGACGACCTCCTTGGTCGAGTGGTTTGTACACCGGTTTTCATGGTGTCGCCATCTCTGAGGTCCCGGGTTCGATCCCCGGCCGGGTCAATTTAGAAATTATTGTTTTTCAAAAATTAAAAAAAAAAAAAAACCGACTCCAAAAAATTTTACTAATAAAATTGCACTAAAAAGTAAAAAATAAGCGTTAGACTTGTATAGACAATAACTTTATTAAGAAAAAATATAGGTACAATTATTGTTACTTTTGGGGCCGGTGCCAGCCAACGAAGTTTTTAAAGCCGGTGCCAGTCCGCGTTTGTAGTCAAAATTTTATGCATAAGATTGAATGTACTATTATGATTATAATATAGTATGTCGTTAAATGTATAAGTTAAAGTTACCTTGGCTGGCACCGACTCCAAAAGTAACAATAATTGTACCTATATTTTTTCTTAATAAAGTTATTGTCTATACAAGTCTAACGCTTATTTTTTACTTTTTAGTGCAATTTTATCAGTAAAATTTTTTGGAGTCGGTTTTTTTTTTGTCAAAATTTTTGTTTATTTCTCGTTTTTTAGTGATTCGTTTCGATCTATTTATCAAAAGCGAATATGGGTGGTCTACTAAACACGCTGCTCGTATGAGACAGCGCCGCCGCCGTTTAAATGAGACAAGCGAAGAAAACGAGAAACGCCTATCTCAAAGTAGGAAATCAAAAACTGAGTTCCGATGCCTGTCTTCTTTTGCTTCGTCATAGTCGTTTAACTATCTTAATCGAGATATTTTATCGCCACCCATGAAATACTTATCATTGAGGAGTTCCGATGGCAATCTGTGGTCTTTTTCATCAGTTACACTTCATCAAATAATACTTTCTGAATGTAAACGCTTGACTTATTTCAGAAAATACCAAAATCGCGATAGGTATGCCTACAATATTCGAGGAGTTCCCTCAATTTCTTGAGGATCCCATCATCAAAACTGGACTAAATTAAAATGGGACCACATGGGAAGCACCTTCAAATAAAGAAAGAATCATCAAAATCGGTTCACTCAGTCAAAAGTTCTGAGGTAACAAACATAAAAAAAATAAAAAAAAATACAGTCGAATTGATAACCTCCTCCTTTTTTTGAAGTCGGTTAAAAATTGTCTCGAGTCTGGATGTTTTCTATGTATAATAAGTATGTATTTAAGTATTTTAAGTATGTTTATCCGTTGTCTAGTAACCATTTAACGAGTTTCATAACGAAGCTTATCTTGGGCTAGATAATTGGTATGAGTGTAGGAAAGTTTATTATAGCTTATATAGTTGAAAGTGTGCCGTAAATATGTCAAAAACAAATAAGTAACAGAGTAGGTATAGTAAAGGCCATACTAATAATCAGGGCACAAGCTTTATATATTCCCTGTTTTGTTTCTGTCATTTAAACTTAATTTCAAATTAAAGTGGCTTCGAGCCTTTCCTATGGATGGGGACAATGAGCCATTAACCACCACGAGGGCCAAGTGCGGTTGGTTGTTAACGACTGTTAATGACAAACCAACGGCTTTACGTGCCTTCCGAAGCACGGAGGAGCTCGAGTTGATACATTTTTGGTCACCCATCCGATGACTGACCTTTGCTTGAAGCTTAACCTTAGCAATCGCAGACTGGACGCATCAATCATTGTGCCATCGAACTCTTCAAATTAGACTAAAAAAGACAAGCCCATGCTAGATAGAGAGAGAGAGACCACTGTACTAATGTAAGTACAGGGGGGTGCAAATATAAATCCGTTATCAATATTTAGAATTTCGATCCAAATAGTCAGCAAAGACAGATTACTAATCACAAAAACACAATTAGAACAATTAATAAAAAAGCCGCTAGGCCATTACCGTCGAAAGTGATGAGAACGAAACATTAATGTATTCGTATAAATTGTTAGGGCATTAAAAGCTGACGAGTAATTAAAGATAGTCGACGGTCGGTACGCTTGATGCTTGATTGGACCAAAACGCACTTACGGCTAAATCAATTTGTACCGTGCGTAGGGTTACCAGGTCCTTACATTGATATGGCGGAATCAGCGAAACATTTAGCTGGATGTTTGAACAAAGCCACCTTAAAAAAATCTGAAATTAGATCTCTCAGTCAAAGTCTTTTGCACGCTTTCTAGCCTGTCTAACAAAAACCAGATAGGCCGGACACGTAAATAATTGGCCAGACATGGTCTTGAAAAGCTGGACACCTGGCAATCCTATATTTTTTTTCATCATCATCATCATCATCATCATCAGCCAAAAGACGTCCACTTCTGGACAAAGGCCTCCCCCAAGGATATGAGGGGTATTTGCCGTAATCGCCACGCTTGGCAGGCGGGTTGGCGATCGCAGTAGGTTGAGGGTAACCTCAGAGAGATGCTGCTGCCCATCCTCTGGAATGGTCCCTTAGTCGGCTTTTACGACATCCACGGGAAGAGATGGGGTGGTGCAATTCTTTAACCCCGGCATCACACAGGGTATATTTGTTTTAGCTAGGTAAAATGCTTTGCACATACTCTGGGGCTAGGGGTGACTCCGGTTATGTGGTTATCCTCTTCTTCCCTCGTCCAACCATCAAAAGTTCGACAAGGGGAGGGGACTGATATACTCACTAAAAACCTAGTACCATGCTCTGCCACAGACGGGGATGGTTAGGGATCACGAAAAGCAAGCACCGAGTTACACCTGCCAACCCTAACCGTGCGCCCATCAATGCAACGCATATTATGCCAGCGTGCGCCAGGGATTTATGCACTATAAATGGTTTTGATGCATTTATGATGGGAAGCAATTTGTGAATTGATATTTAAAGCGAATCGGTTGTGTGCGGCGTTAGTTCTTAGGCGTGTTCTTAATTGCCTTGTACAGGGTGCAGTTTTTGAATGGGCGTGTAACTATGAGGAATAACGAAAAGTGCTCAGAGTTGCGCACGATTTTTTTCTAAATCTAAAATAAAATATATATTTACTTCCCTTGATACAAATTTAACTTGTTGCTTTATAAAACACATCGGTATAATGTTTTCGTCAACGGTGGAAACTTTGTAGCAAGAAGAAGCCGCAAGAAACACGTCCTAACATAACAATATTTTTATTACATTCAAGTTCTTTTGATACTTAAATTGTCATAATCGCTAGTGATGTGATGAAATTTAATTCTATTGAGTTTTTTTAGGAAACAGCCACTCTTTCACTCCAAGTTTTTTTTAAATATGAATGGTTATTCTTTTATGTTATTTAAGAATTTCATAGCTATTACGCTGCTATGCTATAAACAATATAGCAAAAAATTAACTCTTTAGTAGTTATGTAGTTAGAGTAGATTCTTTCCCAATACTTAATAGTTTCATGTACATTTTTTGGTTATAAAAATAACTTGACCTTTAATTAGACGTTGCCTATGAAATTAGCTGGTAATGATGAATACTTATCTTTCAAAGCTTAAGTCGTATATAGTCATAATTATACGACTTACCTATTAAGTTTTGAAAATGTCAATCACATAATGCTAGCGCGTCCGTTGACAGTATTTGGTCCTTACGTGTTATCGGCTCCTAATTATCGGACTTTGGTATTATTACCGGATACTTTTCGGATAGTGTTGTAATCGGTGTGTTACTATGATTTGAAAATATAAAATTCACTCAATTTAAGAAAGGAAGCAATTCGTCTGTATTTTAAGTTAATGTTAGCTATGTCAATCTAACTTATACATACTCATGAAAATCTTTCAGAAGTGCGTTTACTTTAAACTTGCAGTTTACTAACAGTTTCTATAGACTAGTGAGGTAGTGAGTGAGACACCTGTCCCGGAACTAGAGGTCCCTGAGGACCCAAGCAATAAAATTTGCGAGTTGTGCTCTTAGTGCAACGAGAAGTGAGCGAACTTACAGCTCCGGTAAACTATCTGGATATTAGGTAGTGGACTATAATTACGTGTCCACGGGGCAACTAGCTCGAGACACTAGTCTTAAAAGTACCGGATGAAGGATGCGTACCGGCGCGTTCTGAACTGGCGTTATGACCTGACGTAGATGGTCCCTTATGCTTGAGCAAGGATGTCTGACACCTAACTTTATAACCGTAAGGTTGGTGGGGGGTGTCAGTATAAACTTTAAAGTAGTGTGTAGCAGGGTGTCTTCTTTTTCCAACGAGAAGTGAGTGCGCTTGGCAGCTCCGTTCATCTATTTTAAGAATAGGTAGCGGCCTATACGTGTCCACGAGGCAACTCTCTTGAGACACTGTATTATAAGTTCCAGATGAAGAATGCGTCGCGTCCTGATCTGGCGTTATGATACAAATGGTCTCTTGTGCGAATTGGTTTAGTTCCGAAAGTTCGTTTGACGCCTGTCGTATAAAATTTAAAGCAGAGTATAGAAGGATGTCTCCATGTTTTTCACCAGGAGGCAATAGCGCTGTCACAATGCCATACTTTTCGTATTCGCTAACGAATTGCGAATGAACTTGCACTAGGCACCTACACAACATACCTATAGGTCCATACATGTTTACACTATTTGATAATTAAATAGACCCAAAGTATGGATGTTGTAAAGAGTACTTCTTTAAAAAAAAAAAAAAAATTAATTCTTTAGATTTTATTGATGTTTTCTGTTATAATTATATCTACTTTTTGCACGGGTTTTCCCAGTTTAAGTACTAGCTGCACGAATTAATGTTCATATCTTAGATAATTGATTGGTCTCGCGCGCTCGACTAGATACCGCGCTACCTAAAAACAATAGCTCCGTGAATGCGGCAACTCAATATTGTAGTGTATGTAAGAACGGTGTCCTTCTTATTTCTTGTAGTATTATTTTTACACAGTTTAACTACGCAAACTGGCATTTTACTTCGGTTTATGACCAAAATTTAACAAAACATTCGGTACGCGCAACTCACACACAGTTTGCAACGCGACTGACAGCACGCCTGCTGACTGACTCGGGTACGCCGACTTCGGCGTAGTATTTTTAGCCGCATTTAAGAAGTACGCCACCGGCAGGCAGTTAGTATCTAGCCGAGCGCGCGAGACCAATCATTTATCTAAGGTTCATATCCTAGAATAAGTATGAAGTATCATAACATGTATTGTAACAAGTGTTTTAAATAAATTTACTATTTACTAGGTTTCGGGCAAAGTGCGCTTCCATGTTTGGCCTTATCGTTAAATTTATCAGTTGTTGCGTCAAGAAAGCATTCATGCAAACTCGTTATTAAAATTGATCGTAGAACACTTCTGTGTCACAGATTTCTTAAAGGGCTTAGTGAAACGTGAATAATTTAATCAAACAATCAGGATTTGTGTTAAAACGAATGAATTGTAGCAATTAAACTTACCCGTCATTCTTGTAAACAACAAACAACAGCAAAAGTAATTGCTTATTTACATTATTGCTATATTTTAGTTAAGGCCTGACTAGGTAAATAGTTGACACTCGCAATGTCGCTGAAGGCATGATACTACTATGGCAGCATTTCACAGTATATGAAACTCTTAGATTATGTAGTCTAAGATGAAACCATTTGGCTAACGAGAAAGAAGGAAATTAAAAAAATTAAGAACAAGCAGTCTATTGACTCAACACACGACGCACAATAAACAAATGAACAAACATTTCGTTTTAAAATAGAGAAAAGCAACAAGTACAAAAAGTATCAAACTAATACCAGCCTACTTAGTTATTAACACAAGCCACGTTTACTAAAAATATAAAGGGAAAAGAAACATGTAGTCGTCACCGCTATGCCAAAAAGTCTCCGAATACCGAAGCGCTGGTATTCTGCGAAGGCCTAATTGACGAGTGATCGCTGTGGCTTCAATATTGAATACATCGAAATGGAACCACGTTTACGGATATACTCGCATTGACTTGACACATTAATTTAACAAAATAAAATATCACTAGGAAAAAAACTCTCAACAATCATTGAAATGAAACAACTTTTACGGATCTACTCACGTTTATTTTACACATTACTTATTTAATGTTTATCCTGACGTTTCGAACCCTTTGCAGGGTCCGTGGTCACAGGGAGACTGAGGTGTTGGTCATCTCATAATTAGTTGGTAGCTTGTATACCCTCATTTAAATTTAATCAGGTGCGTTCCGTTTTACGCAGAAAGAGCTTACAGTATCTTTTGGTCTGGCAGTATGGTGTCGGGGCTGGGATTTAATATTTTGTATGATGGGATCCCAGGCTAGATAGGCGCGAAAATAAGTCTGCAGTATGCGAACATTCCCTAGAGGGGCCCAACATTACATCAGATTTGATAAACCACAAATACTCGTTAGAAAACAGCGATTCATCCCTAGGATGATACGCGAGGCTATTGAAATTAAAAAACATCCTAATTTTAATAGAGAAGATGGTTGGAATCTACCACCAGCCTGGGATCCCATCATACAAAATATTAAATCCCAGCCCCGACACCATACTGCCAGACCAAAAGATACTGTAAGCTCTTTCTGCGTAAAACGGAACGCACCTGATTAAATTTAAATGAGGGTATACAAGCTACCAACTAATTATGAGATGACCAACACCTCAGTCTCCCTGTGACCACGGACCCTGCAAAGGGTTCGAAACGGCAGGATAAACATTAAATAAGTAATGTGTAAAATAAACGCGAGTAGATCCGTAAAAGTTGTTTCATTTCAATGTGTAGTGTTCGCGTAAACTTTAGAAAACAATATCTCAACAACCAATTGTTAAATACTTGCAAAAGTTTATTTTCGACTGTGAGGGTAGTTATTTCACATCAAAGTGACGTAATACCGCTGGCTTGCAGCGTTAATAAAAAACTACTCCAAAAATTCAACGAGTCTTCTGGGGCCTCAGTGGCTCAGCGGTCAGAGCATTGGATCGGTTATCCAAAGGTCGTTGGTTTGATTCCCACTCGAGCTTCCTGAATCTGGTTGATTTTTTTTCTAGTAAAATATTATCTTGTAACTATATATAGCATTGTAAATGCAAAATTCAAAAATAATAAAAACATTAATTTAATGTTATGTTCATCTTTATGTTTTGAACCCTTTGCAGGGACCGTGGTCACGTGGTGACCCTGTGACCACGGACCCTGCAAAGAGTAGACGCGAGTATAAGTAGCTTCATTTCAATGTGTTTTGTTCGTGTACACTTTAGAATCAATATTGAATACATTTTTATATTAGGGAAATAGAAATACTACTACCACTACTAGAACTACTCTTTTCTTTTTTGTCTTTTCTTTTCTTTTATCTTTCTTTTCTTTTCTTTTCTTTTTACAATATCAGTCTTATTACTAATTCAATTTTCTCCTTTTTTAATATTTTACATTGTTTCTTATATACTAATATACATACTTTCTTATTGACTAGTACATTTCTTTATATTTCTTTTATTTATTGTTTACATTATTTCTTTGTTTAAATTCTTATTTATTTACGTCTTTCCTTCACTTCTTACATTATATATGTTATATTTCTTATTTTGATTCCCTATAATACAGCCTTGCCACTTTGTGGTTTTGCTATGCCTTATAATATTCATTTTACTATAATACTTAATTCCTAATCGTCCTTATTTCTCTTATTAACAATATTTACTATCTTCTTGGCATACTCCATTAGCAATTTCCTTTCTTTCTTATTACTCATTATCTCCTTATGGGTGTTGTTGTCATTGTCATTGTCATTGTCTTTACTCAATTTAGTGTCAAGTTTCTGCTGCAAAATGTACCTATCTTGTGTGTGTATTGGGCAGTCAAGTAGAATATGGAATATGTCCTCGTCCGCCGTCGGGTAACAGGCACATGAGAGGTTGTCCCCGCACTCTGAAGGGTTCGGATCGGATCGGGGAGCGGAACAACCCGAGGGCGCCTCTACAGGCTCGGACCTCGGCCCAGGTTGACCGGGCCGTGGTGGAGGAGAGAAGCGCCCAAGTACATGTCTGTACCTGGTACAGAGCGCGTGTGAACCGGTTCTTCGTACCCTTGTTCTAAGAGTACGGTGTCTTGGGTCTAGTGTGCGTGTTAAGTGTATTCTGTAAATGTGTGGTGGCATTTAGAGGATTGGGCGGGGCGGGAACAAACGTGCGTTGTCAAAATCGTAGCCTCAGCTTACTATACCCAATTGCAATTGGTTGTTGCTGGACGACATCAAGATGAATCTACAACGGAATTGTTCCATGCATTATAAGGCTGCGGTCCCTGCAATGGGTTTGCAGGACAAATATAACCCTGATATTTATTTATTTATTTATTTGATAGGTACAAAAACAGATAACAAACTGTAACATTCAATTGGCCATACATATACATTTTGAGTTCCTTCTAAATTTGTTAACCTAAATATTGTACACGGCATTAAAATAAAAAATATTACTACCGATCGTTATAAAGATCAAAAAATGTATGTTAGTTTACTGTATCAACAGCACATTAATATTACCTAATGTTAAAAATAAATGCGACTCGGTCTGCAATACAATGACAATTAATAATATCAGTTCTACGTACAAAACTGTGCGCAAAGATATACTAGTATAATATTTGTCACATTATGACATGTATACGTGAATCTGACAACCTCCGATAGCCGAGTGGTTTGCACGCCGAACTTTGGGCGGCGCTAACTCTGATGTCCCGGGCTCGATTCCCGGTCGGGTCAATGTCGAAAACGAACTTTTCGATATTGTGTCGGGTCTGGGTAGTTGTGGTACCGTTGTTGTTTCTGATTTCGATAAACGAGTGCTTTAGCTACTTACCTTGGCATCAGAACAATGTATGTGATGTTGTCTAATATTTACTCATTTATTTATTTAATCCTCGCAAGGTGCTATTGATATAAAATCTATGAAATTATGTATGTCATTTGTTAGTTCCATTTACGGACGTTGTGGCGTTGTATCAATTTCTATACAATAATCCTTTTTTACGCTACGATACTAATAGTTGTTGATCATCTTTGACCTACAGAAAGGCTCTGTATATTTTCAATTGTTTTTTTCACTGTTGGGGCATAAACCGTCCCTATGGATGAATAGGGAGAGTTGGCCTTAAACGACCACGAGAACCGAGTGTGAATTGGTTCATGTTAACTATGGCAGAATGTAGCCGGCTTTACGTGCCTTATAAAGAACGGAGAAGTTCGAAATTATACATTTTTGGTCACCCATCCGATGACTGGCCATTGCGAAAGTTGCTTAACTTCAGCAACGCAGACCGGGCGCGTTAAATACTGCACTATCGAGCTCCTCGTTTTTTTGTTCAAAATTCAAAATTCAAAATTCAAAATCATTTATTCAGTTTAGGCTACAAGTAGCTCTTGTGAATGTCTCTGGGCGGGAGATCTTGTACTGAGAAGAACCGGCAAGAAACTCAGCAAGTGTCCAGCTCTTTTCTCCCTTACAGCGTCAAAAATATTGGAAAATGCCCTATCTTAGCAGGACACTTTCCATTACAAATAAACACAAAAAATATATATAAGACAACCACAACATGTAAAAAAACAAAATAAAAAATGTAAGTTAACAAATTTACATCAGATAATTATGTAAAAGTTTTAATTTCCACAATGTCATACAGCACCATTAATTCCTTGTAGGTATGTTGCTATAGTCTTGTGTCTGTGTCCAGATAAACGTTTTTTCTTTCTTTCCTCCTTAATGTTTTTAGCAGTCGTCACATAAAAATGTTACACTGTCAGACTCTCTGAATCGATCAGTCTGCGACGCAACATATGGACGGGCAACAAAAAATTGTCTCCCAGCGCAAAAACACCAGGATACCGGGGCGTTCGGTTCAGTCACTCATATTGACCTCCGTATTTGTGCTGTGGTTTTGTACGCACATACATACAAAAACGTACACATATAGTGGTTTTGAAATTTTTGAGGTAGAAAGTTTTTTTTAAATAAAAAAACTTGGAAAGAAAATTGCAACTGACATTTGAACGCAACTTGTGACAAATCAATAAATTGTTTGCATTGAAATGTGTAAAAATTATATTGATGTTAGTGTCTGGTTTATTTTGGTAGGCTATTATTATTTTATGGTTATAACTTCTTTCACCTTTGACGTCATATCCTGATTCCACCAGGGTGCCTGCTAGTGCGAGTTTTATTTGCCACTCAATCACGAACACGCAAAAGAGAATTAGTATGGTAAAACGTCATTCTTATTTTCATTAACGTGACCGAGTTGCAAATAAAACTAGGCACTCTATTTGCGATAAACCCTGTTAAACATTTAACTTATAATAAACGCAAACGTAGAAAGTAAAGCACATTTTGATTAAGGATACATGAAATGTTTTTGTTTTGTTTATATGATTTTAACGCAAATTTTATTGCCTGAAAATATTATGATCGGATGTTAATGACGGTAGTTGTTAACATTGAATGGGCGCCTTTGGCTTTCAAAGTAAAAAGTAAATAGTGTTGAATAATTTCGGCGGGCTAGTTAGAACTACGATTGCTCAATTAGGAGAGCACCTGACCCGGTATGTCAGAAGGGTGCAGGTTCAAATCCTGCTCGTGGAAATTTTTTCAACATTTGTGTTTTTGTAAGGATACATGTTCAAAACCTAAGTTCAAAACAAAACTGTAAAAAGCAGGTACCCTTACTTAAAAAACCTACATAGTATTAGATCATCGAGCTTCAAATAAAGCTTATAAGCTCAATGGATCTTAGGAAACACAATCCGTGAAAATAAACAGCCAGGTTGGAATGGAAGTAATCGTTTTTGGTTCAGGACGGTCCGTAGCTGAAGTGAATTGTGCTAGTCTGTGCTCGGCGGACGGAGTTTACGTAGACCGGCGTCGCATGTTAGAAACTCACTACCACAATAACACAAAACTCGTAATAAAAGTAACCCGAACACTAGGCACCCAGAGAGTGAGTTTCATTTGACATTCGTTACATGGCGTTATAGTTAAAAGTGGCCGTAACGTCTTATTTAACTAAACCATAACATGTGAGGTGTTCATTAGGTGACGTAAAAATGCTAAATTACTTCATTCAAATAGTTTGTTGAGCATAATTTGATTTTCTATCTCTAATTACTAGATATGTTTTTTTTTCATTAGTGGCGCTAGTGTGCGGCGTAAACGCTCTTAACGAAAACGAACATTAGTATGGCATTGAAGCAGCGCCTCCTGGCGGCATACGAGAAGAGTTAAAATTTTGCCCTACAAATTTTTGCTTTCGTAAACGTAGTCGAATGAATACGGATAGTGAACAAAAATCACACTAGGCACTCGCCGCGAAACATTGTCGAATGCGTCGAAAAACCTCGTTAGGACAAGAAAAATGTTGTAACGTCGTCGGTTTATAGAATTTATAACCACGTTATTATCGAAGGCAGAACTCCGGGAGAAAAAAATAAAAATAAAATGCATTTATTTCGACCAGCTTAGGATCATATAGACAACATAACAAATTATATAAATTAAATAAAAAAAGAGGAGGAAAGAGAGGTCCTGCACGTCCAAGACGCAATGCAGGACGACACCAAACAGTGTACTTGAATCATTAAAAAGATGCTACACGAGATCGCAGGAAGTTTTGTGTATTGACCTCCAAACTTCAGTTCTTGCTATGCCCACTGTTCAACAATATACGCTCTTCGTTGCTAAACTGGCGAATTGGTACTGATAGTTAGTGGTAACTAAAGCATGACCTCGATTCTGCTTTTCAAAATATCAACGATATTGTCCATGTAGCTTTATTTTTAAATAAACTACGGAGAAAATCTTAAAATAACGTTTTGAAAAAGCGGATTCGAAGGCCTTGTCTATACAAGGCCTTATGAGGTGATTATAAGGCTTTAGTTAACTAAAGCCAACTAACCTAAACTAATATACCTCTAGGTCCATTACTTACGTAATTTCAAAGTTGATATAATATAAACAACAGCAGCAAGAGTAATCTAGACGTCAACGGCACTCGGTAAAATCAATCACTAAGCTACACGCATGCTATTTCTGTACGACTATATAGTCATAGAGATATACTAGCTAGCTAGCGAGATATATATAGCTACGGCCTACGAGTGTAAAACTACCTCGAAATTAAACATTTCATACAAATCCATTCGCATATAATATAACCAATTAAATTAGACCAATTGCAGCACCTGTCAAGGGTAATTAAGTATTAAAGCTTCACGTATTTCATTTAAGATCAGTCTTTACACTTAATTGCAATTAACATTTTGATGTGGTTTGATTTAATTAATCTAATTAAATGAATAAACTCGTAACAATAATCTTAATAACACAAGTGTTTCGTTTAACGAGTTGATGGTTTTGACAGTCGTCCTGATAAGAATTAATTTATTTTTGGGAAATTTTTGTTTGAAAAATGAAATGTAGTGCCTCGGAAGGTATGTTCACAGACAGACAGACGGTTGAGGGTTTTAACAGTTGTTAAAACCCTCAACCTTATTGGTCTTGCGCAGTGTGTTATTATGACCCCGATTTCCATGTGCTTTTCTACATGTTGCAAGGCCTGAGCTTTTCAACGGGACGTTTATATGCTAATGAGATGAAGTTTTTAAGAGCAATCTCCTGTGGCTTGCACCACAGCCAAAACCCGCCGCACACAGTACACAACTTACCCTCCTGTGTGCCGTAAATTTACGATGCACGCGCTACGGGAATTTCGTTACGCCTTAACCGAGTGTGGATTTTCAACAGCGATTTTTACCGCCCCCGATCCGGTGTTGATAGCATAGGTTGTGTTGCATTGTTACGGAGTACCCTCGCATGCGTTTCCCAATTTTTTGAAAGGGTGTAAGGGAAAAGTTGGTGCTAAAATGCGGTTTAAAATGAACAGTATCGTTCGATACTTTTTGCATGCTAGCTCTTGAAAATTTGGTCTGTTACAAAAATAGTTATGTCTTTATGCCGTCAGGAGCATTGTGTTTAACTGGCTATGAAAAATAGCCTATGGCACTTTCGAGTTTCGCAACTTCTCTGAGCATAAAACGTTAGTCAGATGTTACGTTGGAACCCGTAAAAATTGATCAAACTAGGGTCTGTGTTCCGACAATGTTGCCATTTGATGTTAGGGATTTAATTTAATTTTCATATTATTTCCTTCAAAACAGTTTTACTGCCACTCTTTCGCTTAACCCTCACTGTCTTAGCGTGTTTGAAATTACAACGGGTACATGTGACCACCTGATCCAGACGAGGGTTACTATCACAAAACCGCGTAAGTCTAGATTAAATTATTAGGTTAAGTCAAGTTTAAGTTTCGTGAATGCCGAGTTAAGTCTCACTTAATCCAATGTTATACTTAGTACAGTGCGTTATTAATCCAAGTTTCACTATTAAATTTTCTGCTCGTAATGCGATATGAAATTATGTAGAGCCGACTTACAGTCAGGAATGATTAACTTTAGTAGAAAACTTTACTAGTGTTGGCGGTGGCTAATAGGATTTGACGCCCTATGCTTAATTAAAAGGACAGTTTTGTGGCATAAGCAAATCTTCATTATCATCAACATATACACTTAGCTGCAGGCTGGTCTCATGTTCCCACGTTAATTCATTTACATTGATCAATTGATAAATTTAGTTATGTACATTGGAAGATCGGGGCATAGCCCAGTACAATGTCTAAGTGCGAGTTAGTGCATTTCAACGATTACCATTTTACATAACAACCAACGAACTAAAGGCATACTAAAACGTGAAGAAGTTTGTGACTACCAACGGTTTTTCTTCTTCTCAAAATTACTAGGTGATGACGTTAGGGTACGCCAATCACCTAAGCTTTGCCCAAGAAAAAAATACTCCTCAGATACTAGAAGCAATTACAAGGAAATCCAACAATAAACAAATGAATACCGAAAGGGCATCACTAAAGCATTCACATATTACCTACTGCCATCCATCTCAGTGAAAAAGCGAAAATTTTCGCTGACACCATAAGAATGAGAGGAAAATATTTTTTTCGTACTCCACCGGTTTCGAATTCGCGAATAATGACATCCTCACTCGGAGGACACTAGTTTTCCTGCAGCGATATTTTAATTTCGCACTCGACGCTGCGCTGGAAGGGCGGATTGTGTGTTTTTTTTTTCACCACCATTTGGAATGCCCGACCGTGACCCAGTTTCATGTTCTTAAAAAGTTTGGTACGTATCCTTTAATAAATTTAGTTACAGATACCAATTGGTTCCAGGAAAATATATTTTAACCACTCAAACAAAATCAGTCTATATACATGAGTACTTGAGGAAATGGGGCATTACCAATTATGTTGGAAATATAATGTAAATAAGCGTAGAAGTTCGATTTCAAAATAGTGGCAAGAACAACATACAATGCATTCAAGTCCTTACTGAACTTTATCTGTACTAAATTATCCAAAGACTTGAAATCCTACCCTGCATTTAAATTTGGAACCTTTACCTAACGTGATAACCAAGTATCGAGGCACATCTTCGCTCTTCACTCTGCACCGTGACCTATTTATCAAAGGACCAACAATTTTATCTCGTCCCGACATTTCTATGAACATCCTGAGTTCCCAGCCGTGTTTACACTCTGTATTGTAAACATATCAGCAGTTTCACAGTATACAGTTATCTGTAGGTTACGTAAATGGAAAATGCTGTTTATTTTCTACTTGATCGACTTTTCGAGGGTATTTAATATTTACTTTAGATACGTAAAAAAAATTATATTTTTATGAAAAAAAAATTTACTTCAGACCAGGAGTAGACGTTCCGTTTTATTCCAGTAATGGTTTTCAAGAAACATTTAAAATTTAAAATTTAAATTTGTCAGAATTCAGAATTCACGAAAAATCTGAAGAACGCCGGTCGGTTCAGAATTCCGCATTAGTGGAAGCGGGCTCGTTAACCCGTTCGCAGCGGACGGGCGCACGTACTCAATCGGGGCCTGACCGGCTGAAATCGACGGCTATCCCGAAAGCGTGACTTTTGCCCCCGGAATTGACGCGCGGCGGGTACCGGGGCGTATTGATCGCGGCTACTTCGGGCGCGCTCGGCGCCACTCGGCAGACTTCGGCAAACTTGAGATTCGTCGCGCTCGCGGCCACCGGCGCGGCGGCGGTCTATTCGGTCAGTTGGCGTGTCAACTTCAGTAGGAGTTGATTGGAACTTTAATTGGGGCAAGGTTACCGTGTAGGTCTGATTCAATTTCAATTACACTCAAACAAGTTGGTCCGGAACCTGCATGAGAATTTACCTGTTTGCTAAACAACTCGCCGCTTGAACTTTGAAAGTTTCCTCGCCAGTTGTATGAAACAACATCTTTTGCGAAAGCCAGATTTGTTTGGGGAAATGCTGAGTCATCGCTGTTGCTGCCAAAACTTCGACCGTTTATCTGTGATCCTCCAAGGACGTCTCCCAAATACAATTTCGGACTGAATGACAGGCAATTGTGCGTTGATAAGCTCAAATATAAGAAGATTTGGAAACCAACTTATGCAAATATATTTATATGTATGTAAGGGGACGGTTTGCAGACAATTCGATCTAAGGAGGTTTGGAGCCAAATTGACGTTCGGCTGTACCCTTTTTATTGCCTATGAGGAAATTCGTTGAGACTCAGTTAGACGAGTGTATTTGTTGACACAATCTCCCCGTGCGCTTTGTCAACTGACTACTTTGTTTGTTCGTATTCCTACTCCTTCTTATGTTGGAACTAATAAAATACTTTATTACTGGTAATACTGTTCTACTGATTGAAGATTCAAGTAACATTTGTTTGTTATCTTTGTTACATGTTATTGTCATCAGTAGAAGAAAATACTTTGTCATTGACTTACAATTGTATATCTCAGCTCTTTCCACATCACAAGCGCAAGGTTTATGAACGTAATACTGATTGCTTATAAATTTTCCATTAATTTATTCAACATTAAGTTTTTATTGCGTTGCCTTTTTATTTAATAAGTCAGGTAGTAAAAAAAACCACAATAATCCGAATAACGAGTGACATCCAAAGAAAGAACGCACTGACGCGTTCCGGTCGAATACGAGCGGTCCGACGTCTGGTCAGGCAGTCCAGTGCCTGCCGGATCTAGACCGCCGAGGCGCCGGCGCCGCCGCGGCCAGCACTAGCTTAATTAAAAAAGTTTAAATCAACCATTTTAGCAAAACATTTTCTTTAAACGGATTTTTGAAAGTTTTCACGTTTTCTTAAATTCGCTAATTTTCAATTAATATACAATAACCTATGTGTTTCCAATTAATATGTTTTTATGCTTTGTTTCACGGACTTTTAGTAGTATTGTTTGCAACGAGTTTTTATATTTAGAATTACTAACTTGTATGGTTTAGCCTTTAATTCGCTATGTAACTATAAAAGTAGCTTTATTTGAACCAAAACAATTCTGCTGAAAAGCTGAACTTGTTATCGAAAATCCCTTTTATGGATAAGCTAGTTTTCAAAGAACAAAATTCATAACCATTTCCTTGAAAATAGACAGTGTTCACGTATTCCCATGATACTGAATAATATATCTTGATATATTTATGTCGTTTTGAAGCATCATCACGCTCAGTCTTTCTCAAAATTTTAAATTAACATCCAGCGTTTTCGATATGGTGATACAGTTTTTGAGGGGCCTTTTTCATCTTTGACCACCTGTTGTTAACCTGGTGCATATTATGCTCAGTTTGATTGGTGGTAAAGTTTGTTTTAAGTTTGCCTGGCTTGTTTCAACATTATATAGCTACTTTTACATTAGTTGAGAACTCTGGGTGAACTGTTTCATCATCAGCCTATCAGGTGAGATGTAGGGAAAGGCAATATTTATCGCAGGAAACAGAAAAAAATAAAGAACAGTATTAGTTTGCCTATTCTACTTTTCTCCGACAACCCCCATGTTACATACAATAATCCATGAAAGCCCAATTCTGAACTGTCACAAAAACTTCACGATTATGTTATTAGTGGAAGCGAGTGTGCCAAGTAAATAGTAAACAAGTCATATATTAGCTCGCTTGCTCTCGTATACGTTGATAGATTGACCACTAAATGTAAACAAGACAACAATAAAAACACAGGCTACTTTGGTGCAATATTAAGGATTCTTGCGGATTCTTGGTTTTTGACTTCAACGGGTCTTTTATGTTTTAGTATTAGAGAAAATAGCTTTTTGAGAAAAATTATAATTTTCTGTATTTTTGTTATATAGGATTTTCCGAGCTCAATATTGCCTGCCTATCTACTAAGTACGTAGACAGGGTAGCGTATAGCTTTCCAATATTTTTGACGCTGTAAGGGAGAAAAGAGCTGCTTGCTGAGTTTCTTGCCGGTTCTTCTCAGTACAAGATCTCCCGCCCAGAGTAGACTTACGAACCGATGGCATAATGACGTTCATAAGAGCTATTTGTAGCCTAAACTGAATAAATGATTTTGAATTTTGATTGTTTTTTTTTAATTTTATATATTTTGTATCACTTTGACGTCACTGTCTCTAATACAAATTAACCTTTTGCCGATAAATCTAATTGAATTAGCCTTGTAGACAATTTGTAAAAGTACAATACAACAACTAAAGTTCCTATAAAGCATTGGGAAATGCCCATCCGTCAGCTAACTTTTACAATGCGTAGGTAATACCCCGAAATTGTAAGGCCGCAGACTTTACAGCATCGTAAAGCAATCATAGGGTTATAACTCCCCTGTAAATATAATCGCTGTTACAGTCGGTTCATGTGTTGTTGAGCAGTAAAGATAAAAGGTTACTGTTATTTTTCTATTAGTGTTTTTGTGGATTGTAAACCACTGGTATAAGTGGTGTGTGTCTTTTTGATTTGGGGTGTGATAATTGTAAAATGTCAAATAAAAATATCACTCGGTAAGCTACTGGAGGCTAGCAAGGATCGTTATCAAGACGTGTAATCACTGATTGATCTCTATCATCGCATATTATGACATACTAGTGGTCGCCCAGTGGTCGATATTCGACCGTACTTATTTAAGGCTGCACGGATTGTATCTTATGCAATGAAAAATTTAAAAAGATGGAATGTGAGTTTGGATTGGCATTGACAGATTTCGGCCGCTCCTCTTCCATTTTTGACTTTTTTGAAAATAGTATATATGCGTGTGTGTCAAATACATGGTAGTGTGTGTAATGTTTGTTTTATTGATTTAATGTATTTCTTTGCATAATTTAAAAAAAAATATATTTATATTAGGATAATCTTCTCTATATAGTGTTCGAAATTTCATACTCCTCCGTCCGCGCAATTTTCGTAAAAAAGGGGTACACAGTTTTTGCTTCACGTTGAAATATGTAGATAAGCGATGTATTTTTTAAATACTGGCTTATAATGTTGTAAACGGTGTGCATACAAGAAGTAAAAAAAAAGAGGATTCATAATCTTACTGAAGACTTTCCTTAGTACTAGTGGCTGAACTGACAGCTGTTGCCTGAGTCGAGAAAAGTTTTGGTTTGGAATCCTACCTGATGCAGCCACATATTATTGTGTTTCATTACTAATATTATAAAGAGGAAACCTTTGTATCTTTGTTTGTATGTATGTATGTATGTATGTATGTATGTATGTATGTATGTATGTATGTATGTATGTATGTAGGTATGTGTGTGTGTGTGTATGTATGTATGTATGTATGTATGTATGTATGTATGTGTGTGTGTGTGTATGTATGTATGTATGTATGTATGTATGTATGTATGTATGTATGTATGTATGTATGTATGTATGTATGTATGTATGTATGTATGTATGTATGTATGTATGTATGTATGAATGTATGTATGTATGTATGTTTGCAATGAATAAACTCAAAAACTACTGGACCGATTTAAAAAATCTTTCACCATTAATGTAGCATACATTAGCGCTGAGTAACATAGGCTATGTTAAAAAAAAAATGTCCACCCGTGCGAAGCCGGGACGGGCCGCTAGTTCATAAATAACAAGAAAACCATGCGATGTATACTCGTATTGTATATGTAAAACAGCGAGTTTATTATAACGTGTAGTGTTTGTCCAAACTTTGCAAAACATTCGGTCGTACTGGTGTTCAAGTAACAAATCAACAATGTAATTAACTTAAAAGTTAGGAATCCCAATATTTTACGCGACCTTTCCTATTGAAATACGGACACCGAAAATGCTCAGTGCCCGCCTAGTCCCGACCCCATATTTTGGCCTGTCAAAGTCTCAGCAAGGTTTTTCGCAGTGGAAAAAAAACGATTTTGTGCGTTCGACAAGAGCTGGCTCTGAAAGGGATTCATTGGCAGAAATAAACACGAACATTTCGCATTATTCAAATAGCTTTTGTTTAGTTTATGTAAGCTGCTCTTCAGTGATTTTTAACGGAGTCTCAGTGCTAAAGCCCTTTGAAAAGCTACTGGAGAGAAGTATATAAATATAAACATACCAGATATATTTTTTACTGAATTGAACCAGTATTAACAAATTATTATTCTACTCCAAATTAGTCGTAAAGTGTCGTAGTCGTAAAGTCGTACTAGAGATGTGATGTACAAAAATTACATTTAAAATAGTGTAGCTGATTATAAAGTGCTCAAACAAGTTCATATTAAATAACATGGCACAAACAAAACTTTCGGCCTTCAATAATTATACAAATATTTTCTGTGATTCAAGGTTCCAGATTCTACAGGCTTAATGAAAGCTAAAATGGATGACGCTTTCATAGAATAATAAGTAGGCCTTACACAATTAAAGCAGTGACCAACGGTGGGACGTCGTTGCCCTTCTAAATTCAGAATACACCCTCGAAACTTTGTTAATTCTTTTTTATGATCTTTTTATTAGAGTTCGGAAAGCACTTGAATGGGACTCGTTAAAAGTCCTACAGCCTTAAAAGGAGTTCATGAAAGGAATTCTCGACTGGTTCATTTATTTGTTCCGTTCATTACTTAATATTTAAATTTACTTTTTCATAAGCGAGTCATGGTTGAAAGGCCGACGGTTCTATCGAAAGAATTTTCCAATAATCGCCGTTTTATTGAATAAGCAACTGGATTTAGGATAAAGAGAATTCGATGATTAAAAGTTGCTTAAGGGCCCACTTTATGCAGGTATGTGCTATAATATTTGTGATAGCTGGGTCATAATCGATTTGGTTCTCACAATTTGCGTACACTTTTGAAGTCGACCTATTTTATTCCGGTAATGATAGTAAACCTTGTGATGTTTACGTTTGAATGTCATTATCAACATGATCATCACAGCTTTCCACCTTTCATTGACCATTTGTCTTCCCTCATCCTCTTTCTTCTTAGCTGTATCAATTCATAATCAAACAATGTTTAATAAGTGTTAAGCATCCCATAGACGTTTTGTCAGTTCCATAAAATAAAAAAAAATTAAAATAAAAGTTTATTTAACAACATTAAACATACAATGACATAAAGTGTTAAAAAAAATGTGTAATCACTCTCCTTTTCCATTATTTTACTCGTTTTGAAATTCGAAAGGTTTTGTCAACCTAGTCATTGAGTTTAACCACAATGATAGCGCACAGTGTTTACCAGGTCAACTGTAACACTGCTAGCAATGTAAAACGCTGTGTAATCGGATAAAAAGTGCGAATGGTTACCTGCACCACAAAACAAGGAACTGCAGAGGGTAAGGTTTTTAAATGACCTTTCGGGGACACGGAATCACGCAACAGCTGCGCCTCCTTACTTTGTGTCGCAACAAGCGACTTAAAGTAAGGAGGCTGCAGAAGATAATCTTCAGACAAGTGCGTTTGTCGAGAGCGGTATGTATTATGCTTTTCTTCTAAGGTCTCCTTATAATGTAAACAAGACAACAATAAAAACACAGGCTACTTTGGTGCAATATTAAGGCTTCTTGCGGATTCTTGGTTTTTGACTTCAACTGGTGTTATGAGTTTTAGTATAAGAGAAAAAAGTTTTTTGAGAAAATCTATAATTTTCTGTATTTTTGTTTGATAGGATTTTCCGAGCTCAACACTGCCCCTTCTTCTGAGTACTTAAAGCGTTGTAACGTTGTCGTTGCAATTTACTCTACGTTATATTTTTATGCTATGCATTTTATAGCCTCCTTGGTAGTTTTAAAAACTATCTGTCAAATTTATATGCACGGTTCTGAAAAAGAATAGTTTGAATGTCATGTCGTTGTCATGGAATTGTTATTTCGGTTTTCATATGATCAGTCTTTCAAAACTCTTCCGTATAACAACATTATTATAGTATCATCGGTTGTGCAGTTTATTATTTAAAATGAAAAACCTGTATCTCTAAACAGGTAATTTGAATCCTATAAGAAATATTTGTAAGTAATGTTTTGGCTTAGACTTTTTGAATATTGATTTATTGTTTTTCTCCTTTTAGGTTTTTCTGCTTAGATTTAAATTTTACCTGAATAAATATTTACCTATAAATATCCTGAGTTTTACTTGTCATTAGGCCACAGCGTAGATATTTTGTGGTTGTTAACTGTTACAAGATTCCGTGTCCGTGAGAGGGTCTGCGTGTCCGTTTCTCGAGAGCGTCATGTATGAAACTTACCTTTCTGCAGTCTGCTTACGTTGTGCCTGCACGGCGAGCGAGCAGAATGAAATATCAATCCCGAGGCTGGACCGGCCAGTTCATTTATCAGTGCGGGTTAAATAAAACATCTTGCAGGAGCAATGGCTGAAAGATGCGAGCTCGCGGGCCTTTTAAGAAATTACGAATTCGGTTGATGGACGCAAAAGGAGGGATATTTCTGCGTTGCCAACGCTCGCTCGTTCGCTTTTAATAAAAGATTTTTTGTCTGCTATAGATGTTAATGTCAGTGAGTAGTTGCTTTATGTGATGAATTATTTACAAGGTGTCGGTGGAGTTTTCAAATCAATACATATTTATTGCATTGTTGAAAGGTTATTTTAATAAATTTCTTGGAGATGAGTTATTTTGTTTTGCGCAGTGATACCTTTATTGTGTTAAACGTTTGAAAAATGCTTTCTCAATACACCGAGCTCAAATGTTTAACTGTAAGACGTACAAATTAGCTTGTTTTATTTGTTATTGGCAATTACTTCGAATATATTAATAAAGTCTTTATTACGGATTAAGGTCTTGTGTGTTTTGACTTCAATATCAGATCACGAGAATTAAGTAATTATTCACAACACCTTATATTAAATATCATCTTTGGATATGTCTTACGATCAAAACTATGTACCTATGTACACACGGCGGCAGATCAACCTACCCAAACCTGTCAATTTTCTCCAATGAATATTGATCCTTATAACCAAACAATAAAGTTCAAAATTGATTGTAGAAATTTGACAGTTTTGGGTAGGTTGATCTGCTGCCGTGTGTACAATAGAAAATCCGTCTGTAAACAATAAGTTCGTGCTTCGGAAGGCACGTAAATCCGTTGGTCCCGGCTACATTAGCAGTCGTTAAAAACCACC
Source organism: Eudonia lacustrata (assembly GCA_947562085.1). Lineage (NCBI taxonomy): Eukaryota > Metazoa > Arthropoda > Insecta > Lepidoptera > Crambidae > Eudonia > Eudonia lacustrata. The sequence continues at coordinate 22,025,156 of OX387316.1, forward strand.
AAACCGCACTGGGCGCGCGTGGTGGTTTATGGCCCGTTCTCCCTATCCATCCATAGGGAAGGCTCGTGCCCCAGCAGTGGGGACAAAAAACGAGCTGATGATGATGCTGACAACAGATAATTCAACGCCTAATCTCAGATTTAGGTTAATATATTATTTCTTCTTTCTCTTCATTATAATATAGTATTATGATCGTAAAAAAATAGGTATTAAATAGTACTATTACTATTACTATCGTCAAATTGACTATATTTTACTAAATTTATACTTCTTAACTATATTGCAACAGCTCTGAGCTAGTTAATTTGTTCAACTTGAAACAACAAAATATTTGTAATACATCTATTTATTACCATACCATACCATTACCATCCTCTACAACTCAGCCGTCTTCATATTCAAAATTAAGGTTCTAAAATCACAACTGTATTTGAAATAAAAGGCCTTCAGTCTCAAAGTCTCCATTACAAACACCCTATTTCCTATTAAAAGCAAATCCTCTCAATCTATAATTGTAGAAGTTGCCATTAACGATGCTGAGTCTTTATCTATTAGGGCTTTTCTCGCAGAAACTATTTGTTATTTTGCCCCCCGCCTCGCAGTGGGGAATTAGAATCGCTCCACCCCTCCTGTTTCTCCGATGTACGCGTTTTGTACCTACGCAGTAGGTTATTGTCTTTTGATTTCTTCGAGTAATTGCTACATTTGTATTACTAGTCTATAGTTATCGCAACGCTTCTGACTCGTGTCTCGGTTAATCGCAATTGTTGTAGAGCGTGTGTAGCGTGTTTTTATGATGACACTTCTGGTCCGTTTGATATTTTTGGATTTGACATTCCTTATGAAATTTATATCTTTACAATATTAATAGGTTGTCTTGACTGACACCGGGCCCAGCTACAATAGAAATACAAATGTTTGTCGGTCAATTTCGCGTTTTCTATACAGTGGAACTACTGCGACTAAACTACTTAAATGATTTGAAATTAATTTGACAGCCTCGAAATGAATTTACGCGCAACCTCCTCCATGTTTTCACGCTTTGAGAACCGTCAGTTTAATTCAGCTCTATTTCATGCTGCTAGAAGAATAACAGTGATGTTTGATTATTATAATCCACCACACAAAAATGCGTTACCTTCTTTCGAAAGTCATTAACGTGTACTAGGTTTGCAATGCTGACATGATGGCCTAAGCCTAACGGATTTGATTTAATAATTCGAAATTTAAAATAATTTGTTCAGTTTAGGCTACAAATTAGCTCTTATAAATGTAACTTTGCCAATGGTCATAAATCTACTCTGGGCAGGAGACCTTGTGCTGAGAAGAATCGGCAAGAAACTCAGCAAAGGCATTTCTTTTCTCACTTAAAACGTCATACATAATAATACTAATTTCGGCAAACGGTCTTTTAGCCAAGAGCCTCGATCAACACCTAGAGAGGCTCTCGCTGAAAGGTTGGGACAAGGGTCAGATGCAAAAGGCAGTACTCCTTGACACGGCACAAATTGTCAGGAGGCTCCTCACTCTGCAGCCCTGACCACCGGTAGCTTGGGCCCTGCCCCGCTGCTGGCGATACTCTAGGATTAGGTTTTTATAATGTTTTATTGTTTTTATATAAAAATATTGTAAAAATCTGGTTTAAATAAAATAAAGAGTATAATAATAAACAACAACCAACCTAGGTTAAGTTTTTATAATATTTTATATTGTAAAATATGTTTTTATATAAAATATTGTAAAAAAAAAATCTTAAGATATATATTTAATAAAGAGAATAATAATAATAAACTTTCCTACACTCACACCTATTATTTAGCCCAATAGAAGCTTCGTTATGAAACTAACGTTAAATGGTTACTTACTAGACAACGGATAAACTTACTTAAAAATCTTAAATACGTACTTATTATACATAGAAAACACCCAGACCCGAGACAATTTAGAAAAACAATAATTTCTAAATTGACCCGACCGGGGATCGAACCCGGGACCTCAGAGATGGCGACTCCATGAAAACCGGTGTGCAAGCCACTTGACCAAGAAGGTCGTCAAGTAAAAATAATAAAAAATAAGTATAAATAATGTTAGTTATATGTATAGAAAGCAATATATCTAAGCAATGTAATATAACTTCGGTACCTCTTTTTAAAACATGATATGAAGCATATCGTTTAAATACTCAAAGATGAGGTATTCCTGATGACATATACCTACCTGCGGTAAAGGAGTATATGGGTTGTGTTATATGCATTTACTTGCTTATTTTATAATCAAATACATAAAATAGCGATTGAGGAGCTGAATGACGGAGCGACTTCGCCGCAATTAGATATTTAAGAAATACGATCAGCACATTATTATGTTTTATCGATATAAGTAACTGTATGGATGTAGGTAATACTTTATATACAAATATTTCTATATGGTGTTTATCTTTATTGTTATGGTTTTTCATAACTCTACTCAAATTTCGTTGCGAAGGAATTACGATTTAAAAAAAAAGACAAAGTGAAAACTAACGTCCCTCGTAGATTTTTTTTCAACGATTTGTCTTATTTAAAAAAAAATCTTAGTTTCTATTAAAATATCCGATTAAAACTAACAATATTACACTTGAAAGAGGTGACTTGAGTTGGAGTTGTGTACATATACTTACGTGTACGTATTATATTCAATTATAATACCTAGCTTTAGAGTTGTGTACATATACGTGTACGTATTATATTCAATTATAATAGCTGTTCGTTGTATGTCCTTTTGTAGTTGTACTGTCATGTTGTATTTATTGAACAGTTTGTTTAATTATTGTTTACGCGTGTTATACTTTTTGATGTCTTATGGTGGCACTTCACATGGCTATTTGTATTCGCGTATTTGCCATATTTGGCAAATAATTGCCATGTGTTGTAGGGTGCCACCATTAAAGTTATAGGTATGATGTGTCCACGAAACTTTTATTTGCGTCAGTTCTTCAGCGATGCCGATAGCTTTCACGAGAGCGTATAAACGTCAAACGCTTGCATTAAGCTGGTACATAGCACGTCGTGCTAGTTGAGCTTAATAATTTTAGCTGAAAAGCTCGTTCCACTATCGCTTTCGTGAGAAAGGCTTAGAAAGTTCGCCTCGCTCGGGTTTAAAGCCAATTTTTGGTAACAACTTGAACTTAAATGTTGACAAAGCGTGCTTATTAATTTGGAACAAACTTGTTGGAAACATCGGTAATGTAATAGTATAGACAGTTTGTATAGGTTTTATTAGCTTATAAGATGTTATATAAAATGAAGATAGCTCAGTGGATTTTAATAATGGGTAATTATTTACTTATGAGCTTTTGTTTTGATAAACTTGAAGTAAAACTTTACTTTTACAACCGATAAGATTATGTGTGTAAAAGTTCACATAGAAAATTATCTTATTGTATTATTATAATAAGAATAAATAGTCGATTCCTCCATTACTATTGTTCAACATGAATACTGCGACTCCCCAAAAGCCTATTCTATTTCTGATTACTCATCAGACTGCATTTAGATGCTTAAATTGCGATTTCCCAAAGCCAAACCCAAATGTTTTCCTTTCTATGAATGGGAGAGACCCCATCGAATTACCGCCTAACACTAGCTATTCATAGTAACTTCTGATGGTATCCCGAAAAACCGATACAAAGTAACAGAAGTTAATTTAGGGGGACTGGGGTGATTTTGTAAGGAGCCGGAAAAGCATTGTGAGTGCAATATTTAAGGGTGTGCCGTGTATTATGTGGACTTTTATGGTCTTGACCAGCGGTGGACATAAATATACAGTAAAAATAGCATGAACGCAATCCACAAATGACAGTAACTTACGTCAAATCATACTATAAAATCTTTAACTATAAGCAATAAAACAACCTTATCAGATTCGTTGTCCCAAAGATAGCACGGTAGAAAAACATGACCTTAGACCAAAAACCCTGAATAAATAAAGATACAAAAACATTGCGTCTTATGATTAATGGATTTACAGGTTTACTTTTATTGTAATGCGCATTAAATATGGATATGGGTATTGATGAATCATGGAAACAGCTAAAGTAAATTTAACTGCAGATAACCTCATAAATAATCGAAAAAAGGACCCAGAATACGGAATCTACTAGCATCAGCGAATGTTTGCCCGCGCCCACTCCATAAACATGTAAACGAAAACGGATATATCGCATAAGCGGCCCAGTCCGCGCCGGAACGTCGCACAGTAAATCACAGGTCGCTCCGGCCGATGTATAATTCAGGAGGTCCAAAGCGACACCCAACATACACACATGATTCGGCCAAACACCGAAGAAGATACCGAATCGCCCGCCACTGACCGTGCCGCCCAATTTTACGGTCTGCCGGCGCAGACCGGCCGATTCAATTTCGGTAAAATTTTATTCGGTCGGAGTCGACCGTGCAAGTGAAATTCTATCGATGGCCAAATGTGCGATTTGAGTGCCTTTCGAGACTTGCGGCACAATACCGGTGACGTTTTCAAACCAAATCTGGAACTAACCGGTAAACCTCGCCATTTCTCTATTCGTCTACTTATGACAATTTTAAGAGCATACTAGAATGGTTCAATTGATGATAATACGTGCTTTAATTTAATTTGCCTTTATAAAGTATCAGAAAAGTCTCAATAATGGTTATACGTCATCCTCAATGACAAGAATAATGCACAGCTACCAATTTATCATCAATTTTAATAAAACTGACTCGAAGATTTCCTCATCAGTAAGACTTCTATGCAACGCAATGATCCATCACGCATCTAAAACACCATTAGGTAACAAAAGAAGCGGCAGAGGGAAACTGAAAAAAGACATTGAGTGTCGATGCATGTTTTAATGAGAAGAAAAGATAGGGGAATCATCTAGATATGCAATAATTCGAGTTGCTTCTGTGTCATCAATCAATGTCTGCAGCTATAAAAATGGGGTGGCGAAAGCTCTACACCGATGGGCAACCATTTGAATCGAACTATATTTATTGCAACGACATCGGTAATGAACACAGTTGTTTGTAAGGGGGTCGGAATATGTCAAATCACTAGACATTATTGTTAATTACACCTTTTAATTTCCACCCTTCTAACATTGAGTTTGAATTGAGAACTAATTGTTTTTAATTTACAATGTTATTTGAAACGTGTCAACAAAATTCATAAAATTGTCTGTGACTTCCATTAGAATCTGTGAAACAAAGACATACTTATATTATAGATTCCTTTAGTTCAAGTTTTAAGAAACTGATAACATTTTGATTAAAGTAGATAGTTTGTTAATTATGAACTGTTGGAGTACAGACAACAATTTAACTAATCTTCTATTGAACTTTACAAAAACCTAACCTACGCACAATTTAAACTACTAACTTTAATAGCTGTGATATAATGGCAAGCAGCAAAATGTAAGGCAGTTAGGAGCATCCGTTGCAGACGACATGTATGACCACACCTATTTATCATGTTAAAGAATCCTTATCGTTAAAGAAATAAGGTTTAAAATAAAGAAATGTGTCACTTTCGGTCTTCGGTTGACAGTAAAATAGATTTAAACTGCAAAGCAAATGTCCCATATCTAATATTGTGCAACATATTTTTGATCTTGTGCTGACGTTTTAGAATTCAAACTCTCGCTACACAACGGTGGTGTTTGAGCTAGTTTGAAGCTAAGCCAAAAATATGAGGCTAACTGGCTTAGGATACAAACTAAATAGGATATAGTAGGTATTCATTTTACGTATTCTTTTAAACTAACAATTAAGTAATGCAAAACATTTTAACATTCGTGTTTTCTTATTCTATTGTAATTTATAATTCTTAATATAAATATTATCTTACAATTAGCATGGGATGGGATCATCCCTAAGTGTAATAGTCCAACTCATATATCGCACTACCAATACAATACTGGTGCAAGTCTAAACATACTGATATTTGAAATTGAACTGTACTGTTCTTCAATACGACAAAATTTCCAATGTCAGTATGTTTTGACTTGCACCAGTATTGTATTGGTAGTGCGATATGTTCAATGATAATTCATTTATTATCGGGATGAGTTGGATTCCCACTTGAAGCTAGCTAGCTATTTCTACCTATCTCTAGATAGGTAGAAATAGGGAGGGTAGGCCTTTGCCCTGCAGTGGGAAATTAATGGCTGATAATAATAATATCATAATAGTCAATATTACATAGTACACATTAATAGATAGACAGATAGATAGATAGATGGATAATACTTTTATTGCAACACTGTAAAACACAAACATGGAAAAAAAAATTCCAAAGTGAAAAATTGGCGGTCTTTTCGCTTTCAAGCGATTTCTTCCAGACAACTCGGACAGAAAGAGCTAATAAACTGTAAGGTCATTGGTGAAACTATTAAAACATACTAGAATAATCTGTATTTTATAATTGAAACAAAATAGTAATTATAATTCGGAACATGTATGGTCTTTAGTTTTTGGGTTTTGTAGCGCCTATTTCTAATAAATCTACGACTTTGTAACCCTCCGGTCGGTGGGGAGATGTCCTCGAAACCTTCTGTGTATCACCCTCGTTCAAATTGCGCGGATGATCCCCTGTTTAAAGAAAGACGGTTCAAAACACTTTTTTAATATACCTACTTTTCACAACCTGTACCGCAGTCTTCACTTCGAAAACGTGGCGACTTTTTCCAATATGCTTCGTTTTTCGGCGTTTAATTTCGTTGAACATAATTTCATTCCCAATTTTCAACGTTTCGTAACAAAATTTTAATTACATCCGGACATCGTGCGGGCACAAAGCGTTGCATTGTTTCCAAGATTTCCCTATTTAATATACCTCAGTGGCACATAATCCATAAGCGCCCTAAGGTCATAACTCCTTGTGAATGGACGAGGGCTGCAAGGGTTAGGGCAGTTATTTATAAACCAATTAAAATATCCACTGTTCACTCCAGATAACGTGTCCGGTGATTCGGAAACACCCTTTGTTCGACTTTCGATTTTCCAAAAAGGTTAAACGAGACATTTACTGGAAAATATCAGTTTGAGTAACTTGGTGTCGATGTTGTATGATGGCCTTATTACATTGCAGAAAATTGCGATAGATAATGAATAGATTTTTTAAATAGAAAACATTATAAGTTATCATTGATTAAACCGTAGTTTTCTAAAGTACATAAAATGGTGGATAGTATATAGACATATATGTAAAAAGAAGCCTCGGACACATTTACTGGTAGTGTAGCTAACGATGCCTCTAGTAATCCACCATTTCTATTAAATAAGCGATTATAATGACCGTAATATTTAGTTCATCTTTATTAACTATTACTGTATTTCGTAACTTCCATTCAAATTCTCATATTGAACAGGTAATAAAATAAAATATTGGTGGATATAAGTAATTATAACAGTGAATTGAAATAGCACAAAATATCAATCACCCTACAGATATGAAGTCAGGCGTAAATGTGAAAATAAAAACTAATTCTACAACAATAAAGGTCTGTTTAAACGGAAACGTGCATAATTTTCTGCAGTCGTGTGTATTATTAGCGGGTCGCGGCATGAGTTGGTTCAATTAAAGTGGCAGCCTTATCTTTATAGCTTTAATGCCTTCCTCGGTGCAAGGCAGCCGCGTTACTTTTACAAGTGAACGTGCTTTTCTCATGTTCATCGTTACAGTTTCACTGTACAAATCTTTTCTATATATATGTACTCGAATTGAGTTAAGTCGCCTACTCTGCGATTGCGAAAACAAAGCAGCATTCCCGAAATCCGGCCGTGGGATGAGTGACCAAAAATGTATCATCTCGAGCTCCTCCGTGCTTCAGAAGGCACGTATAGCCGTTTCACAACCCGCACTGTGGCCGCGTGGTGGTTTATGGTCCATTCTTTCTATCCATCCATAGGGAAGCCACGTGCCCCGGCAGTAGAGACATAAAATGAACCGGTGATGATGTAGGTATAATTAGAACACTCAACAGGCGAAGTGCTTGGCTTTTATTTCACTTGATCGTAAGTGATGATAAGGTCAAAGGACGGTAAGGTCACACCTCACCTAGAATAAAGTTGAAATGCCTACGTTCGGATTAAATTGCCCAATGCGACAGAAATATTTCCCCGCGGTACCCGTGATTAACTAAATTATTACAAAAGCTGAAGGCCTGAAAACCTTTAGGCTACCCTCAACCGTCACACCAACATCGACGATTAGCGAGGCGCAGGACAAAAACATGGTCCTTAACTGATGGCCACCATCACTCATACGTAACGTGATTAAGTGAACAATTTGTCCTGGATAAGCGATTCGAAGGGTTACGCCTGTGTTTAGGGCATGCCTCTTGATTTATAATTCACGCTGGACTAAGTAAACCTCAATTTGTTCCAGGAAAAAATACAGGTGGTATTTTATCACAGTGAAATATTACGCAAACTCCGCGTTCGTATGCTGTGTTTGTAGTGTATGAAATTATTCCATCACCGTCTACGCCCCGACATGGATACGTCATCGTCACATGAATTTTATGTATGCTATAAGTATTTATTGCGGCGCTTCGACGTACAATGTTGGGCTGCTGCGGAACGTGGGACACAATGTTTACAGCTAACATGTCTTCTTTTACTACATTGTTATGTAGTTTAAAGGCCAGTTTCAAATTTACCTGATTTATAACATACTAGTGGCCGCTCGCAGTTTCACCCGCGTGGTTCTCGTTCCCGTGGGAATATCGGGATAAAAAGTATTCTATATATTATTCCCGGTTATAAACTATCTATATGCCGAATTTCATCCAAATCCATTCAGTAGTTTTTACGTGAAAGAGTAACAAACATCCAAAACAAACTTCCGCGTTTATATTATTAATGGGATAGGATTTTTTATCAAGAATTCTTTGCTTTCATTATAACGCAGTTTTTGCCGGTGGTAATATTCTCCTTAGAATAGCACTAAATGACGTAACACCAATTTCTGTTGCCATGTTCTAATTTAAAAGATATTTGATCCAGTGACATTACAAGTGGTATAAAGGCAAAATAACTGAATCTTCACGTTTGCTACGCCCTAAAGAAAATCTTGGTAGATAAAGAACTCAGAACATTTAAATGTGAGACCGGATGTATCGGACTTATTATGGTAGGTATATGGTCAGCCATTGGACCACGGAGGATGTTTGTAAAACGTTTTGGAATCAGAATTTTGATTCTAAAATCAAAAACTTTTTTGTTATTAATGATGAACACGTTATGAATTTTCAAAGTTATTCCCTCTTAAATAAAAGCACGCCGCAATGCAGACTTCCATGTAACATCCCGCATCCCCTAAGAGGCATTTGAACTTGACGCCATATCGAATCGCCGGGACTTCGGCTTCGTTCATTTGTTTCCTCGTTCTCCCGGAATCCAGAGAACTGCACTATTGTCATCCCAGTTGCGTCGTACTTTGATTGATTTGCTGGAGTACTTCCATAAATTAAATCTTGATATTTATTTACGACATCAAGTCTTAAACTTTCTTCTTTTTTCACGATTACAGTAAACCAATTTCCCAGCTAATTTAATCATGAGCAAAATTGTGTAAGAAGAGTATTTGCTTTGATAATATTGATACTGAAACTTCCAAGAAACTCCAATTTCCATTTTAGCCAAGCCCAGAGCGGATTGTCGCCCACTAACCTCCCAAGAGTGCCGAAATAAAGATTCCTAAGCTAGTACAAATACAACGTCGGCCTTCAACGGCAACTATAGAGTTCTATTGGATGTGGCATTATAGCAGGATGTATAAATATACACCATTAATCCTATTCACAATTTTACGGCATCTACTTTTGAGGCGGCTAGCATCTCTCTTTTTACAAACCGTTCCTGCAAAGAAGGTCAATTAAAACATTAGTTTATCGACATAGTTACGCAAACGCCTGGCAGTAGTTGGATAAGAAAATCCGAAGATTAGGTGCATTGGAAGAGGAGATTGAGAGACGAGATGCTTAGCTGTGGACTAAAATTAGCTGATTAAGATGATAATGGTTTTGATGTAATAGTAACTCAGATCTACACAAAAACTGTAAGTAACACATTTTCTTTAACAGCACTCATAATAAATGCTACTATGAGTGTATCGACTTGGCAGCTTTGTAGCGATCGCCTACGGCGTAGCCCCGTAACTCGTAGCCCGTAGCACACATAACGAATCTTGTGTTCGATGCCCCGCAGTTATTAGGCGTTACGGAGTCGACAAGAGGCTTCGGGCCGAGATCCACCCGGCTTTTTGTTGTTGGAACAGTTAGCGGTTATGATAATAGGGGTTCTTTAAACGCGGGATATTTCAATGGGGCGGTCTTAAAGGATTGTTTTTGATGTGAGAATTTGTAGCCTTTTTGCATTTTAAATAGCTTTGATCATTCAATTTCTAAATTACAATTTCGTTTTGAGTAAATTTCTTTTCTTTTATAAAAATGATGTTTTTATTTAGTTTTTTTTTACCTACGCCCTTTTTTGAAGTTATTAATTTAAAAGTAAAGAATTATACAGGAAATTGTTTCTACATTAAAAAAAATATCTTAATATCTATTAAAATTTTAGAATCATTACAAATTAAAGTAAGACGAACAAGTTTTTATTTTTTGTTCATGTTTATATTTTATAGTGTCGCAATAAAAGTGTTATCTATCTATCTATCTATATATCTAACTATCTAACAAATCAAAGACAGCTAGGTAACAAATACAGCTAAACATAGTAACTAAAAAACAACAAGTCAAAACAGTGTTCAGTATGTACGTTTAGCTTGTAAAGGGTCCCCTGTATACACATGGATTAAACAGTTTGCCTATTTGTTTGCGATACGTGCCGCGCTTATGCCACTAAATGGAAACCTATAGCTGTATTGTGGTTGAAAAGAACTACACAATAACATAATAAAAGTTTACGTTCGTCATTATTATAAAAAATCTATCAATGGAAAACGCTGTCTATTTGAAACAATATGGAACAATATTTTCAGCATTGTGTTCAGTCTAGAATTATGCTACTGCTGAGATCCTACCTTTCCAAATTACAAGAGTTGATTGTAACAAGAAGAAAAAAATAAACGGCCTATAACAGTCCCACGGCTGGGCAAAGGCCTCCATCATTGAAATCAAGTCATCACTACAATTGATGGTTAGGTAATGGCTTAATTATTATTATTAATTATTATTACATGTCGTGGCAGCTTTTAAATAAGACAACACTATAGCTTGTAATTTTGAAGTGTATCAATGTATTGTTTTGGTGTATGTTCTTGTTAGCTGTCCTTAAATAAATAAATAAAATAAAATAAATTATCACGCTTGTCAAATGCGGGTTAGTGACAAACCCGAGTTATGCATCGAAAAATCCGAAACACAATTTGCCCGACCTGAGAATTGAACCCGGGGCCTCGGGTTTCAGGCCGAGCGCTTTGCCAATCGGCCACCGAGGCGAATAAGTTAAAAATAAATAAACTCCTTTTGCAGTCATCAACATCAGTCTATAATAGTCCACTGCTGGGCTTACGACTCTCTAAGTTGACGCTACTGATCACGACCCGCGGCTACTCTCACCCAGCTCTTGCCAACCAATATGCGAAGATCGTCACTTTTTAAATTTTTTCAATCTCATTTAGTCAGGTAAACATTTTTATAATAATTACTATGCATTCAATATTCCTTTTATAAGATCAATAGTCCGAAAGCGAGAACCGCCAAGGTGCACTGTCGCCACCTTCTTCCCCGTTTACGACCAATAAAAACTTTTATTGCGTTAATTTGAAAGAAATAATGCCAATAGCAAGACTGCATGGCGCGGACCCGCCAAGGTATTTCAGTAGAAACATCTAGAAATAACTGGAAACTAACCGAGGATTTATTATAGTTATAAAAGTTACTGTTTCGCCCGGTTTATGTAAGTAATAAGGTGCAGGCTCGCTTGCTTGTTCACAGTTTTCGAATTCAGATGATGTAGTATGTAATAGTTCTAGGTTTGGGGCAAATGGCTGGACATTTTTACGGGTCCAATGTAATACAGCTATTGCAAGATGCTGTTAAAGTAGAAACGCTTTTAAGTTTATTCAAAAGTTTCATTATCCTTGATGTAACTATTAAACAAACTTTAAAGCTCTAGCTTCAGGCTCTGTGCAAAGGTGGTGGTTCGGCGCAACGGAATAAGACTACACTTGATTTAAAGGTCTATATTGATCTGTCTCTTATAACTAATGTTATAATATATATGGGGAGTATGATGCATGTGTGTTAATACGTTGTACACACACTACATCTGACTTAGCTTACTTTTCTTACTGCAACTGCGGAGACCGTTCCGTGAAGAACGCTTCTGGGTTGTTGTGATCCTCATAAGTCTTAACAGTAAGTCTTACTAATCTTACTAGCTATCAAATAGCATTGGCAAGGTATCAATTAGATGACTGGGCATAGGGGTATAACAACAACGGTTATGTTCACAGTGTTGCAAGAAGTGATGAAGTGTTGAACCGTATTCCAGTTTATTAATTAAGGTTACTATATTAAACCCTGTGTTGTGTTATTATTACCCTGTGTGGTGCCGGGGATAAAGAATTGCACCACCCCATCTCTTCCCGTGGATGTCGTAAAAACCGACTAAAGGATCATTCCAGAGGATGGGCAGCAGCATCTCTCTGAGGTTACCCTCAACCTACTGCGATCGCCAACCCGCCTGCCAAGCGTGGCGATTACGGCAAATACTCCCCATGATTATTTGGGGGAGGCCTTTGTCCAGCAGTGGACGTCTTTTGGCTGAGATGATGATGATGATGACTATATTAAAAGAAGCACGAAGTAACATCGAAAACAAATTTTAAATCACCCATCCTTGTAATGACCACGCCAAAGTTAGCTTGACATTTGCGATCGTTGCAAAGAATTTTTTACACGGCTCCACCAACAATACTACACTTACAAGAAAAGGCGTACGTACTGTACGTACACCACTTTTCACAGAAATATTTAATGTATCTGTAACTACCACCCTTTTATGATTTACAAGCATATGCTATACCAATTGGTACATCCGAATTCAAAGAGTGCAGCCTGTTATCACCGCAATGAGCACTACAAGTATACTCTAACACCTCCCTACAGAATTCAAAATAGCTCGCTCCAGACGCTGAGTGCGTGTGTATTTCATGCCGTAGTTTTTCAGACAGCTGACAAAATGCGTTCGCGTCGGCTTTATCACGCGGGTTTAGGGTTGAGGTTCACGTGTCTCGCATTAGAATTCGGCTTTAGCCTCGAATGTAACTTACGTACGGTTGCCTTCACAAAAATAACGAACCGTCCCGTCGAGACGGCTATAGTAATCACGCCATGAATGGGTGCTTAGACTATATTATGTAAAAGATCTTTTCAGTCCTTCAAAGGGATCCCGAAGCATTTCTGGCCGGTTAATTATTCGACGAAGTGTCGGGTATGTCCTCTGAAACGAGACTGGGGTTTTACGCCGTCTTGAGACTGCTATTGCTAATCTGAGTTTCGAACTGAGTAAATATTTGAAGGACTTTCGAAATAGTTGAAGAAACTAGAATCGAAACCGTCCTCTGTAGGAAAGGTATGATTCGTGTGTAGGATTTGCTTTGAAAATTATAGATAGTTAACTAATTAAAATGGATACAAAGCTTGTTCAGACAGATGTCTAAAACGTTTCATACGTAAAATGTTGAAGACATGACGTTGTTTAAAGTATCAAAGTAAGCTAGTTTGCAAGGGCCAAGAGTCAGAAAAAAAATGTTGATACTTGTTATTCTCCACGGAGTTCCGCATTCGCGATTCAAAAGCTCTCGAAACTATTTTGGCAAGTCCCAGAAAGAGCACCTGCAGATTACATAGTTGCAGTAGCTGCCGGCTGAATAAATAACATCAGTCATAGTAGCCTGCAGTGCGACGTCAACAAAGAGCCGTGGATACATTAGGAGTACAACGTGTCGCTTGGCATGCTACTGATAGTGGTGGCCACGAAAGGTGCGGTGTGGCATGTAGTGAAAATAAGGAGACCGCTCGAAATATGAAAAGAAATGTAACTACGCCAAAGTAAATAATATATTTTATAAAATTCTATGTTATATATGTGAATGAACACAAGTTAGCGTACGCCTTCTTAAGACTAAGATAAATAGATAGATACACACTTTATGACTAACACTTAAATAGTTTGTCTATTCTATTATATCGAATAGAGCTATATTATTTACTGCGGCGCAGTTCCTTTTCTATTTCATACTTCGACTAAATATTAATGCTTATGTGTTGCATCACTTCCATCACGTGTTGTGACGTGTCGACGCTGAAATGACTTTGTTTTTTGTTTCATACGTTTCAACGATTGATAGGATCATATATTATCAGGATATAACGTAGGTAATATTTTAATAAAAAATAATGTGCTTTGCTTTAGGTAAGAAAGCTCTTGTACACCACGCTTTTTACATTATATTTGCTGACCACATATTGTAACTTATACCATAATTATGATAATATTATAAGTAAAAACATTATCACAAAAATGTTCGCGTTTATACAGTTTTGTTTACAAAGTACAACAGTGAATGCTTAGGAAAACACGCACGCCTCATGTTAAGTTAAAACTTTATGTATCTAGAAGGCGGAGAGTTTCTTAAGTTGGCTGTTAAACCGCTGGTGTCGTGGCCTCCATTGAATATATCAGTTCGCAAACGCATTGGAGAACGAACGGCGACCCTTCGATTTATGCGCCCGATCCAAACTGCCCAGTGACCGATGGGGCACTATCTATTGTGACTATTTTACAATCAAATTAACGTAGGTGCATACGTATTAATCTAGAAATTAAATTAGTTATCTTATATCATGATAGGTATTCGCGTGAGCTGACAGTAAACAGTTTTAACAATTTCATCATCATCATCATCATCAGCCTATACTAGTCCACTGTTGCACATTTTCCATTGTTGCTGTTGTTGTTGTTGTTAACAATTTGCTTGTGACTCATAACGAATTTTTATATTTAAAGTACCAATACCAAACGTTTGCGTTTAAACAAAAATGTTATTAAGAAAACAGTATTCGGACACTTAAGTAATTTTGGAGACAAACATTAAATATTATATCTTCTTGTGTCTAGTAAAGGAAACATTGATTAAGCTGACCGTTCCAGCCGCTGGTTATGTGGCCTCCTTTGAATATATCGGTACGCCAACGCATCGGAGGGCGAGCGGCGGCCGTTCGATTTATGCGCCCGATCCAAACAGCCCAGTGACCGGCGATGGGGCACTATCTATTGTGCCTATTGGACAATCAAATTAACGTACGTATCCACGGACGGATACCGAACTCTGTGTTGCAGCCTCGGATTATTCAGGCAAACACTAACTTATTACTTAGTTCGATTGTTTTGTGAGACATACATACAGGGTCTAGTAATATTTTTGATGAAACAACTTTTGCGGATCTACTTGTGTTCGTTTTAAACTGATTTTAATTTAAACTCATCGTCTCCCTGTGACCACGGACCCTGTAAATGTCAGGATATAATCAGTGAAACATAAAAAAGAGTATATCCTTAAAAGTGGTTTCATTTCAAACCTTCCGAAAACAATACGAAATTTTTAAAACTTAGTATTGTATAATAATATGAGCCATTTAGTAATGTGTATACATGACTAAATGGCTCATCTTATTTTTCTTTTATTATTCTCTTACATACACATTTCTATTTATGAGACTGACTTAATAATGGTGTCTGCCAGTACACTGTAGTTACGATACGGAAATATGTAATTACTGCAATAGACTAGTCTATTGCAGTAATTACATATTTCCGTACGTCAATACATGGATATTAAACACTAATAATGCAAGGAGTTCCACGCTAAGAATTCCGTATTGCTCTATGCATCAGGATTACTACATATGATTGTAGTCGACAATTGATGCATATATGCTATCATTATTTATTTCAAAGAAATTTCTTTTTTTCCATTTCTCCCCTCTTTTTTCTTTACAAATGAAATTTTAAATACCGTGAAAACGGTTTATTCTGTATCGGTTCGTGTCCCGTTTAATTATTGAACGGAGGCGCGAATATTAAAGTACAGAATTCTGTTATGTTATGAGTATTAACTTACCAAAGTTTAGGGAAAAACTACACATTGAAATGAATCACTTTTATACGGATCTAATCGCGTGTATCTTACGTATTGTTCTAACTCTACGTTTTAATCTTATGACCGATTCGGAAAAGATTATATAATTTTTAAATTGTCCTATCAAGATCAATACTTCAAAAAAGAACAGATA
This sequence comes from Eudonia lacustrata, assembly GCA_947562085.1. Classification (NCBI taxonomy): domain Eukaryota; kingdom Metazoa; phylum Arthropoda; class Insecta; order Lepidoptera; family Crambidae; genus Eudonia; species Eudonia lacustrata. The sequence continues at coordinate 22,041,495 of OX387316.1, forward strand.
ATGAGTAGTTAAATAATTCACATCAAACATTTGGTCTCCATGTTCGAATCAACACGTTTAACATAAAAAAACTTCTGTCTTACTTCAGTCACAATTGCACTAGCTTATTTAAAAACTATTTAAGGTACTATGCCATTAAAATAATATGCTCCTCCATGCTTCGTCGTGCACGTAAAGCCGTTGGCCCCGGCTGCATTAGCAGTCGTTAACAACCATCAATCCGCACTAGGTCCGCGTGGTGGTTTATGGCCCATCTTTTTTTTTTAATTTGTTCATGACCATGGATACTAGTCCTTCAGTCGAAAACTTAATTTATACGTTTAAACTCTATACAGGATGATGATGGATGATAATAAAAATGAGAAGTGAGAAATGATATACCCCCCAACCCATCGAGTATCTCAGTAAAGATGTGGGGCTTTACTAAGTCCTCACGCGACTTCATGAGAGAATTTGAAAAGTGCCATAGCACTGTTTTGTTTCATTTGCTAACACTCATGCACACTCACGAACACTTAACGGTTAATAATCCACCATTATTTCACATTAACATTCGACATAACAAAAATTGGAAAATAAAACAAAACCGCAGACATGACTCTTCACTTTCGCGCCAAGAAGTCTTATGGCCCATCCTCCCTGTGGTGGTGTTTCTATTCAGGAAGGATTGTGACCCAGCAAGTGGGGACAAACAATGAAATAGTGGTGATGCCATTAAAAATATGTCAAAAAAATGTTGTACATTCAAAATTATATACGCTATACTCGGACAATCGCGTGAAATCTCATCTTCCTCATTCGTTTGACAAAACTAACCACGTAGGTTCGTTAGCAGGTAAAGCAACGTTATCTGTTTTGGGGCTCAGCTGTTTTGTATGCTAATTTGGAGAAACGAAAAAGTCTAAGATAATTTATTTATTTATTGGATATCAGTCATAAGTAACAGCATTTTAAAATTATAATATATAAAGAATAAGGTTGCCTTTATAGTGAGGCGTAATCTCAGCATGTATTAAATCAAAATTAAAAACATTTATATTAACTACAACTAATATTTATTTTTACTAATTTAAAAAATAATTTTAATAAAATTTATGCAATAAAGTACTTTCGTCACTACTTTTAAGATATTTCAAAAACAAAAGAAGGCTCTAAAACTATAAAAAAATCAAATATGATATTATTATGTATATATTTTTCCGAGTGATAAATTTATATATCAATGACATGAATTTTTACAAGCTTTTTATATTTTTTTTACAATTTCAAATAAATGTCATCAGTTATATGGTTTGTTTTTCTTAACTACTACAATTCTTTTGTATCTTTAAATATGTAAAATAGTCAACGCATTTTGATAAAACATTTTCGTATCAAAATATCTGTGTAGATCCAATAAGTGACACAATTCAACCATCCGTATTGTATGACTGTAAACTGAACAATGTTTTCACCCTTCACTGAATCAACAATTCCCAAGATAAATTTAGATATTAATGACATGTTACTGTTTCTAGCTAGGGAGCGAAATTAAGAATTTATCGTGCAATTGAATACTCTACTCGTATAAAGTTTTATATAACATTGGAATTCAAATAGTACCTATCTGATTTGTTTCAAATTATTGTATTGTTTACTGTAATTTCACGAGTAATATGATAATGCAAATTACACATTATTAATTGGAGATTAATATTATTTTGAGATTAAACTGTAATTATATGATATTTGGCAGAACATTTTCCAACAAGCAATTAAATAAATATAATATTAATTTATTAAATTCGTTTGGTCGTTGCTGTTATTTAATTATTTACTTAATCAATATGAAAATTGAAACAATATAAATATACGGATTTATTTGCGTTTTTTGTACCCATTTTATCCTGACGTTTCGTGTAGTAATAACGCGCGTTTCATTTCACGCAAACCCACCCAAATCAATAATAGTTGACAGTAGCCATTCATTGTCTATAACTACAAATTAAAATATTGAGCACTTTACATCGATATGTTAAATTGTATTTTTATCAATAAATGATCAAAAATACTTTGGCATTTGAGAAGAACACTTTACTTTGTGTGTGAATTAACTTAAATTAAATTGAATTGTGAGTTTAACAACATCTGTCTTCTATATTTGACTGACTTGGCCAAAAATCTCATTAAGTTTATTTTACTTAATTTGCAAGAAGTTTTCAATCATTTGGGATGCTTCTTTTAATTCGATGCTGGCCGTTCCGTCAATGGAAGCGAAGCCCAAGACTTTCACATAGTTTAAAAAAACAACACTCAAAGCAATCAAAGCTCCGGCCACAAGCCTATTCCACCAGAATTATAGTTGGTAGCCGACGCGGCCGTGCGTGTCGTACCAGCGCCACGCTAATTGAAGGAACCACTCCATTTTGTAGGGATCGTGGGGAACTGGTTGCTACTACAACTGCATGCAGTGTTTATGAACAGACGCCTGCACACCAACCTATCCAAAACTGTCAAATTACTTCAATAAATGCTCAACCATATATTAGGTCCTTACCTATGAAATTGACGTTTTGTATGAAGATTTTTTACAAAATTTTATTTTTCATACTAACGTTTTTTTTAATTTTCTTAGCATCTATTTATGTTAGCATTATTAAAAATTGTAGAGTAGTGTGTTTGTTTCTCTAGCTAACTATAGCAGACATTAAAAAGAAAAAAAATCAAGTCCCTTCAAAGCTACAATGAAACAAAAAGACAATTCCGCGAACACAAAAAGTAGTCAATTTAAAAAAAATAAGGGCGATAAAGACACAAAATTAATAATCATTGTTGTTACTGAAGCCTAAGTAACTTAGTCCTTATTAAAGGAGAGGAGAAAGACTTTTAGAACTTTTAGGCCTTTAGTGAGAAAAGAACGTCAATATCATAGGTAAGGACCTAATATTATTAGCAGAGGTCGGAATTAGGTAGAGTTGTTTATGTACTAACACTGATTTCATGCGAAAGAATAAAGTGGATATGCCTCAAATCCCAAGATTAATTTTAAAGAGCAGAAAAATGTGTGATTTATTAAATAAAAAAGTTATTCACTTTTACACAATTTAAACCACTGCACGCGCGATGTTGCCACATTTACATCAATGACATCGCATGTCCGAATTTCAAAATTCCAATTTGTAGTAAGCACAACATAGCTTGTTAAAACAAAAGAAAACAATAGCAGAAATGCAATTAGAAATCCCGGGAAGATCCATATATTAATATCAACATTTCGATGCAAGTACATAAGTGACTCTACCTAATTCCGACCTCTGGTCATTAGACTTAAAATTCAAAGTCTATTGAGGTTTGATAGTTTGTTGTAGGCTGATGGGCAAGCGTTTGTACTGCGCTGCACATTTGATCGCGGCTTTGGTAAACAAGCATGCCTTGTTGGATACACACGAGAGATGCAAGCCAATAAGTTAGATACGCCTCGGTTTCGGATTTTTCGATGCATAGCCCGGGTTTGTGATCACCAACCCGCATTTGGCAAGCGTGTTGATTATGCCATGTAGTGATGACTTTTCTAAACTAAGTAGATACAATATGTACAGTCACGATCACATGAATACACTTTTGACTAGTTTTAACTCTTATTCCATTGTATTAAGAGTTACATTGTTTACATGTTAATGTTCGTGACTGTATCTCTTTAAGGGCATCGCAGCTTGGTCCTCTGGGTCTGAAACCAGTGTTAGATACTTGAGGTAGAACGTTAAAGTTTTGCTCTGGCCGGTGTTAGACTTCAATTCAACTAGTCTAAGTCCAGGTTTTCAACTAATGAGTTAAGGGACTCAACTACGCTAAACTGTGTCAATAATAATAATAATACTTTGGCATCATAATTATGACTAGTCAAAACAGTCACAGAAATTGTCTCTTATTATCGGAGGCCAAGACTCAATTTGGGACTCAATTTTGCTGCCCAACTTAGTTACTTACTTAGTCTAAACTAGTTTTGACGTAAATGTAAGTTGTCGTATCTAACTAGAAGAAAAATTCTCCATTGCCCATGTAGTCCGTAAATTCTGTTCACCATTCAAATTATAATTATTCGTACAGTAAACTACTTAATTTACAAATCCGAAATAATGAAGCGTTCGTGACGGTATCGCGTTCCTGATCAGCGTACACGCCTTAGACGTAAGATTCCGTAGCACACGACCTTCTTCCGATTGGCAGCGACGCATTACAGGAGGCTTTTCAACACCCCCCACTCCCTTTAACGCTCCCCCCTTTTTGATAGTTAATTAAACGTCAAGCGGGAAATATTCGCGTCATTAGGAAAACTCGAGACGCCTGCAGTCGCGGCCGGAAGTACCGTCGCCGCCTTCCCTCCCTTACCCCTCCACCCCGGCTAACTACTAAGGTTCTGACGATTTAGCGCTAAAGCAATAAAATTAAGAAAGACCTATTTTGTAAAAGTTGTTATTTTTTAATTTTTTGTGCTCATCGTCGTCAGCTTCTAAACGTTCCACTATGCAGCCCATAGTAGGTATATAGGGAGATCACCTAATAGGAGAGGATCAGTTTTAAAATTTGTACTGTAAAACACAATCTGTGGAAATGTACTTTTAATCCGTACGCGTAGATGACATCGTCATAAAATAAAATAAAAACTGTTTGGCCCGCATGATGGCAAGCTATCACACTTTCAACACCATGGATATAACTCGCACATAGCCAAACTGGGAAGCCTTACTTATTATGCCTATAGGTATGTTCACTAATTTAACTAAATTTATCCCGATTCAGCACAATCATACAGGACACTGCTGCTTAGCAGCAGATATAGATACCACGCCAAGATACACCAGCTCATCAGACTACAATTTACAGGCGATCGAACTGCACAAAAGATTGATTTCAGCATTTGTTGTTTACCTCTTAAGAAGCCCTTTTAGCTGGATAAACTCCCAAGAAACTGACGTTAGTGCACTCATAATACAGACAAAATTCATACTTAATCTAATTTTAAATACCACCCCCATTGTTGAATTTGGATGTATTTTCGTTCAAGATACTGATAAAATTTCTATAAATGGGACTCATTGTATATTCAATTTATAAGTTTCTAATACAAGTCACTATATATTTTTTTAAACTTACTCCACATAAACAACAAAGTAAGTCGCAATAAATAATATCCGAAACCGAAGATAGTTTAATTAAAAAGTTCCGATTGAAGAGTTCACCGGCATCAGCGGATAAAGTTTAAAACTTGTCAAACTGCCTCGCATCAAACTCACTTCACTTACTATAAACGAGTTACCGTAGTAGCCCGGCCAGCGAATAGCGTTTAAAATTATATTTCAGGCGAATGCGAAGGCTCCAGTGGTGATATCCAGACCGATGTTTGAATTCCAATGTCCCATCACTATCTATCGTATTCAATAGACGTTTCAAATCATTTTAAGCTGCATAATAAATCGTTGTTGGTTAAAATTGACGCTTGTATACTGTGAATGTTTTGGTTACTCGTTTGTTTACCGATGTTTGACATTGGGTGTTTATGTAGAAGCGAAATATCAATCACGTTTTGACTAACTGGCAAAATCACTATCATCATCATTTAGTGCCATCTTCATACTGAAGTTTGGAGATCAGTATACAAAATTTACTGCGATTCCATATAGCTTGTTTTAATTGGCGATAACTAAGTCCAGTCCACTTTTTGATGTCGTCCAGCCATTTGCGTCGCGGACGTCCCGGAGCTCTCTTTAAAATCACTATACAGCATTTTTTTTTATTTTTTATACAGCATGCTTACTCGAAAGTAAGGTTGGTTATTCATAATTCATAATTTTATTGTCTCACGTCAGGTGTACAGATATTAAATTATAGGTACATTATAGGCATGACATGAACCCTGTTAGGGCACTACAATATTTAAAATTTTTATTAAATTACTTAATATTACATTTATTTTATATTATATTTATTTTAAATGACTTAAGTTATTCCAAAATCACATTAAATAAAACATTAAATTATTACATTTCATTACTCATAATAATACGATTAGAATTAACAATACAACTATTCCTAAAACATGCATTTTAGACAAACTGACCTAAACGATTATTAACTACTTATTATACCTACAACATATACAAACAAACCAAGACCGTGAGGTTGAAATTTATAAGCAGTAGTTTTCACGAGTTAGATCCGTTACAGTGTTTCATTCCGATATGTAGTGCTCGCGTAAACCTTAGAAAACAATTTATAAGTAGGTAGATGATGTGCAGATTATAAGGTATTATTTAGATGCTAATAGATCGATCATTCATAAAATCCTCAACAGTATAGTAACATTTCTTTATTAGTATTTCTTTAATTTTATTTTCAAAGATGGAATCTGATTCTATTGATTTTATAGCAGTTGGAATTTTGTTATAAATTTTTATAAACCTGAAATCAGGGCTTGCTTTAAAAATAGACAATTTAGGGTGGGGTAGCCATAATCTATTTTTGTGCCTTGTATTTAAGTTATGCGTATCTTGGGCTTTTTTAAATAAGTGTAGGTATTTTCTAATAAACTTAGCTACTTCAAAAATGTATATTGAGGGTAATGTTAACATCGAATTTTTTTTGAAGTATGGTTTACAGCTCTGCCTTGGCCCGATGTTGCTAAGGATTCGTATGCATTTTTTCTGCATTATGAGCAGATCGCCTGCATCTGTACTATGGCCCCATAGTACCACGCCATAGCAGAGCCATGAGTATACATATGCATAATATGCCGATAGTGCCGTTTTAAAATCTGTATTCCTTTTTAATATACCCAGTGAGTGAGTAATGAGTTTTTAGTATGGTATTATTTGTTTGATTACATAATATTTTTAACATTCTTTTATGTTTACACGATTTTTTTAATCCTTTTGTTAACCATTTATTTTGTGCTGTAGTTTTGCTATTATTTGTTTTTATATTTTTTTCCGGAATATATTTATTTAACATAGTTGTAAGTGTTTGTTCAAAGCGTTCATAATTTTCATTAACGTTATTAGTATCCGTAATTATACTATTCCAATTTAATCCTAATAGTGACTCTTTGAAAGCGATGACGTTTTTATTAGTAAATAATCTTTTTTTGAAAGTGAATTGAATTTGTGACTGCTTTTTATTTTGAGTATTTATTGTATATATAAGACTTTTGTGATCGGAAATACCCTGATCTTCTACTATTATATTATCTTGAGATCTATTATTTGTGAAGATTATGTCAATAAGAGTTGATGAGTGATTTGTTACTCGCATAGGTTGGTTTACTATTTGGTGTAGATTGCAAGTTAGCATTATGTTCTTCAGCCTATGGCAGTCTTAGGAGTCTTTTGCCATATCAATATTTAGATCACCGCCTATGATTATATTTTTATTGTGATATTGATATTTTATTTTTTCTAAGAGCTTATCCATAGTGTCGAAAAATATTTCAATTTCACGGTCCGCTCGATAAATATTAATTAAAATAATATTAAAAACTGGTAACTCTATTGCACACAATTCTACCACACATTCTACTGAGAGTTTAGCAATATCATTCCGTTCGATGTACTTCGTTCCGTTTTGTAGTAGAATCGCCACTCCGCCTCCTCTGTGTTGACTTCTGTAGTAGGCCGCCGCGAACTCGTAACCGCTTATAATTGTGACGTTCTTTTGTCTTTCTGATAACCAAGTTTCCGTTATACATGCTGCATGAAGATTGTGTTCCAATAAGTATTGCTCAACAATGTGGGTTTTTGCTTTTAAACTTTGGGTATTTTGGAACAGGATTTTAAATTTATCCACGAAATAAACTCTTTGAATTATTTTGTTTCGTGTTCTGGGTTTGCTGGCTATTGCTACTATATGAGTCATTAATGGATTCTACATGTTCCGAAATATGCTTTCGGTGGTAAGACTGATTTGAAATTGAAACTTCGTTGTTTATTTCCTTTCCGTCTATAAATAATTTGTTATTTTTAATAATAGCGTGGTTTCCTTTTTTACGTGCTTCCAATAAAGTCCCTCTCATTTCCCTCCGCTTCCTTAAAGTATGCTCGTCCATGTATTCTGTAATATAATAACCGGAATCTTTAAAATATCTGCAGTGCTGTAATATATGTTTAGTCATTTTCTTGCTGATAAGTTCAATGACAAGTGGTCTCCTATAGCCTCGTCTACCAATTCTGACTAGTTCTTCTATATATCCCATTAGGTCTACATGTAAAATCTCTTGAAAAATTCGTATCACACTATTGTGGACATCATATTCAGTTTCTCCATAAAGTTCTTCGAGACCATAAAATACAATTTTCTTAGTGGTGTCATTTTGCTGAATTGTTTGTATGCCGTAAGGAATTTTTTCTTGAAGTTCCTTCAATTCTTTTTGCAATATATTATTTTCAGTTTCTATTTTCTGTATTTTTTTGTTTATTTCTATTAAATCATTTTTTACCATAGTTTGCTCAGAAGTTAGTGCGTCTAAGCTGCTGGTCATTTCTAATTTTAAGTTTGAAATAGCAATGGTTATTTCATGCTGTAAAGCTGTTTTCATTTCAGATATTATTGTTTTTCGGTTTTCATTTAGTAGCTCTTTAAATTGATCAAGACAATTTTTTTTTTCTACTTGTTTTTTTGGGGAGCCCTGCAAGCTTAAAGTATCGCCTAGTATAGATTGATCTTCTAAGATTTGATGGTTATTTATGGGATGTAGACCATCATCATTACCATCAGCTCATATTTATGTCCTTACTGCTGGAGCACGAGCCTTCCCTATGGATGGTTAGAGAGAACAAGCCATAAAACACTACGCGGGCCAGTACGGATTGGTGGTTGTTAATGACTGCTAATGCAGCCGGGACCAACGGCTTTACGTGCCTTCAGAAATCCGAAGTACGAAAGAGCTCAAGGCGATACATTTTTGATCACGCATCTGATGACCGACCTTTCCGCAAGTTGCTTTACTTCACCAATCTCAGATGAAGCGCGTTAACACGTAGACATCCGCAAAGAAATGTTCTGTTTTGTAATTCTCCCGGGATCACGGGATGTTTACGCGGATGAAGTTGCGGGCGGGAGAAATATCACTCACTCAGTGACTACTCACGAAATCTCAAGCACTGTAAAGTTAACTATGCTTACATTTTACCAAATGAATAAATAAACTTAAAACTTGGCAGGCAAGTTGTTTATAAAGTAATGAAATCCGCTAAGGAATGACTTTAAAAAATCCCTCAGTGTCACATAGGTGTTTACGAGTAACAGTTTATAATATACATTTAAGAGCGTTAATAATAAACGGAGATAAGCTTCGAATAGTTATTCCATGTTTTGTGCCTGTCATGTTAGTTACGTTTGACGACTTCCTCGGTCGAGTGGTTTGTACTCCGGTGTTCATGGTGTCGCCATTTCTGAGGTCCCGGATTCGATTCCCGGTCGGGTCAATTTAGAAATTATTGTTTTTCTAAATTTTCTCGGGCCTAGGTGTTTTCTATGTACCTATAATAAGTATGTATTTAAGTATTTTAAGTATGTCTATCCGTTGTCTAGTATCCATTTAACGAGTTTCATAACGAAGCTTCTCTTGGGCTAGATAATTGGTGTGAGTGTAGGAAAGTTTATTTATTATTTATTTATTTATTTCACATTAGAGCAAAAGAGATAACACACGGGCCAACTATTCGAAGCTAATAGGTACTCTGAGGCACCCAGAATAGTGCGATCATTTACCATTCGATAACGTTAACGTTAACGAGAAATTTGTATGGCAAAATTTTAACTCTACTCGTCTTCTGCCAGTGCCTAGTGTGAGTTTACTATCCGTATTCACGTTAACGAAAACGAAAATTTAGTATGGCATTGAAGCAGCGCCTCCTTGCGTCATACAAGAAGAGTTAAGAGCGTTTACGCCGCACACTAGGCTAGTGTGCGGCGTAAACGCTCTTAACATTTTGCCATACAAATTCTCATTTTCGTTAACGTGATAGAACGGCGAATGAAACTCGCACAGACACCCTGTTTATTAGTACGGGGGTACATATATTCGGTTTAACATCCAATGGACCGTATAACAATTTTTTATTAATAATATGACGGTGATTATAACCTCGTCAATTGGTATGCGCCATTATCGATGCGTCAATGTGCCCGTATGCCTGCTCCGGCGCATTCGCTCGTCACAAGAGCCCTTAGCACTCGGCGGACGTATTAGATGTTCTCTTTTTGGCAATTCTGGAAGGGTTACCCTTGATAATGCACATTTTTTTTATACTTTGAAAGGATATATAACTTTTTTGTAGCATAAAAGTACAACAGAGCTTAACTTAACTTCCGTCTGGCTAGTTCCCATCATCTATACTTACTATATAAATCTGTAGGCTCTGTCTGTACTCGAAATTTTTCTGACAAATTTTGGGATAAATAATCGTTTTATGACTCACTGACACCAATTCTACGATTTTTGAAATTTTTGTCTGTCTGTCTGTCTGTCTGTCTGTCTGTCTGTCTGTCTGTCTGTCTGTCTGTCTGTCTGTCTGTCTGTCTGTCTGTCTGTCTGTCTGTCTGTCTGTCTGTCTGTCTGTCTGTCTATCTGTCTGTCTGTCTGTCTGTATGTCCTCTTATAACTCAAGAACGGCTTGACCGATCTTGATGAAAATTGGGCGGGTGACGGCTAGTCTTATATAAGTCTGTCCCCGTAAGAACATTGTCAGTAGCATTTCTGTACGCCGGCCGCCGTCAGTTATAAGGAATGTACTTGGTTTTTTACGTACTGTAACATTTCAATCGAATTCACGAAATTTTCTCTAAAGTGGACGAATTACATACGGTACTTATTCATCATCATCATCATCATCATCAATTCATCATCATCATCATCATCATCATCATCATCATCATCAGCTCATTATATGTCCCCACTGTTGGGGCACGAGCCTTTCCTATGGATAGATAGGGAGAATGGGCCATAAACCACCACGCGGGCCCAGTGCAGATTGGTGGTTGTTAACGACTGCTAATGCAGCCGGTAGGTATTAAATGTGAATTTTTGTAATGTAGTAAAATAAAAAACTTAACCCGTAACCGCAATAAAACAATGTTTGACATTAGTACACACCTCTCGTTTGAACCCCCTCCCTGCTCCTCCGTGAAATATTTCCAAAACACATAAAAAAAAGCAATTCCTGCGCCCGAGATGACCACTAAGATAAAGCTACGGTGCGTCGGGGAAATTCAAAAACTTGCCTCGTCTCGCACGCGACGTATGCGGCGTGACCTCTTTACGACATATTAGATGGACCTTTCATCTAATATGCGTACGTGCTAACACCCACAATACCCGTGATAAAGAAGTAGTCCCCCCCCCATGAGGGGACTCAGGGACCGAGTCCGAGGGTCTCCGTGGTCAAAAATATAAAGGGCCAAAATTAAATTCCACGCGGCCCATAAAGTATAGAATTACGTCATTATACAAAAATGGCGTCTGAAAATTTCGCTTTTAACGCATCTGATGCTTATTTCGTGGTGGATTTAGAAATTCTTTGTTAAGTGATATCTTCTTTTAATTAATCAAACAGTTTACGTCCCTTTTTTCACTTTAATGGTGTCACTTTCTTTGATGTTTGTTTTTGCAAGCTCGTTTAATACATATTATTATATAACTAACTAGCTGTGCTCGCGACTTCGTCCGCGTGGAATAGTGACTTTCGGCAGCAGTTTTAATTTTTTAGGCTCTTTTCCCGTTTTTGCAACATTTTTCACTGATGCTTCGCTCCTATTGGTCGCAGCGTGATGTTATATAGCCTAAAGCCTTCCTCGATAAATAGACTATCCAACACAAAAAGAATTATTCAATTCGAACCAGTAGTTCCTGAGATTAGCGCGTTCAAACAAACAAACAAACAAACTCTTCAGCTTTATAATATTAGTATAGATAATTTGGTCTATGGCTCGTAAGTAATGTAATATTTGCATTTACAGCTATGTGAAAACACTGTGATTGCGATTATTTTTATATTTTTAGGCCCGATTTTTTAATCCCTAGATAAGTTTTATCCAACGAATAACATTGCCATTGTGACATATTTTCTAAAGAGAATCTGTCATTATGTCAAAATTATTTTAAATGTTAAATCAGCCCTTGGACTGATTTTTCAATCGTCATTTGTAAGTATTCGTTCGATAAAACTTATCTGAGGATTGAAAAATCGGGCCGTAAGCGAATGGCATCGCGATATTTTATTGTAAAACATGACAACGATTTCTGTTCTTAATAAATATATTTAAAATACATATCTTAATCTAGATCACATATGGATACAGGCCGTGGTTGACGATGCTTTGCATCTCGCCCAGCTATGGCCACAGCGTGTTCTTTGTTCCAACCATAGACAATATCGCGGGTGACGCAATTACCGCATTTTAAGGAGTTCCAGATTCAAATCAAATGCGGCGTGACGATCGCGCGCGATGCTCCGTGACGGGTGCGCGGGAATTCTGACGTATTCGTTTGTTACCCATCCATTGTCAACAACTATGAACTCTATTAACTAAACAGCAGAGTCGAAGTCTTTTTGGGTGACAAACACACGTGTTCTCACGGTAAATTCGTGAGACTTTAATAGGACAATTTAAAGTTGCATTCAACTACCAAACATGTTTACAAGGAAATAACAGCCTTGTTTTTATGGCACTATACATGTTGGTGAGTTTTGTGGACCGCATCGTTACTTTGACAGAGTGAAATGGACTGTCGCGTATATGTAGTATTTGTTTCCCTGTAATGACTTCACCACAGTCTAAAGATATCCTTTTCGGTTAGCATTGTGTCACGACTTTGTCAATGGACGCGCTGTTAGTTTAAGTAAGATATGACGATAACTCTGGTGAATGGAGATGCCTAAAAATGAGCCATTCAAGCTTAAAGAGGTCTAAGATGTTAAACAACCTTTTTTTTGTTAACAGGTGAGTCGCAACTACATGGAGATGACTGCAGTTATAGTTATATAAGTAAGTTGAACTGATTTATTATTTTCTTCTCCTAACTCTTTACTTAGGTACTACTTACTACTAGTTAGTATAAGTACTTGCTATCTTTAAACCTATTAGAATAAGGGATCACAAAGGTGTTTTTTTTACAAAATATTAAGAAGTATAGTAAGAAAATAATTTAAAAAAAATCTTTTAATTATTAAGATGAACGGTTTTCCAAATAAATAGATTTGTAAAATAGTCTTTTGCATTACATATTTTGCCAAAAAAATACCAAGCATATGGCCCGCCTGATGGTAAGCGGTTACCGTAGCCTGAGGTTTTTTTATTTATTTACTAAGGTACATGTGCACCTTAGAGTTCACACCCAAAACTACATCTAAAAAAAACATGTTTATGTACCTTAGTAAGTTCACACCCAAATATACATCAAAAAAATGTACTGTGATGCAAGCCAAAATAATGTACACAGTATTACCACAATAATTAAAATTACGCCATTAATTAAACAAAAGAAAAAATCTAATTCAAATAAAAAACATTACAAAAAACTAGTTACATGGAATTTAATTTAATTGAATGAGATTTGAATTAGATTTCATTTATCAAATTTAATACTCGACGTATGCAATATCAGAGGTATCAATCCCCGTTTAGGAACCTTTTCACGCCCTTTTGAAGAACCCCATGCTGTACACCTCTGAGAATACCTCGGCAGGGAGCTTATTCACACGTGTAGTGTAGATTTACTGTTTCGCAAGATTGAAAATAATAGGTAAATGTTTTCTTCTGGTGCAATAAGTTACTGGCTCAATAAAGACATACTTACATGCATAAAAACAACATTTAAACTTAACTAAGTTGGAGAAAAAAAAAACAAGCTCAAGTTTATTTTTTACAAAATATTTGACTCTTAATTCATAAGTAAAGTATTAAGTAAAGTATCCTAGGCATACCGTTTTTACACCCGAGCGACGCCTTTTTTTTATGCGAGTCATATTTTCATACACAAATTATTTAAAAAAAATGGTATTCTCACTTCTTCTCATAACAAACGAAATGCGAATATATATATAATATAATAAATAAATATATAAATATTTTCACTCACAAATACTTTACAAAAAAAAAACAAAAAAAACAAGCGAGCCTTACAGTAGTTGCATATGATGTGTAACATTTGACATCTCACCTTAGAAATAAGCAATTTTGAGATTATATTCTGAAAAAAATGGGTCAGGTATAATTTTATAACTATAAAATAAATGCAGTAAATACTCATTAGAAGACATTTGACATATCAAAATGACCTTTGATAGTCAAATGACACAATATGACACATATAATAATAATATGTCATGTTCATAATATCGATTTTAAATTTACAAAATGAATAGCGCGCTTGCGCGCTTCCCCGAATTCCTGTCACACTGTTACACCTACTTCCGTCACATTTCACGAAATCACTCCCACAAATTGTATAGAAAGCAAGCGGAAAGATGTTACACATCAAAAATATAGGTAGATGAAATGTTAAAAGAAAGTGTCGGTACAAAGCTGCAGTAACAGCCACTACAATTAAAAAGAATCTTGCACGGTAAGACAACCCTCAAACGCACCCGACCAAGTTCACAACAATAATAAGATTGCCGGTCCGAGTTCCGTACCTTCGGAAATATTCCCTGAAAACTGGGAATCTCTCTAGTTTGATTATGCACAGCATAAAAACAATCTAGCCGGGATCGCGGAGTTTGTCGGACACTTGCCAACTTAATTAATGAAGTTTATTATGCGAGCGCGAACCGCGCTGTTACTATCGATGGCTTTCTGTTTGATTGTTTTTTAGGAATAACTGTTTGCGTGACCGGACTCAGTAATTCATTTATGTAAACAAAAATATAAATAAAAAAAAGATCCCTTAAAATGTGGGCCTATCCCAATTCAGGTACTAAACTTAAAAGAGAGTCCTAATTAATGTTGTTCTTAACTACTTGTAAGATAATAAAGAAAAATAATTATTACCATTACTTATCAAACATCTTGAAAACAGCAGAAACAATAATAGTTACCCTAACTTTACTCATATCACGATTTGTACTAAAAAAAAACTAGGAATGTTATCATCATCATAATTGCGGCCCATCATTTGTCTAGCTTTGGACATAGGCCTCCTCTCCTCCTCTCCACTTCCGACAGTCTTGCGCCGTCTCCATCCAATTACGGCCTCCATATCTTCGGAAATCATCAACCCATCTTTTGGGAGGTCTTCCTCTTCCTCGGGTATTTGCTCTGGGTCTCCATTCCAAGGTTTTCCGGGCCCAACGGCTTCCATCCATAATTTAGGAATGTTATGAATATTATAATTACAGTAAATTACACGACCATTTTGTCAAGAGCGCTGAAGCGGAAGAATACATTATGTCAAAGTGATGTTTTAAAAAAATATAGTATATTACAGACTAGCTTCTATTCCCATCACATTAGAGTTGTAAATCAATATTTTAGGAAACTACATTTTTTGGCATCAAATGAATTGTTCAAAAAACACACCAATACAGACGGCCGTGCACTCAGCATCAGAGACAGTCAAATTACTTGCAAATACTTAACACAAGAGAAAGAACCTGGCTAAAACTTCGTCTCTCCCATTTGCAATTCCGCTCGCGTCACAGACTGTCCGCATTGAGTCCGTCCCTGTCTAACGTACCCGTTGGTGGATACACACGTCCCACTCGCTGCATTCGATTCCAGAAAGCCGATTGCGTTGAGAAGAAAGCATTTGTTTCGTTTGGAACCGGCCTGCTTTCGTATTCGGGATCGTGGACTCGGTCTGACTCGATTTTGGATTATTTGCGCCGCTGCTACCCGTGATTTTTGGGGGACGAATATAACTTTGAAATCCGAAATCAATGAGTTTTGTATCTAAAATGTATTTGAAAATATCCAAGTAGGTTCATGATTATATTGGAAAGTTGGCAGTTAATATGAGAAAATCAAATAGATAGAGATTAGGAGGGTGAAATAAATTGATTGCGAAAGTGAAAGATTTTTCCCATCATACTAGTAGATTGACAGACAGTTATTAGCACTAGACAAAATACAATTAGAAACAATAAAAAAAACAATGGTAATGTTTGGCGAACTTTATAGGACAAAACTAGAATCTAAAATAGCTTTAGAGCAATCACGAACAGACAACCAGACTGATAGAAGGTAGTGAAAGAGAACATAAATAAATAGACACTGATAACTATTGTGATCGGATGTTAATGACGGTAGTTGTTGACATTGAATGGGCGCCTTTGGCTTTCAAAGTAAAAAGTAAATAGTGTTGAATAATTTCGGGGGGCTGGTTAGAACCACGATAGCTCAATTGGAAGAGCACCTGACCCGGTATGTCAGAAGGGTGCAGGGTCAAATCCTGCTCGTGGAAATTTTTTCAACATTTGTGTTTTTGTAATTTGTTCGCAACAAAATTTGCGTCAAAAATTATATAAACAAAACAAAAACATTTTATAAATAGACACTTTAAATTTATAGGTGCGAACAGTTCGAATATAAATTAACAAAATATAAAATGCATTGAATAGTAAAACATTAGTAATGTCTTAAAATTGATTCAATAAAGTCAATGTAATGTCAATTCATTGTTTAGCAATGTGTTTAATCATACAGCATGATTCAATCATTATGTCCAGCAAGATAGTATGCCACGTCCGAGCAAACTGATGAATATAAAATCAGCTTGTACCAGCTACTGGGGGCTATTATTGCTCTATCGCTAAGTACTGTTATACCGTCTTGATATCGTACGCGGATAGTGAATAATTTATATGACTCGAGTGAGGTACAATCAGCCGCACAATTCGCTGAACATTTTACGGTTAAAGACATATAATTCAGCGAAAATTCAATGTTAAATAAAAGTCTCTTATATTGTAGATTTAAGCTCTGATTATTGTATGTAATAATAATAATAATAATAAAACTTAACTTTAACTTTAGCGCTCTGCCACTCGGCCACTGAGGCATTATATAAAGTAAATAAATATGCGTACCTATATATATACACATATACATGGAAACTAAAACAATAAATCTAACTTACGATTCATTAAACATTCGCATTTTTAATGTAGATATATATGTATGAGTGTTTGTTTGTTTGTGCTTCAATAATAGTATTACTTGGATTTGGATGAAACTTATTACACGGATAAATATATATGGTACTTTATATCCTACATTCGGGAAAACGTCTTACTCCTAAGGGAGTCTGCACTTTGTCACAAATAAGTTTAACATATAAGTAGGTAGTATACTTTATTCTCGGGAAAAACCTCTTATTCTTTAGGCAATATACACTTTGTGAAAGACCAAATTTCAGGTACGCGAAACCGAGAGCTAATGCTATTCACTAAAGTGTTTAAGTCCTCCAATGCATATTAGTTTTGCACGCGGGGGGCTGAAGTCAAAGTCAAAGTCAAATATTTTTATTCAAATAAACTTTAGAAAAATGCTTTTGAATCGTCCAAAATTTTTTTTACGTTCTGCCCATTCAGGACGTCTATTTTTTAGCTTTGGAGAAGAATGGGCGCAAGAAACTCCACAGCTTTAATATAAGTAACGACATTTACAAAATTATATGCCGTTACCAAGTTATACAAGTTTAAAATAACTTAACAATATTTTAAATTAGAAATACCTGTTGGAATGATTAGAGCATTTTAAACCCATGCTGTTTTGTCTTCAATGTAATCAGACACTTTATAATAAGCTTTTTTATGAAGCTTTTCTTGGCGATTTTAAGTTTATTAATATCAAGTTTTTGAATATTACTTGGAACTTTATTGTAAAAACGTACACACAGGCCTCTAAATGAATTATTTACTTTGTGAAGCCTAGTATAAGGTACTGTTAATTTGTTTTTATTTTACTGAACCTGTAACTCACATCACCAGCTCCCCTTATGTCCTCACTGCTGGGGCACGAGCCTTCCTTATGGATGGATAGGGAGAACAGGCCGTATACCACCACACGGCCCCAGTGCGAATTGGTAGTTGTTAACGACTGCTTAAGCAGCGGGATCTTCGGCTTTGCGTGCCATCCGAAGCACGGAGGAGCTCAAGATGATAAATTTTTGGTCACCCATCCGATGACTGGCCTTTGCGAAAGTTGCTTAACTCTAGCAATCGCAGAGCGGGCGCGTTAACTACTGCGCCATCGAGCTTCTCTGGCAACCTGTAACTCCACGTCTCCACAATTTTTTTTTTATTTGTCAATTCAGGTTCAGACGCGCTTCAAACTTTACACAATGGTTCAATGTTTTACATATGATTTTTCATTTCAGTTGCTTCGCCATCGGAAATGGTCTGACGGTGAAGGTACTATTAGCATTAATTTCTACCACCCTTGTCACGGCTTCAGTGCTTAACAACACTAGTTACACAACCCAAATACAAAGTCCGCTTTGGTATAATACCCTTTCATTAGATTATTGTAAGGAATGGTAAAATTTATCGAGGTATGCGTAAATTAAAAAAATATCGCACGACCCAGTAGTAGTGATTGGCATCAAAATTAGCTTTTGGCAGTGCACTGATTTGTGGTAAAGGAATGTCGTAACTTTTTCCCCAGAAGTAGTTCGAAAAATGCGACACACCAAATTGCGAACTCAATAAAATGTAAGTAATCCTATTTATTACGGTCCAGTACGGCAATACCCTTAAGCAAACCCTATATTCCAAACCCTAAAATATTCTCATCCGCTGAGAAAAAAAATGCTCAGGTAACATACTTCGCTTACTTTACAGGCGCAGCGAATATTCACGAAGAGAAAAAGGTACCACTCTCAATAAAACCCGAGAAAGGGGCCACGTAATACGTAGCCATAATAATTATTCATTTCGCTCTACTCTCGAAGGCAAGAATCGCTTTCAGGGCGGAGGTGCGCAAAATATGGTCTTTCATAACTCCCGCCAAAAAAATCCCACGTAATTTAATGCTACCCCCGAAAATAATATGTTAAAATACGGCAGCGGAACCGCTACTCTCGGCCGTTTCAGCGAGCCGTCCGCTCTGGCCATTATGAGCTATCTGCCAGCCGTTATTCTAGCCCGCAATAATAAATCACGATATTATTTCTCCCCGCAAAGTGTTACTCTCCATATCTAATCAGTGATCCGAGAAATATGAGCGTGATGGCTGCGTGCGGAAGCTTACGTTTTGTCGTGGGTACTGTAGGCGGCGGGTGTCGCTGAACGCTTTAGCACTCTGGCAAAGCAACCAGATAATCTAACGGCGGTTGTTAATTTCCAGTAAAGTTAATATGACATGGTACTAAGTGTTGCAGAGCGCTTTTTACTAACCTTATTTTTGTCGCAAATCACGTTTACGACACTACCTTACCTGCAACTGTAAAAGCGCGGTTACAGCATAGCCCCCTAACTATGAGCTCTTATAGTATTATTATTGCACTTGTGGAAAAGAGACGCGAGTATATTCGCCGCTACACGCGTCTCGTTTTCACAACTTCAATAATACTGCTATAAGAACCCGTGGTTACCCCCAGGTCTTTTATACAAAGGTCCCGGGTTCGAGGCCCTTTCGTTTTAAAAAGATTGATATTATTTTTTATTAATCCAAGCACAATGTCAAATTGCTAAAGATGATTCAATAAAATATTAACAAAATGATTGTTACAATTAGTAATTGTAAAGGAAAATTGGCCATTTTCGCACATCCTATTTTTAACAATAACTGAATATTCATCTGTAGTGATACACCGTTATACACGAGTTAAGTTTCACACTAAACGTAAATGAATTAGCAAACAAATACCGCGAAAACCTTGTTATTTCTGAAGCAACACTGAATTTCGCAGCTTTCAAATTTCAAAGAGACCAATGAAACTCGAAACTCTTTAGCACCCTGAAACAAGGGTTGCCAGCTTTGTACTGGAACACGGTACAAATAATATGTATATTTTATTTTATTTAAATAAGAAACAAATTTTTTATATTATTATTAGTTCTTGACGTTAAATAATAATAATTTGTTTATTAAAGAGATATTTGCAACACTTACATGCGAAAAGGATGTAAGTTCGTCAACATAGAATAGAATGTTAAAATTGTAATACTGTTGAATCAAAAATATTGTTTAATGACTAAATGTTATTGTCAAATAAAAAATAAAATGGATATTTTTAAAGAAACTTTTACACATCAAAAACAATGTAAAAGAAATATCCCTGGGTTGACAACATCGCCAATTTATTCAAAACAATGTTGATCAAACATTCTAAACTTAATCCATACAATTTCTGATTAAATTTACAGAATAGTTTCAACATCGACAAATACTTTCCAATGATTAAATTGTTATCGTATTTTCCGAGCCAATACCTTATCAGTTTACTATAAGTATCTAGTCCCCGGTAAATAGGTATATAATTGATCGCCCTAAATACCTTGGCTTGGTATTGCGAAACAGGGAAATCAATATTCTGATGGAAAGCTTTTCAATCGAAAAATAAAACAACTTCGAATGTATAATGTTTAATTCATGTCTTTCATTGACCATGTTTTATGTTAATTACATTGTTTTCTGCGTCATCATTATCATCATCATCTTATAAAGGTGTATGTGACAAAATTAGTTTATTCAAAAAATTCTAAATTCAAAATCATTTATTCCGTTTAGGCTACAAATAGTTCTTATGAATGGCACTATGCCATCCTTTTTTATGCCTTTTTTTACTCTTAATCAACAAGTACAAATGGATCGTCCTATTATATTTTATTACTTGCTAGTCATGTACATCTTTTATCTGTGGAGAAGAAAACAAAAAATTCCCAGCTTTATAGAATTAACAGCATTTCCAAATAAAAATGTGTCGTTACTGAATCATACAATATACTATTATTATTTAAAGCTTTATTTTAAAAACTAAAAATAAACTAAAAAGTTCATAGTCTTGGCTCAATGCGGGTTGGTGGATTTTAACGAACGCCATCTCTCGGCCACAGCTGGCATTTCAATCTAAACGTGACGTGCTGAAGCAAGTAGCAATTAGAGGTGTTTCAATTTGGTCACTCATGGTGTTTTAATTTGGTCACTCATCTAGAGACCTGGCATTGTAAAAGTTCTTTAACTTTTAACATGGTAACTTGACCGTGAGAGTGGCTGCCCAAGTAGCATTTTATTCTCTTTAAAAGGCCACATTTATTTCACTGGTGATCTCTTAGCATTTACAGTGGTCACAGTTGGTTCATCGGCTGCAATAAAGTGAACATGTCCACCTATACCTGTGTAAGGCATGTATAAGGGTGTAAATGTGGCCTATTATGTAACTATTAGCGTTTTGTCAGGACAACATTACTCTTCTAGCCAGCTTTCATTTTCAAAGCTGAACAAGAGCGGTTTAAGAGAAGTAAAATTCGGCATAGGCTGTTCAGAGGTTCACATATACGGTGTTAGATTGCTGGCATTATAATATAACACATGTGAACATTATTGCAGCCCAAAGCTGTTATATATAACCTTTTATGAAACGCTATTCAGTTGTTAGTGTTAGCAGGTCTAGTTTGTGATATATTAATCAGCTAATAAATTATTCTGTAAAAGAAGCGTTTAATGAGTTCACATGTACATGAAAGGTATTTACACGCACCACTATTGATATCTAGTAGCACTGATAGCAGTTTATTTGTTCACGAGGACCACACTGTTATCCTCTATTGGTACACATGTGAACCTTTCTAGAGCTGACGTCATTATAATGGTACACGCGTGATACTTTAAAGAGGTCACAACATTAATTTTGAGTTATAATGGTTCACTGTAGACGGAGACAATGACCACCATTTTCACTTTTAATAACCTATAATATTTCTATATTAATTTATGATTTTGTCACTTAACACGGAGTTTTCGTTATTAATTTTATGGTTGATGTTTAAATACAAAACTATACAACGATTTAAATGCCAATAAAACAAAAATATGAAATATTGCTTTGTCTGTATCTGCTTATTTCGATATATTTATTTGATAAAATGGCATATAGCCGAGGCGCGTGAAAATTTTAACTATAAATATGTATGTACTTTACAATAAATTTACATTACCCCGTAATATTAACACAATATCATATATAAACACAGTGTACTACCAGTAACAATAAATCACATCAAAATGACTGTTAGACACGATTCGACGATGGCCATGGCCGTAAGTTATCACAAATTAATATTTATTAAAAAATGTGGTACCAAAGTGATTATTTGAGGAAAAAGCGGCCTAATAGTTGGTTTTAGGTACACTTGTGGTTTGGGTTTTGGATAATCGGCTGCATAATTGTTCACTTGTTACTTATTATAACTCACTTGTCTGTATGAATAACCACACGGAATCTAATATAGTGCCGTTCAACAGCTTTAAGACCACAGTTCTCTCTTTAAACTACCATTAAAGATCTACTATACTGCTACCGTGAACCTTTTGTACACTCAAAGCTAAAAATTTGTGCCCAAATGGGTGGTACAAGGGCTGTATAGCATGCTATACAGCTCTTGTGCAGCTCACATAGACAGCTTAAAGAATAAATGTGTACCGTAAGTCAACCGCTATAGAACCCCCAATGCTACTTGGGTGGGCCTCAAGCTCCTAGCACTTTCTTGACCCCTCAGAAAGACTGTTTAAAAATATTGGTAATTTTATTGCAATTATTTTTCCTAGTCCTACTACTTTTTTTAACTTAAAATACATACATGACTAACTTTCATTGAATATTAATCAAAAAGACGTGACGCGGGAGAAGAAATGCCTTAATTAATATTATTACTAATGACACATTTGGTACACATTATGTTCATTCAAGTACCTACTGCTTATGATACCTGGCTGTATCGGTTTTAAGTCAGAAGACTGGTGAATCGATTCGATCGAGTTACGTTTGTGGTCGGCGCGGTCGACAATTGCGGTTTACTGTTTAGCTTGAGGATCGGACATCGGGTGGTACTGTCTGGACTCGATTCGCCGGTGTGTATACAAAAAGTGTATACATATCAATGACAGAGTGAATGAACTGTTAAAGAGATTAGGAAATCGGTATTACTACTATGTTGGTTAATGTTGTTAAATATCTGATATTGCGACCTAGTTCTATGTTATGTACCCTGATCGTGGATGAACTCTATCCGTTTGACGTGCTGAAATATGAGATACCGAACAACAACATAAAAAATGATATAAATGTTATTATACCACGGTGATTTAAAAACTTTGATTAAATTCACTTTAAATAGAAACAATTACCATGCTGACGCAATTTAATCTAACTGACTGATATGAGTTCAGTATTTATCTGCCGATTGGCTATTTTTCAATCGTCAGTAATTTTGACATAATGACAGATTCTCTTTTGAAAATATGTCAAAATTACAATGTTATTCGCTGGATAAAACTTATCGGAGGGAAATCTGAGGATTAAAAAATTTAATGGTAAAGGCTGATTTCCTGCTAGTTGCCGAACGTAGACAACAAACCTGGCATAAATTCCACCAAGGCACTATAGATACCGCAGTATCATCATATACTTAATAACGTAAAGTCACAACTCATGGCCCAAATTTTACAACAATAAAAAGGTCATAAAACGAAATCACCGCTGATGGCAAAATCAATAGTGCTCTCGGGTCCCAAAACGTCAACTCAGCGAGAAGTTACTCCATTCGGTCTGTAATTTACTCAGTCGTAATGCAAATCTGCCATAAATTGTCAATAGAGGACGCTTCGGTAGTTTGCGATAGTTTCTTCGTTGGGCCATGACGATTTATAGTAGAAGTTAGAGATGGAAAAAGTTGGTAATCCGGTCTTTCTACGCGTCCTGGGAGGGGTTCTTTAGGTGCGTCCGGTCAATTGGGTTAATGTTAGTGTTACACTTTTTTTGTCTTATTTTTCTGACAAAGCATAATCGCTATATCTATGACAAAACCATTATAACTATCGTCCAGAGCTTGACTCCGCTTGCGCCTATTTAGTGGTTATGTGCTAGCCACGCCCAGTTTCGATTTCCGGTATTGACGCCGTTGTTGATGTCCATGACCGCTACTTACCACTGTCATCACGCCTTGATCATATCACCACCACGTCTCGTCAGAAAAAGCATACAATTCTAGTCCCAAATCCAAATAATATGCCTACTGCTTAAAACCAGCAAAAAACTAACATAAAAGTACTAAGACAAAATGTTTGCTACCTCCACGGGCATTGTCATAGGAAATCCATAGCTTTATAAAAACGACAATATATTCCAGGTTTCTTCTCATAACACCATCGACGTATTCGATTCGGAAAGTAAATTCAACGCTTCATAAGAGGATTCCACTAAGACCCTATTTTATCTTACGGCCAAGCCCAAAACGGGACGTTTCAGCGTTTTCAGACCTTTTTAGGGGTCGAGTAGATTATTTAGCGACTTATTTTACTACTGAAATGCTTTATAATAGTACTTAAGAGTATATTAATTGAAAAGAGATCTAATATGTCACCAATGAACTAAGACAATTCCTAGCAGAATTAATCAAGATTGCATCAAAAATATTATTAAAAACAATTCGCCTTGTTTGTTACCAGCTGAAGTAAAGAATACTGGCGTAAGTGGGCTTTTAACAATTTTTATTGTGACAACTTGCGTCACTCCACTGTCTATGCCGTCTGTTTTCCCGCCTTCAATATAATGTTTTACCATAATAATATGCGTAACACGTTTTAAGACAGAGATTCATATATATTTGGAGACAGAGATTTCTGTTCTTAGTGTATAGAGTAATAATTTTGTAAAAATGTCGCATATGTTTTTTCCTGAATTTTTCATACTCGTAGTCCTTTCTATTAGCGGTCTTCTAGACTTAACTAGACTTAACTAGGTTATGTACAGATTTTTAATGTTTAAGTCAACATAAAATATTCCTAATTGCTAAGCGACTTTAAAATATTTTTAATTTTATGTGATCGCTTGAGATTCACGAGTTTTGTATTATTACCTTACATACGTTTTGCTATTTCTGTGATGATACCCGGTAGTTAATCGATGGTTGATCCAATGTAGGTTACAGAGTATAGAGTATAGAGCCGCATAATTTCTATGGAATAACCGTTCTCTAAATACCTTTTAGGAGGTGTAGCCGCTAAGGGTCAAACAATGAAAACTACTCTCTACTTGTTTTTTTTTTATTATATAGTAATCATTTGTTTGTTATTAAATATCTAATTGAATATTTTATATATCAATATTCCTCTTTATGCAACTACAGTCTGCCCATATGAACCACCTTTCCCTATCAGTAAGCAAGCCCTTTGGGAACGCGTGACATCTCACTACATACACACGAAAGTAATCTTTAACTTTAAAACGGCTGAGTCAAAAATCGCATGCGCTACCGGCGTTTCCGAGATAATCTTGTTGAGAAGTCATTTTTGACCAATTTCGCCGGGTATTGAAAATATTTTATAGAGGCTGGCGATACAGTCTCGTAGGCTTTGTAAAGGCCTTCTTGTTCGTTTTGTGACTGTTCTCTGTTTTAGCGTTGTGAATTTCACAGAAAAGCTTGTTACATAGGCTACTTTGCATATATGAAATTCTATTTGAACTCCTCGTATATTTTAACTTGTCAGCATATTATGCAGAAAAGTGCTGAGCCCTTTTTGACAAATTGTATGCAGCTATGATATCCTTGTCTCAACTGATTCCTTTTATGTTTCCAAAACTGTCGATTCGTACTCTTGTGTTCTGTTTCGTTAGTAGGGCTTCGCTAATAACAAATGAGCAACGTAGTACTTTCAGTTTTACGCTTAACTTATGTTGAATATTGTTTGTTAATTTCTGATTTAGTAATTTACTCTGTATTTATACAATACAATTCGATAATTCAGCGGTCAGGGCATTGGATGAAAGGGTCGTGGGTCCGATGCCCACTCAAGCTTCCCAATCCTGGTTGATTTTTTCTAGTAAAATTTTATCTTGTAAAGAACTACGTTATTAACATTGTAATGCAATTATTTTGCTAAAGAGAAAGATAAATAATTATTTGTAATATAACTTAAATTCTATTTTTTTTCTTTATCAGCGTTATCTGTTTGAAGTACAAATTGCTAAGTTTATGCCTCCTTTCGCTGAGACACTGCCGCTGATCTTGACCATCTCGAATTCAAGTTGTACTCACTATCCTTATATCATCTACGGGGTACAGTACACTACAAAAATCTACCTATAATGTCCTATCTTTATCCTACTAATATTATAAACGCGAAAGTTTGTAATTATGGATGTTTGTTACTCTTTCACGTAAAAACTACTAAATGGATTTGGATGAAATTCGGCATACAGATAGTTTATAACCGGGAATAACACATAGAATACTTTTATCCCGATATTCCCTCGGAAACGGGAACCACGCGGGTGAAACCGCGAGCGGCAACTAGTATATATACTCGTATAAATCTTCTGTGCGTCTGTATGTTATTGAACTCCTTCTAAACGGCTGGACCGATTTGGATGAAATTTTCTGTGTGTGTTCAAGTGGATTCGAGAATGGTTAAGATTTACAATTGGACCCGGTAGGTGGCGCTGCTATAAGGGTCCATCACGGGATACTGGCGTTTGTTTTGTTGTCATGAAAACTGTCAACGTTTTGTTTGTTTTGTTGTCATGGAAACTGTCAAAGCAGTACGAAGTCCACCGGTCAGTTAGTACTCCTATAAAAAAAAAACAAATGTTGAAAAAAAATCCACGAGCAGGGTTTGAACCTGCACCCTTCTGACATACCGGGTCAGGTGCTCTTCCAATTGAGCTATCGTGGTTCTAACCAGCCCGCCAAAATTATTCAACACTATTTACTTTTTACTTTGAAAGCCAAAGGCGCCCATTCAATGTTAACAACTACCGTCATTAACATCCAATCATAATATTTCTACAAATACTAAAGATCAGTTAAGTTTCCCTGCTCGTGAAAATTTTTTCAACATTTGTGTTTTTGTAATTTGTTCGCAACAAAATTTGCGTTAAAAATTATATAAACTCTTATAAAAAGTAAGCATTTCACATAAAAAATCTACAAATAAGAAACTTAAACACCAAAGCAATGGATGCTTGTTCCGTTGATAATTAATAAACTATTAAACTGTTGAAGCATCCATCTTCAGCAGTCGGCCCACAGTTTTTTTACCATTCATTTAAGCTCTTTTGTTGGCGGCAGTGAGGTGATTAAATAATTTGCGTCAGCAATGTTTTTGTTTGTTTTGTTGTCATGGAAACTGTCAAAGCAGTACGAAGTCCACCGGTCAGTTAGTACTCCTATAAAAAAAAAACAAATGTTGAAAAAAAATCCACGAGCAGGGTTTGAACCTGCACCCTTCTGACATACCGGGTCAGGTGCTCTTCCAATTGAGCTATCGTGGTTCTAACCAGCCCGCCAAAATTATTCAACACTATTTACTTTTTACTTTGAAAGCCAAAGGCGCCCATTCAATGTTAACAACTACCGTCATTAACATCCAATCATAATATTTCTACAAATACTAAAGATCAGTTAAGTTTCCCTGCTCGTGAAAATTTTTTCAACATTTGTGTTTTTGTAATTTGTTCGCAACAAAATTTGCGTTAAAAATTATATAAACTCTTATAAAAAGTAAGCATTTCACATAAAAAATCTACAAATAAGAAACTTAAACACCAAAGCAATGGATGCTTGTTCCGTTGATAATTAATAAACTATTAAACTGTTGAAGCATCCATCTTCAGCAGTCGGCCCACAGTTTTTTTACCATTCATTTAAGCTCTTTTGTTGGCGGCAGTGAGGTGATTAAATAATTTGCGTCAGCAATGTTATTTCGATTCCATTTTCCCCCAACGTTTACAATCAGAAGTACAAGTTGCATTAATAACATCAATTGAGTTTTTATTTATTAATTCTCTATAAAGACACTCTTTGACCAATATAGAAAACAGTTATGATAATTATGGACAACCGTCTATGTTATGTTAATATCTATTAAATCAATGTACATAACGTAAAAGAACTTACTATAGATGGTAGATAAAGAGAAGATTGTGATAAAACTGTCTGGTTTAATCTTAGTGAATAGATTTTTATTACAACTATAAATCATTTGTCGCATTGTAAGCAGTCACTACAAATTTAAAGCATAGTGAACGCACTCTATCTGACGTTATATGTAAATCTGTCAACACGGTAATAAAGATGGCGGTAATTGTAAATTTCGAATGTAAAATAAGAAGGTTGTGAGCATGTAGTAGGTAATACAGACCAAATGGCTCCCAAGTTGGTAGTTGCGAGTTACGTAGTAGCTAGTAGGGAAGAACAACGTCACATTTTCCCTGACATTTTGATAAGAACCCGGGGTGGCTTTGTGTGCGATGCACTAGGAAACGGTGCCGTGTTATTACGTGGGAATAGCTGCAGTTTTAGATTGTGATCTCTTGCTATATTTACAGTTAGTGATCTGACAACGAAATGTATGGAATTGCGAAAGACGCGACGGCGATTTTTAAACTTTTGTTTGCGCGACGCGAACGAACAACCTTTTCAATGTAAGTTATGTTTTACAAGAAAATAAACTTTCAGCCTCTTTTATAATTCTAAATATTATGAAATGAATTATCCTCTCTTACAAATAAAAATGTTGCATTTAACGTAACAGTATTTTCTTAAATATTTTATGTTACAATGATACAAGTTGAAGAATACTTTTCTTTCGATACGAGTACAATTCTGAGACATTTAGTAGACATGACATTGACAATCGTAAAGTCACTCATTTGATTTCGAAGCCGATTCTACATGATTAATAACATCGTAACTATACGTAGAATGATGATAGTTAATTTGGAATTTAAATTACCCTTCTCAATGCTTAAATTATAATGTACGATGTGATACTCGGTGATGCTTCAGTGGAGACAGAGCAATAACCCTACTGAACAACGCGAATAAATTATCACAAAATAACTATTTTCCATACATTATTATTATCATCTGCTACGTTTAAATTTAATACTTTGTATTTTTACAATCATATAATAAATTGAACAGAAACTTAAATGTTCAAAATTGATTCCTAGTTTATTATCGAGGGAAGTAATTAGTCAAGAAATGTCAGAAGTTAATTACCGTTACTGTGCCTTCGGACGGAATAATTTAGAGCCACAGAGTTTTGTCGATACAGATGTTCATAATGTTGAAGATACGAGTGCTGTTAGAAGTCGTAGAGACGATTTCAATGCTGTACCATATGGACGTTCTATTTTAAAGGAAATGAAGACATAAAGATAACTTTACTGCAGTCAAACGCCCTCTCTCAAGCACTAAACATATTGTTGGTATAATGCATTCTGGAGATACGTTTAGAATGTGCCGCAAGTATATTAAGCAGGATTTAAAAAACGTGGCTCAGTAGACGTCTAATATAGTTTTAAAGTATGGTCGATTTGAAGATTAAAAAAAATACACTTTACGCATATCATAACATGAGTCATTGTTTTGATAAGTTCGGTTGAACCTTTGAGTACCTTTGAAATCGGAGCAGTGACAATCATTACGTTTTACGCAAACATAGCTTCTAAAGGTTGAGATGAAGTTTCCTTACTATTTATACCTCAACTGCGTCTCGGGATTTCGTTTATTGTTTAAAACAGAGACACAAAGGTTTTTCAGTGTGCTTTTAGTAGACTGCTGTACTCAAGCTTTAATATTTATGAGATTTTTCGGTGCATGTAAATTTAGAAAGAAGAAACGTTATGTTTTTTTTGTATTCTGTTTTTATTGTTCGGCTGTGTAGTTTTATTCTTCCGTTCGGTTGGATTGTGCTCGTTCAGTCGTTGAACTTGGAGCCAACAATATTTACTGAACTTTTAGTGTTATCAGTAGGTATGTGTCATTAGCACGTACAGTTTTTAGAATTAAATATTATTATGAGGGTGCGATACGCACTATCGCTATTTGAACAAAAAACAGTCAAAGCAATGTAGCTCATGCTATAAAAGGGTTGATTTATGAGATATTTAATTATAAAAACATAAGCGTCACATGTTTAGTAGTCTAATGGCAAAACCATAACTAACAATAGAAATGGACGATGTAAACCTATAATCAATTAAAATAAAATAAGAAACTTAATATGATGTGCAAAAGAAGCTGAAAGTATAACAGATAATATATAACAGGTATCACTAATGGGATTACATAGCCTTCATGCCGCCGAAAATGGTTAAACAATTCATACGACATTATTTCTAAAGTTAGACGATAGAATGAATATGCAGTGCATTTTGAAATGAAACACTTTGACAGAGTTAAAAATACAAAAGCTCTCTTCTAAATTGAATGTTACACAGACGTTAAAGTAAAAATAAATCCGCTATCACATTAGATTCCGCGTTTAAACTGTGTCAATACAAACCTAAAATAAATTTCGGTGTTAAAATAAGGCGGATCGGTAAAAGCGCCACTCTCGCCACCCACACCATACTTCAACCACTCGAATTGATCTCTCAGGAGGCGCTGTTTCCATCAAATTTCGTATATTTCAGGAGGTCATACTAAATTGGAAGTCCCATCTTTTTATTTTTCTTAGCGCAATCAAGTTTATTGTGCCACCGACGTTGCTACCACCCGGAGGCATCAGAGCCATGATATTAGCATTCAAAGAAGTCTGTTTCCTAAGAACACCATCGAATTTATTCAACCTTAAGCAACAATCTATTGTAATTAGAAGTAAACAAAATGTAATCAATACTGGTGTTGTTAAAAACCTTATTTTTCACGAGCGGGTTACGAATCTTCTGGGATATTTCTTAACTGTATATCATTTAGACTATCATGGTTTTTTAAGAATATATTTACAGCATTACAAGTTGTTATTTGTTAAACTTTTTTATTACAGTTGCTTAAGGTAACAGGTTTGTTAGGTAGCATAATTGATAACACAACTCTATTTTCCAATTTTTTAAATGAATTGCGAACAAAAACACAAATGTTGAAAAAATTTCCACGAGCAGGATTTGAACCTGCACCCTTCTGACGGTTAATGACGGTAGTTGTTGACATTGAATGGGCACCTTTGGCTTTCAAAGTAAAAAGTAAATAGTGTTGAATAATTTCGGCGGGCTGGTTAAAACCACGATAGCTCAATTGGGAGAGCACCTGACCCGGTATGTCAGAAGGGTGCAGGTTCAAATCCTGCTCGCGGAAATTTATTCAACATTTGTGTTTTTGTAATTTGTTCGCAACAAAATTTGCGTTAAAAATGTATAAACAAAACAAAAACATTTTATGAATTGCGAATAATTTTATTTTCCAAATTTAAAATTATTTAACATTGCTACTTTGATAACTAACAAACATCATTATTAGGAATAAGCTGTCGACGTACAAACATCGTATGGTAAATCATTTCTAACTACTAAACAAAGCCACCATTATCGAGCACGTTTCGTAGTTCTGGTCACATAAATTGATTCTACTAGCATCCGACGATTAATTGACCCGATCTGACCCGGTTGGATCCAACAATTACTTCAATTATTTACCTCCGGTTCGACTGTGCAATTCGATAGGTTCCCAATTTAAATCTTGCTACTTATAATGCTACGTTTTAACTGCACCATCAGACGAATTAACACTAATTACATGATAATTACGAAGGTTAAGAGATTAACTAATTTGATTAAAAAATTTAAGGACTTGTTCTGTAAATGTATTTTTAGTGACAGCATTGATAATAACGAGTACATCATAATTATATATAAATCTGTGTTTTATTAACAACAACAATGTAGAATATCTTATTACATTACATTACATGGCATTCAAAGTTTAAATTATAATACAAATAAAGATAAGTTATTTATCAGAAACCTGACAACGGGCTCATTCAATTCGGAATATATAAAAGATATAAGATAAAAGATATAAGAAATATTTATAGCTAAAAGATTTCATTGATTATTAAATTGTTGTAGATTCTACGGTCACATTAACTTGATTATAATTTTATGAAAATAATTTATTTGGTATATGTCAACAAGGTTAACAAAGATTTGTTTCATCATAAAAATAATACTATTACTTCCTCTAACCTCCATATTAATGAACTTGCCAAAGCTCATGTCTGGAAACCTATATCAGATGTTTTATAAAAAAATCGACTTTGCTACAACGATTTAAGTGCTTTATAGAATATTTACGACCTAAAGTAAATAACAGGACCTACCAAGTTATGTAATAAGCGCCATCTAGGAGAACTTACGGCTCGACCCTACCCCTGAAATGGCCCTGGCAATATTTTGGACCGTAATAGTTTTCGCTTTATAGCTTCCCTGGAATTAAAATCAGTTGACTGAGTGCACAAGGTACTAACAGGTTAAAATTTAATGATTTCATCTATGACATATTCAACATTTAAAAAAGAAAAATGTTAAACCTAAAATGCTCGTAAAAAGTATGTTAGAACTCTAAAAGTAGTAGAGGAATAAACGAACTTATGAGAGAATACATTTAAGGGCATAGCATTTTTTTTTTAAATAATGGTAATGCAGTTCAGTGACAATAGTTTATTGAACAAGGAAACGATCACAATGATAACGCGCAAAGAGTCATGCAAAAATCAAAGTACAACATACAACATTATTTACATAAACAAACGATATGAGAGAGTCCCATCCACTTGACCTGGATTCGTCGCGAATCCTCCCCGAACGGTAGCAGTTTCATACAACGTCGATCAATACCCGACAACGTAAATAAATCACTAAGTTCGAGCTCAGGATCTACCACAGCACTTTGGAACTCAGTGCGGGCTACACCCAGATCCCACTTTGATGTCGGATCATTACAAAGGTAAACAACAGGCGTCTAATTAGCGGCACATAAGCGGATCGAATCGGTTTTCGGTTAGATCTTGCTAATCTTCTAATTTAGTGACTGATGCTCTATTAATTTTCCAGTTCATTAATATGTGATTTCTAGAGGTCGTATTTTGGTGATGTTGTTGTTGTTGGATCTGATCGATAGTGCTGTTACAAATTGACTTTCGTATACGTGATTAATGTAGTCGACAGTATCTGTGCTTTGTATCTGGAGTCAAACTTTTATAGGGCAATTTTCTTCGTTAATTTCACTTTTCTTTGAAAACGCACATGAATTTCAAGCTAAAAAGGCCGAGCTAGAAATGACGTAGTGGATGTCCTGTAGAGTATTGAGGCCAATCCGAATCCCTCGAGTGGCATGCCGTCACTCGCCGTAGCCCGTTTGACGCCATATGTGCCGGCACAAACTATAAAACGTCTCTAATGCATAAAAGTTTTAAAAGAAATTAAATCGTATCTTGTAGATAGTAAGGTAAACAATCGCCTGAGCGCTACAGAGAGGGGTGGTAGTGACTGACGGCATGGGGTGAAGTCCCAAAGGCGACGTACGGCATAGTCCTCATCATTTCCCCATTGTCTCGTTAGACAAAAATCAAAAACAAACACTCACTGTCGGGATTTTCGGATCTAGTTCAGATGATTCGCAATCATTGGGTTGATTGTTGCGTGCTTATTTGGAATGTGGTCGATTGATCCTCAGGGACATCAGTATATCAGCTGTCGTCAGATGATATCATTTTGTCATCGTAGCAACCGTTTGTTTAGGGCTAATATTAAATAAAAGAAAAATAAGACAATAATAATTTGTACATTTTCCTCTGTCAGCCATGATAAATGTTATGATTATCTCTCTTTCCAAATACATTTATGTCACTCAGTATATGATAAAGACATAGTAATAGTATAATGTATCAATGATGTAACAATATTAGTTGTTGGTTATGTTTATGATAATAATAATTATACTAAAATGTATCGCAAAGGCTTAGTCGTTATTAGGTGTCAATATTGTTCATAAAATAATCTGTTGTATGAGTGTTTTGTTACTGCGAGGGTGGGTCTGACGTGAAACCTACACGCAGAGGCTTCAGCAGACAAGGTTAATGTGTTTATGACATCATTTGTTGGTTTTTAAATGCTTTTAAGAAAATAAGACATCAGAAGGTCTCAGCTCCTTAGGCATATCGCACTGCCACTCTTTTTAAATAATATGCTTTAATGACTTACTCTTTATCAGAGCTAATCCTTCGTAAAGTTTACTTTAGGGAGACAAAAACGGCAAGCAAGTGACGCACAACATTACCTTTCGTATGCGTGTTGCTTCACCACTAGCCCTTAAAACTAGCCTTAGCTACCTGACTGGTAGCTTACCACTAGACTTGTTTTAAATCAAAGTTTGTAACATACAATTTTACAAATCCCCCGACTTGATCAGCATGCTTTTCGTCGTCTCCATGCATTGAATTACTAGATATTTCCCCATCCTTATATAAATGTAATTCTTTACTCGAAGATTGCGCCTCTGTCGAGTCTCACGTGATACGTGACCACAATACCTAAGCCGGTTGTCTCCTTTTGTCTATCATTTATTCTTTAGATTCGTAAACGTCAGCGTTTGACAACTACAGTTCATGGAATAAATTGTCGGTAAAATTGCACGACTAAGATGTGAGTTACGGCTGTGGACGGGCCCTTCGGCTCTGCTGTTTTGCTTAACATTGACAGATTTATCGTGCATTTTATTTTCGTAGGACTCCCTTGCCGCAATATTTTACGATTTAATCAATTGTACGCGTTGTATAGGTATATTGGTTTGTTTAATCTACAGAAAAGTGAAGTTTTTACTTTTAAATGTTTCATTTCGTAGGTACTCTGAATTCAGGGAAGATAAGCTGAGGGGAATGCACAGTAAAAATTTTCACTACTTAAATCTCACAAACCGTATCTCTGCCATTTTGCCTCAACGACGACGGACCAAGTGGAGATATTAAGATTATCGCGACAGTTACGTTTTCTCTTAAGATGTCTACGCTTAGAGTTTTAAAAAATATACCCGACGGTGCAGATTATTTCTAATGCTCAAGCTCGAGACGCAATAAACTAGTACGATGATAATAAAAATGTTCAGCTTATCCCCGTGTTCCCGCTGTAAATCCAAACTGTGGAATCCAAGCAATTTCCGACCTTACCGCCTTTTATTAATGTCTCGATAGAACATTTTAATTTTAATAAAACTGAACATCGGCACGCCCGACCTATTTGTCAACCTTCTTTACTCTTGCTGGCATAAAATCATACAGTCGCACTCCGCGTAACTACAACTCTGTCCGGAGACAGAAGGCGTGCACAATCAAAAAAGATCCCTTCGATTACAGTGATAAGATATAAAATCGCGCGATAATCCCTGTTCATGCACGTATGAAATATGAAATCCCCGAAGGAGGCCTCGCAGGATTTAAGCTTTTCTCTTTAAAGTAATAAAGGTGTGTTTTATTTGCACAGAGAAGGATTATATTTGGGATTTGGACGGCGAAACACGTAGGTGAACCATCGCTCATGTGACAAATTTCTACGTTTGCCTTAACGCCGGGCACCGTGTTTAGAATATTATATACGAAACTGGGACTCTGGAAAGTCACATTGATTTACATGCGGACATAAAAGGGTCTTTGTATTTGTGGGTGATCAAATGACCAAGTTGGGATTGGCAGTAACCCTCAAGTAAAAACAAATGACTGTCTGCCGGTTGGAAATTTTATTTTATCATATTAATGTGATGCTTTTAATGAATTAAATCTGTTATGAGATATATTGCCACGTATACTGAAAAACAAACCAAATAATGTAATGTTTTGTATTTCTGCTTGCACGTAGTGGCGGCATATTTGTTTTCTAACCAGTTCTTCAACTGTGAAATTTTGGATTCAGATTGTAGTTTCTTTTAGAGTAACGAAATGCCAACAATACGTGCGGAAGGATTCCGCGCTTATTTGTCGAATGTTTTTACTAGAATCTTTGGGGGTTACTCCTTACGTGAGTCGACGTGATTCCGCAACATGCCAATTGTATATTTATGAGTTCACATTTTTTTGGCAAATTCACTTTGTTGCAACGTGATTTAGTTGTAAAAAGTTTGTTATGAGATTCATTCGTATTCAACCTTCTTTGTTATCATAAATAGTAATATTGAATAGGCCTTTTGGAATAAAATATCTATTCTATATAGAAAGTGAGCAACTACTCCTGCCTAAAATGTTATGGTAAACAATAATAATGTGAAGTAGATTGAACTCCGAGTACAGTGATAATAGGAAGGGTATAAAATGGGGAATATTTATTCAAGAATATCCTCATATATAATGAGACATACAGAATGAGAGCAGAATTTTCTAATATAAAGCCTTGACAAGAGTCGTATAACGTGTGGAATGCTCCTTTAGATATTGAAGATAAAAAATTGTGGACCGAAACTGACATGATATTACTGGTAAAAGAAAATAGATCTGTTGTCATCGATATTGGATTTTGGAATAAGTTGTTGACAAATATTGGTTCCTTTGACATTGTCATTTTCAGCAATAAAGTGCATTACTATTTTTGCCTGAGTATGTTTGGAAGTATTTTGTTCATTTTATGAGCTTCACGTATTAATATATAGTTTTTACAAGTATGTAACATTTAAATAAAACCAAAAAAAAAGGTACCTAAGAAACAAAATGGCATACTACGAAAATCGAATTATAAAACTTAATGACGCTCTGCCACGTAAGTCAATTTTCAATGAGATCCTCGGCTAGTTGACATAAAATTCTTACTTCGTGGTTGTTGTAACCAACACAAAGATCAGACAAATATTTTGTAATTGTAGTTTAATAAACTATAAAATAAAAACACCAAAACTACCTCTATGGATTAATACGTCCCAGGCTCGATTACCAGCGAATAGTACTTGTTAGTGTATTTGACACTGTTATTGGTAGAGCTGGTTTTAAGTCCCCCTTGCTAGTTACAACTATCTTATCTAAGTTTGTCGCTATAACGTTAATGTACTGCACTGCTGTGTTATGGCAATTATAGATAAGATAGCTAATTCCTCAGTAAATAAGGATAAAAAAATACAATTAGAAGTTTTGTTTATTTTTTAAATGAAGCTGGAAACAAAGATGTTGTGTTCAAAAAACCAACCGGTCACCGTTATCAATGCAGGACGTCCTGCGCTCACAGATACGTCCACAATTATCAGTACCAGAGGAAACAGGCAAATATTTTTATTTATGTTAGTCCGCCGCCGCCGGCACCCACTCAACTCGATTCTAGAACGTCTAGTTTTGCGAATTAGTTTTATTATAACACACGTTTCGGACATACGTGATATATGCATTTTTTGTGATTCCGAAAACTTTTTACCGGAAAGTGTACAGTGTTAAATAGTGCGTTGTGGTGAGAAAAAGTATAATATTAAAAGAAAAATTAAGTGTTAAAGTGAGCTACTTCAATTCGGATTATTTTGTCTCTAAGAATTATATTGGTGAGTTTGCAATCAAAGTAAAATTACTACTGACTCTAGTTATTATATTTTTATCCCAATGCGCAATGGTAGAAATGTTTTAATCAATATAAGAAGAAACCTTACTGAACTGTTTTAAAAAATCAGAACCCAGATTACAAAGTTTTCCTAGACTTTGGCATAGTAATAAGTTAAACCTGTATACAGTTTAAAATTTTAATATAATTTTAATATATGTATAAAGTTTAAAATTTTACAAGCCATAATTTTTTTATGATATGGTATAATGGTAACGAAATACCCTAAAAAATACAAAAAATACAGATATCACTCTGTTCGAAGACAAAATTTGAAAAAAAAAACGACATTAAAAAACAGGAAACTAAAATGAGTAAAAACAGCTCTAAAAAGCAAGAAATAATATTGAAATCATAATAAATTAGGTATTAATTACCAATTAGGTAATTAATAATATGATTTCAATATTATTTCTTGCTTTTTAGAGCTGTTTTTACTTTTTTTAGTTTTCTGTTTTTTGAAGTCGTTTTTTTTTCAAATTTTGTCTTCGAACGTAAGTTCTTTAGTTTATTCTTAAATTGTAAAGTTAAGTTTATGCTATAATTTAAAGTTTCAATAGAAAAACATCGAAGTTTGTATGGTATGGTACCTAACAATATTTATAGTCACTTAAAATAGAAATAAAACGCTTTATACGCATCTACTCGCGTTTATTTTATAAAAGGTCTAAGTGACCACGGACATTAAAACAAGTTAATTCGTCACGATTATAATTATAATTATGTACCTATAGTGAACACAAGTAGGCTGTATAATGTTTCATTTTAATGTGCAGTGTTCGCATCATAAATAATTACTTTAGAAAATAGTATAAATTACATCAGGCCTAATTGATGACTCTGTATTTAAAACAACATCAATATCATCGACAAATAAAAATAAAGAATTATAACAATATCTCTTACAATGTAAATCTATACTAATATTATAAAGTTGAAGAGTTTGTTTGTTTGTTTGTTTGTTTGTTTGTTTGTTTGTTTGTTTGTTTGTTTGTTTGTTTGAACGCGCTAATCTCAGGAACTACTGGTTCGAATTGAATCATTCTTTTTGTGTTGGATAGTCCATTTATCGAGGAAGGCTTTAGGCTATATAACATCACGCTGCGACCAATAGGAGCGAAGCATCAGTGAAAAATGTTGCAAAAACGGGAAAAGAGCCTAAAAAATTAAAAATGCTGCCTTAAGTCACTATTCCACGCGGACGAAGTCGCGAGCACAGCTAGTATTTAATAAACAGCACAAAAACATGCATCTCCTGAGCCGGCATCAGCATTATGCAATCCACTTACAATTAGCATTCCTTACCCAGAAGTCTCTCCAACTCGATCGTGAAGTGGGGAGAAGGGGGGGGGGTACTGGCAAAAATTCTGCTCTAACGAGCTCATTGTCCTTTTTGTTTGGACCTCCTTTGTGAAGGGTTCCGTCGGTAGCGTCCTTAATTATCGCATTGAACAAGTTTGCGGCCATTCGATTAGATGTTGCCAAGGGTTTCTTGAAGATGTAGGTGATGGGAAATAGGTTTATGAATAGACGGTTTCAGTTACAAAAGCCTGAGATTGCCATCGCTTTTATTGTTATGCTGAACGGCTTGGGAGAAATGTAAATATCTCTTAATAGAGAATATTCTAGCGAAAACATTCGAAGTTATTGCAAATAAATATTTTCGTCAGTCAAAATCTCCTAATCAAATGGCGCGCCAGCTAAAACACAAACGCATTTTTGAACGATAGTTTTAGTTTGAACGCCGCCGTGCTATTTGCCTAGTTTATTTAATTGGCGGCTCAAAAAGTTTTTATTTGAATTTCTCTCTTTAATCGCGACTAAAACCGCTCAGCACTAAACGGCCTAGTTGACGTGGTTTCCTTAAAAACTTTTCACGTGCAATCTGCATACTCAATTACGGAGTCCAGTAATGAGGTACATTCGAAACTAATTTTATTTCCTTCGAGTCCTTTGAGTTGGGCCTCTCAAGATGTTTGCTTTAAATTAAAAAGTTTTCGCTCGAAGCCCTAAGAGCACTCCTCTAGGACTGGTTTATTCCTTTTTGATACTTTTTCCCTAATGATCTCCATATGATCTCATGCTATTAGACTTAAGTAAGCAGATTAAAGTATTTGACGAACATCGCGGTCGAACTTTAACTTGGACGGAAGCTTTTTTGTGGATCTCGTAATGAGATCCTTTCAGGTAGATTCTTATAATGTTGCGAAATTGAAATTCTGAGATCAGTCAGTGAATTTTATCGCTTTTTACTTGGGTAAATCTATTGAAATGAAATTTCGTTTATTTGAAATCGTTTTAGATAAATTAGAGAGGGATAAATTTGATATGTTGCGGATATTATCTTTTTCCATAGTTGATTTTAAAAGCGAACTACTAACTTATAAGACTGAAATGATTAATCTATGTAGGAGGTAAAGTAGTACTATCTCAGTAATTACCTAATACATCTAATGGATTCTGTTGAACGTTGAATCTGAACTTGCTTTATTAGGTATTTAGTCCTGTTTTATCCTAAGATTTAAAACTTTGTTCATTTCATAATGAATTTGTTGGTGTGCCAACTATGTTTTTGTGTTGTTTCTTGAACGTAGTAGGTAGGTAACTATAAACATTGGTACTTCCTAGTTATTAAGTGCTATATTATTAATAGATCTCAAATTAGGACATTTACCTAATGGTACTCGTATCTGTAACTGCGTAGTATTGTAAATTTAGCTAAGTGTCATTGAAATGTTTTGCATTCGCTAATTATATTTCAAAAAACAATATATATACTCTAAATAAATCCTTATTGTATTGCTAGAGAGAATATTTTGTATTAACGTTTCTCTTTAGGTAATCATTCGTAAGCAACCAGCGCCATACCAAATATAGGCATATCCCAGGCAGTAGCACAGAGCTAGTTCTTTGTAATCCGGGACCAGTCACTAAATATATAATAACGTCGACTCGAGCTTTCCTGAATGAGCAGACCGGAAACGCAGATATAATGCTTTCTCTCACAAATCGCAAAGTCAAAGGAGTTTCATCGAGCGCGGGTTTCTTAAGTCCCCCGAACATTTTTCCTTCTGAGAGCCACAGCATTACTTAATAAAAGCTCCGCGACATCAAAGACGCAAGCCCTGATTACAGGTGAACCGACGTGTTGGAAATATTCACTCACATTTCCGACGGTTTTTCCTTATTGCTCCACTTTTTTGTCCAGAAAAAGGAATGGTTTGTACTCAGGTCACTGTTATACATGTTCTTAGTACAAATTGGTTCCTCGTAAATATAAAAGGTACGTATTTGGTTGCTCTAAAAGTGTATGATATAAAGAAGGACGAAGTACGATTAAAGACTAAAAGCTTGAATAAGATTAAAGCATTCATCTAAATCAAAATGCCACAGGTAAAGACATCTACTGCTGGACAAAGGCTTCAAAGAAAACCAACAACGTCCGGTAGTGCGCTGCCCTCATCTGTCAGTGCACCTTGTTGGAGGTCCACCCACGCTGCGTCTTCCAGTACGCGGTCGCCACTCGATAAACTTTCGGTCCCTTTGGCCGTCATTTCTACGAGCAATGTGCCACGCTTTCTGCTACTGAAATTCTTCGGGCTACATGGGTACTTTACTTCTTTTTGATTCTCCTCATTTTTCTGTTAATGTTAAAAGACGTAAAACTAGCAGGCGTGCCACCAAGTGGTCATCACCGTGAATGGACATCTGCAGCATCCGGGGAGTTGCCTATACAATACTGTCTATAAGCGCCTTAATTACACGGGACCTTATTTATTTGAGTCAATGTGGTATTATGGACCAAACATATTTCGATTCTTATCAAACGCTGCACAGTTGAGTTACGTTTGAAGAATCTCTTTCTAATTAGGCACTCGAAACTATTTTGAAGGAATGGCAATGTAACGATCGAAATAATGTTGTTGTCGGTAAATAGTTTAATTGTGTGTTGCGATTAAAAGCAATTGCACTGGTAATCTGATGACCTCCATGGCCGAGTGGTTTATACACCGGTTTTCATGGCGTCGCCATCTCTGAGGTCCCGGGTTCGATCCGCGGTCGGGTCAATTTAGAAATTATTGTTTTTCTGAATTGTCTCGGGTCTGGGTGTTTTCTATGTATAATAAGTACGTATTTAAGTATTTTAAGTATATTTATCCATTGTCTAGTAACCATATAACGAGTTTCATAACGAAGCTTCTCTTGGGCTAAATAATTGGTGTGAGTGTAGGAAAATTTATTTATTTATTTATTTATTAGCTAAGTCTTTGACCTTGGATTGAAATACTATTAAATTAAGCCTAATATATTCTTTCGCTTATAATCGAATCTGGAACCTCTGGGTTTGAGACCACGACCACCAGAAGCGCTTTACGTATTTCTCTACAGAGTAACGACTAAGCGTTCGTAAGTTTATTCTTTCTTATAGTGTTGAATAATTTCGGCGGGCTGGTTAGAACCACGATAGCTCAATTGGAAGAGCACCTGACCCGGTATGTCAGAATGGTGCAGGTTCAAACCCTGCTCGTGGAAATTTTTTCAACATTTGTGTTTTTGTAATTTGTTCGCAACAAAATTTGCGTTAAAAATTATATAAACATTTATAAATAGCTTGCCTACTTCTTAACTGATCTTTAGTATTTGTAAAAATATTATGATCAGATGTTAATGACGGTAGTTGGTTGACATTGAATGGGCGCCTTTGGCTTTCAAAGTAAAAAGTAAATAGTGTTGAATAATTTCGGCGGGCTGGTTAAAACCACAATAGCTCAATTGGAAGAGCACCTGACCCGGTATGTCAGAATGGTGCAGGTTCAAACCCTGCTCGTGGAAATTTGTTTCAACATTTGTGTTTTTTTAAATAGATTGACTTTGAAATCGTACTAAACAATGTAATTTAATATAATAAATGTATTACTTGTGAGATACATTGTGTTTTCATGCGATGGCAAAGTCAATCTATTTATTTAAAACAAAAGATTTTAAATATCGATATGGTCATTTTAAGATGTTGTTAGGTTAGCTAATTACGTAATAACTTAATACAGAAGGTCCCTTAAGTAAGGACTGAATAAATTAACCGACTTGGTATTACATGGATCTCACAACTTTTTACGGTAGAAGAACTGAGTCTTTGAGTGAACTGAGACTTGGTTTTTTTTACAAGTTTGCTATTGATGGCTTCATTTATTTACTTTATTATTATAATCGTCGTACCCAAAATGCATTTACAAACCTTTAACATTTTTTTTTACATTATCAACGATACTCCATAGCTTATTTATTCATCATCTCAGCCAAAAGACGTCCACTGCTGGACAAAGGCCTCCCCAAAATCATCATGGGGGGGTATTTGCCGTAATCGCCACGCTTGGCAGGCGGGTTGGCGATCGCAGTCGGTTGAGGGTAACCTCAGAGAGATGCTGCTGCCCATCCTCTGGAATGGTCCCTTAGTCGGCTTTTACGACACCCACAGGAAGAGATGGGGTGGTGTAATTCTTTATCCCCGGCACCACACAGGGTGCTTATTTATTCAAGTCGAAATATTTTTTAAATTGACTATATCTGTAGCCTACGCTGGCCCGTTTTATTCCCCATTTACATTAAAATTTGTACGAAGAGCATTCTTATTGTACTCTTTGTCATGTTCCTTATTATTTCTAATTACGGTTGCCCTCCTCATGTTTATTTGTTTGCGTGGCTTCTTTTCTTTTGTTATTTTATGTTGATCAAGTCTCGCTCCAATATCTGAGTTGGAAAGTACTTAGTGTATGAGAAAGTGAACTTCTATAAGAAATCTTTTTAAAGAGATTGGTGTCTTGACAGTAGTGGCATCTCGATTTATTCATAATTGTATAGATCTTGTTCGTTGCAATATCAACTCATTTACTAAACACGGTGACGTACACAATTTTAATACTAGAAATAAGACAAAATAGTAATGCCACAATACAGGTTACAGAAGGTGCTTGGTTCTTTCTTGGGGCAAGGTATACACTAATTACATTAAAATACCAAATACTGTACTAGATTTACCTTTAGATAAGTTTAAAAAACATGTAAAGTCTTCTTTACTTAAAAGAGGTTATTATACAGTCAAAGAATATTTAGATGATAAAACAGCCTGGCTATAATAAAAAACGCACTCTTTATTTGTATCAATATACTAAAATTAACTAATAAAAAAATATACTGATATGATAGCCTTTATAAACAGTGTCCTACAGATAACAAATAGCGTTGCGTTAAACATTTTAATTAGTTTTGATTTGTCATGCTTTTTTTATTGTCTCTGCGGTGGTGGCGTGTGCGTCGGGTCGTTACGTTCCCTAAAATATGGTTGAGCGAAGCGATGGCTGATTCATATGGGATACTCGTGAACGGGTGCCGCCTGTGGAGGCTGGTCTGCTCTTGCATACTTGTCTTATTTTTATTATTATTAACTATAGTTTAACTTTGTTTTTTCTTAGACAGATTTTGACTTTTATTATTACTGTAGGCCATTGTGAAAATTTAAACTGGTAACTGATGTAAATTTGCAAACTTAGGTATTTAAATTTTTTTCCTCTTTTGTTTGTTTACATTTTGTGATTAACCTTTATATTTTGTTTTTATATTTGTTCTGGAAAGTGTCCTTTTATGATAGGGCATTTTCCAATATTATTGACGCTGTAAGGGAGAAAAGAGCTTGACACTTGCTGAGTTTCTTGCCGGTTCTTCTCAGTACAAGGTAGCCCAGAGTAGACTTACGAACCAATGGCATAATGACGTTTACAAGAGCTATTTGTAGCCTAAACTAAATAAATCATTTTGAATTTTGGTTTTTTTTTTAAGTTACCTACGATTTTAAACTCCTCAGTTCGTGGACA
This sequence comes from Eudonia lacustrata, assembly GCA_947562085.1. Lineage (NCBI taxonomy): Eukaryota > Metazoa > Arthropoda > Insecta > Lepidoptera > Crambidae > Eudonia > Eudonia lacustrata. The sequence continues at coordinate 22,085,898 of OX387316.1, forward strand.
ACCTTTTTGCCTTTAATTTTATTGTTATCCCCTTACGTTCTGTTGTGAATCTTTTGATGTTGTCGAGAATTAAACCTTTCTATTTATTATTCTACGTATTGTTCGTGCTCTGATGAAACATATAAAATCACCATCTAAACATATACATCAGTTCTTTTTGACGAGGATGTAATACGAAAATGTGGGATACATTTTCGTATGGTAAATAGTAAGTATATTAGCAAAATTATTAATAAATATACAATACAGTGTGTTCAATGTATTTTATTGTGAACGTACTGATGATTTGTTATTTGTAAAAATTGTTCATAATTTACTTTAAGCATGAACTGAAATATTTTATAATTATCAAAATATACATCCATTCACAAACAGTAAAAAAGTATTTAATTGTTGAATACTTTATTATTTAAATAGTTCTATAACAAAACAGAAGGTAATAAATAATACAATTCTATCCTTGTCTGAGATGATGATGATGATGATGATGATCCTTGTTTCTGGTGGTGACCAGGAACAAGGTTTTACGTACTTTCAAAGCCATAAATAAATATATATTAGCCAGTTACTAGTTATTTTGTGGTAAAAAATACGCAGCCATTCTGAGACCGGCCAGTGAAAAAATTGTTTCGCTTTCACGGATATTACTGCTACATCAACGAGCACCCCATATAAATTCATGTATTTATTCTGTCTATTGGTGATTTAAGGAAGATAGATTTCACGCGTCTCAAATCTACCTAAATCGAAGTCTTTTCTTGAATTATCTTTCATCTAAATTGACACAATTATCCAGCCCGATCCTCAAAATGCCACTACACATTTACATGATAACCTAAGCATGCACACTCGCAAGCCCAAGACGCCGTACTCGTAGAACAAGCATGCGACGACCTGGTTCACACGTGCTCTATACCAGGTACAAACATGTACCTGGTCTTTTTTCCCGACTTTCACAGCCCGGTCAACCCGAGCCGAGGTCTTAGCCTTTAGGAGCGCCCTTGGGTTGTTTCACTCCCGATCCGATGCGAACCCCTCGGAGACTCTTGTAGAGAACGGGGAAACGCACCAGGGCGTGATGCTATTCCCTCTAGAACCTCTGACGGGGTTTCGGTCACAGGGCATAAGGAGTCCTTTAAGTTTCTCACCGTCCCCAATAAAGTCCGGTGACACTTAAAATACCGTCCAAGACAAACAGCAACCAAAAAAATATGACATTATTCACCTTCATTCAGTCAAGAATAAGATTTGAGGTTATATTGACGAGCGCATTGCTTCCAGGCCTGGGCCGGCTACATCCATACGGCTCGGGCAGCGGCAGCGGATCGAGCACCGGCAGCGGGCGGCGTCGCACGCGCAGCCGCGGCCTGTCCGACTCGCCGACCGCCCCCACTACCCCCACCTCGGCATCAGACAACGCGTCTGACGCTACCCTCACCGACTCAGAGTTGCCGCTCGCGAGGGATTCTACGCTTCTCGTGCAAAACGGTAAGAAGACAGATGAGACAACGGCAATACATTCATTATCATGCACGAACATATCCCCATAGACAATTAAAAAAGTACACTTACTGCATTCTACAAATAGGAGGATCGAACATCGGTAACCACGGTCTGTGTAACTAATTTTTATGTTTTGCAAATGGAATGCGTTTGACCATAAGTCGTAAGATGGTAAAACACGTAAAAGCCGAAGGTCCTTGACCTAATGAATAACGATTTATTTTATGGATAAGGTCAGAATTGCAGGATAAAGTCAGAATAACTTTTATCGCTGAATGGAAATTTTTCAAATTCAGGACGAAAATTAAAAACAAAATTGTGAAACAACCTTTGTTTGTACTACCTGTTTGTACCGAGGGTTAAGTTATACCTACAACAGCGTTTCGCAAAACATTTCTTTACGTTTTCCGTAACAGTATCATTGAAACAGTTTGCCACTTCGATCGGATCCTATAAAACACTTCCCAGTCAAATCGAGCTCGTAATCTTTAGTGCAAAGCCAAACTGGAGCGTCTATGTTGCCGTCACGCGGCGTTGCGTACCGTTTCATATGTCAAACGCTATTTACGTTCCCGGGTCTAAATTGCTCTTTATTTTATTTTCATGGTTTTTCACCAATGTTTCCCCTTTGTTGTTTAAATTTCTCCCCTTTTTTTGGCGCATATAATTTTTTGTGTTGTTGCTTTTGTTTTTCCAATGGCGTTTGTGAGGTCTTTCGGAATGTATGATTGTTTTGTTGTCTAAATTTTTGACTGATAAAAGAGTTATTAGTGACGTACCAACTGCGTGAAATTTCTGTTATCGAAGCATACTTATTAAGTGGTAGGTATGTAAAGACCTCAAGTCCAATGTTGAGTTTAAAATACTTTAAGTAGATGCAAACAGAAAGATTGTTAATGGAGAAATGAATTTATGTATTTTGTATAAGGGAGATGGAGAGTTGGGCTAAACTCTCAATTCAAAATAAAAGATTTCTAATGGCAGCAAACCAGAGGAGCATTAATGATTCATCATCAAACATACCTCCCCATTATCGGGCTCCCCTTATTAGGTCACGAATGTAAAACGTTCAAAGATATCGACATTTCACTCGCTTTGCGAATTAAGGCCGGGATATACGGTAAAAGTGTTTGCGGGAATACAAAATGAAGCATGTGATTGCTAGGGAATCGCATTAAGGCGGAATCCTAGCCAGTCACGATCAAGCCACCGCTGGATATGGTCACTCAAAGTATGACGTCAAAATCTAGATTAGTTTGTCAAAATTGACTATTTGTCATGCATAGAAAATGTTATTTCGTAAAAAAATTATAATCCAACTCGTTGACAACAATGCCAAAGTATTCTTTTTGGTTTTAAAACGTCAAGTTACACATCCAATTAATCACACTGAGGTCTATGTGACTTTTTATTTATTCAGCATCAATTTTCTAAACTAATCTCTCGTACAAAACATGACATAACAAAGCTTCAACGGAAAAAGTTGAGCCTCACAGTAATTCGGATAGTGCACCGCTGCACTGGTTGTCAACGCAACCCGCTGCCAAAAGCGGACAGCGGGTCATTTGTCAACCACCGGACATTTTTCTGTGTCGCTTCCAGTTGTAAAATCTTTTAGAGAAGCACGGGGGACCGGAGGCCTCGCGACGATGTCCTAATGGGTTTTTATCGCGCGGTACTCCATGAAAATTGAACAGGAAATCCTAGGGAATACCGCTTTTAATTTGCCTATCCATCGGATTCTATAATCGTTCTAGATTTCATTGAATGCAATTTAATTGGAATTCTCTCGTAGTGCCCTGATTGAAATCGATATCGTTTGTGGGTCACTATGATTTCGAATTTTGTATTTTCTCTTATATTTTCTATGAAAGCTTATCAGCTCATCTAAGAATGCATTATGATGTATTAAGTAACTATACAAACCTTTATCGGTAACCCAAAAACTGATGCCAATTAGGTAACCGTTACAGTTACTTATCCATATATATGTTTATGTGTATATATATATCGTGTACTTTACATAATCTTTAGTAGTTCTAATTTTTAGGCAAGCAATAATTATTTTTACAAGCTACTCTGCATCCACATTGGACATTCACCAAAAAAAACGACCCAACTATTAACCACTGTAGCGTAAACGATGATAGCCATCGGAACAACGGTTCGAGTAATTTGGACGTGTAAAAAAACCATTAAAAATCCTCCTCGCGAACTCGTGCTACGTACAAATTACAAATTGTTCCCAAAGGTGCCGTATTTACATTCGCAGGGGCAACTGACGATACTACGATAGCTGTATCTGGTGAAGCTCATAACGCTTTTATTTTTATTCCTTATGGCTATTGAAGGCTATTGCACCTCACCGAAATGCCAACCGTCTGAGGAATGTTGGGGGCTACACAGTGATATAAGATTATGTTCGCATAATTCTGTTATGTAGCATAGATGCTATGTTAATGGCATTAAAGACTTTAGGAATTGTGTAAACAAAGAGCGTTTGAACCTTGTTCGTAAAAATCTGTTTAGTAACTTAAATAAGGGCTTTATCATCAGCAACGTTCTCAAGCTGATGTAAGCGATCAAACCCAGGTTTCCTAAGGATCTGTTGACCCTACAGTGACTATTCGGTTCCTCGTCATAAGCTCCATAACGCAGGAAATGAAATGAAATATAATTTATTCACATAAAATAGAGACATTAGGATGAAGTGTGATGGGTATACTCGTAGATCGTCTATCTTGCCAGCGCAGGGCATGTGAAATTTAGGCGAAGTGAATTTAACATGCATGTGGGTAGACAACATAGTAAATAATAAAATGGTAACTATATTATTAAATTGACACAACTTGATTCATTAGACCATTAAAAATTATTACCATATTACCGATTTAATGTCTATTATTATTACATTCACATGATTCGATTGATATTGAAGCAGACAACAAAAGTTTTTTCTCTATAAAAAAACCAGTTGTCCATGTGAGGGACAAGTTATTATTATACATGGAAAAATGCTTATGGGAATATCAGGACATACTTGAGCCATCACGTTGGTACCCAATCTATAATCATAATCTTAATATTTATTTGCATCATGTTGTTAATACATAACTGGTACATAGCGGTAGTATATCACCACATTGTTGGATAGTTCCTGTAAATATAATACCTATGGACAGAAATAAAGCCAAACATTTTCAATTCAGTTAGTTACACAATATTCGGGCCTAACATACCAAGGTATAAAATGTACAGTGACATCCAGTTATATTTACAACCACTAATAGTTGGAACTCCGTCTACAAATTATAAGCGAACAGTCCCGATCTCGCCGCATGTTTTCAATGTTTTCCTCGGGCCCCAAAACTTTCGCCGCCGAAATTTGGGTTCGACGATGTTTGTTTACATTCAGTTTTTGGGGATCCCAATTTAAACTATCGCAGCTTTTATTTGTCATTTAGTAGGACATTTGTCGTTTCGCGGTGTGTTCTGGCCGACCCTTTGTTTGCCGTCGTGAATTTATCCCGCCAATGTTTTGATTCTGCCGAATTTCGGTATAATTTGTCTTGGAATAATGGGCCCGGTAAATCTTTAATTAGGGTCGCGCACACTGGACAGCATTTACGTGTTAATTTCGCTTAGAGTTGTAATGTTACATGCAAGTTCTTCAATACCAGCCTAAAATACATATGTATGTTTATATTATTCAAGTTCTCAAAAGTACATTATCATATTATATATTTTTATTTCCTTTAAAAGTTTAAAAAGAATGACTAAGTTCTTGTTACAGAAATCAAATAACTTCAACGCCTCTTCCATTACTATAAATTATATACACTACCTATTGCACCTATGTACAGTTTTACTTTTGTTCAATAAATTGAAAATTATTATAAATACTTTTTCAGTTATTAACTCCTGATTAATTAACAAGAAGACAAACACACAACACAAAGCTTGCTTTAAATCTAAACATACGTAACTAAAAATTAATGGCCGCCAATCACTAAAGGTTTTAATTTAAATTCGAAACACATGTCACAAATCGTTCGAATACCCATCATAAACGAGTGACGGACACTAAAGCGCTGCCGAATGTGTTAAACAATTTGATACGCGGTTACAGTGACATTTTTATGTGACGATATTTCGGTAGGACGCGAGTCTTTAATTGCCACTATTAAATGCATGCTTGCGACAGATCGTCGACCGATAGATGGCTTTGTCTTCTTTTTTTCAAATGAACTATGCGCCCCTCTTTGTCACATGTCACCATTTCACTCGCATAGAAAAGAGACAGATACATTTTTAGTGTTTCGGCAGTGTGGGATTATCGTAATGAAAGCCGGAAATTCGTTAACGAATATGGCAGCGCTTCGTTAAATTTAATGTGTGTTTGTTTAATGAATGAATGCCTTTTAAAATTTCCATATGTTGCTGCTCTGTTTTTAATCCTTAACCGTTTTCGTTCCCTCTCGTTTTAAAACTTCTGTCTCTATCAGCCAGCTGACGTCATAAGAATTGGATTTAACGCCACGGGTGGCATCATTAGCGTCGACCTCGAGCTCTTCCGTCTCTTTCACTATTTTATACCCCGAAATTGCAGAATTAAGGCTTCCGTATTCATCCATCAAGGGAATACCGTGAAATTTCGTTCGTGGAAAGTACCCCTTAATCCTTAAGACGAATATCTCAAACTTACGAACAGAGCGGTGTAATCGCGAGGTTGTGACAAGCGAAAAAAAATGTATAATTCGTCACTTAATCCGAGCATCTAGGGGATCGCCTCTTACAAATATCTAGCATTAAACCTGACAGACGCAGTGTTTTTTTCACTCTCGAGTGAAATATCAAAGCACAAGAAGAAATGTTATTATAAAAACCTTACACCTCAATATAAATAACTGAAAAACTTGGTTTTGAAATTAAATAAATATTTACTTTGGATCGCTGGTTAAAACCTTCAAAGGTGAAATTTTAACAGTTCACTAAGCATACAATTTCAATGGAGTCACGTTTATAGTCCGAACGGAATACACTTAAGCGAGATAAGTTAACGACGCAAAAAAATAAAGACTGTTTTTCCACGTATATTCTTTGTAGCATTTTGTGTCGAAAAAAATATGTAAGTGACTCCTTTTAAACGGACCAACTATCCTTTTACATTTGAAATAGCATTTCAGAATGCATTTTATAAGAACGATAAAAATCATTAAATTTATTTTTACAAAACCATGTTTAAATGTTTAATTAATTATTTAGGGGTTAGTTTTTATTTCTTTATAAACAAAGTACAAATCCTTACATAGCTTCTCTAAAAATCTTTATTAAACGTTTAAGTATGTTATGTTCTATTGAACAATACGAGTATAAAAAGTACCTTTATAAGTGCTCAAAGATATTGAGTAGTCCTAGTATATAGTAAGGATACTATTTTTCAATACGCAGCGCCCTATGGAAGTAATAGCTCGTGTGCCGATACCTTTATGTGGTAAACGACTACAAAGCTGCCTCCTTAGTCTGCTCCATGGCACAAAGGGGTTCGGTATCAGTTTGCCGACCCGGGACCCAAAAAAGTCCTTTGAAGGACCAATCCTTTAATACTAATTGAATCATAATTTAGAAGACGGAAAGTTTCTTTTTATGTAAATATTTCGGCTCAAAGGCCTGGGAAATGGGACTGTAATAGTCTTGAGTTTGGCCCGTCTGCAGTGTAGAGGTTGGATTAAAATTTATTCCTATTCAATTTGTATTTCCATGATAATTTGTCTGTGATGACCTCGATATGTCCAATTTCTTTTTTTTCTGATGTTTTTGCATTGTGCCTGGGCGGCCTCGGTGGGATTGAATTTAAATTCTATTCAAGATGTAAATAGCGTCTCGTTGTCGGCAGGCCTATTGGGAATGACAACTGTCGAATAGAATTTGACCCCAATTGCCGAAAAGTAACCAATTCGATAGGATTCCTCGTAACAACGTTTATATTATTTTGAAAGATCCTTTGCGTAAATATAAGAATGCAGGTTCGGAAGAGTAACATTAACTATGGCAATTTAAAAGTACTCTCATGTTTTAAAGTTCTCTCACTAATCGTTACGTGAAACTTTTAATAATATTTTATTGTGTCCATTTTTTTAAATATGTTGTGAAAAGCCTCCAAAAAGCATTAGTTGTGACTTCTAATGGAATAATTTCCTTTCAACATACATTAATGTCGACATATGAAGAGATTACCAAGACTAACCCTTTCACGAGTAAAATCAAAAAACAATTTACCGTCGCACGCGGCCCGTCGATAAATCTCAGGCGCAATTTCCGAAATTTTTCTATCTCGAAGATTTACACCGAACGGTTCATCTAGAAAGAAAATCGCACCTCCAATCGTATTATCGATCCCTGTTTGGTACAATTTGAGCGCTGCGCGAGCAATTTTCAAACTTAAATGAAAATATCGGGAAGACAACGGGGAGCTTGGCGACGTTGGGTATAAAACGAAAGGGACGCTTTGGTGAACTTGCCGTACGAAATAAGAAGGTTATCTACTCGGTAACGGGGGTGCTAACCAGATGGTGTTTATTCATAACAGTGCAATTTTAAAGGAAATTTCTCATTATCATCTTATCGAAAAGACAACAACTTATTTGCTCACTTCGAAGGATTTCCACAATGCCCCTTATTGTGCACTGCAAGCCTTGCGACTCCCTTTTCCAGCGAGACTTTCACCAGACCAATTGTACAATAGTACGTGGTTAAGCTTTTCTGTGTTAGCTTCTATATGACCCAAGTCTTATCTACCTCACTGATTTTGAGATACACAAGACAATGCAGACGTACTGTGCTCCTGTGCACTGTAGTCGCGAGGACTTGCCGATAGCTTCCATTCGCAGTCGGGGCGCGCAGTAAAGCGTCCTTTGTCCTGCCTTTAGCACTGAGAAATTTACTTTGCCTTTATTCAATGTCTCCGGTAGTAGATTCCAATTTCTTTCGTACAGTTTTGGTAAACTTCATCCGTGGATGTTAAATATATACTTTAAAATACTTTTTAACCGACTTCATAAAAAAAGACTTCAAAAAAGGAGGAGGTTATCAATTCGACTGTATTTTTTTATGTTTGTTACTTGTTGTTGTTACTCAGAACTTTCGACTGGGTGAACCGATTTTGATGATTCTTTCTTTATTTGAATGCTGGTGCATCCCATATGGTCCCATTTTAATCCCAAAAGAAGGCAGGCACCGGAACTCAGTTTGTGATTTCCTACTATGAGATAGGCATTTCTCGTTTTCTTCGCTTGTCTCATTTAAACGGCGCGGCGCTGTCTCATACGAGCAGCGTGTTTAGTAGGTCTACCCATATTCGCTATTGATAAATAGATCGAAACGAATCACTAAAAAGCGAGAAATAAACAAAAATTTATCAAAAAAAAACCGACTCCAAAAAACTACCTAAGATATATTTTCCTAATAAAATGATTGTCTATAAGCAGTCTAAAAATTTTTTTTTATTTGTTTCTTTAAGTGGATTGCCAGTAAATATTTGGTGTTTGCTTGTTTGTCATAATATGTGTTCTGTTAGATGTGATGTTAAGTATATGGCAGTCCCATAGTTTTTAAGAATACAAAATTGAGTATCATCATCATCATCTCGGCCAAAAAAACGTCCACTGCTGGACAAAGGCCTCCCCCAAGGATACATGTAAAATTGAGTATAATAAAGCTTAATTGCAAGTAAATTGAACAAACTAAACTACGCAATATTTTTTTTTTATTTTTAGTGCAATTTTATCAGACAAACTTTTGGGAGTCTTGTGTTAAATTTTTTTAGACAAAGTTTGGCGCCGTTTTAGTATGTACTTAAAATTATCAAAAATCTATTTTACTGTTTTGTTTACATACTTAACGGTTAAAATGTAATTAAACTATTATATTATTATTATTCTGATGTAATTTATTTTGTAAAAGAGTATGTTCGAAATTAATCACTTTTTACGAAATATCGCGTTTAATTATCACTTTAAATCTTTAATCGCCGTGGTGGTCACCAGGACCGACAAACAATACATTTTCTAATGTGTCTGGTTCTGCGGCAGTCAACTTGTTAAATAATATAAAAGTAAATATGTTTTTTCAATACATTTTTTTACTCCATAAATATTTACTCCTAAAAGAAGCGTAGGTACAGGCGAATCCGTAGAACAGTCAATTCGCAACTTAAATTCAATTGACATCGTCGAAATCATTTCGGTAATGCATTTATACCAGTCTTCGCAAATACTTAGCATCAAACTTTCATGCAATTCTAAGTAACGGTTATTGTATAAATCAAATTGGTTTTCCATTCAACTTATAATTTATGTAAGATAACAATTCTCCACCGTTGAAGCTCTCAGCGGGCTGCTATTTACATCGTTAGATTTTCATTTTGACCTTACAGCTACAAGGGCATTGTTCAACCGAGCACTGAACAAGCGCTCGATACCGGCTCTAACGAACAATAGACCGATACAGAGTATGACGAATAAAATAGTGGACCGAAATCATGGCTGCTTAACTCCAGTAACCCCGACTTATGTTGACAAAATGGAATCGGGGCTGTTTGTGAACTTTTAGAACCTGACTTTTTTCATTTTTATTAGCTCTAACTTGCATTGAGCGGTCTTTTCAGCTGACTTTAATTCGAAATTTAAATAACAAACACCGTCGTACGTCATAAAATATTTTATGATATAAAATTGCTGAACTGTAGATTGTAGATATTACACTGGTAATTGTGAGTTGTACGATGGTTGTATTTGAGCATAAAAAATTAAAGTCATAGGTAAAGTTATGTTACAATACATGGAATCACACATTACTTCGATAAATATTTAAATTTCCACAATGTCATCGAAGACTCAGCTGCTTTATCTGCACTATTATGGGGCCCTTGACGATCCCCGTCGATACAATAAATTATAGTTTCCAAATAAAATACAGCTCCAAGATACGGTGCAACAACAAAGGAGAATGAGATATAAGGAAAAGTGGCAATTTCGGTGCCCTATGCGAAATTTTCCTGTCAATACCGTATTACTTTCAATGACAACTTTATGAGAGACAAGATAAAAGCTATTTTTGTTTAGTCTAGGACGGGCGATGAGTGTGAGGCTTAATACGAATGCCATGTTCACGTTTTTTTCACGAGAGGGGCGTTAAGTTTCTTGGTGTATCGTTCAATGTCTCTCAAACTTGTGAGATTAATTCACACTTATCATTCTGTGGTTCAAGATAAGAAGTTTTCTAGTTTCTTTTATACGAATTTCCTGAATTAAATATTTATAAAATACAATGAAAAAGTTAAATGCCTACCCGACCCAGCCAGGAATCGTACCATTCGTACTTGGGTCTTCCGCAATCCGGGCGGCTGCACTGACCATTAGGTATGCTACCGGCATGACCCAGGTTCGATTCCTGGCTGGGTCGGGTAGGCATTTATTTGTTTCACTGTATTTTATAAATATTTAATTCTTTTATATGAATTAGTTTAGTCAAAGCTACCATTGCGTTAAGAATTTTAAAGTGATCTGAAGTGACGTAGTACGAAATTAGTTCGAGCCATGTTTTGAACGTGCTCTTCGGTGTAACAAATAATTCTATACTATTGATTATTCATTCGGACTGCCGATGCCGATGTATGTGCGATGGTACTGGAAAATTACAGGGTAGTAGTAGCATTAACCTTTAAAGAAACTGTCTCAATGCTTGATAAAACCTCTATCATTGAAAGTACAAGTCATCGCTACATTTAATGGGTATGAGTCTAATGACAAAAATAGATAATGAAGAAATAAAAAAATTTGACCTTTTTTTCTAAAAATTAAAAAAATAAAATGAACGGTTCAATTGGCAGAAGTAAATCGCAATATCATCATTTGTGCTAATGTCAGGGTGATTGTTTAAAATCATTGGAAACAAGAGCTTTATTGACTTCAAGCCAGAACATCTAATAAATAATACATAGAAGAAAATCTATTTTAACTTTAAATTAACGTTCTTAAATTCCAAATTCCTCAAAAGGCATTCATCTTTTGTGATCTCTCGCATTACATCTCGCTTTTTGCGTTGCATACAAACCGGAGGTTCCGTAATCCGATAGCTACAAAATCGAATTTCTTTCACACAACAATGTGTAACTGTAGTGAAAATTCCTGAAGAAGTTGTTAACAAAAATACGCCGGCGCTGTGCCTGCGGGCCCCTGATAAGCAGAGGGATACGTACTAAACACCCGCCGAGGGAATCGCTCAGGAGGTGGTTCAAGTGAATGACGTGAAGCGTGCTACTATTTGCAAGATTTAAACGTTTACGCTGCATTATTAAAACTGAACTACTGACGGATTACAAACACTTAACGAGTCGAAATTTAATATATAATGATACTTATATGATGATATCAAAATGTCAGCAGGCTCGACCTGGATCAGAAAGGCCACAGACCGCACAATGATAAGAAAAATTGGAGAGACATACGTCCAGCAGTGGACATCACTAAGCTGAAAGAAAGGAAGGAAGGAAGAAAGGAACACGTCGAAACATCGTGTGATACCTATATTAACGTATTTGATTTATAAAACTAACATACTCAAGATTTAAAAAGACTAATGTCTGTTGTTACATTGATCACATTTCTAAGTCAATTGTTGACTCAATGGATGCAACTACCAAGCCAAGATTTTCTGATTTGTAATTGTTCATACGGAAAAGTCTAAGTTCAGCAGTGGGGCGTTTATAGGCTAAAAATGATGATTACATTACATGATGACACTTAATGACAATTATTGACACTTCATTCAAAAATAACATCAAATAAAAAAAAAATAGTAGACAATAAGGACTTAGTTCGATGCTTGCATTTGTTATTTAGAAGAAATTGCCAAGATTAAAAATAAAGTATTTCGGAGTGAAGGGGAAAACGTGTTTTCTTATGACTTAAGCCAATTTTAAGTAGGTATTTTCAAACTGTTAGCAGCAAACCCAAAGGTTCCCAACTCAGATGATGGTGTTTTCAAAGAAAACGTGTATTGATGAGTTAATTAACCTTCATCTGGACCCCGAATTTTACTTGAGATTCCCATTATTTGCGCAAAACTCCAATTTAACGATTTGAGTTAATTTCAGGACTCGTGAAAGTAAATTATGAAGCTATTAATATTTTGTGTATAGCTTTTAGAAATACGTTTTCGGATTCTTGTAGGTTATTTGGAATTTTCATTACAAACTAATCTGAAAGTTTATGTAATCTGTGTAAATGTAAATAAGTTAGATGCCAATTAAACGTTTTGTTACAATTACTAATATTTACATCAATTAATAATAAAAACACAAATGTTGAACAAATTTCCACGAGCAGGATTTGAACCCGCACCCTTCTGACATACCGGGTCAGGTGCTCTTCCAATTGAGCTATCGTTGTTCTACGGTACGATAGCTGTTTTGTTTTTTGTTTTTGTAATTTGTTCGCATTAAAATTTGCGTTAAAAATTATATAAACATTTCAATGAATAATTTTATTAACTGGCTCACTTACTTTATCACGGTACACAGAAATTATCAGTACAGGGACTAATCGAAAATCGTTCATCTTTTTACCTGAAACAAAAAAAGGGTTTTTATTTTTTATTTATTTAAGGGCCAACAAAATTCAAATTATGTATTTTTTTTAATCCTTAAAGTTCCTCTTTCGTTTAATCATAATATTATAAAATATGTTTGTAGTTATATATTATTATTCGTAATTTTTGTTACGATCAAATTTTGTTTAAAAATTTCCACCACTGGGATTAAACCCTGCACCCATGACATACCGGGTCAGGTGCACTTCCTACGCTATATGGCTCTGTCCAACCCTCTGAAAGTGGATTAATTTCGGCGCGTTAAACAGAGCAGAGAGAAAATATGTTTAATTCAATAAGTTACTTTTTTTGTCAACATAAGGCTGACATTATTCTGTTTAACTCAAATGTGATACAAATTAAACGATATCATTGGTTTGGAGCGAGGGTGCGTCAGCGGCACGCGGCGGGCGCGGCGCGGCGCTGCGTTTGGCACCTCCACTTTATTATCTATGCGTTTCGACACTGCACTTGGAATGGCGAATTTTGGTGCGAATTTTGATAAATAGTAGTTACATATTTTGTTTCTAAAGTTCACGCGAACATTTAACATTGATCAAAAACACTTTTTTTATAACGAATAGTTTTTCGTATTATTTGATTTTATCTACATATTCTTTATCATCATCATCAATCTATATTAGCCCACTGCTGGACATCGGCCTCTCCAAGTGCTCGCTACTGAGCACAATTCGCGGCTACACATATTCATATCATGTAAACATAATGATTATAGTAAATTGAATCACATGGGATTACCAATTGAAGACTTTTATAAAAATATTTTTTTGTAAGTCGTAAGTTTTTTATACTTAGGTCTTTTTTAATAAAAACCTGTCGGAAAAAAGATGCTTTTAAAATTAACTTATTTTTATGACATTATTGAAATATTGGTCTCATTTAGTTACTTCAGTCAAAAGCAAAACGAAGAATCAACAATATTTCTATATGCAAAATATTAAAAATCAATTCTATTGACTGCATTGTTGAGAATGAGGAGTATTTTTATTATCTTCAAAGCTCTAAATTCATAAAATATCTGGAACTTAAAGTGTCTATGCCAGTAACACAGTTTATAACTCAATTTTGTTGTTTTGTCTTCTTACATTTTTACAAGCGGAGTCCTGAGATTAACTCAATTTAAGAGGCTGCGCGCGTTCTTTTGTTTCAAAAGTAAAAAGTAGAAAATTTCGATGAGAGTTTTAATGGGCCCCGCGGAAGCGAACTGTAAGTCGAAGTGTTATTATTGTTTTATGAATTATGTATGTGGAAATTAAGCGTTTTAAAATATGCAAGCAACGAAATTCGCAGATAAAAATTCATTGGTGCGCCGAAATGAAGCGATGTTCTTTTGAGTTGTGGTAATTTATGCTTACTTTTTTCGGTGTTCCAATTTGTTGGAGTTTCAGGTGGAGTGTCCATCTTAATATCACCTTTTAGCTGAGAGCTTTCATTTAACTGAGCTGGCAAATCACTGACATAATATGTGGTCTAGTGGTTAAGACTACTGGTCGCAGACGCATAGGACTCAGGTTCGATTCCCAGCGGGGCGGTATGTTTTATAGTCAGTTTGGTTGATGGTAGGGCTTGTTTGTCCGCTTGGCTAGCTACCACCACCTTATCTAAATATGTCGCCATAACATCAATGTTTGTAGCATTGTTGTGTTCCGGCAGCTAGAGATAAGATAGCCAGTGCCTCATTAGTTGAGGAGGAGATAGGTGAAGTGCGCTTCTACCTTCGGCCTTATCATCTCTTAACATCAAGTTTAATAAAGGCCCAAGTACTTACCCGTAATGAATAAAAAAACATGTAAGTAACTTGTGCGGCTCTAGCTTTTATTCTGAGCTCCATAACTTTACTAACCTCATACCCTTTAACCTTTTCACCGCCCAACTATCCTGCACGCGATGTCCCGCTGTACGCCAACGTATAAATGTATTTTAATAAAGTAGGTACAAAGAAGAACTTCTATAGAAGTGCTGGCGTGGACGGCACGAAAATCTCGAACTTCTATAGAAGTTGTTGGCGGTAAAAAGGTTAAACTGGATGAGCAATGCACGAGCAGCTTAGCAGCAGATATAGGTATGAAAGTTGTGGTCATCCATAAGAGTTATCTGCCAGAACCAAACCATCGGCTAGATGATGTTTATAAACGAAACAAAGAAACAAAGACTCTTATTCCTCATCCAAATGCTAATCCTGAGAGCTACAATGCCATGAGTTTCGCTAAACGAAACGGTAATCAAATACGACGAACCCAACTGTTACGAACGCAGTTTTGAAAGAAATTACAATCCGTACATTGCGGAACAAGACAACAACAGCACCGGGGTTCCAGAACATTCCAGTACAGTTCCGGAACTTCGTATTGCTGGCACAATTTTTTGTTTGCCCCAAACTTGCCGTCGAGTCATTGCGTTAACAAGGTGGAACAATGTCCCTAAATTGTCTTTGCACCTACCCTCGTGTTAGTCTTAACTATTGATTTACCTTCATTTTCTTTTAAAATACACGATTCCAAAGTGCTTATCTACTGAGTTGATATTTCATTTCATTTTATACATATTTTTAAACAAGTCGTAGTTTAGAGTAGTCAATACAGGAATTTGTCATGCTCAAATATAAATATATATATATATAAATGTATGGTATTTTATTGATGAAAAACTGTCTCCCAATATTTACAAATTGCCACTCACTCACGTCTCACACCTTCGGGAACCTCACGAAAGAAATCTGGATTATCCTAAATTAGATATGCGGTAACGAGCAAGCTACCTTCATTGTAATGTGTTTTCTTTGCTAAGGGGAAAACCAATTTTCTTTCGTAAAACATCAAAATATCTAAGTCAAGTTGGGGATAATCTTTTGAGTCGGCGGTAAGTATCTTACTTGGCATTATTACTTTACTTGTGCTACCGAGACGGGCACCGTTGTGTGCGAGTACGGAAAGCTTTTTCGTTGATTTTTCTTGGATGTAATTGTATTTACGTCGAATCATTTGTATATGAAGCTTCTTAAAATTAAACCGTTATTTCAGATTTAAATTCTTTTGATACGTCAGCGAACTAGGGGTATCGTTGTTTATGTCATTTTCTGATTATGTTTTATGATTCTCTATATATAAGTACATGACATTGCTCGACTTCTCGATTAACCTTATACAAGTTTTTGCATAAACCCTATACCTATTTCTGCCGCAATGCTACAGCATCCTGCAATATCATGTACCCTGAAAAGGAATGAGATTAAGTTTAATTACTGGACATACAGGATTAATTTACAACATTTCTGATTCAACAACACGCTAGTAATATCCATGGTGTTCAGGAGTTATAATAGGCTTCCCATCAGACGGTAATTCGAAGACTCAAAGGAGAAAAATAGTTCTGCTTCAGTCTAAATAAAGTTATTTGATTTGTATTATATTGTGTCACATCTGAGACAGCCTTTTAAGGTTGGCAAGGAAACATTTACTGGCAGTTAAGATTATCAAATAAAGAACGTGCTCTGTTATGCTTCGATAGACGTTAGCTGAAAAAGGTGTCACATGTTAAAGGTAAATGCAAATTCTATCACGTAGACTATAACTCGCGGCAGACAATGTCTCGACGAAATCGGTAAATAAATTGAATGCTTTTGTAGGGGTCGTAAAGCAGTGAGTTCGACTCTTCGGAGCGGAGTTTATCGGAACGGCTCAGTTGGAGATTGAAGGCGTACTTGCAGGTGTTATGGCTGTAGGCGTTTTTACAAGTATGTCAGCGTTTAAAGATGAGATGATCTGCAGACATGATTTGTTTGGAGCGTTTAAAGATGTTATATAGTTGTTGTTGACTACATCCCTTGTTTCTTTACAGTTTTGGGTTGACACAATTGCGTTGGTGGGTACTTCTATTAGTATATACACATTTTAGTTTATGGGGTGGAACATATAGTCTTGAAGAAAGAGAACTCCTTAGGAAGGAATTCTATGATACGTGTCAATTTTATTGTATGAAGAAGGACTTTGGCTTAGCGCAGTGGGACACTATATAGGCTATTGCTTTTTTTATGATAATAATGTTATAGATGATATTCGAAAAGTTAGAATATACACAATAACAATACAATACACTTTCAATAATGTTTACCCTTTCCTACACAGTATAAACTAAAATAGTAGTAACTTAAAAAATATAAAACTCATTACCTACCTACTCTATTTATGATTCGCCAAATTAGTTTTACGATGGTGTTAATCCGCGGGCGAAAACACCGGTCCAGTTAAATATTACCATATTCCCCCGCAGCCATTGCATTATTTATTAGGAAAAAGTTTATATTTTCACAACATAACCTCACAGATGCTACGCTCACCTGTGCCCGTCATTACCATACCGGATAACTGAAAAACGACCCTAACTATGAGTTACAAGGTGTGTTTTTGTGTGTAAAGGAAGGTTATGTTTTTGTTTTATAGTTGTTTGTTCGAGTAGGCACCGCAATTGTTTGTGTGTAAATAGGACATTCCTGTTAAGGGAGACTACGGTGGTGATACTTGTTGGTGACTTTTAAATTATGTTAAATGTTGCCAATGTTTTTAACAATTCCTTAAAACTTTATTTGTTATTTTTTACTAGAATGAGTCCTTAACAGACAGAAGTGTGTCTTAATTATCTTAGTAGTTTTTAGTTAATATATAAATTGTATCGGGGCTGTCCCTAAACTGTAATGTACATTGGAATCGTATAATTCTTTACTTTAGTTTAATTTTATTCAGACTACATGATGCAGGCTTGTCAAGCGGATAGTCGGGGTTTTTCTATATGATTAATGTTTTGTTCTATAATATTAGTTGGTAAGGCAAATAAAGTATTACATTTGAAATGGTTTCAAATATTATGTATTGTACCCCAACATAGTTTAATAACTTGTAGAATTAGAATATTATACTTAGTAATAATTATATTTTGTATTACTTTTAAATTATTGCATCTAGTCTTACTAACTGTACTTTAGCATTTTACGAATAAAGTAGATGATTCTAGTTATTTTCCTTAGAGTTTAAAATTGCTCTTTATTGTGCACAATCCTTAGATAAAATTGTATATGATGGCCATAACAAAATCGTCATAGTAATTTTCGTGGCGAGCGAATTGTGTCTAGCGAAATGTTTTATTTAAACGTTTAGAATTATCCGCGGTACCTACGTTTTTAAACGGCGCATTCTGTTTATGGATGGTAATGATACGATAGTGCATCGCGTGTACCCACTCACCCCTTTTTTTCTTGGGTATTTTCGAGAACTTATGAAGAACCCCTTGAGTCGAGAAGCCGGTGATGGCGCGAGTCGGTCCCGACCTCGAAATTTGAAATTGTTCAAGTTTGATTAGCTGTTAGGTGGAACAGTTTTCGGTTTATATTTGTTTTTTGGTTGAAATGCGGTTCCCGTGATTAAAACTTTCTTTTTCGATGCGATTGGGTTTTGTTCAACGTTGTCTTTTGGTATTTTCTTTTGTGAAATAACATTTGTCAACATCTTATGAGATAGTGAGCTCGATGGCGCAGTGATTAGAGTTGCAATCTTGTGAGTTAAGCTACTCTCCTAAAGCCGGTCACAGGATGAATCACAAAATTATAATATCTCGAGCTCCTCCTCGCTTCATGAAACATTGTTATGGCGTTTGTACCGGTCGTTGTCATAAAGTGGCGCGAAACAGCCACAGTTGTGAAAGATTGTGTTCTATATTGTAGCCTCAGACAGGCAATGTTTGCATTGAAATAAAAATAAACATAATTAAGAGATAAATCACTGTCCAGAGACATAGGTCGATCGATAAAGCAACTAGCCAACTACAAATCAAAATGTTGCAGTGCCTTAACGACCTACGGGAATACGTAATGCGGTAACACCGCACACATAACCATTAGTTAATTGTGTTAATAACAAACGTATGACGTCATAACTATCACGGTTAAATCCGCAGAGGCTACCCGTCACTCATTCGCTGTAATGGCTTAATGATTAATTTGCCTTTATCTGCGTATAGCCAATACGTATAGCTCCCTCACTAATATGTTTAACGCCGACTGTGTTAACCACCGTTCGCTCTACACCTTGGGTGTCTACTGTCTAGTGCAAGTTATATTTATTATTTGATCACGTAAACGAAAACGAGAATTTGTATGGCATTGAAGCAGCCTCGTTAACACACGAAGAGAGTAAGTACCTACTTACGTATCTGTGACCGAAGGGCCAAACAAAACTCGCATTTGACAAACTGCCCCCCGACCGCCTAACCGATCGCTTTGACTACGCGTATAGTTTATGACGTCATTTTGCCACCTCGCACCGCATATGAAAGCAATATCAAAAGCTAAAGGCTATAGCTTTCGATATTGCTTTCATAGGCGGCGCGAAACGACAGGATGACGTCATAAACCATACACAAAATCAAAGCGATCGGTTAGGCGGTCGGGCCCCTGGGCCTTGGTGGCCTTGTCTCATCGTGGCCTTTTTGTATAAATGTCAAAATCAGGCCACTGATACACTTAAGGGACGTTTTAGCATAGCAAAATTGAAGCACAGTAGCTGTAATGTTTAATTGGCCGAAAGATGCAATATACAAAGCGCTATCGATAACGTTTCTAGCACTGACAATTATTGACAATGAGCTATTAATTTTAACGGCTTTCAGCGTCACCGCACATCGACCCGCATTTGGCCAAGCAGGTAATCCTATAGCGATGACTGCGTATAAATTATAGTAGACCGTATAATAGTCTTTTCTAAAGTTTACGCGACCACTACACATTGAAATGAAACATCTTTTACGGATCTACTCGCGTTTGCTTTATACATTAGTTTTTAATTAATGTTTATCCTGACATTTCGAACCCTTTGCAGGGTCCGTGGTCACAGGGTTACTGAGGTGTTGGTCGTCTCATAATTAGTTAGTAGCTTGTATACCCTCATTTAAATTTAATCAGGTGCGTTCCGTTTTACGCAGAAAGAGCTAACAATATTTTTTGGCCTGGCAGTATGGTGTTGGGGCTGCAATGGGAGTACTTATTTGAGGTTTATCAAATATGATGTAATGGTTGGGCCTTTGTAGGGCATGTTCGCATACTGCAGACTTATATATAGCGAAATGAAACAACTATTACGGATCTACTCGTGTTTATTTTACACATTAAATAAGTAATGTGTAAAATAAACGCGAGTAGATCCGTAAAAGTTGTTTCATTTCAATGTGTAGTGTTCGCGTAATTAGAAAACATTATATAAAGCGTTAAAGAACACATAGCCGACGTCAAGCATAGGCGCGAAATTAAGTCTGCAGTATGCGAACATGCCCTCCAAAAGAGCAATACATTTTTAATTAACACGAAAATATATTGACGTGTTTATTTTGAAAGTTGGCCGGGTAATGTAACTAGGCCTCGGCCTGAATAAGTGAGGAGACCGCAGCAATCCAGTTAGCCTGTGCAAACAGACACGACAGATCCATTCGATTAACAGTTGGCGAACTGTGTTACGATCCCGATAGTTAGCAACTGACGCGACGGCTAGTCACGTGATTGGTGACCGAAAGCATTCAGATCTAAGCAGATTTTGCTGTGATAAACCTCTAAGAATACAGGACTTAAGGACAGTCACTATAGTTTAAGGACGTATGCATTCTCGTTTAGTGTATCAAGGTGTCTAGCGCTTCTGTGTCATTCTGAACATCCATGAAAGACACAGCAGCTTATGCTGAGACAGGGCCCTTTTACTTCACACACCTACCTAGAACACACCTACACCTATTTTATATTTTTTATTACTCATTTGTTATTTTTTTCTGTCTATCTGTTTTTTTCTTTTTTCTTTTATTGTTGTATAACTGTGTGTGTATGTTAATAAAAAAAATCTATTCTATTCTATTCTATTCTATTCTATTCTATTCTAAGCCTTCCTTTCATCTGATGGTTTGACGATAATGATTTAGGCAGAAACGCACTTAACCTCGTATCCTCGACCACTGAAAAACAACCTGGCTATCTTATATTTTAACTGGCAGAATACAAATATGTCACGGGCGTTGTTGTAACGTCTTCCAACAGTGATCAATGGTAATGTCAGGTTTTTCTGATCTACCTTTTCTTCTACCTTTTCTTGATCGTCCTGGTATGGAAGACTACTAGATTATACCTCTCGGTATAAGAGACAGAAAGTTTAATTTGCCAACGTAACTTGACATCTGTACTCTCAAAGCTATAATTAGACACTTTGTATTTGAAATTAGCTGCTTTTATTACTTTAATAATTATAACTTTAATCAAGACTCCGGTAAGTGAGCAAGGAGCGAGTTATCGGATTGTGCAAACACATGAACGGGTATTATCAGAGCCGTCCAATTCCAAGATGAGATTCCGAGAACTAGTTAGTAATAGAGAGTCGGTGGTCTGTTACTGAGTAGCTCGATGGCGCAGTGGTCAACGCAGCAAGGCCGGTCATTGGACGGGACCAAAAAATTTATTAGCTCGTGCTCTTCAGAAGGTATGTAAAGCCGTTGGTCCCGGCTGCATAAGCAGTCGTTTACAACCACCTATCTGCACTGGGCGCGTAGTGGTTTATGGCTCGTTGTCCCTCTCCCCGTTATCCATCCATAAATAGGGCACATATCCCAGCAGTGGGGGATATGAAATATTGGTGATGATGATGACCTGTTACTGTTGGACATTGGAATCACTATAAGAGTAATATATATAAGTTCTAACCTGATTTTGAACATTGTGGTGAGTTGTGTCCCGATCCCGATCAATCTATCCGCCATTGCTTCTATGGGAAGACCCAGCCCAGCTGTGGGACATTCAAAGGCTGATTGTGATAATTAAGAAGTTCTCCACGCATGTTATTTTTCCAAAGTACACTATTATCGTTGTCTTAACTAACATCGTTTCTATTTTGTTGCAGGTACGCCCCTAATTATTATAATTAGTGAGTTACAAAGGTAAAGCACAGCAATTAGCGTAATTCGTCATTGGACTTAATTAACACGCCAACTCGTCGGATAGATATAATTTGCATGCCCCTAACTTTCTTTTAGTAAGAGAAAAAAATCTAATTAAAAGGCTAATCCTCGCGCCGTCCTGTTTTCAACGAAATCCCGGAGCTCTAGGTGGATACGGAGATTTGAGACCTTTGTGTCTCTGCGACACGCGCACGAAATCAGACACGGAGACAAAATGTAATCTTCCACGTACGTACAGAAACCGGTTTCTGTCAAAAAATAGAGAGACCATTTTTTTAGAGTTAATGCTGATATCCTCTAACGGCCTTTTTAGAGTATATGCTGATATCCTCTAACGGCCTTTTTAGAGTATATGCTGATATCCTCTAACGGCCTTTTTAGAGTATATGCTGATATCCTCCAACGGTCTTTTTAGTGTCACCGGACTTTTTAGGGGGCGGCGAGAAACCCCTTTAGGTTTCTTTAAACTGTGTGATCGAAACACCGTCTGAGGGTTCCTACTAGATTCTTCGAGGTCGGATCATCGAGAGATCGAGAGCGGAACAACCCGAGGGCTCCTTTAAAGGCTAGGAACACGGCTCGGGTTGACCGGGTTGTGGGAGTAGGGAGAAGCGCCCAGATAGAGCGCTTGTCAACCGGGTCTGCGTACTCTTTTTCTACGAGCACGGTGCATGTTTTATCATCTCGAGTATCATGTGAATATGTAGTGGCGTTTTGAGGATCGGGCGGGAAAACCATTGCAATATTTAATAATTTTTTTCTCTCTTTTATTTTTTCTACATGTTGTGATATTGTCTTTTATTATATTTTGTGTTTTTATTTGTGATGGAAAGTGTCCTTTTATGATAGGGCATTTTCCAATATTTTTGACGCTGTAAGGGAGAAAAGAGCTTGACACTATTGCTGAGTTTGCCGGTTCTTCTCAGTACAAGGTCTCCCGCCCAGAGTAGACTTACGAACCGATGGCATAATGACGTTCGCAAGAGCTATTTGTAGTAGCCTAAACTGAATAAATCATTTTAAATTTTGAGTATCGACAAACCGAACAGCAAACGTGTACGTTCGTCAAAGTTAGCGTTAGGGACTTAGATGAATGATTGGTCTCGCTGCGCTCCACTATATACCGCGCTACCTAAAAACGATAGCTCCATGAATACGGCAACTGAATATTGTAGTGTGTGTAAGAACGGTGTCCTTTGTATTTCTTGTAGTATTATTTTTACACAGTTTAACTACGCAAACTGGCATTTTACTTCGGTTTATGACCAAAATTTAACAAAACATTCGGTACGCGCACCTCACACGCCGACTTCAGCGTAGTATTTTTTGCCGCATTTAACAAGTACGCCGGCGGGCGGTATCTAGTCTAGCGCAGCGAGACCAATCATTCATCTGAGGTTAGGGACTTGGTCGCTGATTAAAATTCGAAATTCAAATTTAGATCTCGGTGAATTCTTGGAATGCACGGTGTCGCGAGGACGTGAACCAAAATGAGATCGCTTCGTAGGTACGCTCGTGCTCAAATGAGTCCTTTGTGGTTCTATCGCTCATTCGCTCGTTCGTTGGTTGCATGTGACGCGGCAGTTGTCAATTGTTAATTTGATAACCGGCATTGTGTGGAAAATGAGATAATTCGAGCTTACCCATTTCGCCGTATGTTTGCATTGTTCGACATTTGATTGTGCCGAGTTATCGAATTTGAGTGGCATTATTCAATTTGCAGATGGACCGAGCTATCTGCATCCATATAGAACACAATAAAGGGGAATGGAATTTTTGTTAGGTACCCAACAAGCCAGTTGTTTTTATAAACTTCCTTTTAAACTGAACGCTGAGTAGTGAGTAGTGTTCCGTAGTGTGAATAATTCAAGCAAAGTTGTCCTAATGACGAATAAAGTTTTTTGCTTACGTAATCTGTGATTAAAAAATCCTTTGGCCTTAAATAAAGTCCATAAAGCCCCAAGTAGGCGGGCAGAAAGTTTTAATAAACCAGTAAACATGTTAAACAAACATAAATAGTTGCCGAGCGCTAATTAGTCCGACTTTGAGTTATGGACTTCCATTTAATTAGTCAAAGAATGATTAGCTATTGAAATAGACTTACTTTGCTGATTTATAAATTTTGCCTGCTGTATTCGAGTAAATAATTGGACGTTATATACCGTGGCTAGTTTCTTAGTTTTAGCAAATCGTACTATTTTTGCTTGGCAGGCGAAATAATACGCTCTGTCCTACTATGCAACTGCTATCAGCCGAAATGCCGCTTATCAAACTTTAGGAATACTATCAAGACACGATTTCCCTCCTTCCTATGATGTGGGGTAGTTCAAACGAGGCGTTAAGAGGCACCTTGCGGGCCGGCAGAGTGAGGGTAACTGATGCTGCGTTGTTTTCACGCTGCACCAGTTGTCGTCGCATCTGGATTCCATATTCACTTAACATCAAGTGAATTTTTGTTTTTTTTTATACTTAGCACGGCAAATGACTCCATACCACCTGATGTTAAGTGGAAATGGAGTCCAGACGCGAAGTTAACTGGTGCAGCGTGAAAACAACGCAGCATCAGTCAACCTCATTCTGCCGGCCCACAAGGTGCTTCTTCACGCCTCGTTTGAAGGACCCAATATCATAGGAAGGAGGGAAAACGTGTGTGTGGGAAAATGGAATCATTTGCCGTGCTAAGTATAAAATAGCGGCCAAGTGCGAGTCGGACTCGCCCATGAAGGGTTCCGTAGCAAGAAACATAATATAAAAGTTCTTGTAGTTCGTTTATGTTTATGAAATGAAATGTTTTTTTTTATATTTGAGTTGATTGAATGAAAGGTAATTTGCTGTTTACGATTTATGACGTATTAAAAAAAAACTACTTACTAGATCTCATTCAAACCAATTTTCGGTGGAAGTTTGCATGGTTTTTTTAGTTTTGTCATTCTCTTATTTTAGAAGTTACAGGGGAGACACACATTTTACCACTTTGGAAGTGTCTCTCGCGCAAACTATTCAGTTTAGATAAAAATGATATTAGAAACCTCAATATCATTTTTGAAGACCTATCCATAGATACCCCACACGAAAGGGTTTGATGAAATAAAAATTTTGAGTTTCAATTCTAAGTATGGGGAACCCCCAAAATTTATTGTTTTTTTTTCCATTTTTGTGTGAAAATCTTAATGCGGTTCACAGAATACATCTACTTACCAAGTTTCAACAGTATAGTTCTTATAGTTTCTGAAAAAAGTGGCTGTGACATACGGGCGCGGGCGGACAGACAGACAGACAGACAGACATGACGAATCCATAAGGGTTCCGTTTTTTGCCATTTGGCTACGGAACCCTAAAATAATTGTCGCCATAAAACGCACCAAGTGACACGGTGATCAATCTCATTAGCAAATCTTTTCATTGTCGTCACTTTAAAAGAAATGAGATTGAAGACGCTTTTATTAAGTTGAGTAACTTATTAAAAGTGAGGATAGGCGTAATTAACCGTCAGTCATGATGATACTTTTTATGAGATTGCCAGTCATGTTTTAATAATGAAATTTATATAAATAAACTTTTCTACACACACACCAATTATCTAGCCCAAGAGAAGCTTCGTTATGAAACTCGTTAAATGGCTATTAGACACCGGATAAACATACTTAAATACATACTTATTATACATAGAAAACAGCCAGACCCGAGACAATTTAGAAAAACAATAATTTCTAACTTGACCCGACCGGGGATCGAACCCGAGACCTCAGATATGGCGACACCATGAAAACCGGTGTACAAACCACTCGACCAAGGAGGTCGTCAAAATTTAATCTATATACTATTTAGTGAAGAGTAACGTAACTTTGTGACTTTGTTTGTTTGTCGGGGCTATTCTCTGGAATTACGGGTTCAATTCCAAAAAATTCTTTCACTGATAGAATGCTTTAAACCTTGTGGGTAACATAGACTATATTTTATATTGAAAAAAATGGTTTTTTTTCTTGAAAATCAAAGTATTGAATTTTGTTTATACAGACGACAGCAGACCAACATACCACAAAATACCAAATTTCTTTGATACATTCTGAACCTTAGCGTTTGGGTATAAAGATCAATATCGATTAGAGAAATTTGACAGTTTGGGTTAGGTCGATGTGCAGGCATGTGTACAATACGAAATCTACGTGGACAAAGTCGCGGGAATTGTGCTAGTTATGAATTTGAGCTAACCAGCGTTCTATTATAACGGGGGTAAACGTAAACTTGTTAAAACGAGTATAGGCATTATGGCATACCGTTTTTATACGTTATACACATACACAAATGTTGAAAAAATTCCACGAGCAGGATTTGAATCTGCACCCTTCTGACATACCGGGTCAGGTGATCTCCCAATTGAGCTATCGTGGTTCTAACCGGCCCGCCGAAATTATTCAATACTATTTACTTTTTTACTTTGAAAGCCAAAGGCGCCCATTCAATGTCAACAATTACCGTCATTAACATCCGATTATAATATTTTTGCAAATACTAAAGATCACTTAAAAAGTAGGCAAGCTATTTATGAAATGTTTTTTTTTTTTTTGTAAAAATACAATTTTTTTTTAAAAATCCTGCTCGTGGAAATTTTTTCAACATTTGTGTTTTTGTAATTTGTTCGCAACAAAATTTGCGTTAAAAATTATATAAACAAAACAAAAACATTTTATAATTAGTTTGCGTTAATCCCCTTTAAATTTTTAAAAATATCTATGAATTGCTTTCACATATTCGTTGAAAAGTGTTTACAAACATTTAGAAATAACGTATCATATTATAACTTCGTTGTAAGTACATGAGTATGGGTATGTGTATATATGGTATGTATGGGGCGGCAACACAATGAACTGTTGTAGAAATAATAATGACATGGAGATATTTTTTCATAAAATAATAAAATTTAGATTTTTTTAAAGCATCCTCCGCTGGGCTTCCTATTGTTGCCTTTCCACGCATTGTTGTACGGACTATCTTTGTTTGTATTTACGTATACATATGTGTAGGTATATTTTATTAAATTGTTGTCATACTGTGTGTGCACGATTTAAGTTTGCTCAATTTTTATTTATTTAACTTTCTAGCCAGCTGAAAGAAGTTCTCCTTTTATTTCTTTATTTTAAAGATAATTTATGAATAACAATTTTTGTGGCTACAGCACTGCGAAATTTGAATCATTAAGTATATCATTGAATACAATTCCAAGTAGGTACCCGATGTTATTACTTTTTTTTAAACTACTGATATTGTCAAAATATTAAAGCGTGCTCAATTTGAAAGGTGTCCGATACAAAACCTTAGTATTTAAAAAAGAACAATAAGCAGATTTAATTACGAAACTGTTCCTCAAACGCCCCCGCTGACCATAGTTTTTAATTTTAGCTGTAATTAGATTTTTCTAGGAAATCCTTTTAATGTCAGCGCACTAACTAAGCAACGCGTTCGTAGGCGGAGTATCAAAGCAAAGGAAAAGTTATTAAAAGTAAGAAGGGGCTGGATAAATAAAAATTAAAAATAAAATAGTTTTAATTTTGAAAAAAATATCATACAAGTACATATATCATATTATATGCTAGCAGAAGTATTGTTAAGCTCAGGCTGCTTCGTCTCTGCTTGGAATAAAACCTACCACTGGGACCACTATCCCGGGTTTGATTCCCGATTAGGAGAACTATGGCAAGTTGGTGACAGGGCTGGTATTAAGTCCGCCTGAATATTCATCGCTGTATTATCTAACCTTGTCGCCTTATTAACAATATCATTAACTAAAGGTAAGATATCCAGATCTTCAGTGGATGATGGTGGTGAGAATTCCTAGCGAAACCATGATAGGGTGTAGTCATCGATCGATGAGTGTAGTGGACTAAACCTAATCAATACTTACCGTGAATGTGGGGTTAAAATATATCACTTTCTCAATGCTCGCGTATCAACTCCAACCTGAGATCCCTGTATCGAAGACCATTAAAAGACAAAACTAAGTTCACGCATTATATCTATTCTATTCATATACTACTTACTTGAAAAGGAAGAAAGAGGAAACTATGGCGAGTATATACTATATATCTTTATATTTATAAATCTTCTGTGCGTGTGTTTGTAATTGAACATTCTCAACATTCTCATTCTAAACGGCTGGACCGATTTTGACTATACTTGCCATGGTTTCCCCTTTCTCCTTCCCGATAATTGCACAAGACGTTGTGCAGAAACTACAGTCCGCTTAACATCTAAACAGCCATTATAACATTTCAATGTTGCAAAAGGTCAAGAATTATTCAAAGTTCATCTCTCAAGACTGTTTAAATTGCTAAACTAACATCATCGCGCGCAGATAGTGCAGCTACCAGGCTATCATGGCCTTGCAAGGGTCGGCACGAGTCGTTTACATTTTCAATTGAGCCGGACTCTGCGGCCGAGGGCGGTGCATTAACATAATTGCAGCAGCTACTATATTGATTGGCCAGCTCGCGGGAAGGTGCACTCTTGCTACCAGGCGAACAGGAGTACTGTGGAGTGATGTAAATTGAAAACTATGCGCACGTTCATGAAACGGGTTACGACTTGTCGTGCTAGTAGCCTACATCACAAGTGATAGTATTAGGTCCTTACCTATGAAATTGACGTTTTGTATGAACATTTTTTATAAAATTTTATTTTTCATTCTAAAGTTTTTTTTATTTTCTTAGCATCTATTTTATGTTAACACTATAAAAATTGTAGAGTGGTGTGTTTGTTTCACTAGCTAAATATAGCAGACATTAAAAAGAAAAAAATCAAGTCCCTTCAAAGCTGCAATGAAACAAAAGGTCAATTCCGCGAACAAAAAAAGGAAGTCAATTTAAAAAAAAAATTGGGTGAGAAAGATACAAAATTAATAATCATTGTTATTACTGAAGCCTAAGTAACATAGTCCTAATTAAAGATGTATAATAATATTAACAACCGGTATCGACTTTTAGAAGTAATACACCTTTTAATAAGTGAGAAAAAAAACGTAAATTTCATAGGTAAGGACCTAATATTTTAAAATGTTTAGATGGATTTTTGAATCCATCTAAACATTGAAAGATATGACATGAAAAGTATTGGTCAAGTTATGGCCCGCCATGTTTTCCGGCCCTAAGCTACTCTACTGCACCCCCCTATCCGTATATCAGTAGGCGTTCCGGCCGTCAGTAGCCCACGCCCACGGTGGCTTGTAGATACGATCACGAGCGCAGCCCGTAATAGTCCCACTCTTTTCATCCCAATTGAAATATTAAGCCGTGTTATCTTAACATTTGAATATTGGTAGCTCATTGAACAGTATTATTACAGTCGATAAATTCAACGAAATTTGTTATTTGAATCCGAAATGTGAACTTTGAACTCACGAACAAACTTCTATTATCACAAGTTTATCACATTAAAATTAATGACCGTGAATGTTCTTTGAACAAGTAGAGTTCTTATTAATAAGATTTTAAATTCATTGCCAGATAAATAACATCGTTATTAAAAATCTGTTAAGAGAAAAGTTTGTGTTTATTTTGCCGATATGATAATTAAAAATGTACGTCTAGTAAAACATTCTGAACCTTTAACATCTTAAAAACTATTGGAATTATTCAGCTGCAATTTTTAAAAATATCTTTTATTTCTTAAAAGACAGAACTTGCACTCATTTAAATTGAAACTACAAGTGGAATGAAATTACAAATCTATGTGCATTTTATTTTACATATTATTTTGCTTGGTGTCTCCGTTTTCCCTAATAAGAGTCCAGACAGTTCAAAGTTATTTCAAATATCAGCAGTTTCGCCAAATATCTTTTCTTCGTCTATATAATAAAGAGCTCATACACAAATAACGAAGACTGTTTGATAAGTTAGTTAAGAAAAGAATTCTGATATATTTCTAAAAATAGAATCACTGAACACAATATGCCCACGATCTATAATAATAACATTAATACCATGGATGTTCCAATATTTTCGACACTCAAATACACTCCAACGCTCGCCAACTTTAACTTAGACAATTTAGTAACTTTCCATAGCATCCAACGGCTTCATCTTATCTAAGATTGCCCCATGAACAACAAATAAAATTTTATGCCGCCTTTTGCTATCCACTCCTTCTGAAGGGGCAAATAAAATGGCTAGCAATAAAACATCGTAACGTATTTGTCATTCAAAATCGCGAACCACGTCTCGGGCAGCCGTAACGGATCCCAGATCTTGGTCCGCACGCGTTTTGAATTTGCAATTTTATTTGATTTCCGATTTAAAATTTTATTACGCCACCCCCTTATTCAGCACAGTCGACAATCAAAGGCACACATGACAATTTCCTTGGTTTTAAGCGTGGCGTTGCCAGGAGAAAATTCACATTCACATTTTCGAATTGGAAATATCTTGGAGTGTCACAAAGTTGACGATGCATGTTTTGATTTCAGGACATTGTAGATTTGACTTTGTCTTCATACTAAGGTAACAATATACCAGTAAACTTTTACGGTTATTCCAAATGTTGACTAAACTTAAACTTTGTTTAAAACTGATGGTTGACTGATGGAATATAGAGATATCATCACATTATTGATTATACTGATGATTAGTAATCGTTTTGAAATAACAGGATAAATACATTCAAATTAATAACATAATAACATTCAAATGTGTACTGACAACATCTCAAAGATCTGTCTCTTTATCGCACGATTCATCACATTTTATTTCTTTCCCTTTCTGTCTGGTATGTAATTTAAAAATATAGATACGTTTTTATTTGGGGAAACCTGCATACCGTCCCGCAAGGTGTAGTTAAAACGTCGTCTAAGATGGATCGGTACATCAGAAAGGGAAAAATTAAGGTTTCGCGGCAATATTTTAAATTTATTTGCGTCTACGATGCAAATTATGAAATAGAGATGGGGGATATTTTATTTTCTTCCCTTTAATCGAATAGGGGAGCATTGTTAATGCCACGAGGGCCCAAACTGTTTGCTTTGCGCTCTCGTTTGATGGAAGCTAAATTATTATGCTATTTATTGGTTGTGGAAGTTGTAAATCCTTTGAAATTCCTATGGTTCCGTGCACAAAGATGTTGCGGGACCGCATTTCAACTAGTTCAAGTTAACATAAAATAACTCCGCGTGTATGCTTAGTTCCATTTTAATTTAGTTTGTGCTTTGTGGTATTATTTATTTTCTTAAACGCTCTGAATTAATCTGGTGCCGTTCGCATTGAAACTGGCAGATAACCTACTTGAGGAATGGTTCAGTTTATTTTGTATAGTATTGAAAATTTCAAAGTAATATAACTTGAATCACGTTAACAATACTATGAGCTGCCATATAACCGCGCCCGGAATAGGTACAATATCTTTAACAAGCTCCATATTTCCAATAATAAGCGGGAAGAACAAAAACTAATCTAACTCGAACACTCGTAAAGATAACATAGGTCGATCCCATGGGTCCTTCCACTATTTAGCCGCCTTTACAACTCTGTCGAAGTAAGCCCGTCGATAATTTAGTAGTGGCGCAGTCGGGGCAGACGGCCCCCGGACGGTGCGACAGGGTCCTAATCGGAAATGAAACTGGCTACGGCTGCGCCCTTGGCAATCAAAAGTCGTTGGATTATTGTTATTACCTATCGGTTTTAATGGTCTGGACGTTGATAATTCCCTATTGCTGGCACCGCGTTGGACAATAAACTTTTTGTTCTCGCGATAAATTATGTAAAGAGACAAGCCTTGGTACAGCA
Organism: Eudonia lacustrata; assembly: GCA_947562085.1. Lineage (NCBI taxonomy): Eukaryota > Metazoa > Arthropoda > Insecta > Lepidoptera > Crambidae > Eudonia > Eudonia lacustrata. The sequence goes on from OX387316.1 coordinate 22,117,817, forward strand.
TATTTATTGTGTATTCGTGCACGCTTGTGTTTACTTCACGGAATCGCCTTGTTTAGTCTAGAGATGAGACCATTAGTCTTAGATTTAGGGTTTAACTTTCATCATCATCGTCATCATTTTTAGCCAGTATCTACCCACTGCTGTCCATAGGCCTCCTCCATGCTACGCCATTCCCTTCTGTTTTGAGCTGATTGCATCCAGGGTTTTCCAGCGAAGAGCTCTATATCTCCGGCCCATCAAGCTGATGTTCAGCCAGCGCTCCGCTTACCTGCAGCCATTCCTTGAGTGTCATAGAGGGTAGATAATTATTGTTATTGGTTCGGTTGGTCGTAAGCATTGTTATGTTTGTCTGGCTAGCTCCCACCTCCCACTACCTTATCTAAGTCTAGTGCTATAACAACGATGTTAGTTCCGTTCCGTTCAACGATGTTACTTTTATGTTCCGACAGTTGGAATAAGATCACCAGTTCCTGTATAGTTGAGGATTTTAGGTGAAATGTGCTTCGGCCTTCGGTCCTATGATCGCTTATCAAACGCTATGATGATGCTATTGCGGTTCTAAACCTCTTTACAATTGTAGGCTAATTGTAACACATGAAGTCGTTGGTCCCAACTGTTGTAAGACTGCAATATTTGAAAGTGCACAGAATTACATAGGCCAGCGTGCTAGTAGATTATGATCCGATCTCTCCATATATTTCAGTTTATGTAGGCGTCAGTAGATCGCACCACGAGATCTTAAGTTGGAAACACTAATTTTATGCGAAGATAAAGCCGACTTCATACTTTATGACGATACAATGTTTCAACCCACCTATCCGATTTCAATGCCGCTCCATGATTACAATACAGATGCTTTCTAATTTAGAACCAAGTCCTTGTAGCAGAAGAAGAAGTAGGGACTTCTAGTGTGCCTAGTGCGACTTTTATTCCCCATGCGATCACGTTCACAAAATCGTTTATTGAAATGAAACAACTTTTACGGATCTACTCGCGTTTATTGTACACATTACTTATTTAATGTTTATCCTGACGTTTCGAACCGTTTTTTTTTCGTTTATTTTTTTTTTGTGTGTAGTGTGTTTGTTTTTTTTTAGTGGTATTTTTCAACTTATCTCGTTTGTCAATTTTCTTTCTTTTAACGTGGTCGAAGGTGAATCAAACTCTGGCAAGCTAATCAGGTGCACGACCATACTAGTTATGTACTGATTGATGCCTGGGTGTTTTATTACTCGCCAACGACATGGGCCTTTTGACGTTTAGGGACCAGTGGCTGTAGCCAAAGTAACATTAAGAAAACGATAGCGAAGTTCGAAAAAAATAAAATGTATGGGATTGACATAAGATTGACAACGTGATTTAGCGCGGTTTATGTCAATCCCATACATTTTACTCTTTTCGAACTTCGCTATCGTTTTCTTAATGTTACTTTGGCTAAGCCTACTGTTCTTAATTTGTCTTTTTCTGCTTATGACCTGTTCTGTATTTGACCACTTCTTGATAAGGCTAGTTCTCTTAAAGACCATTTCTTCTTTTGACCACTTCCTTATTTGACTACCTTGGATACGGTGTGCATAAATCGGTCAACATGAGCTTAGGCTTGTAGCCCCAAGAACCTTCGTGATTCCGGCTCTATTACCCTTTACGATCTAGTAAATTATAGAAACACTAATTTTACTTAATTTAATAATACTGTTATATAGTATTTTTTAATGAAATTGTACGTTCGAAATAAAAGAAAAAACTGATTATTTTACTTATAAGTTTACGCAAATGTTGTTGCGAACAAATTACAATTTAAAAAAGTCAAAGTGGTGAAAAAATTCCACGAGCGGGATTCGAACCCGCACCCCATGACATGCCGGTTCAGGTGCACTACCAACTAATGACGTAGTTGTCGACATTGAATATGGCTCCTTTAGCAAAGTAAAAGTAGATAGTGTTGATTAATTTCGGCGAGTTGGATTGAGCCACGATAGCATAGTTGGCAGTGCACCTGACCCGGCATGTCATGGGGTGCGGGTTTGAATCCTGCTCGTGGAATTTTTCAACAATTTGTCTTTTTTCTAATTAGAAAAAACTGATGTTGTGTAAGCTCACAGTTATATAAAATATATTTCTTTATTCCTGTGGAGCCCCCGCCCAGAGCATGTCTGGTTATAATTTATGGTTATACAACCTTATTTTTAGTTTATACGAAAACCGAAACACGGGTCAAATATTTTCATTTAAAGAATCCGTACAAAAAAAATTAAAATAATATCTTGAAAACTCACGAAGTTACAAGCTTTTTGTGCTGCCCCGTTGTGTGTTTTAGTAGGGAATAATTTATTTGAGATTTTGTAAATATTATTTGGGCAAATGTAACATGTATAAAAAATATTGAAATCGATTCTATTACTGATTCTGAACAAACAGTTTTCAGGTTTCGTATAAACTAAAAATAACATTGTATATACGCTTATTTTGTTGCAAACCATTTTTTTTCATCTCTGTTCAGTAATTTAGGCAGGAGGATCTAAAAAAAATTGCCATCCCTCCAGTCACGTTGTAGACTTTATTGGTATGTACCTGTATGTTAGTCTATAAGGTATATGCCTTTTACGAGCAGGATTCGCATCCGAATCGTCTTGACTGGATTGTTACTAAAAACCTGGGAGTTGTGTGGGGTTGATCACAGATTCGGATGTGACCGACCCACTAAACTGTCCCAACCGCTGGGCTGGGACCTGGTATTCGAAGAGTCTTTCACGAACAACTTTGTGGCCTGATAATAAAAAAGATTTTTGTTAACAAATTCCTAGCTATAAAACTTGACGCGAATAAATTATAAGGTAGAATGTTGAGGTCCATTCTTGTAGACAACAGTCCTGGCAGCATCTCAGACAATGAGGGGTGAACTTGTACCCCAGCAATCTGCACAGCGATCGCTGACCCGGCCGCGTTCAGCGATGACCCCAACAATAGAGCCTTTGAACTTAGGGACACACTGGCGATTAGTTCCTGTCTGCTAGAATATTGTTAAAATGTATTTTTCCCGATATACTTTTTTAACATTCTCGCCGAACATATTTGGGTAAGAAAAGTTTTGATTAAAGACAAAGATTTAAATTCAGATCAGCTATTTGGGGGGTATACAGTATAACTATGTAAGATTATATGATTTTTTACCATTCTTATAGAACTCTTTTGGAAAGAGGACTGTTTCAGTTTTAAAAGAAGATTTAGATAGAATTCAAACTATTAAGGTACATCTTACCATGTAACTAGGAATATAATGTGCCCTTGGCTGGTAATTGAACCCGAGACCTCTAGGTATGAGACAGATAAGACAGGTAGCCTTTTCACTAGACCATAGAGGCAGATCGTCCCAATCCGTTTAATGTTTGACTCAATTCAAGCTCTAATAAACATGGAATTTACTAAAATCATTTTCCCCTTTTAATTCAGCTGTGATTACAAGTGATTCAAAAAATTGTGGTGTTCCATTATTTTTATTCTCTTTGGTCAATACCTCCGTTGTGAAGCCGTGATAAAGATGACCACTCGCAGCTGCGAACCCGAGAGGCCAACTTCGACGAACTGCGCGGAAACTCACCGAACTTTTTATTAAGAACCCTCCACGAAATTCCTTGAAGATGGAAAAAAACGTCGGCAAAAAAGAACATTCGTTTTCGTTTAAGCTTCAGTTTACATTTTGCTGAAATTCTTTTTTTTGTTGCACCGACTCTTTGGTCTAGTGGGAAGACCTTTAAACCTGGTGAACTCCGTAAATTTGTATATTCCCGAACATTATCGGTGAAGGGTAACTTAACAATACTATTTAATTTATTTACATGTTACTTACATGTATTTACATACTATTAAACATAGGTAGCAATAAACTGAAAAATAGAAACATGACTTACTAAACACAAAAAAACAAAACAAATACCTATATATAAAAAATGTCCTCCAACTTTTGGCTCACGGGAGCGGTCCAAACAAAGCTGGCAACGCAACGTTACTTCTGTGTTATCTTATCTTATCTTAGTGGGGCCTGCTGAGGGTTCCCTCTCTCAGTAACACGTCGACCGATCGGGATCTTTTGTGCAACTCCATCCTTTCAATCTTCTTCTTACCTCTGTGTTACTAACAATACTAAAAAAGTTTTTTTTTCTTAATTTGTCTATGGCTCAAAGTCCGCATTGTCTGTGGTGTCAGCCCTCCAGATATCGCGGGCAGTCGTGACGTCGCGTCGCGTCCGTCGTGCCGCTCCTCCGCCCCGGCCCGACTGTCAGCGTATCAGCTAAACGCCGTAATGTTGTTACGAGTAGGTACGTAGGTAATTGCCCCGTGATCACCGCCAGGATAGCCGTGTGAAAGTGACTTGATGAGAGAAGCGCACGACGGTGATGCTCTTGACATGTTGCGGCGAAATGTATTGTCTGCGCGAGGGCATACGAATGAGCTCGGGTTTGGTGTGGATGGCTTTATGCAATAATGTTTCCGTTCCGTCTGTTTTAGTTAGAGGTAATGAGTAGACGTTAAAGTTCGGTAAAGATGAAAATGCAGTTTGAGGCAATCAGAAAAATTAAAAAAAAAAGAGTAGACGTAAAATTTTACCGTAGTAGCCATAATGACATATAGGGACCCTAAACCTTTCCTAAATGTTATTATTAGGCATGTTAAACCAATAAAATATTTTATTTTGTAATTTAAGGGACATGTTTCTTATTGCATGTTTCGGTAAATATTAAAAAAATACTTTCATCAATTATCTTTCTTTCCATACTATTTCTTCCTTTATATAATTTCTATATTTAAAAATCTGTAATGCAAAGTTATTTTACTTTTAAAAGTAAAATAACAAAGTTATTTATTCACTTTACACTAGGTATATTAATTGAGATCTTATGAATTTCACTAAGCTTCAATTCGTACCTAAGTTAAGAAGGTCTCCTCTTATACATTTACCATTTCAATTAAACATACAAGTTACATATGACACAAACAACAACATGCGAATGAATATATAATTTAGCAAATTTACATAATTGTACAAATTTCAATTTCCACAATTGCGTCATTAACGCGACTAGTACCTACTGACGCAACAAAAACTATTTAAATATGGCACCTATGCTATTCAAAGCTGCTAACAACGAGGCAAAATGTCGTTTCAATCAATGGGTTAAACGTAACTTGGCATCCTACCGATAATCAGATAGTTCCAGAGATTAGTTGCCAAATGAAGAGCATTAAGCCGATTGGTGTTACTTACTCATCGAATTATTGTAATCAGGAATCTCCAGGCGCTTTGGGGCCTACCTTAGAAATCGATGCGTCGAACTTCGAAATTGGAGTAGTCTTAGCTGTAAATAACGAAAACTACGAATTAAAGCTCTAAAACAAAATAACATAGGACCTTTTTTGTATTACATATTATGAGTAAAGAAATGATTTCGTTCGGAGTCTAGATGCAAAAACAGCAATGGAGCAGTATTTCTGTGCCTCACTAGCCGTTCACCTTCCCGACCAACAAGTTTTGTTAGTTCTTGATAAAGAAAATTTCTATGATACACCAAATCTGTACTTTTATCGATGTTATTTTGTGAAGGAAAGTTCTTAGTTTTATTGCTATTAGTTTCTGATGTAAAGTGTCCTTCTATGATAGGAACTGCATTTTCCAAAAATTTTTACGTAACAAAAAAAAGGGATGAAAGGGACGCTTTTACTGACTTTCTAGCCAGTTTTTCTTAGTACCGCGTGCCGTAAACTTACGAACTGATGGCGTAAAGACATTCACAAGATCGTAAGTATTATTAGTTATGCTTTATAAAAAAACGGAATTGAATTAATTATTTGTTTTTGATGAAAAGTCTATGCTAAACACGCGGTCGATACCAAGAAATTAACTCTGCCAATTACGGTTCAAACTCCGGAGCGCTTTGAAAAATTCCAGAGTAGTTTACTCAATTGCTCGCTCCCTACTCGAATTCGACGGACGCTCGCGCAAGGCCCCATCCCACTCCGTAGTTCGATAGTGGAATTTCGGTAATACCCGCCTTTTTTCCCTTACCACGTGTCGCTCTGTCACTCCGATCGCTCCAACTTATCTGCGGTGATAAGCCATCAGCTTGATTAACAGCCTGTCAAATATACACATCTGGCTTTTGTGTTGGAAGTAATTTTAATTGACGCAGAGCGGGACGTAGGTGCTCGTACTTGATCGGTAACTTAATATTGAACACGAATACCGAACTCTGTTATTCCGTAAGTCGCTCGAGTAATTAAATTACTTATGTTATAATGTTTTCTGTTTAATTTGATTATATGTTTCCCATGTAATGAAACGTTGACTGCTTCGTTGATATACTACTATACTATACAAACTGTCAAATTTCTTCGATAGACTTTAAGCTTAATGTCTATGGTTTATGGTTGAACATTTATTGAAGAAATTTTTGAGTTTTGAATAGTCGGCAGTGCAGGCGTCCTGTACTGAGCTCTTAAATAAATTATGGTAGAAAATTAATAATGATGAAAAAAATAAATATACCCTTGCAAAAGAGTTCGCAAAGATACCGCAATAGAAGTTCCTGTACTCATTCCTGCTTTCCTATGATTTGTTTTTATTTATTTCTCGGTACACACACAGAGATACAACAACAACACATAAAGCAAACGACAAAAACAAACACGATATGTTGCAGCTCCAAAACAATTGTGTACTCACACATGCTGAACAGAACAGTGATTTTAAAATAGAAATAAGGATATAAAATTACAATTGATTGCTTCATTACATTCACAAAGCTACATTACAAATTAAATTATTATTTACACTGAAATTACATATAATTTATAAAAGAATAACAATATAAATATACCTACTCTTATTATCTTATTAAGAGTAAGGCATCGTTACACAATCGCTACTATTCAGTTTGAACCCTCCCCTTAAGGTAAAAAAGAAAATAGATAGTTGCCACGTAATTGATCGACTTTGGAATTCAAAGAAATCTAACCTTTCTGTTATGAAAGAAGGGTACCTATATTTTAACACTATCAAGGTTTTCGATTATAGTAAAGATAGACTTAATACACACACATTAAAACCTATTTCACTTAAAAGTATCTACTTTAATAAGTTGAATGATTCGGCGAATTTGAACAATATATATCACGCAACACAGCATAATGTAGGCGCGCGCTCCATATATTCTTTAAATGGTTATATTATACAATTAGCTCATCCCCAGTGAATGCTGCGGCAATGTGCGGAACCCTCCTTTCACTTGAGATGTATTGTATAACAAATGGTAACGCGCTCACCACCTGTGCCGGTAACGCACTTTGAAACTTCACACTCTATCATATTTAATCATACCTGTTTACTAAGACGCGTATGCAAAAATATATAAGGGGAAATTCACAAAGGTCGGTTACGCTTTACAATATGGTTCACTCAATTTATAGGGCTCGTTATTTGTAATTCTCTGAAGTTGCAAGCTTTTACGCGGTAAGAGAAAGGAGCGGCGTATCGTTTCGCATGTAAATGTATTGTCTCGCGTGCTTATGGACGGCTGCAATTTGTTTAGCCTTTTTCACGAATTCCCAAGATGAGGTTTGTAGGTCATCAATGCTTTTACTTATTAGTATGTCAGTCGGGCAGATGGTCCGTGATGCATGATGATCGATCGCTCATGAAAATAAGTCATTAATTTCCCTAAGCGGGATAATTACACTGAGCAATGTTTACAGGAGGCGAAATGAACATATACCGTTTGGGAACACGATAAAATTACTTAGTTATCAAGAATTATTCGAACGATAACATAACTGCCTATGTGGTCTAGTGGCTAAGACCACCGGTTTAGACCCAGAGGTCCCGGGTTCGATTTCCAGCAAGGGGGGAGTACATGTTTGTGTACTCGATTAAGTTGGTGGTAGGGCTTGTTTGTCCGCCTGGCTAGCTACCATCATCTTATCTAAATATGTCGCCATAACATCAATGTTTGTAGCATTGTTGTGTTCCGGCAGCTAGAGATAAGACAGCCAGTGCCTCACTAGTTGAGGATCCCGGGTGAAGTGCGCTTCCACCATTGGCCTTATCATCACTTAACATCAGGTGAGATCAAGGCACTGAGCTTATCCGTTAATATATAAAAAAAATCTGTTACGTTTCTGAAAGCTACAATCTCATTGGTTTTTATTATTCTTTGTTGAGAAGCTCGATGGCGCTGTGGTTAAGGCGCCTGGTCTGCAATTGCTAAGGTTAAGCAAATTTCGCAAGGGCTGGTCATCGGATGGGTGACCAATAATGTATCATCTTGAGCTCCTCCGTGCTTCGGAAGGCACGTAAAGCCGTTGGTCCCGGCTGCATTAGCAGTCGTTAACAACCACCAATCTAAACTGGGCCCGCGTGGTGGTTTATGGCCTTCTCGTTATCCATCCATAGGGAAGTGTCGTGCCCCAGCAGTGGGGACCTAAAATGTGCTGGTAATGAGATGATGATGATTCTCTGCTGCTCCAAATTATACTACCTCTATAGCTACCTACGTCGAACTCCCGTTACACATTAGGATTGCTGGAAGAGATCCTCCTTTTGAGATTAGTCAACCTTTGCTAATAATTATTAATACATTGTTTTTCGTAACTGAGTTTTGTGCAATAAAAGATATATTACACATACAATACTGAAATATTCCGGGACCAAAATAATAGTATGTCTTGATTTATTTTCTGCTCAGGTACTATTATATTTATGAATAAGTAAAACCGCTGCGCTGTTGAAACTGCGCAAACTTTACTGTAGCCATTTAAATGAGCAACAAACCATTAAAGTTTTATTTTTATTATCATTTATAAGTCTAATGGGGAGTACAGTCGGGAACAAAATTCTCTGAACACTTTGTCAAACCAACTAACAGGTACTTGACAACTTCTAGTAACGCTTCCATGACATGGTACTGTTAGATACGTTACATGCTATACGATTTGGATTGATAATTCAATGTGCTTTGTGCGCGTGGGTTCGAACTTCAGATCCCATTCTCGTCGCGAATGATAGATACGCGAACAGAGACTTGTGAAATGACAAACGATTTGATTTGAGGAGTTCGATGGCGATGGTCAATGCGCCCGGTCTGCAATTGCGTAAGTTAAGCAACTTTCGCAAAGGCCGGTCATAGGATGGGTGACCAATAACTTATCATTTGACGACCTCCTTGGTCGAGTGGTTTGTACACCGGTTTTCATGGTGTCGCCAACTCTGAGGTCCCGGGTTGGATCCTCGGTTGTGTCATTTTTGAAATTATTGTTTTTTTAAATTGTCTCGGGTCTGGGTGTTTTCTATGTATAATAAGTTATGTATTTAAGTATTTTAAGTATGTTTATCCGTTGTCTAGTAACCATTTAACGAGTTTCATAACGAAGCTTCTCTTGGGCTACATAATTTGTGTGAGTGTAGTAATAATTTGTAAAGTTTATTTATTATTAATTTCGAGCTTTTTCTCGCTTCGAAAGATACGTTTAGTCGTTGATCCCGACTGCATTAGCAGTCGTTAACAACCGCCAATCTGCACTGGGCCCGCGTGGTGGTTTACCTCCCGTTCTCCCTATCCATCTATAGCAAAGGCTTGTGCCCCAGCAGTGAAGAAACGATTTGTAGAATACTGATGTTTATAGCTAATTAATTTGTTTAAAAGAATAGACCCAGCAACCAACATACACATCATATGTAACAGGTTCTAAAATGGTCAGTGACTTCCGATGCTGACAAAACAGCTCAGTAGCTTAGTAAAACCAAAAGACACAACTATACAATTTGAGCGAAATGCGTTCGGTTCCCCCGTATATACAGACCCAAAGACGAGTAGTTGTAAGACAACGTTTGCCCTAACCCAAAACCTGATTAACATCTCCCATCTGACGTCGGAATTCATACAAAGACGAAATTTGCATTATAATTCCGCTGTTGGCCCACACGTGTGGCGGAATCTTAGTTCAACTTCAACAAATTACACAAACAGCGTAATCCGTGACGCCGGCACCATGTTAGTCGTCCATGTTTGCCGTGACTGGTAATTACGTAATTGCATAAAACGGGGTGGGCTTTGCGCATCAACTCTGTTCGGCTGTTGACACGGACGGATCGGGATGGATGGCTTTCGGTTGATTGCGAGACTTCTGTGCGAATACCGGCTGATAGTACGCATGGCGCTCAAAATCTTTTGTAATGCGGTGTACGCTGATATTAAGACGACGCATTGGTAATTTACGTGGCGGGGATCTTGATTTTTCTCAACAATTACAAAACATATGAAAGTGATATTTGATGACATGATTTTTCATTTAATTGACTTCATTTTGTTAGTTGCAGAAACACGATTATTCAACTTTTATAACAGAGAAAACAATATCAAAGTAACCTCTTTTAAAACATAGATTCACATTTTACAGGCTAACCAGACCGATTTAAGCATCAAAATTTTCTTAGTAGATTAGTCTTAACACACCCTTCAAAATTGTAGTTCATTTTTTTAAATAATTTGTAGTTTTAATTTGAAGGAAAAAAAACAGTTTTTCTTATGGTACGGGGCGTCAACACTCCGTATGAGATTTATTGTTTAGCGGTGCGTCGCCTTAAGAGTAGGTTAGACTACCAGCTCTCGGCGGCGGTATTTCCGGACCGTTATGACTTAGGGATCTTCAAGAAACGGGCCTATTCCTTCATTAAAGGCCGGCAACGTGTCTGCGATTCCTCTGATTTTGCGAGTGTCCATGGGCGGCGGTGATTACTCTCCATCAGGTGACCCGCCTGCTCGTTTGCCTCCTTCTTTTATGTAAAAAAAGGTTAAAATTTGTTTGTAGTCGTAACCGATATTACTTGATTGCAAAAAATGGGTTCGGCTTTATGAATAAACTTAACTCGGGTGTTGATATGGGGATGGATGACTTTCAGTTGATTGCGAGACTTATGTGCTAAAGACGGTGACAATGATTGTACAGACGTTTTCGTGGCTCAACAGACAAGGGGCCAGTTAACATGTTGAATGTACATTTTTCTTAAATCATGCCTGAGAACCAAAATTTACATTATACAAATCAATGATTTTAATATACGTTTTTGGCATTTTTAAGCTTTTATATCATTTCATAATAATCTATATATTAATACGAGAAGCAAAAACTTTGTACCCCTTTTTACGAAAATTGCGCGAATAGAGGAGTATGAAATTTAGCGCACTTATAGTTTATGTAGAGAAGGAGTGCAGAATGTTATATTTTTTTTAATTATGCATAAAAAATACATTAGGTAAATCAATAAAACAAACATTACACACACTACCATGTATTTGACACACACGCATATTAATGTATTTGTATATTTAATAATTATAATTATATAAACTCATACCTAAATTGCAATTTGTAACAATGCTTAATTTAATCAGCTCATGTCATGTGTCCACATTATATCTAACCAGTGTAAATTTTGGTTTAGTACTGTAAGTATACTGATGTAATTATAAATAAATAAATAAATAAATTTGACACACGCATATTTATACTCTTTTCAAAAATTTCAAAAATGGAAGAGGTGCGGTCGAAATTTGTTAATGCCAATCCAAACTCACATTCTATCTTTTTTAATCTTTCATTGCTCAGGATACAATCCGTGCAGCCTCAATAAAATTACCGTCGATTTTCGACTACTGGGCGACCCCTAGTTTCATATAAATCTCTATATATTGTGGAAGCAACCATCATATTCCTTGTTTAATTAACTTTATCATTAATCAGTAAACTATGTAAGGGTGTATCGAAAAGGGTCGTTAATCTAAATTCTATATTAATTTCATATTGTTTATTGTTACAGGTAAGCGACAGTTCTGCGACTCGAACGGTACAGAGTACAAATTGGTAAGTTACTTATATAAGACTACATACTCGTATACTCGTTTATGGAACAGTTATGTAATATTAAGGATTAAACGGTTCTTTTTTTGTTTTGAACAATGATTTAGACACAGTTATAGCTATAAAACTAAACTTAATACAGAATTTTAAAAAATTGATAAAATGTTTTTTTTTTAATTTGTTGAACATAGCTACACTATAAAGTAAAAGTAAAATAGCCTATAACTGTCCCACTGCTGGGCAAAGGCCTCCATAATTGAAATCAAGTCATCGCTACAATTGATTAATCACCACGCTTGCCAAATGCGGGTTGATGATCACAAACCCGGGATATGCATCAAAAAATCCGAAACACACTTTGCTTAACCTGGTAATCGAACCCGGGGCTTTCGGGTATCGGACCGAGCGCGTTGCCACTCGGCCACCGAGGAGTGCACACACTATAACATAACTGAAAGCACATGAGTAAATGTGTGATTGAAAGTGCAACTGGGCCCGGTGAATATCAGAGGGCACCTTCGTCAAAAGGGTTCAAACCTCTTTCGTGCAAAATTATGGCAACACTTTTCTAAATTGTTATATTTTGTTCGTAAAAAAGTTTTGTTAAAATTTATAATATTATTAGGTCCTTACCTATGAAATTGACGTTTTTTTCTCACTTATTAATAGGTGTATTACTTCTAAAAGTCAATACCGGTTGTTAATATTATCATAAGGACTATTTAACTTAGGCTTCAGTAATAACAATGATTATTAATTTTGTGTCTTTATCGCCCAATATTTTTTTTTAAATTGACTACTTTTTGTGTTCGCGGAATTGTCTTTTTGTTTCATTGTAGCTTTGAAGGGACTTGATTTTTTTTCTTTTTAATGTCTGCTATATTTAGCTAGTGAAACAAACACACTCCTCTACAATTTTTATAGTGTTAACATAAATAGATGCTAAGAAAATAAAAAAAAACGTTAGTATGAAAAATAAAATTTTATAAAAAATCTTCATACAAAACGTCAATTTCATAGGTAAGGACCTAATATTTACTCATAATATTACATATTAAAAATAACAGCTTTCACAGCTGTTGAAAGCCGCTGGAACTAAGTATGCATGTGTGGAAACAATTAGCGGCATAATGTAGAGTTCAAGGGCGGTTTTAAAAAAAGCCCACAACTAATTTGCTAAAAAAAGAGTATGAAAACTAAAGCTTCATATTGATGTAGGTTTTGTTAACAAGTTCGTGTACAAATATAAATTATATTGCCTCGAATCACGTACACCGTGTTATCTGATCAGTTTACAGTTTGCCCCAATTTGTGAGCGATGGCGATTAATACTTATTAAACTTGTGTTACTAAAAATATATTAAAATACTAACATCGCCTAAGGCAGTGCACCTGACCCGGCATGTCATGGGGTGCGGATTCGAGTCTCGCTCGTGGAATTTTTTCAACACTTTGTCTTCTTTCAAATCGTCTAAGCCCCCTACAAATAAACAAACAATAAGGTCCGAATAGTTATTCCGTGTTTTGTTCCTGTCATGTCAACGGCATAGCGACATTCATAAGAGCTACTTGTAGCCTAAACTGAATAAATGATTTTTGAATTTGAATTTGAATTTGAATTTCAATTTAGAGTAAAAGATACTAAACACGGAATGACTATTCAAAACCCTAAGTGCCTTACAAATAAACAAAGAATAAGGTCCGAATAGTTATTCCATGTTTTGTCTCTTTTACTGTAATTTGAAATAAAGTTTACATGACAGGGACAAAACACGGAGTAACTATTCGGACCTTATTCTTTGTTTATTTGTAAGGGGCTAATGGTTTTGTTTAGAACCCTATACTCAACAACTTTTTTTTTTTTTTACTGGTTATAGGCAGGCATTTGACTACACCTCACCTGATGTTAAGTGACGGTGCGGTCGAGGATGGAACATGCCTGCCTAGAAATAGCCTATTCACTCTAGCCTTGAAGAGGTCCAGATTATACCTTTCAGGGAACACATTCACAGGCAGCGCGTTCCATTCCCTAGCTGTACGCACTAAGAAAGTTGAACCGAATCGGCTCGTGCGACAAGGTGGCATATCTACAACATAGGGATGGAACTTGCGCCTCGCGCTCCGATAGCGGAAAGTGGATGGTGGGATTAGGTCGTGCAACTCCTTCGCGCACTCCCCGAAATGAATCCTGTAGAAGACCGACAGACGAGCCACCCTACGCCGATGTTCTAGATTTTGCAGCTTGGCGTCTATCAGGGCAGGGTCACCAATGAGTCTCTTAGCTCGTTTCTCAATCGAGTCCAAAGCAGCCAGATGGTATTTAGCTGATCCATCCCAAAGGTGGCAGCAGTACTCCATACATGATCGAACTTGTGCTTGATAAAGTTGGAGCAGCTGTTCTGGCGTGAAGTACCGCCTGACCTTAGAGAGAACCCCCAGTTTTTTTAGCTGCAGTCTTTGCTTTGGACTCGATGTACTGCCCGAAGTTGAGGTTGGACGAGAGCTCAACACCTAAGAGCTGTAGGCTGTCAGTCATAGCTACAGTCACATTCCGGAAAGTCGGAGCCAGGTGAAATGGGCTCCGCTTAGCTGAGAACAAACAAGCCTGTGTTTTGGCAGCGTTGAATGTGACCAAATTGGCATCGCCCCAATCGGATACTGCTTGGAGGGCTTCGTTCAAGCGGCTAACCATGGCCTCTCGACAAGAGTCGACATCTTGTCTGCCAGCCCCTGCACTCGACATGTATCTATCCGCAACGGTGCTATCGTCTGCGTACCCAAAGGTACCGGGCACAAGCAGGTCGTTTATATGAAGCAGGAATAGGGTTGCGGATAGAACCGATCCCTGAGGCACACCGGCATCGATAGCCTTTTGATCCGATGAGTAGCCGTCGAGGACAACGCGTATCGATCTTCCCTTCAGGAAATCAGATATCCAAGCGCAAAAGTTAGCAGGAAGACCAAATGATGGGAGCTTGCTTATAAGGCTCGCGTGCCAAACCCTGTCAAAGGCCTTTGAGATATCGAGGGACACCGCAAGGGCCTCTCCATATTTCTCAATGGCCTCACTCCATAGATGTGTGGCATATATTAGAAGGTCCCCAGTTGAGCGGCCTCGGCGGAATCCATATTGGCGGTCGCTGAGGAGATCGTTACCTTCCAAATGGGCCAGGAGTTTATTATTCAGTGCACGTTCCATAATCTTACAGAGTATGGACGTGACTGAGATGGGTCGATTATTAGCAGGGTCAGCTCGACTGCCTTTTTTGGGCACGGGTTGCACGTTAGCAAGCTTCCATGACTCCGGTACAATGCCTGTTTCAAGTGAGAGGCGGTACAGGCGTGTGAGGGATGGAGACAACTCGGGAGCACATGAACGCAGAACTATTGCTGGTATGCCATCAGGTCCGTTCGCCTTGTTCACGTCCAGGGTTTGCAGGATTTTTAGGATCTCTTTCTGGTGAATGCGCACTTCAGCCATAGAGCAGTCAGCACGGGATGAGATTGGTAGAGTTTTCCCAGCAGAGTCCAGACGCGAATTCTCCGCAAAAAGAGAGACAAATAAATTTGCTTTCTCTTCCGCAGAGTGGGCAAGAGAACCGTCAGGCTTCAGCAATGGTGGTAGGGATGGCCGACTGAAATTGGATTCCACCGCTTTTGCCAGGGACCAAAAAACCTTACTACCTAGGGGGTAAGAGGCTAATTTAGCCCCGATCCGGCTTATGTGGTTGAATCGAGCTCTGCGTAGTGTCCTTTTACACGACTTAGCGGCTTGGTTAAAGGCTCTCTTCAGAAAACGAGTCAGCATTAAACCACGGGCGAGCTTTGCCATGTGATGTTACGTCCGAGTACGGTATAAAATACTCCATACCCTGCCGTATCACCGCGGTAACGGCTTCAGCACAGCTCGTCGGATCTCCTGAATTGAAGCAAACCCTCCGCCAAGGGTAGGACGAGAAAAAGTGACGCATTTCATCCCAATCTGCTGACCTGTATCGCCACACCCGTCTTGGGCCACAAGGGCAAATTTCAGGTGGAAACTGAACAACTTTCCCCAAGAAAGCAATGTCACCGCATTTATCATCATCATCATCAACCTATATTAGTTTATTGCTGGACATGGCCTCTGAGCACGCCACGGAGCACGATCCGCGGCTGCAGTTATCCAGCTCTTGCCAGCCACCTTGCCAAACTTCACGTATATGTCATCATCATCATCTCAGCCAAAAAACGTCCACAGCTGGACAAAGGCCTCCCCCAAGGATCTCCACAACGACCGGTTTTGTGCTACATTTAATAAAACTAGTCTCCTTATGTAATATAAAGCTTTTATATTTAATTAATATGATTTATATTAAGAAACAAGTAAATATAATTTTTTTTTTTTTTATTGTGAGATGGGCTTGCTCTTGGCCTCATTCTAATCCCTAGGGCTAAGAAGAGGCCGACGATGGGACAAGCTTGCCCAGAAATAGCCTATTCACTCGGGCTTTAAAAACTTTAGGGTTATATGCACTCGGGAACACAGACGCCGGCAGGGAATTCCACTCTTTGGCTGTACGCATTATAAATGTAGAAGCAAAACGCTTAGTGCGCAGAATATGTTTCGAAACGCACTTGAATCCGTGGTTCCAGTTTTTGGGCCACATATTTCTGTCAATTATCAAACAAGCGCGTTAGCACTGATGTCATGAATAGATTAAAAGATCATTATTTTGCGTACAATGCGACGCAGCGTAAGCGGTGCACATCTCTGGTGCGCAGGGTACGCGCCAGCCCTAACAGGAGGATGTTTTCAAATCGATTTGACTGCCAGTACATGAACCATGCCGCTATGGTTCATGTAGTGACATCATAACGATATGCCTAATTTTGTTTTCAATTAATTTTTTATTTTAATTGTGTTTTTAATTATTTTATTTAAATTTGATTTTTGATATGATTTTAATTTTGTTTTTAAATTTGATTTTAATTGTGACTTAATTATTTTATTTAAATTTGATTTTGTATTTTAATATTTTTGAATAATGAAATCCAAAGTGGTCGAAATAAATGTATTTTATATTTATTTTTATTATAATTAACGGTTGCAAGTTACAATTTAACCATGAGACCACGGACCCTCCGACTTTTGACTTACTATGTACTCGTTACTTAACTGAAAGCCTGTGGTTAACTACTACAAAGCACAGAAGGTGTAAAATTAAATTATTCCAGTTTCGAACGGTATAACAACGTCAAAATCTTTAGTGAAAATCACTAATTACAACCCAACGGCGGACCTATTTTCCTTATCACCACTATATCAGGAAAGTTAACCCCCGGCGATGTTACAAGCACCAATTATGATGCGGTCGTATTTTCACGGGCAGGGTCTGAAACACCCCGCTTTTTAAAAGCAGGCACCGAACGGAAGTGGATCGTCGGGCCGGCCGAAATTTATAACCCCCCACCGACCGGTTGAAATCGGGGGTGTAAATTGGTTAATGCAAGGGGTCGAAAACACTATTGCAGGGATTGTACACTAGCCCCGGGCTCATTAATGATTTAGGATAATCTGAATATTAATGATTTATCTTTTTGATGAGTAACGAAATGCTTGCGACGGCAGCGGCGCGGGCGGTGGCTTTGCACCGATGGACATAATGATAAGGGGTGCTAATGACGTTTAAGTGAATGACATTAAAACGAACTGTCTCCTCGCAGTCGTCAATGTTCATGACACCTCGTTATGTTCCATGGTTTTTTTATGTAGCTTCGATGTTAAATAAAATCACGCTGTGAAATATAAGGTCCGTTTCTAACCTATAAATTTAAGGACCTCACTTTTAATACTAGCTAGTTTACGCCTGTCAATTAGCATGCATGTAGGTATTTATAGTGCCATCAAACACATTGTATATGCTCCGTATAAAAGTCTATATTTCTTATTAGTAAAATATTTTTGCGAAATCTGTTCAGCAGTTCTAGACATTAAGTTCTTTACACAAACAAGAACGTATTAAAATATATTTAGCGTTAACTTTATTTTACTTGCAATATTAGTACTTTGCAGTCAAAAACAAGCTATGATAAACGCTTGATTGCGGCTTGAAAAATTTAGCCATCTGCTTATCCTAGCGTTTAGTAATTCTAAGAAGATTAATTGTACCTACTGTCAGATATTTCTCTTATTAACTTAGACAGAAAATTTGTTAATTAATATTCATCACATGACTAAATCTAATCCCTGCAATATTAGTTCGATGTTCTGTATAGCTTGAGCAAAGGTCGATTGCCTTCTAGTCGGACAAGTGAGCGAACTTAAACACGCCCTGGAGGCTATCCGTAACAAGTTGCCAACTAATAAGAAATACGGTCGTCCTTACACTAGGGGTCCCGTAAGTGATATTGGGAAGTAGGAACTGGTATATGCAATATCGTCATAACTTGCAGCACCGTTTTTGAGTGCCTGCACGTGTCAGGATTAAAACCTTTTGTAGTTTTGTTATGGAACACGACTATCATTGTTATTAGCTGTAATAAATTTCTTAAATGAAATTTTCAAGGAGGTCTAATACAACTGCGTGTACCATAAACCTTTATTTTTAAATGTCTGTCTGTTTGTAATATCGTCGAAGTTGCACCGGGACTTCTTGGCGGGAAAGTAAAGAGTCATGTCTGCGGTTTTGTTTTATTTTCTAAAAGTTGTGTTATGTCGAATATTAATGAAAAATAATGGTGGATTATTAACCGTTAAGTGTTCGTGATGATTGTGCATGAGTGTTGGCAAATGAAACAAAACAGTGCAACGTCACTTTTCAAATTCTCTCAAGAATACGCCCGAGGACTTAGTAAAGCGCCACATCTTTACTGAGATACTCGAGGGGTTGGGGGGGTATATCATTTCTCACTTCTCATTTCTATTATCATTCATCATCATCATACAGGAAGAAAATATTGTTTATTTATGTATCACTTGTAAGAAAAATTACTTTGACAATGGCTAAATGTGCTAATCGCACGAAGCCATCAACTAAAACTATAGAAGAGAAAAAAAAAAGTTGCACCGGCTGTGATGTGTAACGATTTCTTGTAACTGTTTTTAAAGTGTATATGAATCTTTCAAATGTTATCTAATCTTAGTGTAATCTACTCACATCTGATTAAGTAGTAGTAGTTATTATATATTTTCATCGAATTGCACCTACCATGTTGGCTCTGCACCACCCTATAGTTGACTAGTAGAGAATGTCTCAAACAATAAGTCTGCCATGTAGTTTTTGTTGCTAAAGTTTTAAAATAAACTAATAAATATTTAAAGAAAACTAAAAATATTAACAAAAAGACATTAAAAGAACTCAATGACTGTTAATTTTTCCATTAGAACAGTGTAAGTGCTCCCTTATGTGCAGTCTTATACGTTACACAGTTAAAATTTAACACGTAACGATGGCTGGATAAATGAGCGCCAGAATTGCTGTATTAGTTTGCCTTCTCATGTGAATTTTAAGTAGACCCTAAAAGGATATTTTGTGCTGCTTAAAAGGGAATCTTGTATTCAGGGCGTTTGATATTTGACGGTTCTAATTGGTGACCCCTGATTTTAACAGGTGCAAATTACTGAGCGGTCAAGTAACTGGTTGTGAGCACGCGACCCACTAAATAGACAGGAGGTTTTTTACCTTTTTTTGTATTGTCGTAATTGGTCATTGTTTAAATTTTAATGTTAATGCTGGTTAAAATATGTGGTGATATTTGAATGATATTACGTAGCAACATAACTTTAAAGAGTGGGTAAGGTTACATTAAGAACAGTCGTGTCGTAAATTCAGCGTAGAAATATATGTAGGTACATTAAATAGCGCTTTTTTCGTCTGTTGAAATATATATCGATTTTGGAAAGAAAAAACTACCGTTACGCCATTTTACCAACTGTTAAGCAGAGCTGTTCAAAGATTAACAAATTAATGAAAACGTTATAACTTTTCTATTTAGTATTTTTTTAATTTGATGTTTCACGTAAATTTTATATTTATTGTTTGCTATATCGATAGACAGAAAATGCCATCTATTGAACTGTGTATAAAACTAATTTTCGACCATAAAGGCGTTTCAGTTGTATTGCCATAAACCAATGTGTGCATATGTTTTGGTAAACAAAAATCTAATGGGAAAGGGTTCCAGACAGTCTACACTGTAGAACTGTCTGGCTTTTAAACTGACTACGTGTATGTTTTAAATATGGCGGCCAAACGCGGGCACAAGATGTCGGCTCCCGATAAGCCCCGCGGCCGATAGAGGGCGATAGTGTCAACTTCCCGTGCCGGCCAGAACCTCTGTCTATGCATTTCAGACTTTGGGTTTGGAAGCGAACTGGGATTTGAACCTTATTGCCACTGTCTTTTATTGGCGAACGCCAATTTGACGGATCAGCTAGGGCCGTATAGTTTGAGATAGCAACGGATTGTATGGAGTGATTGCCGGAAGCTTTTACGTATTGCAAAGGGCTGAAATATTTATTGATTGTATCCTAAATAAGATGGTAATGTAAAATGTACACACTTACATTATACACTGGCCTGCAAAACTAAGTACTATACTTTTAATATTTATTTATTTTCTAAACTATAGAAGTTAGAGATTTTTAAATAAAAAACGTTTTTCAGCAATTTTTATCAGCTTTCTTTGAATCTAAAGTAAATTATACATTAGTAACATTTTTCCTTTTGAACCGACTACAAAAAAGGAGGAGGTTATCAATTCGACTGTTTTTTTTTTATGTTTGTTACCTCAGAACTTTCGACTGGGTGAACCGATTTTTATGATTCTTTCTTTATTTGAAAGCTGGTGCTTCCCATGTGGTCCCATTTAAATTTGGTCCAGTTCTGATGGTGGAATCCTCAAGGAATTGAGGGAACTCCTCAAATGTTGTAGGCACACCTATAGCGATTTTGGTATTTTCAGAAATAAGACAAGCATTTGCATTCAGAAAGTATCATTTGATGAAGTATAACTGGTGAAAAAGACCACAGACTGCCATCGGAACACCTCAATGAAAAGTATTTCACGGGTGGCGATAAAATATCTCGATTAAGATAGTTAAGCGACTATGACGAAGCAAAAGAAGGCAGGCACCGGAACTCAGTTTTTGATTTCCTACTTTGAGACAGGCGTTTCTCGTTTTCTTCGCTTGTCTCATTTAAACGGCGCTGTCTCATACGAGCAGCGCGTTTAGTAGGTCTACCCGTATTCGCTTTTGATAAATAGATCGAAACAATTCACTAAAAAGAGAGAAATAAACAAAAATTTTAACAAAAACAAAAACCAACTTCAAAAAAAGTAGATTGATAAAATTGCACTAAAAAGTAAAAAATTTGCGTTAGACTTTTAAAGACAATAATTTTATTAGGAAAATATATCATCATCATCATCATCATCTCAGCCAAAAGACGTCCACTGCTAGACAAAGGAAAATATATAGGTACAATTATTGTTATTTTGGAGTCGGTGCCAGCCAAGGTAACTTTAACATAAACATTTAACGACATACTATGTATTAAAATCATAATAGTACATTCAATCTTAAGCATGAAATATTGATTAGATACAAACGCGGACTGGCACCGGCTCCAAAAACTTCGTTGGCTGGCACCGGCTCCAAAAATAACAATAATTGTACCTATATATTTTCCTAATAAAATTATTGTCTTTAAAAGTCTAACGCTTATTTTTTACTTTTTAGTGCAATTTTATCAATCTACTTTTTTGGAGTCGGTTTTTGTTTTTGTTAAAATTTTTGTTTCGAAAGTATATCTTGTGTACTTAAAAAGTTATTGCAATTTTAAAAGTGTGATACTTAATTTTGCAGGCCAGTGTAGTTCATATCAGATTAATATTTATCTATCTAATACCTTTAAACGAGCAATTCTTGTATATGTATAAACGAGTATATAATCTGAATCTCGGGAATGGCTCCAACGATTTTCATGAAATTTAGTATGCAGGGGGTTTTGAGGGCGATAAATCGATCTAGCTAGGTTCCATTTTTAGAAAACATT
This sequence comes from Eudonia lacustrata, assembly GCA_947562085.1. Taxonomy (NCBI): domain Eukaryota; kingdom Metazoa; phylum Arthropoda; class Insecta; order Lepidoptera; family Crambidae; genus Eudonia; species Eudonia lacustrata. The sequence goes on from OX387316.1 coordinate 22,139,764, forward strand.
GAAAAAAAAATTGCGAATCATAATTTTACTAAATGTTAATGTTACCACCCACTGCAAACATATTACTCTACACTGTTGTTGAAACATTTATCATCATCATCATCATCAAATTGTAACGTTGTCGTTGCAATTTACTCAACGTTATATTTTTATGCTAGGCATCTTATAGCCTCCTTGGTAGTTTTAAAACTATCTGTCACATTTATTTGCACGGTTCTGAAAAAGAATACTTTGAATGTCATGTCATTGTCATGGAATTTTATTGTATTTTTGATATGATGAGTCTTTCAAAATTCTTCAGTTTAATAACATTGTTTTATAGTAACATCGATTGTGCAATTATTATTGCTTAAAATGTGTTAGGTCAAAACCTGTATCTAATATGTAAACAGGTTTTTCTGCTTAATTATAAATTTTATCTGATCAGATATTTACTGTGGATCTCCTGAGTTTTTTAATGGCCTTCAGGCTGCATGGCGCCCGAACAGGGACTAACAACGTTACGATCGAACGTTACGATCGATTTCGACTTAGATCAGTCGATTGAAATCCACTGCTGGACAAAGGCCTTTCCCGGAAGATCTTCATAACGGCTGGTTTTGGTCTATTCGTCGATCTACCTTTTTTAATATATATATTGTTGTCGTAACATATACAAAATGAATAAAACATCGACTGAGAAAAAGTACAAACTTTGATTAGGAGTGCCTATAAGAGTGAAATTGGTTGAAAGTTTTATTACAGTAAAGTTCTATGGAACGAAGACAATCAAAATGTAAAACTTCGTCCGCAAACCACTTCCACAATATGAAAGCAATGTCTATTCAGACGAGCTCGACAAATTAAAAACTGGAATTCGGCGGAAACTCTTTTTAATTCCAATCCCAAAACAAAGGCAGCAAGGAAATTTGTAATTAAAACTCTTGCGCATTCTTAATTAATCATTAACCGGTTGTGGCGGACAAGTTCGCAGCTTCGCCGGTTCGATTCCCGACGCGGAGTTTGCCAATTTGTATTATGTAAATACAACTCGTTGCGTGCTGAAATACTGTTTATTATTTCCATCTTGGATTGTTGTTCGCCACTCATTTGCACTGTGCTTATTGTTTTAATAGATTGTCATGGGAAATTAACATTCTGATGTAGATATTGTACATAAATCCGTTTTCTTAAACGAGTATATCAGTTTAATACGAGAACTTTAAGTCATAGGATAAGCACTTGCTCTTTCTAATGATTTTTGTTAAGTTATCTCTATACCATCGACAGGTCGGTTTCACAGGTTACTGAGAGTTTAATCTATGCTATCTTCCGGCCCCGACTTCACCCGTGTTTATTTATTTATTTATTTATTTATTTAAATAGGACAACCAACAAGACATACATTAAAACTAGAAAGAAGCTATAATTTTAAATCTTAAAGCTAAATGCTGTCTCAATTATAGGTCGCCACGACATGCACCGGTGGGACGTATTTGAGAAAAAAAACAATAATAATAAAACAGAAAAAAAAAGCAAACAATATCAAATCTCTAATTATAGACGTAAAACTTATATCTACTGAATTTTATATATAAAACTTAATGAAAAAGAAGAATATAATTAGTTAATTAACTATGAAACGAAAGAGTTCAAAATCAGGCTTTTATATTTTTGCAAACTGTTTGCAAAAATGTCAACTTCATTAATTAATTTTATTTAATTTATTTATTAATTTTCCACGTAGGTAACGTAGTCAGAGCCAAAAACAGAATGCATTGGCAATCGACAAACTAGCAGCGGTCAGAAAAAACACGTTTAAATAAATTCTTAATTAGCATTCGGAGGATTCTTAATTAATATAGGAGGTAAAAATTAAAACCTTTGGGGGAGGCCTTTGTCCAGCAGTGGACGTCTTTTGGCTGAGATGATGAAAAATTAAAACAAGTATGAAATGTATATTACTTTATTTTGCTTATTGTGTAATCACATTTTACGAAACTGTTTAACCGCCGGGGGTTTAACGCAAAATCTTCGGTAGGTATAAGTACCTCTTCGATCAATTATGTACAAGATTCCTGATATACGCTTGAAAAACGGTAGGCCACTTTGGGGCCATGGAGCCCATTTGTGGCGATAACAGTAAATATTAAAAGTACAAATATTTTGTAACCTCAACCAACTCAGTGGGGTACAACCCCGTGTAAAACTTTATAAATAAAGTAAAAATAATATTAGTGTAGGTAGACGAAGCAACACTGAATGTACCTCCCTGAATTGCAATCCCATATAGAATACAGCGCACCACCAATTAATCGGGATAAAAACAAAAAAAGGCTTCCTCGGAGCGGTCCCGATCTTTGACATATCGTGTTTGCTCGACCTTTCTTCACCTGTGTTTACCTTGCACCCCCCCCCTGCCCCCTTCACCCGCCAATTCAATACGAAATCCAATTTCTTTCAGGTTACAAGCTGACTTATTCTGCCTCTTAGTATCCAGGGCTCGAAACCGAATGCTAAGACTGGAGTGAGCCCATTATTTACTCTTCGCTGTTTGTCTGTTATTTGGTACGATCCTTCAAGGTTTTCTGTATTGAGTTGTACACTCAACTGCATAGAATCAGAATTCGTCGGAAAGGATGTTGAACTATCTATGTTGGTTTTAAGACTACGCAAATTACTTAACGCTTTTTAATTATCATCCTTTAACAGCATCTATTGTGTAGGGTCGCGGACCCAGAGACTTTCCCATGGACTTCCATTTCATACTGTAAGAGGACTTGTTATTAGTCCTAGTTTATCTAAATCTGTCGCCATAACAACAACAACACATAACGCTGTCCAGATACGTAATAAGGGGTTTGTAACGATGTCATCTTAGGACAACGTCTAGGATCAACGGCATCCGGTGGCCCGGCATTGCAATCGTTGCTTAACATGCACGATCTCCTTTATATAAATCACATTAACATTAACTGAGCAACGTAATGCCAGCACCGATGCGACCTCTATCGATTGTCACCAGCGTTACACAAAGTTCTTGGTAGGTACAAGTCTCAAGAGACTTAAGAGCCCGTATAATTCAAGTTCCTAACAGTAAATGTATCTTGTGTAGGTTGTACGACATAATCCTGAAATTACGAGTAACTTGTTGTAAATCGTGGCGTGTGAGGGCACAAAGGACTTTTATGATGGCACTTCATAAGTTCTGGTAAAAGCACGACCTTAGGATTACCAAAAGATTTCTTTATTAGGGGACACTGATAACTTTTTTTATGTTACTAAGGGCAACGGCTGAGATACGTGGAAGGATTTGTAAAAGACAAACGAGCTTACCTAATGGAAAGTAGCCATCGCTGCCAATAGACGCTTGCAACTACAAGGGTATAATAACGCGCAAATTGCCTTCCCTGAAGCTTCAGCTCCTTGCATGTAAGCCTTGTAATTTACAAGATCTTTGTCCCTTTCAAACCGCAACACAGCAATGCAAAACAAATGCCAATGACAAAAACAATTCAACGACAGATGAAATAGATAGTTGGATATAACGAAACTGAAACCAGTGGACTGAATGTGAATTGGAAACTGGTTTCGTACGGCACGTGGAGCAAAACAAACACAATAACTAAGATTAGGACAAATCCGATAAAATGTCTTGCCGGGGCAAACATCGTGTTTGTTAAATAAAGTTGCGAGTCCCTTTGATTTTATGAATACAAGTCAAATATTGTAACTGTGCCTTATTGCCTCTGGAAATGGGCTCGATAAGAGTCGTGTAACTTGGGACAAGGTAAATGAAATTTCCTATTCCTTTCCTAAATCCTCACGCAATACTAATTAATGTGCGAATCTCTAATTTATATTTTAAGAGATTTTCACCATGATTCTCTGGAAGAAATTATCTTATTGAAAGTAAGCCTCAAGTGCTCATCGGCACTCCCATTCACATTCTTATCGACACTTTTGATACTTGACGACCCTTGAAATGTCTGTTATTAAAATAAGCAAACTCTCAAAGGTACTAACGGCTGGAGCACCATAGAGATCACCAGATCCGGACCTCAAAGGACCAAATCTTTAGAGATAGAGGTTACTTCACAAGGTACGTATGTATCCCAGCTCCTTATCGAGATTTTAACGAAGGCGCCGGGTGCGTTCGACAGGCTTGAGAGGGGTCAATGGAGGGAGATTGGGAATATCCCTTGATAGAGGGCGGTAACATCCTATGTCCAACACACGGGCCGAGCTCATTCGTCTAACGACCGTCACTCTGGCCAGTTCAATTTTAACTTGTTTTTAATGGCATTATTAAAAGTTAACCGGTCTAGACGGTAGTATTGCGGCGTATAGTTTTCGTATTGCTTTCGCTGATTCAGTCAGCTTTATTACTATCGGAGCATCCTAAATAGTCATAAATGTTCTCGTTTAAGTGAGTTAAAAATTTATTTATTTTTAAAAACCTGCTTTATGTAAAGCAAAAGTAAGACATGCAACTAAGGACATCACATAACAAATATAATATGACATATTTCTACGTCACTTTCCAATGCATTGGCCCGTCCCGAATTATAGACAATGATTATCGGATACACTCTTACATATATTGAAAATCTTTTTAAAACTTACATTGCTCCGATAAAGTTAATTATGTTTGTACAAAACAAATCTACTTTATGAAATCTTATAAGATATCGTTTTTAAATGTTGAAATGTACGCTACATTTTGCTTTCTTTTTCTAATTATGTTTTTTAACCTTTTCACAATCAGCAAGAGGCTTAAAGATTTATGGGACAACTTAAATAAAGCACTTTTTTTCCGCTGATAACAAAGAATGCCCTAAAAAACCGTCAGATAGATATCTTGGAGAAGGTACATCATCCGCCTGGCGCTATCAGGGCGAAACTTTGAATGCACAAAAGGCTATAAAGTTGGAAGCAAAACAAAAGCAATACAAACTTTCCCACTAAATAAAAATAACGAAATCATCAAAACCTAATTCATTCTCGAGAGTGAACTGCTCAACTTCAGTCCGTTTTTAAGACACGATTCGAACGCGATTTATTATTTGGTTTTAAGATTATAGAGGAGGATGATGAGCTCGATGGCGCAGTGGTTAACGCCCCGGTCTGGGATTGCTGCTTTTCAGCAACTTTAGCAGTTGTTAACAACTACCAATGTACTCTCGGCCTGCGTGGTGGCGGCCGCTCGCGGTGTCACCCGCGTGGTTCCCGTTCCCGTGGATTAATCTAAATAAAAAGTATCCTATGTGTTATTTCAGGTTATAAACTATCTGTATGCCGAATTTCATCCAAATCCATTGCAGTGTGAAGAAGCAACAAATATACGAACATACACACAAACTTTCGCATTTATAATATTAGTAGGATTCTCCCTATTCGCCTATAGGAAAGGCTCGTGCCCCAGCAGTGGGGACATAAAAATGAGCTAGTGATGATGGTGACGCTGAAGATTAAAGATGTCTTAGAGAGGAAAATGGAACATTAGATATTATTATTAATTACTTATCACTACAAATAACCAAGTTAACATAATTTTAAATGTGTGCGCGGTGTTGGTAGATATCTAATGTAAGTATACGCGAACACTTCAGTCACTTCAGTGACACTTCAGTGATTTTAACCAGTGACGTCTTAAAGATAGCTAGACAGCAGACATTGCTTTAAATTATCGCGATCAACAAACATTAATTGACGGTATGCACCCGCCATAAAGCGAATCAAGTCCTAGCTTTTTGCCTTCTTTTAGAAAATCTATGTATTCAATATGTAAATACTCATTTAATTCACTTTTTGCTCAGACAAGAAAACAATTTTTTCAATATACTGTAACTACCCGGCGCAGAAGATAGAATAGAATAGATTATGATAGAATACTTTAATGTACAAAAAACAAAAATATAAATATTCTTTTATCATTTTTTACATTTTTAAAGTTTCATCATCATCATCATGATGATGAACCTTTAAAAAAAGTTACAATTTCAAAAAGTTACAATTTCAAAAAGTTACTATTTTAAAAATTGTAATTTGTTAATCATAAATATAGCTTGCCTAATTCTTAACTAATCTTTCAATATTTGTAAAAATATTAAGATCGGATGTTGATGACGTAGTTGTCGACATCGAATAGGGCTCCTTTGGCTTACAGAGTAAGAGTAGATAGTGTTGATTACAAAAAAATGTAATTTAAATAATATGTAGTGTTAATTCCGCTAGCGTTAGCGTTAGCGGAATTAACACTACATATTATTTAAATTAAATTTTTTTGTACTATGGATTTCCGCAAAATAACGCCTGATTCCATTAATTAGTGTTGATTAGTTTTTCAACACTTCGTCAGTTATTAGATTTTTTATATTTTTAAAGTTCCCTTATGTTTTATAGGTCAGAGTTCGTAATCCACGAGCCTTCTTAGCGAGCTAACAGCAGATGTAACTATAAACTGTCCGGAGATACAGTAGACGAAATGAAGTTTAAGAAAAAAAGTATGGGAAAGAAGAAAAAAGCTTCACGTGTAACAATGGGTGCTCTCCGCGACAAAACACATTGCCAGGATTAAAGGAGTTGAGGAAGTTTCCTTGTTCGTTCCGAAAGGAAGAAATGAGATGGCGGTATAGACAAGAAAAATCTCTTAAAACGCTCTAAGTTTCTCTGCGGATCCGTCTAGTCTGTGCGAAGCCCTTGGCTCACTACATTTTATTGTTTCAAATGTGTCTAACTTTCCTCCTGACGTGATTTTTATTCTGTCCTCCAATGTTTTGTGCTGTATTGTCTTCATCCGATAAACCACAGCTGTGCAAAAGCTTTTTATAATATATTGAGAATGATTGCTAGCTCTGTAAGAATTATATTTTGCGTGCTGACGTGTATTTATTTATAACCCCTGAAGGTCATGCACTTTTACTCATTTTCTTCACACGAAATATCATAAAGGTTATTACTATTCAATGTACAAATGAAAATTCAATGTATAAACGAAACTGAACAGAATGTATATCTACAGATTTTTATAGTACGAAAACATAGAGGACAATCCGAGTTTTATAAGAAGAGAAAAACACCTTTGAAAGTTAGGCACAAACGCACCAATTTATAGGAGTCTCGAATACAGCCAAAAACATTTATAAAGAGAACAAAGGTCACTCCAACATAGATGAGGCAGCATTAAGGTCAGTGCACACGTGCCCGACGACGCGCCCGAGCTATGCGCAGCCCGTCCGTGAAAAGAATTTCTTTGTGTTGTTGCCATTCTATTAGTTTTTCCAATTCCAATTTCAACTTCTGCACTTTTTTCGCACAATTGGAATTCGGAAATCGTAGGTGAGGATTTCGGGGGAATAAAAAACAGCGTCTTAAATACGGCGGCCTCTGTACAGACGTCACATTGCTTGGGACGAACGCTTTTCATTTGTCTTATTTCTTTTGAAGTTTCGTGATTCCACGGTTGTTTGCCGCCAAAGTTTGCCGATACCTTGGCCGAGGTAAAAGAATTTTCCATTAAAAAAAGGACAACGGATCAAATTACTTTCCGTAAACAGTTCTCTTAGTTTGGTCTCTTATTGGTTTTGTTGGACATGTGTGTCAAATTCTATTCTCGTTTCCTTATAATTGTTTTATTTAGGTTTTATTACATTTAAAATGTAGATAATACTATTCTTAAGTTTTAGTTCTTGCAGGACAATATTTAACAACATCAGAATCCAATTTCAACTGAGAACCGTAATTTTACATTTTATTTTGTAGAAACAACATTTAAATTTTGTTTCGTAAACATTAATCTAGTTCCTTTTCTCTCTTTCGTGTTACCCTTATGAATTCTCGAGAGCACCAATAAGAAATCTCAATTCAAACTTCGCGTTGCCTGGAACACCATTAATGCGGGATTTAAAAACGCGAGACTCCAAGTCGGACTTCTAATAAATAACTGTACTAAAAGCATTCCTTCATTTGTAACGCTTTAAACAAAAATTGGCCCTACATAGTCCCTTAACTAGTCCTACTTGAATTTTAATAATAACGAATGAATAGCTGCTTAAGAGTTATTAACTAAATTAAATATAGAAATATCTTTAATATTAGACACTGTATTGTTACTGTTCGTTATTACAACATTATCTTGGTATTTGTAATGTTTTATCAATATTAAAATCTAATAAACGGTTATGACCTCATTGAAACATCGAAGAAATATACATATTTTTTCACTTTAATATATTTTCTTATTTTGATTATTACCACAGACGTCACTTTCAGCGTCACCGGACTTTAACGTAAAATGTGTATTTGTTATGCAATTCTAATAAATTATTTTTCTATCTTTTAACGATATACTAGTAGAAAAGCAGCTTCGTTTCAGTAATTCAACTTGCAAACAAGTATTTATAAATAGTTTGCTTGCTATCGAACTGGTTTTAATTTATTTTCCACGTTAAAATATTCTGCGATATTCAATGGCTCCAGTTAACTCTTGTTCGGCATTCAAAAGTTACGCTGGAGCACGTGAAATGTTTACTAGTCAATGGAATGAAACAAATGGGTACTTAGCACTTCTTTACGAATCTTTTCAATCAAGATTGATGCCGATACGCTGTGTGCTGTTGATTTGTTGCTTTTGTATAGAGCTGCGTATTCCGAGCACGGGCCAACATTTGTCAGCAGTAAATTCGAGTAATAAAATTGAGTTCAAGACGTGCGTTATTTAGCAAATAGCTTTTTGTTTGAATTTATATAGGTGCTTAGCAAAACAATATAAAATAAAATATTATATCACTCACATGTACAAGTAGCATCGTAATCGTAGTTCTTTGCAACAAAATCTTATGGCTCCTGTAAAAATCTTGTCAGGATGAGACAACAGTGAATGAAAAACAAAAGTGATGATAATTTATGTTCATGAAACAACCTTACTACTCGGTTTCAAGGTTATCTAAACTGTTGCTAATTTAATAAAGGTTAATCGAAAGATCACAAAGAACCCCTAATTAATAAACAAAACCATTTGGGAACGTCACGACGGCGGACGCTATAATTAGAATGGCGCTGTCTAATTTCGAAGCCTTATAATTGAAGTGCACAGTTTTCTGGACACACATCAGCTAGAAAGTTATAATTAACGGGTGTCCGGTTTGCCCCGAGATAATGTAGGGTTTGACAGCTTTGAGAAAAGCTGCAGGGCAAAAATGGGCAAAAAATTAATTTCAACATCACAAGGTTAGGTTACAGAGAAAATTAAATTTTAATAATATGACGGACGTGTTCGTGCATCGTTGGTTTACTTGTTTAATGGCCAATCTTTTCAAACGCTCAAAAGTAATCTATCCACGTAATTATCTTTTTTTTATTTTTAAACGGGTAAAGATAAATATTTATTGGGACATTCTCTACACAAATACACTAATATTTTTAATGGTACAGCTTTCTGGGTGGTTATCATTATAACAATTTACAACAAAGTCAAGGTTGATATCGAAATCAATGGCATTCTTCAATATCATTCACCTCTAAGATTTCTTTTTAGTTCTTTAAATAAAACCCGTACAAAACGAGTACCAAATGGGAAAGCTACACATTCATCTCTATGTTCACGAACAAAACACAATGGATAAACATGTTTCATTCAAATTGGTAACTTAAAACAAACACGTTGTAGGCAAGTTTCACGCCATTGGTTCGAATTTGTTCCTCTATCGAATAATTCCGGTGTACTATTTAAACCAATACACCAAATTAAATTAAATTTGAACGTACATAATGAATTTAACGTTTTAAGTGCTATGAAAATGTATTCGCCTTTTATCGGCATTATGGATAATCCAATAACGGTTAAACACGGATTTAATAAATTACATTTCTTTTATTTTAGTTTCATTATTACACTACCGTAAAAATATTCGGTTTTTACATATAATTAACGATCCAGTGACAAGTACGAAACAACATCTTAAAATAAACTTTATCACGACGACATCACTCAACATCACATCATTTTGTTTTGACACTTTAAATGACGCAAAATAAAATACAACACAAAATTAACTCTTGTAATTTATCCGTCCATCTTGTTTGACTCCCAAAACAATTGGTTCTGGGAGTTAAACAAGAGCGGTTTTAAAGTCTTATCAAACCCGAGGGACGGATCGTAACTTAAAAAGGTTGAAACCCTAATGCGTCCAAATGCGGACTTTAAAACCGCCACATTTGTCAATGCCAAACCTCTGACTGAAGAACCGTGCCCTAAAGGCCACTTAACACGAGACATGAAATCACACCATAACAATTCTTTCGGACTGGAGGGCTTGCGACGTTGTGTACGTAACATAAATTAACTGACTATAAATTAGTCACTGTACCCTTAGGGTGGATCAGGTGGCCGACCCTCACATAAATTCTGACCTCCATTTCAATTGCTGATCAGTATAAGAACTCCTTATTTTTACTTTAGATGTCTTGGTCTATGGACGCTCCTTATGTTTATTTAACACTTTCTGGACCATCGAACTTTTGGGAAACGAGTATGTTTACCTTAAATCAAAATAGCAATTTTGTATTATGCTTTAGTAGATTTAAGATTGTTAATTTCACAAAATTTGATTCTTGGTCGAAAAATGCCACTAATAGGTATGGGTTGAAAATGAAACAACTGTTTCGTTGAAGGTATAATGAGCTTAATCCCAGCTTAAGTTAGCCGTGCAATTCCTAGTCCCATAACACATTGAACCCATTCACGAACCCCATCTTCGGTCATGCATATCCAATTAACTAAACGCCACCGTCCATTAAACTTGCACCTATCGCACATAACAGAGTGCAGGGTAGGTGCACACTCGAGGGAAAATAACTTGCCCAATTTATATCGCGGAAAGCTCCCTTTGCGGCCAGTCTTGGAGTTAGGACTGTTTCACCTCTGGCCTGGAGGGTGTGGGATAAACGTTAGGGTTGAAAATACAATGTAACCCAAAAACGGTTAGAAATTCTAGTTTTAGGAACATTTGTTATTAAAATATCATTATAACTATAGACCGCTTGAAGATATTCAAATGTCTAGTAAAATAGATTACCTTATTTCTAGGTATTTCTATAAATATACCGTAGATTTAAAGCACTTTCAAAGAAAAAGTGATTCTGAATACTGTTTACATGATCTGTTTTTTATTGTAAATATAATACACTAGCGTGCTTTATTTCAGTGACTAACTAGTTATCTACTTGCTTATTATTTACCTTTTTGGTATATACCATTTTTACGTTTCACACAGTACGCTGTTCCCGTTACCTTGGGCCATGACCTAGGGAGACATGAGGGTGTTGCAGCGCGGGACATCTTGCGGGGCGCCCGGCGCCCGCTTGATTTATCTGACCGCGACGGCCGCAAACTAGGCGCTCGTATTTATTGCCACAATAACCCTATTAATTCTCTCCTAGCGACTTTAAACATGGCTAACCCTAACGCCGCGCCGTCCTCCGAAATTATTTCACTGCTGAGCACGTCGCGTGAGTGTCGTTAAGGGCGGTTATGTGACCTGGTTAAGGGTGACCAAAGCCACCCCTAACAATTGGTCCTTATGAAAGGCGTTTATGGTATTTATGAGACAGGTCTGTCAGCTCGGAGCAATTGCCTCAGGAGCAGGAAATGAGGAGAAAAAAACCTCTCTATGTGTAATGGTTCTTTTTAATTCCTGATTATTCGTTGTTAGTTATTATACAGTATATACGAGCATAGCATATTTCCAACAAGGTGGACCGACGATCTGGTGAAGGTCGCGGGAAGCCGCTGGATGCGAGCAGCACAAAACCGGTCGTTGTGGAGATCCTTGGGGGAGGCCTTTGTCCAGCAGTGGACGTCTTTTGGCTGAGATGATGATGATGATGATGATATACGAGCATTTATAGCTCATTTTATTAGCTAGGATACATTACGAGGATTAGGCTCATTACGAGGATATAGTAAGAATTGTATGATTTAGAGACTTTATAGTACAATATTATGTCTTTAGCGATTAACGGGTATTCGACTCTTAATTTATTATGTTTTTAGTACCTAGCAAGCGTTTTATACGATGTTAAAATGGAACGAGCTAATAGCACGTGTGTAGTATTCTGCAAGTGAATTTGGGCGTGGAAAGGAAACTGGTATGGATGCAATTACCTCCAAAATGCTTGTTTCGACTTAACTCCAGATACTAGTGCTGAACGGAACTCTGCACTTGACCGCGATGTATTGCACCTAATCGTCCGACCGAGCGCCTAACTTCTTGTGGTATTGAATTTAAAAGTATCTTTTGGTTTCTGCTATTAAACTTTTAACTAAATCAAACGCTCTCTTTCTTTTCATCACCTTCTTTATTTTAATGGGTGTTTTCTATGCATAATAAGTATGTATTTAAGTATTTTAAGTATGTTTATCCGTTGTTAACGAGTTTCATAACGAAGCTTCTCTTGGGCTAGATAATTGGTGTGAGTGTAGGAAAGTTTATTTATTATTTAGTTTATTTCAGAGCAGAGAGAAACTGAGTTGCCAGTACAAAATGTGATACCATTACAAATAACTTAATATCTGCAGCTATAAATTTTACTGAACCATTGCGTTGTTAACAAATACATGACACATAATATGATACAATAATGAGTACGTCTTTTTAAGAAAGACAATATTAAAATGACATATCATAGTGATTTTTAAATTAATTTTAAAGACCGAAGTATTTCAAAAGCAAATCTAAATGGAGAAAAGTTTCCTCGTCAATCGCTTTCGATCAATTGGCCGTCACCTCACCAAACAAAACTAACTGGAAGCGTTCAATGTTAGCATCTCCATTAGCAGGACAATTTATTTCACTAGCATTGCCCTATGGACCTTTAATGCCCTAAGAGGGTCGATCCTGAATCTATTTGAAATCTAAACAAAGCGGCACACCTACACCATTAGTCGTCAGACTATTTCGGCTGTCGGAGTAGTTAGTGCGATTATTTATTAGTCGGCCGTTTCCTCGGCCGCGGATGTGGCCGGTGGATTGAATTTGATTCATTGCACTAATGCGGTGGAGTCACGCGAGTGAACGCCCGAAAAAACGCTGCCGAAGAAGAGGTCAGCGATGGGGACAGACGGGCGACTTCGGACGATTTGTCTTCATTTGGGATTCTGATAACTATTTACGTCTACTGTGCACTGGCTTTGGTAAATTGATTTGAGCCACGTGGATTTCGTGGTGCGCGTAAAAAACTGAGTGATTTTTTAATTTGAAACGCTTGCAGTGATACTGTCTAATAATTGACCATGGTGCTATTTTGCAAAAATAAAAAACTATTAAAGCTTTCTCACATACTAACTTTGATGAATTATGTTTCTTGAGTTCGCCGTAAATCCATTAATAATTACTAAATAAACTTCGCCAATTAAAAATAACAAGACTTCGTCGGTCCGTCTGCGCACACACTTGAACTCGACGCTCGACGTCCGCAAAGGCTCCACTGATCGGATTCGATTCCGCGCCGGCCACTCGTGACCTCACTTATTTTATGGATCGTGAGCCCGAATGTTCTTAATGCCTTTCATTGACTTTTTACGCTCCCGGGAAGGCGGCACTGTAATGGCCTACTATTTAATTGTACTCGCCTCCACTTCTTGAGTACTTTCAAAGCAAATATCAAAATGAATTCCAGGAAATTTCTAGGCACATATTACTTTCTATGAGTGTATAATATAGTTTCGACATGAATTACATTTTCTCTTAGAACGACAGCTTTTCGTTGAAATACAAGTTTTAGTTAAGACCGCTTCTGTGAAAATGGCATTTACTATTAAGATTTAGCTATTTAATATAGAAACAAAATGGTTTGGTCTGTTAATATCTTTCAGTAACGTAGTTGGTAGTAATTAGTTAAAGTGCCACTTTTGATGAAATAGTGTGTATATACACTTCTCTTGAACTGACTAGTCACGAAATCTCTAAAACTATAAAGTCTTATAAAATTTGGAAAGTAGGTAAGTTTTAGGTTCTCTGCTATGATTATTAAAAATTTTAGTAGAATCTGTAATTTACGTAGGTGGACGGGTCGCACAGCCAATAAAAAACTGTAACTGCACTTTAAAACATAGTAATGCAATAGAAACCTTTTCCTCCTTTTTACATTTTACATTACCGTCTCCGCGATCACGTCTGTCGATCGGACGTTCGTTAGGAGTCTTATTTACGTCGGGAACATGATCTAGGTCAAAGAACCTCGCCGGTGTACCTGATGAATGGCCGATCGGGGCTGTCAGCTTGATCACGATATTCCCCAGCTCTGCAGTCTAAAAATATCTTGAAGAAATACTGCACTTTCACAAGTTATTTTAGTTAGGAGTACAGCGCATTGATGTTGTGACGAAAGCTCATATGAAGAGAAAAATCACGTTAACTTTATGTCGTTACCGACATTAACTGTTATAAGAATATTCGTTATTTTATTATATAAAATAAGTAAATACAATTTCCAAGTAAAATTTAGAGTACAGTTAACGTCACACATAAAATGCTTCATTTCAGAGACAATTTTAGATATCATGTCGTCCTACATGCCACCGTAGGTATAATAAGTATTGCGTTTCAGTAATTTCCATAAGTACTTAAACTTTTAAGGAACTAACTACTAAAGTCACAAATTGGTATCATTACCTTTGGTATTAAGATTGTTGGGCACGGATGTAAACGTCAGAATAAAACCAAATGTAAACAAGAAACCTCGAAACGCCAGTAAAATTAACCGCCACTAAGTAAATGGGGTCCTGTTCGTGCTTCCCTGTCCTTTTTGGGTTAATACACCCCTATTGGGGTCAGCTTGATAAGAATATTTGTTTTATGTGCGTTCACGGATCCTGTATCCAAGGCTATATTCCAATTATTTACTTATCTTTTAAGGAAATCTTTGGTATGTCTCTCTCTCTAGCGAATGGAATGTTATCTGAGGGTGTTTGTTGTTTTTGCGCTCTTCTTACGTATGTTCACTTGGGTCTATTTGAGCTTTGGAGAGTTCGTGTCTATTGGCTTCAAAATGATCGGAGGGCCTTAGTATTAATAGAAGTAAGAAATATTGGGAATAAAATACATGCATATGTGTTCAACAGCAAGATTTTAGTTCCTATAACTTATAATGTCTTCAACTTTACTTAAACATTTTTTGCTATTCATTTATCAATCTGTTGTTATAATGATATTCTAATTGCAGATATATCTCCACCATCGATTTTACTTGATTTTCATGAAAATTGCTACCTTGAGACAAGATCAGACAAATAGAATCTTACACTAAAAGACATAAATACACTTCAGATGGAAACTTCTGCTTAGAAACCTTACGCTAGCTTTAAAATTAGTTTTTCACTTCGCGCTTCAATGTAGGCTCCAAGAGTAATATTTACAAAGCCAACAACAACTACCGAAAGAACCTCATGATTAAGTAGACACCAAGTCAACGCAAAAAGACGATCCAACTTTCATTTCGACGTTTTAATTCCGGGAGACCCTTTTGACAACTTTAAATATGGTCTTTATTGCTTTCGTAATAAAGTCTTAAGTGACATAACTGTTGGGGTGTTCCAACAAGCGCGCTGTGTTCCAGCGTGCCGTTTTGTGTTACGTTGCTCTTGTTGGTGGCTGCGCTTCGGAGGCACGGTGTCGGCTGTGGTCCTCTTTCGAAATAGGTCAGTGTAGTGACAGGATATTGCGAAGCCGCAACGTCAGACGCATCCGTGTTTAGTCGGCGGCTAAAATGAGAAATTGTAGAATAACAGCTCCTCTCTTTGCTTTTAAATTCCGTTCGGCTTTTGCTGGTGCTGAAGTTCGCTCGGCTATCTTGCTGTGTAACTGCTCAAAGCGGATGCCTTTTACAATTGTGATGCTGTTGCGCTCGCAGTCTAATTTATACGCTGCAGCTTAAGTGTTGACTTTTGGAAGTTGTTTTGAGTACAATTAGTATACTTATAACTTTATTGTTTCTTTGTGGTCGTTTTGTGTAACGGTATGACTTTTTATGCTTGAAACTTATATAAAGGTATACTTTTCATACCCATTCTAAGTAGTATTAGGTAATCCCTGTTAAGCTTTGTTATGAGACTGATTTGTGTGATAGTGTCAAACGAGTGATACTCAGCTGGCATAAGTAGCATGTGTATCATGAATTCACATAAGAATTTAATATAATACCAGCAGTCATTATTGTGTTATGAAATTCTTTGGAATTGTGACAAATTTTCATAGGTATTTATTTTTGGTGTTTTCTTAAATAATTTTGTTTATCAAAACATTACGTTTTGAACACTTGTAACACATATTGATACTATGAAAATAGCCAAATCTATCGAGTGTGACTGGACTGATCTTACTAAGCATCGTGATATACATAAAACAGATCTTAATATCATTGCGCAAAACATCAGAAGCATATATTGCAACTTTGACGATCTACTAATAAATTTGTCTTCCCTTACTGTTAAAGTCGACATACTAATACTGACAGAATGCCAACTTCATCCTGATAAGCCCATCCCCATATTAAACAACTATCGCTCCTACAGAACCACTCGTCAACTAAACCAAAACGATGGAGTGGTCGTCTACATAAAGAATACACTGATATCGAACGTTACTGAACTAAACCTTACACATGCTTCTGGTCTGCAAATAGACATTCTCGATAATTCCATATTAGGTATCTATCGCTCTCCATCCAATCACTCTGCAGAACCTTTCATTAACTCACTGACAAGGCATCTAGTCACGCTAAGCTCTCAAAAAAATATTATAATTGCAGGTGACATTAACATAAATATAAAACCTATTGATAACGAGCAACACTATGAGTTTAAAAACAGGATCTCTTACCTGGACATGCTATCAGCATACGGCATCCTCCCTGGACACTTGTTGATTACTCGAGATAGGAAATGTCTTGACCACTTTATGTTGAGAATAAATAAAAAGAAACATTCGGTTTTCATTGCTATTATAAATACGTCTATTACCGACCACCATACCACTTTTCTTTCTATAGCCAAACTAAAAAACAACCAAATTCCACCCAAAACGACTACTAAAACTGACTTTGAAGAAGCTCTTAAATATTTACAAGAAAAAGATCTACCACGGCTACTTTTGCTCGATAACCCTAATCTTATAACCGAAAATCTTATTAATTGGCTTTCGGAATCGATAAAAGAAAATACTACAACTACAATAATACCAAGAAGTAAGCGAATAATAAAACCTTGGATCACTAATGGCATTTTGAAATGCATTAAAAATCGAAATAAGCTTCAAAAAGAATCTAAAAATGACCCATTAAACGAAATTAAAAAAATTACATTTACACGCTACAGAAATTACTGCAACAAGCTAATAAAGAAATTAAAAAGAAAATATGAAAAACAACTTATTGAGAACTCCATTAATAACAATAAAACTCTGTGGAAAAGCATTAAAACATTAACGTACACAAACAAATTAAATAAATTGAATTCTGAACTTACCTACTTAAAATCATCAGCCCCTGACTCCGCAAACTATATAAACAACTACTTCGCAAATATTGGAAATCAGCTGGCTAATGAAATAAAACAATCTGTAAAAAATCATGACATAAATAATTATCTTAACACCTTACCTAATGAGCAACAATCCTTTGTTTTGCTGGACACTGACCATGAAGAGGTAAATAGCATTATAATGAATCTTAAATCAGAAAGCGCCCCAGGATGGGATAATATTTCCACAAAATTTATCAAATACGTAAAAAATGAAATTATTCCTATTGTAACGCATTTGGCTAATCTCTGCTTTAAGATGGGTATCTTCCCTGACTTGTTGAAGAAATCTATGATTACTCCTATTTACAAAGGTGGTAAGAAAGATGACGTCAGCAATTACAGGCCCATCTCGGTTCTTCCAGTCCTGGCAAAAGTTTTGGAAAAATTATTAAATATTAGATTATTAAATTACCTTGATGCTAAGAATATTCTTTCTCCAAATCAATTCGGGTTTAGACGCCAAGTATCGACTGAAGACGCAGTAACCTCCCTTAGTACACTAATATCACACACCCTTGATAAGGGCCAAAAATGTCTTGCAGTGTTCATAGACCTCAAGAAAGCGTTTGACACGGTCTCCTCTGCTATTCTACTTAAAAAGCTGGAAAAAATAGGCATTAGAAATATACAACTTTCTATTTTTGAAGATTACCTATCCAATAGAAAGCAAAAAGTTAAATTAGAAGACTGTACGAGTGAGGACGTTGCTGTGTCATGTGGCGTACCGCAAGGGAGTGTTTTGGGGCCCACCCTATTCCTCATTTATATAAATGATTTATGCAACTTGACGCTAAACAATGCAAAAATATTTTCTTATGCCGATGACACCGCAATCGTCTTCACTAGCTCCAGTTGGGCTGCTACAAAAATAATTACGGAAAAGGGCTTGACGAAGGTCGCATCATGGCTCAAAAATAACCTACTCACTTTAAATACTACTAAAACTCACTATGTATGTTTCAGCATCTACAATAACTTCCAACCCAATAACGATTTTGATATAAAAATACATACTTGCGACCAATCTGTTACTTATAATTGTAGCTGTCCCTCAATAAATAAGGTGGAGCATGTGAAATATTTGGGTATTATGGTAGATCAGAGGCTCTCATGGTATTCTCAGATTGAAATGACCATGTCCAGAATACATAAATTTAACTGGATCTTCCGAACGCTGAGACACGTTGTTCCCAAAAATGCGGTTGATAGCGGCGGTAACACCAGAAACCTACTGAATGAAATATACGTATCTTTGGTTCAGTCGATAACAACCTACTGTATCTCAGTATGGGGTGGTGCTCATAAAACGCGTTTTTTGATGGTAGAACGAGCGCAAAGAGCATTGCTTAAAATAATGTACTTTAAGAAAAGAACATTCTCAACTCAAAATCTTTACCAGACCAGTAAACTGTTATCGGTAAGAAAACTTTATATTTTAGGGTTAATATTAAGAAAGCATAAAGCATTGCCATACGACCCTTGCGTTGAAGGTAAAAGGAGGGCTCGTAGGTTCAAAGTGGCAACCATTCCTAAGGCCAGAACAGAGTTTTCCAGGACACAATTTGAATTTTTGTCTTCCCACCTGTATAACAAAATAAATAAAAAACTAGAGATACATATGAAACCATTGTCCGAGTGTAAGTCTGAAACAAGTAACTGGTTACAAGATTTAGACTACGCTGAAACTGAGGCTTTAATCAATTCATGAGGCACCTAAAAGAAACTAAACTAAACTAAAGCACAAACTTTCATACAATTATAATACAAATACACACATTCCCACATTTTCATATATACATGCACAGTGCACACTCCTACACATCTCACATTCACATCCACTTTTTATTCCTCTTACACTATATATCCCACAGGCACATACCATACTTAACACACTACAAAACCATCCTTACACATACTAACACACACGTCAGTATGAAATTAGACTAATAAGTAGGTATAATTTTAAAAATTATTAATAAGAATTTAGTCAAAATAAGACCCTAGTTATGTTAACTTTTTAGACTTTTTATTATAATACACAAATTGTTATGCAGAGCGTTGCCTCCTAAAACAGGCGATTTTAAAAGCCTAAAAGGAGGCTCCGTTAACTAGTTAGTTTATGTAAGTCTTTAAAAAGAAATAAAGAATTTTGAATTTGAATTTTGAATTTGAATTTGAATTTGAACACAAAAAATCACCCACTCTGCTATTATACCGCTGTGGTCTCCAGGGAAAATCTCGATGGGCTTATTCCATTACCTGAGCTAAGTCATGTTGACTGACATCCACAATTTACCGTACACCTACTAGTTTATTTCTGTATACTTTGGTGGCAATCGCTTGATTTGGCCATAGTCTACGATATATATCGTAGACTATGAACGTTTGCAAGGTCAGATGATCATTTTGGTATCAACGCTTAAACGCAAAACTAAAAAACTTTTTTTTTGGGAAAAAAAAAGGTTTGAATTTGTTAAAAATTAAGGGTAAGTGTAAAACTTTACGAAAATTACCTATGTAGCAACAATTTTTTTTATTGATTTTTTTAAATAATAAATGAATCTTATAATTTACAAAAATCACAAAATAATAGAATTAACATTATTTGATATTAACAGATCTATATGTACAGACGCCTGCACATCAACCTATCCAAAACTGTCAAATTTGTTCAATTAATTTTCAACCTTATGCCATAGACATACAGTTCAAAGTATATTGCGGAAATTTGACATTTTGTTGTAGTCTGATGTACAGGCGTGTGTGCTTACTAATGAACAAAGTAAAGAAAAAGAAACATCACTTAACTTAATTACAATTTATAAAAAGTGTTGAAAAAATTTAACGAGTTGCATTTGAAGTTTAAACACACTCCCCTCCAGGTCAGTTGTCGTTCCAATTACGCTATCGTGGCACTATCCTATCTGCGCAAATTTATTACGTTCCTTTCTTAATTTAAAGAACACTGTGTCAAACACCGCAAGCCGTAAAGTGTAGGCCTCCGTACTCGGCGACCGCAAAAAGTTACCCCGAAGGTTGATACATCACTCTCTTGTTCAACCCTGAATGGGCCATTAAAGACAATTTATACACAGATGTTGTTTAGAATTTACTCTAATGTGGATCCTCGCCGCCACGGCGTGATTAATCCCTGACTTCTCGAGCGGCAGTGTTGGTTTAAGCCTGTGGCACACTGGAACACTTAATGGCACTTCGTTAGATGATATTAAAGGTAAGGAGCTCGATGGCGAAGTGCTAAAGTTAAGAAACTTTCGCAAAGGCCTGTCATCGGTTGGGTGACCAAAAATTGGTCATCTCAAGCTCCTTCGTGCTTCGGGTGACACGAAAACCGTTGGTCCTGGCTGCATTAGCATCGTTTTGTAATTGACTGTACATGACTACCTCAGATTTTAACTGTTGTGCGAGTTGACGACACAAATAACAAATAATAGGTAAAATCAAGAGGTGCCATCTCGCACACCTGTGCGAGTTTAAAGTGTGCGAGTTGACGAATAACTCTCGTTAACAATCCATCTATCCGCACCCGCGTGGTGGTTGATGGCCCGTTTTCCCTTTCCATCCAAAAGGAAGGCTTGTGCCCCAGCAGTGGGTCATCTCGAGCTCCTTCATGCTTCGGGAGGCACGTAAAGCCGTTGGTCCTGGCTGCATAAGCAGTCATTAATAATCACCTATCCATACTACCCACGGTTCTCCCTTTCCAACCATAGGGAAGGCTCGTGCCGTTGATTGTGATGATGATCAAAAATAAAACGGAAGAGGTTTCCTAATATTATGATATTTAGACATTGAAAACCAATACTTTCATAATTTTTGTAAGATCTGTACCATACCAACATGATGCAATAAATAATTTGTGACTATGACTATGACAAATACATACATACATACAAACATAGGTACATAAAGTCACGCCTGTCTCCCATAGAGGTAGACAGAAATCATTAAAACAAATAAAAGTAATATTTGACACTTTAACAATACATTATATCATCATCAGCGAATTTCTTTACACTTGAAGAATATGGGGAGATTGGGCTAAGCGGAGCTCGCTAGATGGGTTAAAAATAGCAGCAGGTTGGTAGGTTTTAACGGGTGCTATCTTGCAACAAGCACGTCCGGCTAACAATTTAACGTGCCTTCCGAAGCAAGAATCAGTTCATATTTTATTTTGCGTCGTGAAAGATGCTTAAAAACTTTCACAGCTTCTTTATTTCAAGACATTTCGAATAGTCAGTTAACTGTATATAAACGTAAAATTTTCATTTAAAAAATAACCTATGCTAATTGTCGTTCTAAAACAAGCACGGGACACTGTTTGCACTGTCGATCCCCCTGATTAGCGAGCGGAGCCGGGGCAAACATCTTAGGCCCCAGTAATCTATACAATACTTTCCTCGTGCTCAAAAGATTAATGTCTCACCATTTTGCCCCACTTTACTCTGCGGGAAACAAGTCTATAGAAGCGAGCGGGGCGTAGCGGATACAATGGAAGATTGCTTGGCCGCCATCTTGAATTCGTGTTTAAACAGACAAATGTGTGGTCAGCCACAAAAATTGTCGTACAATTTACTCCACTCCAGCTTACTTTGCCATTTCAGCTTCATGAACTAGTTTTAGAGATCCTGTTGGAATAGATAGAAGCAGGTATCTTCGTAACTTAAGATACTACTACTACTACACACTATCTGAAGTTATTAGTATCTATAAATATAATATAGTATGAATTAATATGAAAGTAATGACAAACTTAATAATCATGACAAAAAATTTGCCAACCCATCATCACATCATCATCGTTATCTATACTAATATTATAAAGCTGAAGAGTTTGTTTGTTTGTTTGTTTGTTTGTTTGTTTGAACGCGCTAATCTCAGGAACTACTGGTTCGAATTGAATAATTCTTTTTGTGTTGGATAGTCCATTTATCGAGGAAGGCTTAAGGCTATATAACATCACGCTGCGACCAATAGGAGCGAAGCATCAGTGAAAAATGTTGCAAAAATGGGAAAAGAGCCTAAAAAATTAAAAATGCTGCCGAAAGTCACTATTCCACGCGGACGAAGTCGCGAGCACAGCTAGTACAGCATAACAGTGTAAGGTGCGTGCTATTTTCGGTCACCAATCCTGGTGAATTGGGGATGCCCTATGCAAAAGTTGCTTATTGTGCCAGCTACCAGGCATAGTTTCTTATCCGCCACGTAGTTATATGCACAGATAGATAATTTCTGAACGTGAGGTAGATTATGAAGGAACTATTATAAACTGTATTGATCGGTTCGTCATCAATCATCATTATCATCAGCCTACACTAGTCCACTGCTGGACATAGGCCTCTTCACACCACTGAGCATAAACTGAGTATTAATATTGTTATTATTATGAATTATTATTTTTATACTCAGTGCAAATTTATCATTATTACCAGAATATTGCTACAACAGCTACAACGACGCTTATTCTCGATGGACACGTATCGAGAATAAGCGTCGTTGTATACTCTCTCAACATCAAAAAAACAGTTGCTTACATAAGGTTTTTTGCACTCGGAGATGTACAGATCAGATAATACAGCGATGCTTCATATCATAATTCGCAATTCCTTAATGACCTTTGCAAAAGTTGCTTATTTGTACCTAATCATAATTCGTGGATATAATATGTGGACATATCCGTGGATATTGACATGAATGTTTCAAAACAAAAACAACAAGCGAAAATCAGTCAGCCCGAGACTAAAGTCTGTGTAACTCGGTCGAAACGTCCAGTGTCTACTTAAAATGGTATGCATAGGATAAGTAATAGGTACGTATGCTAAGTCTCTCGATTTAGGGTCTCAATTCCCCCCTCTTAGTGTCCTGATTTTGAAGTGTCCAAATTCCACTGAGATTAGATTGTGAACATTATAAAAATAGCATATTCAAATCCCCACTTTGCGTGTAGCCCCGTTAAATTTTTTGTTTAGAAACATAATCAGCCGCTAACTTAAGGCACACTACACATGCGCCTCGGAGACGTCCGCCAAATTAATTGTTGCGCTCACGTCTGGCGCACCCCCGATTTGTTTTTGAAAAATCATCCCTCATTGTGACGCCAAGATTTATGGCTTCAACAAGATTAAACCAGCACTTGCACGGTACCTTGTTTAATCGAACGACTGTACGTGCGGTTTGTTTTCTAATCAGCGTTATGTAGGTTGCTTTGCCATTATATTCTGTTGCTCACAATGAATTTTATTTTTTCTGTGCTTGCCTGCTTGCTTTATATACACTAAACAAAAAATATTTTACCTAGTTCCTCAGCAATTTTAACTTCACGATGAAGTTTCACTTCAAGGGTTGTCATCATCTAAAACTAAAACATTAAAAGAGATGAAGGAAAATAACCCTTAAAAAGCTGTCTTACAAGTTCTTATGTTAAATATTACTCTACCTCCTTACTGCATTAACTATCAAGAGTCAAGACCGTAAGTACCTACCACAAAGAAAAAACAAAACACAGACTATAAAATACGTGTGTTCCAAGTTAACTTCCACAAACGATACAACAGCCGTAACTTCCTAAAGGTCAGCCATAAAGAAGATTAAAACTATAGAGGGGAGGCATTATCACGACTGAATTCGGAAGGCCAGTATATCAGGGCTATTATCCTGCCTCCGCCACACATGACCTGAAAGTTCACCAGTTCATTACCAACCCATAACCCAATTTGGGAAAGTAAGCCTCATAATTTTTGTCCGGGCTCTCTACTCCCTCAAAACTCCATTGTGGCGCAAATTCGAAATTCGAATTTGGATTTATTTAAATGGCCGACCGTTTGATTGCGGGCGGCAAACATACATTTTCCGCAACAGACGATTCTATCACGTCAGCGTTAGAGTTGTGAATGGCGTGCCTGGTGACATCTTTTCGGATGTCGTTAACCCTTCTCTCTAATAAGTGGATGAAAGAGCCTGAATGATTGTTGTTTCTTTTTTCGCGGCGAATGCCTCGGCTGCCGTTTGAAATGATAATTCGTCTAATAGGATGAGCCGATTTGAGTGTGTGGTCGTGTGTGTGCATTTCCAAGCTTAATTTTTGAATTTTGATGAGTTACAAGAGAATGATTATTTTTATCGGGCACTTTAGTTTATAGACATCTCAATTACATGTAAAGCTCAATAAAATAGTAATAAAAAAAAATTTACAATCGGAAGGTTTTTTGTATCTCAGTCAAAACTCAGATTATGATGCATGTATGTAATGTACAATGCACAATCTATGTACAATGTACATTACATTATATATATTTTTTAATTTATTACCACATAAAAAAGTAACATTTTATATCTAAATAATAAATAACATTAGAAAACCACGAAGGTTTGTAGCAATGCTATTCACAGCTTAGTCGAAAACAATGCATAAACTGAAATAAGCACAAAGTAACTGGGTGACAATGTAGGAGCAAGTTAGGTACATTATGTTTTTACATACACCCAATAAAAATAATGGTTACTCTAAAAAAAAATGTTTTAAGACAAAAAATGCCCATAATGTTTCCAAAAATAAAAGATTCCTTTGCCTCAGAAGACTCACCAACACCACTATAGCTATTACCAACAAAAACCTCCACATTAACAGCGTTACGCCGGACAGACCACTCAATTCCATAAACAAACACGCCGGCGTACAGACGCCTCCTAAAACAACAAGCATACCCGAAGAAATAGCAGTACAGCCCTTAGCCGAGGAGCGACAAAATAAACAGCCTGATTGTGAATCGAATTAATGCGACCGAAATCCTGTTAGGACGCGGGTACTGGCTGCCGTTTGACGTACGTATCACTCTTTACACTCTTGTACGATTTTTTTTATTATTTAATCAGCGATCGGGACGAAGGGGCCTAAAATACCTAATGCCGACAAGATATGTCTAAGAGTGTTTATCACCACCAAAGTGTTGTTACTTTATTTTTATTGAATCCTGTCCTGGATCCCGGAAATAGTTTAACTTCCTTAGTATTCGGTACTAACATGAAATTACTCGAATTGCTGTATGTTATAGCAATTCCAACGTCCGCAGATAAAAATATATGATTCAAAACTAACTAAGATTATTTTATGATGGTAAATTTACGTTTTCAGTTGTTGGTTGTAAGTTGTAACCACTCTCACTGTCGTATCATGTCGGCAACTTTAGGTATTTTAGCCATTTTCATTACAATCACTGTTCATAATAAAAAACGAGATGGCACTATATGATAATGATTATAAATGTAAGAGTAGGCGAAAATCGTCACCTCTCCAAATTTGCTTAACCTCATCAATCGCGAGCGGGCGCGTTAACCACTGCGTCATCAAGCTCCTCAAACATAGGCCTCTTCTAATACATGCTATTGAGCCCAATCTTCGACTTTTATTATCCAATAGCTGCCAGCCTCTATGTATCTATAACGAGCTCCTCCTCTTATTGACGACCTCCGTAGCCGAGTGACTTTCACGCCGCACTTTAAGCGGCGCTTACTAAGAGGTCCCGGGTTCGATTCCCGGTCGGGTCAATGTCGAAAACGAACTTTTCGATATTGTGTCGGGTCTGGGTGGTTGTGGTACCGTCGTTGTTTCTAATTTCCATAAAACGAGTGCTTTAGCTACTTATCTGGGGATCAGAACAATGTATGTGATTTTGTCTAACATATCATATACATATATACTAGCTGACCAGCGGACTTCGTACCGCCTTGACAGTTTCCATGACAGCAAAACAAACAAATCATTCGTCCGCTTAAGAACACCCGTATCTCATGATGGACCCCTATAGCAGCGCCACCTACCGGGTCCAATTGTAAATCTAAACCATTCTCGAATCCACTTGAATACACACAGAAAATTTCATTTAAATCGGTTCAGCCGTTTAGAAGGAGTTCAATAACATACACACGCACAGAAGATTTATATGTATACTAGCTGACCCGTTGGATTTCGTACCACTATGACAGTTTCTCTGACAACAAAACAACAAATCGTGGAACATTTTGTATTGGAAAATTAAATTGTCATATTATTGATTTTTATATATATACCTATATTTAGGTGGCATTTTCTTTTAATCAATAACAATATAATATAACACTACGATCAATTCATTGACTACGATAAACTTTTAAACACACGAAACACCGATATTACTTTTGCAAAAGAAGCGGTAATTCATATAATTTTCTTTATGCGGTAATTCTATTTGATTGATATTATGATATGACGTACCATGTCATGAAGTATTGTCCGTTTGAAGTTGTCCATTGCTGGCTGAAGAACTGTACGTCATTCTGTCACATTGTCTCACTCACTTTTCATACCTATCACGATATTTAAAAAAATCATATTATAGTAAAAATATCTTTTTTTCTTTTATTTTTCTTCTTTACAAACCTTGTCCTGACCATAACAAACACAAAAAAAAGTCAAATTTTGTGCAGTCGATCGGAAGTTATGAGCGTACATAGATTTCAGTGATTAATTTTTATTATTATAGATAGAATATATATTTAAATATATCTATCTAAACTATCATCATCATCATCATCAGCCTACACTAGTCCACTGCTGGACTACACCTGTCGAAGTGCACGCCACCGAGCACGATCCGCGGCTACTCTCATCCATCTCTTGCCAGCCACCTTGCGAAGTTTGTCAATCCACTTATTCTGTTATTAATAATGAACAATAATAAAAATAGCAATAAATTTTCAACGTCATATTGTTGGTAGTGTTTTACTCATATATATTACGCTAATGATAAAGGAAACCCGGCCTCCAGGAGTTGAACAGGTTTTTTGATTAACCGAAAAAAGTTTATGGCGGTAATTAATGAGAGTGCCGCGAGTTTTAGGAAGCCATGTAGAAGGGAGTGACTTGCATTTATTTCGGGGAAAAGTCATAAAGCGTTGGATTTTAATGCAGAAGCCATTTATTCGTATATTATTTTTTTATTAAAAATACTTGTTGTTAGGCTTTACTTCATTTGAAGCGTTTACTTTGATAAATATATTCGAGAGGAGAAAGCCTGCATGGACAATAATCATATCAATGTTTTGTAGGAACAGTCAAGATTATAACATAAAGAAGGCTTTTGTATTGCAAATTATAAAGATTTAAAAAATCACAAAGTCTATCAAAAACAATTGACATTCTCTAAAAATTCAAGAGATAAGTTGTTCCGAATGTAATTTTATAAACACTTTAATGTTGTATCATAACTTTACTGAAGAAAAAGAGACTATTTAACACCCCAAAGAAAGTAATCTTTATGTTGAATCAAAGGTATTTCGATTCGAAAATGATCGCACCGTAGCCTTAAGTACCAGCAACCTAAGTCGGCAATCGCTCGAGCCTCTGCCGATATCACACGTAATTGCGTTTGAAGAAGGCACTATATTAAAATCATCCGAAGGAATGGAAGAAATTCACCGTGTCTTAATAAGCACCGAATATTCTGAATATATACGTATCAGCGACGTTCGAATCGCCAGACTTCTTAATGAAATTTTCGGATTACGTCTCACCCGCTGCTACGTCTCTTTCCCACTATCTCACCAGCGTATAAGTCTGTCTCGCTCACCGTGTAAAACTGCAGTTCGTTTTATGCGAAATTTATTCATAACTCTGTAATTTATCCGCACAAAGTGAAACGCCCCGTAATGGGAACAGGGGATATAATGTTTTCTTGTATTATTACTCGCGAGTTCGGCTTTAATCATGGTATTCTCGTAAGTTATCATTTTCTGTAAATAGGAGGAAATTTAATATTCGCCCGGGAAGTATTACAGTGGTTTATGTTCCAGAAATAATGATCTCAGTGCTAACAAATGTTTCGCAAAGATTACGCATTATTTTACACCTTGTCGTATTATTACAGTTATTGGATAACTCCAAAATTTCGCTTTCAAATAAATTGCTTCAGAGCCTGCCAAGCCTGCTTTTACAGCTCTTATGATCTATTAATTTATACACTAAAGATGTGATAAAAGTGATAACGTTCTCCAAATTTACCCCATTAAGTTAATTTGACGTGAATGAAACTAAGCTTTGGGAAAATTCGAATGTTTTCCTTTGCCCACTTTGTCAAATACATTTCGATATAAAAGTTTTCGAGTGGTATTTATGTAATTATCATACGATAAGGTTTAAACAGAAACGGGTAGGTGTTAACAAACAGAAATTGTCTGGACGGGTATATCATCATCATCATCAGCTCATTTTATGTCCCAGTGCTAGAGCACGAGCCTTCCCTATGCATGGTTGGGGAGAACGGGCCATAAACCGCCACGCGGGCCCAGTGCGGATTGGTGGTTGGATGGGTACTCCCATACTTATTTATTAACCACTTAGCAGTGTACATTGCATAGCTGTGTTCCGATTAGAAGGTTAGATATGAGTAAAATTACTGGTTTTACAGACGCTATAACTGAAGTATGATCGGCAGCGCGCAGCTCAAACTATATTTAAATAAACTATACTTAGTGTACAAACTTCAATAAGCTGCGATGATCTCTAAGCAAATAAAAGTATCCGATAGAAAATAATGTTCATTAAATTATGCATTAAACAATATTCTATATAGGTTAAGAAACAGTTTTTAGCACCAACTCTATGCGAAATAGTTCACAGTCCCAACTCTTTACTTAACCGGGTTTCCGCCATTGGTTAAATACAGTAGTTTCGAGACCGTTTTCATTATTCAAGTGGTCCACATGCGAAGCATAAGTTGCCAGCAGTTTGCATAATAGAACCTTATGTAATGTACCAACATTCATATAGAGCAGTTTTCTTCGTCGTCTAAAAATTATGTAAATTTCCACAAAACACTGTTGACTGCTTATAATATCTTCATTTGATGTATTCAAATATAGTTAAGGGATTTTAAGTAGTAAGGTGGTAGATTGTAGTAACTTTGGTAAATTACACACCCTGAGTGACATTTGCTTTCTCAAAATCTTAATTAAATCTAAATTTTAAAAAATATTTTCAGTTTTTAAAGATGACATCCTCCTTATCCTTGTGTGGTGCCGGGGATAAAGAATTGCACCACCTCATCTCAACCCGTGGGTGTCGTGAAAGGCGACTAAGGGACCATTCCAGAGGATGGGCAGCAGCATCTCTCTGAGGTTACTTTCAACCTACTGCGATCGCCAACCCGCCTGCCAAGCGTGGCGATTATGGCAAATTCCCCCCATCTTGGGGGAGGCCTTTGTCCAGCAGTGGACGTCTTTTAGCTGAGATGATGATGATGATGATGATGAAAGATGACATACATACGAGCTCAAATTATTGAGCTCGTATGTATGTCACCCACCGCGCCATCGTTGGTTCGTAAGTCTACAGAGTATACAGGGCAAACTGAAGGAATGAAACTTCGCCCGCAATACGCTTTATCCGCAATCTTTCTTCTAATCGTCTAAACAATCTATATTCTAAAAGAACGGCTGTACATACTCAATTTACCGTTATGTTTCTTTAAAAACTGTGAAATTGTATCGAACAGTTTCGCTACTTTTGTCGCAAACGGCACAAAAGAGGTTTATAATAATACTCAACCTCCATCGAAACTTTCCTCCTCATTGCTATTGCCATAAAAACTATTTACAGTTGACAAGAATTACCCATTAGGAAAATAAAACTACCTTCCAAGATAGTTTGCATAATCTGGGAGGAAACTTTAGAATCCTTCGTTTCGCTTGGTTCTTTCAAAGAATTGTATACTTTTATAAAAATCGTCAGGGGTCGTAATGCGACTTTCAAGGCGTTTACAAAGCTCGCCATTATATTGGCACGCTGCGGTACACCCGCGGAGTGCGAACGCTTTGAGAATTAGACGCCTGCGCCTGACGGACCTTTCGCGGCAACTCGACTATGAATGCATAATGATGCCGCATTCGATCCCAAAGTGATGTTTTCCTCACCTTTTGTTTGAATTTTCTTTGTGAAAATAAACTTTTTGTGTATTTTGTTTTAATTTGGCCAAAGATTTACATCGTTCCT
This sequence comes from Eudonia lacustrata, assembly GCA_947562085.1. NCBI lineage: Eukaryota > Metazoa > Arthropoda > Insecta > Lepidoptera > Crambidae > Eudonia > Eudonia lacustrata. Next base: position 22,170,363 of record OX387316.1, read on the forward strand.
TAAAAGATTTCGCCAGCAGATTCGCTTTTGTTTTGAATTAACAGAAGTGCTGCCCAATAAATACGATGTTGTTTATTTTGAAATCTTTTAAATTTCACTTAAAGTCAAATGAACATTTTAAGTCTTTTTCAGTCTTATTACAAGTGAATAGGGTGCAAATAAGCCCAATGCCTTGTAGGGGGCAAAATTCGGTAATAACAACTTAGATTTCTATATTATATTATATTTTATTATATTCGCATCAAAGTTTAAAATTAAATAGGTATAGATAATACAATAGGATCAAAATATTTATTACCGACCATTATGTGTTAAGTATGTGTCTCCGATATACCGCGGTGTCTCAAGACAAAAGTCTTTGACCAGTGTGTGAAGCCAGTGATGACATACGGGACTGAGACGTGGTCGCTCACTATGGGCCTCATAAAAAGGCTCAAAGTCACTCAAAGAGCAATGGAGAGGGCTATGCTCGGGGTTTCTCTGCGTGATCGAATCAGAAATGAGGAGATCCGCAGAAGAACAAAGGTAACCGACATAGCCCGAAGAGTTGCTAAGCTCAAGTGGCAGTGGGCAGGGCACATTGCTCGTAGTACTGATGGCCGCTGGGGCGGGATAGTCCTTGAGTGGCAACCGCGTACCGGAAGGCGCAGTGTGGGCAGGCCTCCACCAAGGTGGACCGACGATCTGGTGAAGGTGAAGGAAGCCGCTGGATGCGAGCAGCATAAAACCGGTTGTTGTGGAGATCCTTGGGGGAGGCCTTTGTCCAGCAGTAGACGTCTTTTGGCTGAGATGATGATGATTATTATGTGTTACAAAATTATGTTACGTATCTATAAAATAAATTTACATAATAATGCTGATGGGCAATATCAATACCAGAATAAGAATAATATCAGAACAATTAACCTCTTCTCCTCTTTCAGTTGCGGAACTGAAAGAGGAGAAGAGGTTAATTGTTATGATATTAACTTTATTTCATTATTTCGTACTGACATTAATAATTACAGTTAAAATTAAAATTATAACTGAAATTAAAATATAAAAAAATTTGCATATCAAATAAGAAGATTTCAATACTTTTATGATGATGATGATTGATCCGACCGATTTCGGTCATGGAACCCACTTCGACTCCTAGTCGGAACGCCCTAAGATAGCATAGCATTTACTTATATTAACTCAAAAAATAATAAAGCAATAATTATAAAAGATATTGAGTATCGTGACATAGAGTGATAAACCGGGCTGTGATAAAAATGCTCGCGTCTAACGATAGCCAACAAAGTAGAACGCTTGATACCATGTTAAATGTTCTACTTTGTTGAATTTCTATATTAAAGACCACCTTTGAACAAATTAACTTGATTTACGACAGATCATAGTTAATATGGAGTACGATAAAACGGGACTACTTAAGAATCAAGGGTAACATTGATCTTTAATTCGACTTTTACGTTTAAACCTAACGGTATGAACTCGGAGTTATACCGAGAGAGTATATACCGGGGCTACTTAAAATCAAGGGTAATATTAACAATAGCTTTGATATTTCAACCGCCTCTGTTGGTCTAATGGTTAAGACCACCGGTTTAGACCCAGAGGTCCCGGGTTCGATTCCCAGCAGGGGATACATGTTTGTGTACTTGGTTTGGTTGGTGGTACACCTCTGATAAGCTTAGGTCTTCGCAAATTAACAAGTAGCACATGGTGAGGGTAGATGGCGGGATGGGTCTTAAGGACTGCCATCTTACGACAACGGCTTAATGTGCCTTTCAAAGCACGGATGAGCTCAATATATTATTGTAAATCTTGTGATTCGACATTGCGTAAGTTGCTTAATTTGCAAGATAGCAAACGGAAGGTAGGAGCCCCAGTGCCATCAAGTTTCTCATGCCTTACAAATGATGCGTATAAAATAATATCATCAATATTATCACATGTATAATTTTCAAAAGTAAATTATGTTACTAAGAAAACTAATTATGTACTTACTTGCTTCGTCTTATTTCTCGAATTAAGTGCGATATATTGCTAGCATTAATAATTGAGCCTCCATTTATTTTTCTTAGTGAAAGTAGCGTAAGAAAAAGTAATTTTCTTGTCAAAATATCAATTTCCCAGCAGTAATAAAACAAGTACCTACTCACTTAGTTCTTATAAAACGATCGCGTGACTTTGCCGTTTTTAAATTTAAGTCTTGAGCGCAAGCGTTTTAATATCATTATTTATTATGCTTTTTTTAATAGCTTGCATGATGACTCACCTTATGAGTGTATTATTTTCAAGCAAACTGTAGTGGTCAGAAAAAGTTTCGAATCCAATATGGCGTTTACGCTGGTCATCATATTGCTAGTTGTAATTATTAACAAGGAAAAACATCCGTATCTTCGTGCCTATAATCTGGTTAATCCGCGGACGCCTCAGGCGCGGGACGTGTGGCGAGGGTTGGGATGCGGTCTTTCTGTGAGCGGTGATATGAATAGATAGTAAGCTTTATAGTACAAGTGGTCAACCTATGTCAAGGACGTTTTTTAAGTGACCCCGGGTTTCCTGCTTGCATCAGTATCGTATATGATATAGTATATATATATGATATATGGTACGGTATACTCTTTTGTGATGCTCTTTAGAGAACAGAATTGTTCGGTTGCCACGACTTAAAGACCCGCTTACGCTGCAAATATTGCAAATTCCTTTCTTTAAACAATTTTGCAGAATTTGCTTTATGACCTAGTAATGCAATAGGTATGTAGAGAGAATTTTTAGCGACCTGCACAATAATGCAAAAAAAAATACTGTCAATGTTTAAGGCTTTCATAATCAAAAGCCAGGACTCACTTTAGGTCGCTGCGCCAACTTAGTCAACTACTATCATTGGTTAGCAATACTTGTATTATATTCAAAATTATTGAAATTGATTTACAAAGAATAAAGAACAAAATACATTTATTGGAATCACATAACAAAACACACAATTAAACATATAACATGTAACAAAAATAATAAAAAATAATAACAATTGACATTGTGCACTGTTATGTGGTGCAAACACATTGCACAGCTCAGTATACGCAGCAAGCGGGGCCTGCTGCACTGGTATTTTGCTGTACACAGTAGTGACACCATGGCACGAAACAGGAAAAAAAACAAATCGATTAAGTACATAGTAACTTACATAAATGACTTCTTGGCGGGAAAGTGAAGAGTCATGTCTGCGGTTTTGTTTTATTTTCTAAAATTTGTGTTATGTCGAATATTAATGAGAAATAATGGTGGATTATTAACCGTTAAGTGTTCGTAAGTGCGCATGAGTGTTGGCAAATGAAACAAAACAGTGCAACTTCACTTTTCAAATTCTCTCAAGAATTCCGCCCGAGGACTTAGTAAAGCCCCACATCTTTACTGATATACTCGAGGGGTTGGAGGGTATATCATTTCTCACTTCTCATTTCTATTATCATTCATCATCATCATACAGGAAGGAAATATTGTTTATTTATGTATCACTTGTAAGAAAAATTACTTTGACACTGGCTAAATGTGCTAATCGCACGAAGCCATCAACTAAAGGAAAAAAAACTTACATAAATAAAAACAAACAAAAATCAATAACAAAACGCCGAGGCGCAAAACTGACTGACTGTGACAGCAGCAGTAAAAAATTATAAAAAATAAAAAAAATATATTATTGATTTTATCAAAAGCAATCGTTGTTTTAGAAGCTTTCAATGCGGTTCTAACGATAGATCGAAATGTTTCACAATAATAAGGCAACGTCAAAAATATACAGAACTGCTTCAATTGCTTTAGTTCTTTTTCTAAGGTACCTGCTTCCCGCTCTGCTTATATTTCCGCTCGTAGTCTGAGCGCAGGGTCCTCGTAGCCACGTACGAGGCATGTATTCGGTGCGCGTGGTACACTAACAAGGCCGGAATTCTATTACGAAATTAGTAGATGTCTTCTCCCCGCTAGATGTTAAATATTTTCGCGTTCCTTAAGTGGATGTGGCGCCTTGCAGTACTAAATTGGAAAATGGTGCGAATTGGCATGGCCGCTAATTAACTTAGACCTAAATATTCGTGGCAATAGATGTTGTAGCTTTGCAACGCTTAGATGTATTTTTTCAGTGCTTCGAAAGATACGTTAAACCTTTAGTACGAACATACAGGGTGTTGTTGTAAGATAGCAGTCGTTACAACCCTCCAATCTGCATTAAGCCAGCGTGGTTGGTAAAGACCCTCTCTCCTCCCTTATGAAATTGTTTATATGAGAAAGCCTGAGCCCTGTAATGAGACGTTAACAGATTGATGACAATGATTTTAACAATATTTTTAATTTTCTTTACATATCAATGCTAAGTTTGAATAAGTTTGCAAGCGTAGAGCTTAATAAAGCTCAAAGGATTTTGTAAAAATTTGCGAACCAGCGCTTCTGTGGCACTATGTGTATTGCCACAAAAGCATTGCTGAGACAGCTACCCGTTGGCCTTGCACATATCGTAGTTATTTATAGTGTTCTTTCTTTTATTTTTATTTCTATTTTTTGTGATTGTGTTAATTGTTTTAAGATGTTCTTCTTTTTTATTTTATTTTAATTTTTTCTCATCTGTTTGTATTTGTTTTTGTACAGATCAATAAATGTTTCTTATTCTTGTTCTTATTCTTAAACAATTCTGTTTAAATAAATATATTTAAATGAAGATGGAACTCTTTTATTGTGTTAATATAATAATAAGGTTTATATGAGTTAAACGAAAATTGTGAAATATGTAAACTTACTTTACTAGGATTCGCTACAGCTACTCTACAGTCGAACTACCTCTATATAATTCTTTATGACTTACCGAACATGCAAGCATTCTTGCACACGTTAGCAAACATTTTCGATGTACTCCAATATAGCCGCGTCTCCCCGGCGCGTACAATCATAAGTGTTTTCTTTGTGGATAGCGAACAGTCAACAGCACCCTTTAACATGTTTATCGTTTTCACCCGGCTCTCCCCTCCCGCTTCGATATATTTCGGTGGATATACAGCCACCATTTTTATTTTACGAGTACTTCCAGGCTGTTAATGTAAGTGCAAATTTTGTTATTCTTATGAACGCGAGTGTTATTTTTTTTCAGTTTTTATTACACATGGTTTGCGAATGTGCTATAATGGAGTGAAGGATATTGTGGGTATGATGCAAAGGCGCGTGCGATCTGTTACTGAGCTCTTGAATACGACCACATCCGAATATAACAAATGTTTTACATTAATATACTTATTAAGGCACGGTTTGTTTCAATACTACAAATTAATACCACAATATAACAACATTATTTAGTTACATCGAAATATTAGCTTCTTTATATTTAGCGTGAAATGAATATCAACGTTGCAAATATTCAACGTTTCACAACGAGTTATTTTAAAAATCACTAGCTTTCATCAGTGAATGATTAAACATAAATACTCTTATCTGAGTTAATATTTTCGGGCTAATTCCCGATAATGAAATGGTTGAACGAGTACTATAATTACACGGTGCGCACTAACGTATCGCGTTAATACGCACGTGGGTAAAATGCACACTATCCTTAATTTGAATATATTGTAATAATTATCCGGCGCTTAAGTCGCGACGCACACTGCGCCGATCGGCGCGGAGCGGCTTAATCTCGTGAATTTATAACAAGAATACAACAATTAACCAAATTAACGACCACTCGAAAGCCATTTACGATGGAATGGCTCGTTGAACCGACGAAATATCGCCCCCATCCCAGTTTTTATTAATGAATATTTAATAAATTAATTTATAGCTTAATTAAAACGTAATTAGTTTTGTACGCCGTGAATTTATATGCATATTACATGTTTCAAAGTATCGCATGATCGGTAACAACGGTTAATTCGATTGGCAAAGTTTGAATTGTTTGTTAGAAATAGTTTTGGTGTGTTCGCTCAGAGTTTAGATTAAAATGTGGAACCGCTAACTGAGACAACTATTCGAATCTCATTTCAAATTAAAAACGAGTGCCATTGTTTTCTTCGTTTCTGTTTACATGCAAGTTACGAATACGTTTGAAGAGTATAATATATAAGTTTTATACTTTTATCAAAATTGACATTATTGCATTCAAATATATAGCAAAGTTATTATCAATAATATCTCCTGCTCTTGCTATGAAATTATAACTATAACTTAAAAAACAAATAAATTAATAACCAAAATTGTTTAATAAAAATAATTGTGTCTGTAATTAAATATCAAACGGTTTCTATGTTTTTTGATTTAAGACTTTATGTAATTTTCATGTACTTTACGGATACAATAAGGTCTATTAGTAACTTAAAAATACCCAAAAGTTCCAACACAAAAACGTCTGATTTTTTTACAAAATATAAAACAAACTGTCTCGAGATATAAAATAAATATTTAATAAAAACAAAGTGAACTAAAACACGTCGCGTCTTGCATTTAACATGCCGATGCGAGTGATCGAATGTAAACACGTCTAGTGTGCGTTGCTCCTTGGAATAACATCGGCTGACAGTGCCTTAAGAGGAGATACGGCGAATATGCTCCCCTCATGCTGGAGTTCATATTGGCCAGATATTTGACTTTACACACCTATATACCACCACTGGGGAGTAAATAAAATAAATTATCAAAAACCTATGTACTTTCAGTACATTTTTACAACAATATGATGATAACTCCAAATGCGTATTTATAAAATCTTTACTTAAATAAAATATGTCTGCATTTACTGAGATACTAAGCTTATATTTTATAGTTAGATGATACTCATGAACAACATAAATCAACTTAATAAGATTTATCTTCAAAACGAAGAAGACTTGTAGTATCCAGATACTTACAAACTAATTTACCATTGTAACTAGTGCTCGATTGCTCAGCACCTCACGGTATATCACATCTTATAATAATTTAGCACAATAATATGATAATATTACAGTAGCAAAACATTTTTGTCGAAGTCTTTTCTATGTGAACCACCAACCAACCGATCGTATCATATTAGTGCTTAAATAAATTTCCTTAAGTATCATTTTTGAATGTTTCCTACGAACAGAGTCTCAGCGAAGTCAGCAAGCCGAAGCGTTAAATTTTACGAGGTGTATCAGCCACTTTATGACTTAATTTTAATGTTACTTAGTAAAATGCACTTCCGGCACATTGTAAAGTTTTGCAGAGACATGCCGGCGATTGAGGTATTATTATCACGACGTCATTTTACATAGTCTCGCTTCGGTTGGCATTATGGAGCCGTCGGTCCTGACTGCTATTATCATTTTATGATCATAACTCACTTCACCTATCTTTGGGCGACCTGCTTCAAAAGGCATACTACATGCCGAGTGATTGCGCTCTTCGTCAGATATCGTTAACTTATTACCTACACGCTAATAACGGACTTACACACAACTTTTGACGTAAGATATGATAGATAAAATAATTATTTACTTGCACTATTTATTATTATTTATTTACACTAGATAACGTTAGTCTTATTCTATTAGAATATAACAGATTTGAATAGGTCTGTAGAGATTTTTGCACAAAATTTTAAAAATTCAAAATTCAAAATCATTATTCAGTTTAGGCTACATATAGCTCTTATGAACGTCATTATGCCATCGGTTCGTAAGTCTACTCTGGGCGGGAGACCTTGTACTGTGAAGAACCGGCAAGAAACTCAGCAAGTGTCCAGCTCTTTACTCCCTTACAGCGTAAATATTGGGAAATGCCCTATCATAAAAAGACACACGATGCCAGTCATCAGACTTTGGCAAGTGCCCGAACTAAATCAGTTATAGCTGATCTACGTGGTCATGAACTGCCCAACCTACCCTCATCTATATGAAATATGGCCCAGCAGTAGAATATTTATAGGCCGATGACAAACAATCAATTCGATGACTTTATCAATATTTTAGTAAGAAACTCATTAATAGTGATTTTTGTAGTTCTGGATTTCTGGTAAAGTGCGCTTGTAACTTCAACCTTATCATCATCAGGAGGAATTAAGGCCAAGCGGTTGCCAGTTCTAGGTCATAAATCCTATCCTATTAATATTAGAAACGCGAAAGTTAGTTTGGATGTTTGTTACTCTTTCACGTAAAAACTACTGAATGGATTTGGATGAAATTCGGCATACAGATAGTTTATAACCGGGAATAACACATAGGATACTTTTTATCTCGATATTCTCACGGGAACGGGAACCACGCGGGTGAAACCGCGAGCGCTCACTAGTATTAAATTATATACCTTCATGTATAGACATAGTCAACTTCAACACTTTCAGCAAAAAATTTGCAGAAATTTTATTATAGACTTTAATAAAAAGAACAAGATTTCTACATTATGAAAGAAAATCCAAAAGCTAGTAACAAAGCATTCGTTTCTTACTTAACAAGATGTGTGCGTAGGTATTAGCCTAAAAGGATTTACAGGCGAACTAATCAAATATTACCTAGTCTTTTTTTACATCAAATGAAATTTCGTAATCCCTCTCTCGTCGTTAATATGCGAAAAGGATTAAATAAAGTTGAAGCACTTATAAAGGGCCTCCTAATGGTCCCGCGTAATTCGGTTCCACAAAACGTGTAATGTCATGCAGTGAAAGTCAAATTATATAATATACCCTTGAATATCAACGATGTACTTGAACTTGCAAAAAGACAGTGTTGAAAAAATTTCACCAGCGGGATTCGAACCTGCACCTCATTACAAGCCAGGTCAGGTGCACTACCAACACAACACTTTTATCTTTTTTCAAATTGTAATTTGTTTGTAACAAAATTATTTCTCCAATGAACATTGATCCCTATAACCAAACATTAAAGTTCAAAATTTATTGTAGAAATTTGACAGTTTTGGGTAGGTTGATCTGCCGCCGTGTGTACTTGAACTTCACTTCAACCGCCTCTGTGGTCTAGTGGGTAAGACCACCGGTTTAGACCCAGAGGTCCCGGGTTCGATTCCCAGCGGGGGGTACATGTTTGTGTACTCGGTTTGGTTGGTGGTAGGGCTTGTTTATCCGCCTGGCTAGATAGCAAAAGCTTATCTAAATATGTCGCCATAATATCAATGTTCGTAGCATTGTTGTATTCCGGCAGCTAGAGAAAAGATAGCCAGTGTCTCACTAGTTGAGGATCCCGGGTGAAGTGCGCTTCCACCATTGGCCTTATATCACTTAACATCAGGTGAGATCAAGGCACTGTGCTTACCTGTAAAACATTTTTAAAAAACCAAGATAGGTACCTATTGAAGACTTTACAACGGAGTGTGAGCAATAAGAATTAGGTTCAATTATTAATTTGTTGACATTGAACGTATGTATTACACATAATATCCTCTATAAAACAAATTATCTATATCTATATATTAGATACGTGAAGCAAAAACTTTGTACCCCTTTTTACGAAAATTGCGCGGACGGAGGAGTATGAAATCTCGCACACTTATAGTTTATATAGAGAAGGAGTGCAGAATGCTATTTTTTTTATTATGCATAAAAAATACATTAAATTAAATAAACACTGTTTCATAAATTTTTCAAAAATTTCAAAAGTGTAAGAGGTTCGGCCGAAACCTGTCAATGCCAATCCAAACTCACATTCTATCTTTTTTAATTTTTGCATTGCTCACGATACAATCGGTGCAGCCTTAATAAATTACGGTCGAATTTCGACCACTGGGCGACCACTAGTAATATTAATTGTCTCCTCGCCTCGGTGGCCGGTGGCAAAGCGCTCGGCCCGTTACCTGGAGGTCCCGGGTTCAATTCCCAGGTCGGGCAAAGTGTGTTTCGAATGTATCGATGCAAAGCCCGGGTTTGTGATCACCAACCCGCATTTGGCAAGCGATACCCATCAATTATAGTGATGACTTGATTTCAATTATGGAGGCTTTTGCCCAGCAGTGGGACAGTTTAATCTTTTTACTTTATGTACATTTTTAAATTTATATATATTTCAAAATTCAAAAATTCAAAATTTCAGAATCATTTATTCAGTTTCGGCTACAAGTAGCTCTTGTGAAGTCTACTCTGGGCGGTAAACTTTGTACTGTGAAGAACCGGCAAGAAACTCAGTAAGTGTCAAGCTCTTTTCTCCCTTACAGCGTCAAAAATGATCGAAGTAATAAAATGAATGAATAAATGAATGAATGAAAACTATCATATAGATGTTGTAATGTTACAGAACCTTATTAATTAGGTATCTATATGATGTGTCAAATATATGATAATAATTGTGTTTTTTTAATTGTTTCAGGTAAAAAACGTTAGTTCACCGCCAGTTGCTAATTATATATATCAAGGGGTAATTACTTATTTATTTATGGTAAATAATCGTTACAGATTTGTTGTACATCTTGATTTTTTTCTAACATTAGTAGGTACCTACAAATGTTGACCATCTAAACTTAACGAGCTAACGGCATAGCGAAATATTTTGCCATAATTTGAAAAAAAAAAACAAATAAAACATGCATCTGTTATGATTTTGACAATACTTTTTATGATTGACAGTTTAAAGAATAGTTTTGTATCAAAAACGTAAGCTTTTGAACTTTTACCTTATTATCATTACGTAAATGCGTACGACGATAGACGCTACAATAAACGTTAAATGCTAATAATCTATGATAAATCACGTTAACCGACGAATGTGTTGATCTCGGTTAAGCCTCTGCGAACTAACTTCGCAAAATTGACGTGTGGCGAGCGATCCGCAGGCTTAATTGTGATATTTAATAATCCCTAGTTTTACTAACTGTTGATATCCAACTTGTTATACTACTAGATACTTACCTACTTAACAGAGGCATATTTTTATCTTTACTTAATATGGTGTGCAAGTAGGGTAGCGCCACCAATTTTCGACATGAACCAGTCATCGACATTTTTGTTTCATTAAAAATAGGAGGCATCAACTGATTTCAGTCTCTAGCATCAATTCAATACAGATCACTTTCACTTGCTCTCTAGCTATCATGATATAAAATTACTGTTTTTTTTTTGCATTATGAAAGACAAACAGCACATAATAACTCAAATTACAATACTGTAGGGTATGGGCGAATAAAACACCAGTTACACTTTACTTTGTGTATTCTTAGCCGGGCTGTCTAGTTCCAGACTCCTACTGTCTCCGTCTGTGTCAAACCATTGCAAACCTTTATAATTACTTATCGATGATTCAAATAATCATCTAGACTAAAAAGGTTTACATACAAATAAATTAAACTTACTTTTGCTATGAGCTGCATATAAACTCCGTACAGTACACACCTATGTTATTTTTTGGCGACGAAAACTAAAGTTTTAGCAAAATTCGGTCATTGGTATGGGTGACCAAAAATTTTGAATTTCGAGCCTCCGAGCCTTCCAGTGCTTCGGAAATCTCGTAAAGCCATTAGTCCCGGCTGCATAAGCAGTCGTTAACCTATCCGCACCTGGCCCACGTGGTGGTTTATGACCCGATCTCCTTAATCCATCCATAGGGAGGGACGTGCTCTACGACTCTATGACGTGCATTGGGGACATAAAAAATACCTGGAGATGATGTAGCGCCACTGGTAGTAAAACCTATGAAACTTATTGATATTTGAATTTATTTAATTGCACATAATTTCGTTTCTAATAGTTTAATTGATGTTCTTAATTAAATTGCCATCTATTACAATAATTGAATATGTAATTTTTATTATTAAGTTGCAATTACAACGTTATTAGCCATACTGGTCGGCATTAGTAACATTACACGTTTCCACCTATATCTATAGGAGTACTCTATAACCATTCCTTATGATTTCTAAGTCTATGCCATCATAGATTGACTTTAGACACTTACTTTATCTTTATCTTTATCTTTAGACATGGCGACTGACGCGCCAACCTAATTGTTTTTAAACAATTTCAAAACAAAAGAAATAGGTGATAATACATCAGTGCAATTTAAGAACGATATAAGTACTTTAACTTTAACTAGTGGTCGCCCAGTGGTCAAAATTTGACCGTAATTTAATTAAGGCTGCACTACTTCAGGATTGTATCCTAAGCAATGAAAAATTTAAAAAGATAGAATGTGACTTTGGATTGGCATTGACAGATTTCGGCCGCTCCTCTTCCATTTTTGAAATTTTTGAAAAGAGTATATGCGTGTGTGTCAAATACATATGCGTGTGTGTCAAATACATGGTAGTGTGTGTAATGTTTGTTTTATTGATTTAATGTACTTTTATGCATAATTTTAGACAAATATTAACATTCGGATAACCTTCTTTATACAAGCTATATAAATTTCAATTTCATACTCCTCCGTCCGCGCAATTTTCGTAAAAAAGGGGTACAAAGTTATAGCTTCACGTATTAATATATAGATAAGTATAGGAGTACTTACCTTATGACGTTTGCCATGGCGACTGACGCGCTAACCTATTTATTTAAAAACAAAATAAATAGGTGATTGATAATACATCAGTGCGATTTAAGAACGATATAGTACTTTAACTTTAATAATAGTTTAGACGTCCGTCGCCGTCGGTCCCCGAAGAGATAGGTTCTCGATTTGAATGCGAACAGTTGTGGTTTAAATCCTATGGCTCCGTTAAATTACTGACGTGAACCCATACCTAAAAACAGTCGTATGAGCTGAATGTCTTGTCTTAAACAGCGCATTAATAATAATCTTTAAAAAAAAATATAGGTTCCATGAAATTCTTTGTAACGGAAGGAGGCGAACGGGAAAAGGTGGGGACCGTATTTAGGAATAAGAGGCAAAGTAAAACGTACAATTATAATGAAAAGAATAAGAAAATAATAAAATTAAACATACCAAGTCAGCAACCACGGTGACAATTAAATAGAAAAAGCAAAACAAAAGAAAATGACACTTAGAAAAGAAGAAAAAGTATAAAACATAGAAAGAAGTATTTACTATTTCGTCAAAACGTTAAATTCTTAAAAGCTAATCGCTCAAATATCCCACCATTATTTTAGCTCAAACACAACGGACCGCGAACTTTCCAAATACAAAACAGCGATCATCGTTGTATTCAACAGTTTAAAAGGTTATAAATAGGTGGGTGAGGACCCAGCTCTATTAAACCGTCGATCAGAACTTTGCCCTAAATCGTTGTAAGCAAAGTTGTTGTTCTCTCACAGAGGGCTTAATTCTTTAGAAATGAAGTTCTCAAATTAATAACGACTTTACGAAATATCCGGTTCAGCTCATTAAGTTTGCACAAATTTTTCATGGATATCCTAATTTAATTAATGTGTAGTATGTTGTAATGTTGTATTATAAAATTAGTTATACTAATTTACTTTTGCATGCTACCATAGTTAGCTGAATAGGATGAGCCTAACAATATTATAACATCTCCCCATGTACCCGGTTCATACGCAAAATAAATATATTCTACATTCTATTCTATTCTATTCTAGTTAAACTTTTGTGTCTTTTTTAGTAGACATTGCATTGAAACGAAAAAATCCTGAACATTTTCCGCCTAGTCATTAATTTATATTGTTAAAGTTAAAGCGAAGACTAGGTACTCATTGAAACCATTGAAACGATACAACTTTTACGGATCTAGGTACTCACGTTTATTTTATAAAATTTATTTTTAATAATTTATTTTTGATCCATACGTTTTGAAGCTTTTACAGAGACTGCAAAATAAAGGCTAGGTGCGAGACCACTTTCACGAACCGTGGTCACCCTGCAAAGGGTTTAAAACGTCAGAATAAACAATAAAATTAAACTAATGTGTAAAATAAACGCGAGTAAATCCGAAAAAGTTTCATTTCAATGTGTAGTGTTCGCGTTAACTTAAGACGACGCATTGGTAATTTACGTGGCGGGGATCTTGATTTTTCTCAACAATTACAAAACATATGAAAGTGATATTTGATGACATGATTTTACATTTAATTGACTTCATTTTGTTAGTTGCAGAAACACGATTTTTCAACTTTTATAACAGAGAAAAAAATATCAAAGTAACCTCTTTTAAAACATTGATTCACATTTTACAGGCTAACCAGACCGATTTAAGCATCAAAATTTTCTTACATTAGTTACATTAGTCTTAACACACACTTTAAAATTGTAGTTCATTTTTTTTTAATAATTTGTAGTTTTAATTTGAAAAAAAAAACAGTTTTTCTTATGGTACGGGGCGCAAACGCTCGTATCAAAATGTATGAGATTTATTGTTTAGCGATGCGTCGCCTTAAGGAAACAATACGAGTAGATGCTGCTTCTACTTGTTTATTTTTCTATTAAAATGAAACAAAATAATGAAACGACTTTACTCTCATAAACGACAACGAAACGACTTGACTCACAAGGTCACTCTCAAAGAGTTGAGATTAGCTCAGCAATCTTCTGGAGTACGCGTAATAAAATTCAGAGCAACATTTCGGGGAAGCCAAAGTTCGCTGATAAGTTTTTGGAGTAAAAAAAGTGTTATTGCATTCTTCAATTTCAATTTGCCACGACGAATTTCCATTGAGAGCCGACGAAAATCCCTCCCCGCCCCCATTGAGGCAGCTTTTGTACAGGGTGATTGGTAGTTGTAAAATCCCGAAATCCTATACAACCAAGAAAAACGAACACCGTGATAATTGGCATACGTTATGTAGATTTACTATTCCATCTAAAATCTTTTATTTAATTACATTATTTCTGTCCAATCCTGATATGAATAAAAACATTTTTGCCTGGATTATGAGATTGACAACCTGGAACAATATGTCATCTGAACCTAGATATTGCAATTTTATTTTTAATTTTCAAACAATCTTAATATTACGGTCATGTGCTGCTTTTTAGGCATATTGGATAATATTCCGGGTTTGCACGGTGCCCTATATGCCACATTCGGGATTATACAGGTATTAACCAAACATCCTGTATACGCAAGGCGCTACAAATTTTTCACCCGGCGCCGCCTGACTTTGTGTGAGGCTCATTTGCTAAAACATGGGGAATGTACGCGTCGCCTGCAGACTTATGAATGGTTAGATAAGGCGCTGGGAATAACAGCGCAACGCGAACAACAGGACACGTCTGTATTTAGACAGCTGTGTAGTACCTTGTCTTACTTGTGTGTTTCAGTAGTCAGGTTTTGTTTTTTTTTTCGGTGTAGGTTTGTCAGTTAAACTTTAGATGCCATAGTCTTATTATGTTTAACGAAGTTATGTACCTACAGTTCAAATCTAAAAATAAATAATGCAAAAAGTTTGATTGAAAAAGTATATATTCTAATATATTGATTAGTTTGATTTCTAAAATACTTATAGTTCATTTCCAATAAGCTTTGTAGATGATTACGTGGATATCAACCTTCTGTTTAAATAGTTTGAGCGTTCTATAAAATAGGAAAATTCTATTAGTTGCAGCCAAAACTGTAGTAACCGTTGCAGTAAATGTTCTAAGGTATATTTCACATAACAATTTGTTTTAAACCAACAGCGCTTCCGATAGACTCTTAGCTCTACCTATACCGGCGGTGATGGATGCGTCAAGTTTGTCCGTGTCTAGCCGTCGAAAAATCGCTACCGTCGCGGATATAAGCGACCCCACTATGATTGGCACCAGAACTTCTTGCCAGAAAAAATAACTCCAACAGAAGATATCAATATATGTTTCAGTATACTTCAGTATTGTTTCTTTACATTGCAGACTTAGGAGCAAAGAGTTTTTGCAGGCTTGTTAAATTTAATCATCAGCTTGTAGATGTCTTAACCTTCCTTTAACTATCCACACTAAAGAGTTAGTAGATTCGAGAATAATCTGTTTTTAAGTTTTTTAAAAACAGATAGAGAGACCTATGTGGACGTGTGTAGGCTGATGATGATGATGATGATGAAGTTTTTTAAAGTAAAAAATAACTTTTCACAATTATTATTACGATAAACAATGCAATATAAGCTAATGCTAAGACAGGGCCTATTAACATCACACACTTCCTTTTCTTTATCTTTATTTTATTTTGCTTTTTTCTAATGTCATATATTGTATTGTCTACGTCAAATTCATTTTTATTTGCTACAATTGTTGTAGGTACAATAATTCATTAATTAATTTCTATTGTTTACTATGTATGTGTGTTTGTTAATTCTTGTTTTCCTATCTATTCTAATCATACATAGTAACATAAATAAAATTGAATTGTCACATTAAATAACCTACTTATTTACACACATCAAAACCTTAAAGGGATCCCATTACAGTATGATGGACGTCGCATGAAACTTACAAGTTTATATTCGTCTTGAGGTCGTTACACAGTCATAAAGGCCGAGTGACAATTGAGTGTAACATAAAAGCCGCTCGGTAGGCTTATAGCAATCCAGCATTTACGAGTGCCGGCAAAGGTATTTACAACTGGGTAGCGTCGTAAAAACTCACGTTATATTGGTAAGCGTTCGACTGGCGATTAGGCCGCTGTAAAAAATAGTGATTCCGTTGAAACAGTGGCGGAATTTGAAACGAAAATACTTATTGATGAAAAGTTGAAAAAAAAATAGTCTAGTGGTTAAGACATAACCACCAGCAGCGTGGGAACATGTTTCTGTACTCGGTTTGGTTGGTGGTATGGTATGGGTTGGTAGGGCTTGTTTGTCCGCCTGGCTAGCGAGCATCATCTTATCAATCTTATCAATATTTGTAGCGTTGTTGTGTTCCGACAACTGGAGATAAGATAGCCTTATCCTCAGGGTGAAGTGCGCTTCCACCTTATCATCACTAAAAATCAGGTGACATGAAGGTCATGTGCTTGCCCGTAAGATAATATTTAAAAAAAAAATGGTGTTGGATGTTTATAGACTTATGATCTTTTATGATACGCTTTGGTGAATTTTCTCATGATATTTATTTATAATAGCTGTGCCCCGCGGTTTCACCCGCGTTAATTAGCGCTCAAAAAAAAATATTTTCCCGTTTTTGCAACATTTTTCATTGCTGCCCCACTCCTATTAGTCATAGCGTAATGTAATATACCTTATAGCCTTCCTCAATAAATGGACTATTCAACACAAAAATATTTTTTCAATTCGAACCAGTAGTTCCTGAGATTAGCGCGTTCAACTAGACAAACAAACAAACTCTTCAGCTTTATAATATTAGTATAGAAGTATAGATAGACTAAGATGTATAGAAACTTACATTAAAGAAAAAATCACAAAAAAAGAGCAAAAGACAAGATCAGTTCAGTATCATTCCTTAGGAGAAGCCTGTAGCCGCACTACTTCACAACAATAGAAAGTTATGATACAAGATGAAGCTCTGAAAAGAGCTGTTTATGACGTCAGTCGGTGAAACAAGAAGCTCTAAAAATAGCTGTTCTCAAAAGGGATATGTCCAGCAGCGGACTGACACGGGTTGATTTTAATTAAGACTACATAATATCAAACTTAAGACATATCACTAATCTAGCGTTAGTTTTGATGACCTCCGTAGCCGAGTGGCTTGCACGCCGGACTTTGGGCGGCGCTAACTCTGAGGTCCCGGGTTCGATTCCCGGTCAAGACAATGTCGAACTTTTCGATATTGTGTCGGGTTTGGGTGGTGCCGTCGTAGTTTCTGATTTCCATAAAATCAGTGCTTTAGCAACTTACATTGGGATCAGAACATGTATGTGATGTTGTCTAATACTTTAATACTTTACTAAAAACTAAATGAAATAATACTATTCGAAAATAAAAAATATAATAATGCTGGCTCCGTAGATGTTTCCCACTTTTAGATCGGCGTCATAAAAACTCATAGTACTCGTATATTTGAAGACGTTAGACTCGCGAAAAGTCACATAAAAATGTCGATTTCACGAAAACAGTGGGACTGAAAGCTATTTCAGATGTAGAACGTGACTGGCGAGGTTAACTAAAATAGAATTAGAAATAGGCTTTTAGAAGTATTTACTTTAACCTTTAAGGAAAAACGTTAACATTTACGAATATGGTTGGGACACTGAATAACGTTTTCTCCGGTAACTTTTTAAGAAAACCTTTAATACAGAGACTCAGCAAACTTAATATTTTATGAAACATTTTGAATCGTAAATTTAATGCCCGAATCACAATACTCGAGCTTAAAATAAAGAAATGTTACGCTCCGAAACAAAGCAAACGCAAATCCCTTTATTTTAACACGTTAAAGGTTTTCTCAGCAGCGTGTATGCTAACGACATGATTCGATTTGTCGTCGCCGAAAAGCACAAAGAACGCACCCATCCAACCGGCCGCACCAACTGGCTGTGTGTTTTGAGCAAATCCTCGCAGCAAAAGTTGAAGCGGATACGATCCGTACGCCTTTTCCCACCATCTGCAATGCAAATACCGATGTGATGACGGCGTTATACAAAACTAAAAGTGTCGGGCAAACTTCGGATTAAACTTCGCCGGCAGGTACAGAAACAAAAACCTCACTTACAATTATGATAATTCGGTCGCATCTCACCGGATTGAATTTGCATGGACGCTATGTCAACTGCGCTACCTTACCGATGAATAATGCAGGCACGCCACGCCACTTACCTACGGGATTAACATATTTATTAATAAAATAAATAGCAGACGTCCGCCCGGCTCGGTGTCTACGCTCCGAATGAGATATTCCGCGGATGTTGACACAAACTTCACAAGTGAGAAAGCTTATAGTGAATCGTACGAGTTAATGTATGGCATTCGTTATATAAATTAGGTTAGACGGTATGTTCATTTCGTTAATACGCGCAGAATTAAACGCAAATACCTGGGAGGTCGTGACAAATTGACAAGTGTTTGTTTTAATGTCGCACGCCGCGCGTCTGTTTGCGCGACAACCCGCTGCAATTAAGACGGGAGCTTCTCGCACATACTTAGCTCTGTGGTTACCTTGTTGTTACGACTGATTTTCGATCGATAGCAACATTACATACAATGTTTTAACAGTATTAAGATGGGTATTATTTTTGATAAAATTAAAAAGACTTTCATTACACGCTGGTCAAGAAATAATCAATTATAATTGGCGCAGCTGTTGTCGAAGAACAACTTGTGACAATTTTAGGGACATGAGGCGAGTTACGAAGGGTGCCGAACAAAAAATCTCATTGAGGCTTTATTTAATAATACCAGAAATATTTTGTCATTATGTTTATTTAAGTTATATGTCTATAGGTCTATAAGTACTAATATTAGAGTGAGATAAATTTATTTGTTTGTACATATATTAATTTTCGGGAAAAAAATTCTACCTTTGGGAATTCACTATAGAACAAATTATACGCGGGCAAAGCATAAAGTGGAAGCTAAAGTGAAAGCTAAAGATACAATAAAGCATATTTTCCATGAATACGACTTTTTCCTTCATTACTCATAAACATGTTTTCATAAAAATGATTTCCCAGGACAGTCGACATTCCCCAAAAAATGACTGCACAATTGTAGCGAAACAAAATTAAATACGTGGATTGCACTTGGAATGGGCAGGTGGAAAAAAACAAGCGGAGGTGACCTTAATCTATGGCGCCCAAGAGACGCGACCATCGACAAACGCTCGCTCTGTTGCGCTTCTAGATTTATTGCAGGAAGACAGGGAACGAGCGTGAATAGAACCTCTTTTCAAGCATACACAACAAGATACTCGTACATTCAAACGAAATTAATAACTTAAGACAAATATGTGACCAGGAATGTATTCCAAAAACATGCATAAACAGCAAAAAATAAAACGTTTTTAGATTAGTATCTAATTAAGCAGATGAAAAGTAACAAAAATTTAAAAATTAAGCTATACCTACATTATTTACAGTACAAAATGTGTTACAGTATTTTTATCAAATTTCATTGTCACTATAACTTCTTAAACTTTGATCGTGGTCACTTACATTAGAATTAAAGTTATTAAATCAAAATCAAATCAAAATATTTATTCAGTTTCAAATTAAAAGTAATAAACTAAAATAAAATATAAAATAAAGAAGCGAAACCGAAAAGGACCCAGCACATGTTGCAGCATGAACATCACCTGCAACGCTGATATTTTGCGGAGCCCTATATATTATTGGGATTATTAACTGTTTTGTTGTTATGTGTGAATATCCGATATTTCGGTCGGCACAGTCGCATGCGCCATGATCACGGATGTATTGAGTACATACACGCATATATGACTCTAACATTTGTCATGTGATTTATACATTCAATTCAGTAAATATTTCGTTACAAATATGTATAATGTGACTGTACAGATGTTGTTTAGAATTATTAAGTATTAATCATAACAAAGCTTCGTACAGAATCTCATGTTAGAGCGCACGGGAACCACGCAGCACCCACGCAATTCTGAAGGTAGTCTAGTCTAGTCTATTCCATATCCTACACCGATAAGGACAAATGCGAAGCTTGTGTGCTGCCAGGGTGCTTAATGTCAGTTTATTTGCCATTCGCATTCGATCATATTTACGAAAACGAGAAATCGTATAGCATAGCAGCGCCATCTAGTGACAAACGAGGTGAGACAAATAACTAAGATATCAAGGGCTAGGGACTGTGGGGTGAGGTCTGTTACTTTGACGTGCGATGCTGGTAGAAACGCGACGGTGGCATCAGTTCGAAAGTGTGTTAATGAACCATTTTTACTTGAACACAGTGTCTCCGTAATCATTTTGCCCGTGTTACAAACGACTATTTCCTATTACGACAATATATGAGACGTCGACTCCGCGCAGCAACTCCAAAGTTGAGGAGTTGCTAATTTTACGCTCTGTCTCGTTACTATGTCAATGGCGTGTTGTTACAGCGCAGGCACTGAAACTGGGAACACAGTCAAATATGTGAGTGCATGTTGAAGTCAATAGTAGGCTTTGAAATGGAAAAAAATTGATGAAACACTATTAGGGTCCATCTTTGTAAGTCTTTGGACTTGTCTAAATTAGACACTAAAGATTTTCGGCTCTTTTATTATTTCAAGCTGCTTTTGGTTCTTTTTCGTTTTGGAAGGAAGCGTTTGACTTTTGTTTGCACTAACAATGTCACAAATTTTCTATCTAGGCGTCGGACTTGACTTGACGGATAGTGATAACCAGCCAATTGAATTTAAAACAAGCCTACCACCAAACAATCCGAGTACAACAACGTACTCTGAGTGTGAAATACGTTGTCCACCACTACACTAGGGAAGCGGTTAGATATTATATTTCGTAACATTCTATGGCTTTCGCGTTGTCAACCCACAGTCAGAAACAAAGCTCCTATGTAGTCCAGTATATATACATTAACTTGATTCAAGGAATGGTAACCAAGGACGAAACGCAGATGACTGAGCAAATGAATACTCCAAGAGTAAGGGGAAAGGGTATGTTCTCCAAAGCCTCTGATCTTAATTATAACTTCGTACACCGCCTTCCTTCGACTATGCTCTAAAGGAATCCTTTGCTCTTGTAATTTGTGCCTTATTGTGTTCTTTCGTCAAAGCAAAACTTGCGGCTCCAGCCAGTTGTGGCCAATTTCCCGCGCCGCTCATCGCGCGATGCACATGCGAAACTCGGAGCGTTTACAACTTCTGAAGTCGGTACAACTGTGATGGCACTCTATTGTGTTAGCTTTGCAAACGCTGGCTTAATCTTCGTTAACTGTATTTATTTTGCTTGAATTACTATGGTTACATAAGTATATATTAAAATCAAAATCAAAATCTTTATTACTGAAATCTGAAATATATCTTAAATATCTACTGATTAATGTAAAGTAAACTTTTTAGATGCACAGCTTTTGATCCAATTATCTAGGGTTATGTTAATCGTTATTGCTTGTTAGTTATTCATTTTTAATTTTGTTTAATATAGAGAACTGTAATTAAATTAGTTAAATTCAAGTATAATGCTGTATTTCTTTAACTTAATATATACATAACATTGCTTACCACTCTCTAGCAAGTTCTCAATATCAATGTTTTATGTTTTTGGTAAAAATAACCTATGCCTGTATCATAAATAATATACAAAGTGTAAATAAATAAATTAACTTACTTGACAAAGCTCTAATTGAAGTGACATAAACAAAGCCTCAAATGATGATAATGGAGCAGTTACGGCAAAGCAGAATCCGAATATGGTATTCAGCTATTCACCTACTGCCTAATTATAGCATACTGTCTTCCAACCGATAATTAGTACATGTGCCTACTCTGCATATCGAAATTACACAAATTATACAACACGAAACATAACGAGACGTTGACATACTCGCAGTTACCCTGTATCACGAAATTTATGAATTATAATTTAACATGTTGCTCGAAAAACTTGATAGTTAATCGATCAATCTTAAAGTTTGTAGCAATGACTTATAATGAGTAGTTAAAACAGTGTAAGTGGCACTAAGTACCTCCAAGGGGTATAATAAAAATGATAGTGACAAGTTATTTTTGCTAAAAAAATATTAATAAAATCTTTTAAATATTTATATTTATTTCCTCTGATTTAGCTTTATATTTTTTACCAACTGAATATTTATAAGAAAGGTCATTTAATAGGTCCTTACTTATGAAATTGACGTTTTGTATGAAGATTTTTTATAAAATGTTATTTTTCATACTAACGTTTTTTTTAATTTTCTTAGCATCTATTTAAATTAACACTATAAAAATTGTAGAGTAGTGTGTTTGTTTCACTAGTTAAATACATATAACAGACATTTAAAAGAAAAAAATCAAGTCCCTTCAAAGCTATAATGAAACAAAAAAAGGAGTCAATTTAAAAAAAAATTGGGCGATAAAGACACAAAATTAATAATCATTGCTATTACTGAAGCCTAAGTAACATAGTCCTAATTAAAGATGTATAATAATATTAACCACCGGTATTGACTTTAAGAAGTAATACACCTTTGAATAAGTGAAAAAAAAAACGCCAATTTCATAGGTAAGGACCTAATATATGCAATATATTAAATATGGTCATTACATACATAATAATATATAGGTACCTACTCATATAATCCGGTGTTGCTGTTCTTTGTCATATATTGAGTATATTTTCATCATGATGATTTTAGCATGTTCATGTTTGCATATATGGTGAAAAATAATACGCATATAAAAACGTTACATTAAGAAAGACGGTTCCAACTATCGACGCCTTCGTTGAAATCATAATTTAGCGCTTTGCTTTCCCCGCTAATTTTGACGCAGCGTAGACGCCACGAAGCGCTCACCATTCGGAGGCTCGCCGCATCGCAGTGGTAGTGTTGTGCTAAATGCAATGTGCAGTTATCGATAATTAAGAAAGTGCATGCATTTTAACCGCTGTGTTTGTAGTAAAATCATCGGTCTTATTTTTTACGAAACTCGGTTTGGTGGTACGGTGTGTTAAGTTCACCAAGTTACATTTAGTCTTAACGTCACTTACCTTCATGTGGCATGAAAGCAAAGCGCTTCGCCTTTATAGAAAAACCATAAAAATAAATATATTTTTATGGTTTACTACAAATATGTAGTTATGATTTTAAAAGTGTAGATTTAATCACTGAGTACTGTATCATTAAAAACTTGCTTAAACTACCACGCTCTGGGTAAAGTTCCCTTACCAACTCTATCATTAAGTAAAGTAATGATACCATACTGCCGCACTCTGAGATACCACTAATCGATAATGATTATTGAGCATCATCAATAGTTGTAATTTGTGTTATTTGCCTTTGCTTCTTTGATTATACAGTATATATCCGATGAGACACTTTAAAAAGGTTTCAAACATCGAATTTTTATTCAGTTGTAATTATACATATTATACACATACTCTCACGTTCTTTACCAAAAAGTGGTAGACAGAACATCGAAATCACCAATCGCCACCATAACCTTGACAGAACATTTAGCATAATCAAAGGGTGGAATAGAAATTGCATTGGTGCTAGCCGATCACCTGATACACGAATATCTTGGAACCCTTGTCCCTTAGTCGGTTTACGACATGCACGGTAAGTTAGGCAACTGATGCACTCTTGTCACTTATTAAACCAGCATCGGACTTGTAATTGAAACATTTGTTTTTTGTTTTTTATGAATAAACATGTAAGACAAAAAGAAAAATTGAAACATCGATAAAAAAATATGACAGACAGAGCGCATCCTTATCGCATTATGCGCTACGGAACACAACGCGGCAAGTTTCTAGCGTGGCTAAATTATGCATGCGTTCCCCGCACATTAAACCGATACGACCGACGAGCCAAATTAAATATGGACACCCTGTTTAGTCATTCACTCGCACTAACTACGAGGTGAGAATGTACGGAATGGATCGCATTGTCTCTTACAGGACTTATTGATATGGCATTCCTTTTTAGCCTTAACGTAAAGAGGGGTGTTGTATGTCTCACGCCTGTGTTTATGGCATCGTACCACAGGGCGGGTATATGAGGCGCTTATCCATAACTCAAATTATTAAATGAAAGTAGTTATGTATGATTTTTATTTTGTATGTAGGGTAGGTATTCCCAGTAGCTACGCGTAGCTGTATTGAATGTTTTAAAGTTATTTGTTCAAAGCTTGAGTTTTTTGAGAACATCTAAACTATTTTATCATCACCATAATCAACTCATTTTATGATCCCACTGCTGGGGCACGAGCCTTCCCTATGGATGGATAGGCAGAACGGCCCATAAACCACCACGCGGGCCCATTGCGGTGATAAGTTATTGGTCACCCATCCGATGAGCGGCTTTTGCGAAAGCTGCTTAACCTTATCACTCGTAGACCGATCGACAGAAAGACGGTGCGCTAACCACTGCGCCATCGAGTAACTAAAAAAACTATTTTATACTCTTTTATATTGGGAAGCATTTGGCGTTCATCCCTACTTATGATAAGCGACGATAGCGCCGAATGGTAGCGCACCTTACCCCAATTATCGGCTACTGAGAACTAGCTATCTTATCCCTAAACTGTCAAAACACAACATTACAATGCTACTAACATTCTAGGTATGACAGAATTAAAACAAGATGGTAGCAGCAATATAGGCGAACTTATAGAACAACGACCACATCCCTTACAGTAAATTTATCATTTGGCACGCCGTCAAATTTTAAAAAAAACTAACTTTAGAGACCGTCTAAAATGTGTTTCACCTAATGGGAAGTTAAAGCTGGAACAACACTACATTACTGCATTAAAAACAGAAGAAGATCGAAGTTGAACAAAGTTGTCACAATAAAATTGGAATTGCACCTATTTGTATTCTTTTTTCTTAATGCGACATTGGAGGGTAACTCCGTAAGCCCGCATCTTCGCCCCTCCTTCCGTCGTGAAACTTTTACTTTTTCGCCTGCGTTTCGCCGTCTCGTTAAGCCACCTTTGTCGATTGATTGTGGAGTAAATAGCTCGATCCTAGAGGATTGTCCACGATCATTTGTATTGTAAATTAGATGGTTGTGAGCAACGAATGCCAATAACCTAATGGGTTTAAGGCAACGTGTTTACTGAAACACGACCCATGATAAAACATTCATTTAGATTCGCATTTGTATTGATGTATGACTGCGAAAGGCACTAACGTATTTGTCAAAAGTTAATGTCGAATCGCTATAAATTTACCTTTTTATTTACTTTGTTTACCCTATATGGCTTTTACAGCGTAACCCAAAGGCGCATTGAGAATTTTAGTTGATCCATAAGCCCGTTGACTAACCCCAAAGCTCTCTAAAGGCTGTCATTACTCGGTGTAAGTGTTTATTTTTCAATTTTCTTACAGAAGCTTTTGCATATGACTTACATGTCAGCCCCATAGTAAATTATAATCCTACTAATATATTATAAACGCTAAAGTTTGTAAGTGTGGATGGATGTTTGTTACTCTTTCACGTAAAAACTACCAAATGGATTTGGATAAAATTCGGCATACAGATAGTTTTTAACCTGGATTAAAACATAGGATACTTTTTATCCCGATATTCCCACGGGAACGGGAACCACGCGGGTGAAACCGCGAGCGGCCGCTAGTTTTAAAGTATAGTAAGTACTGCAAGAAGGTTATATGCAGCTCATAGTAAAAGTTAGTTTATTGTATTTGTATGTAAGCCTCTTTAGTCTGGATGAATATTTGAATCATCGAACATGTGAAATTAAAAAGGTTTGCAACGGTTTGACACAGTCGTAGACAGGAGCTAGACAGCCCGGCTAAGAGTCGAGGTGCTCGGAAATCGATTTAATATACTGTAATGTTTTTATTATAATTCACAAAGTTAAGTGCAACTGTTATTATTATTTTACATCCACCTTACAGTCTAAGTACCTACGTACGAAGACACAGGTGTTGGTAAGGGTAAATTGGACACAATTAATGGACACAATAAATCAATTGGACAGAAATACCTTGACACTGAAGTATCATTCTATAGGTTACTAGATCACATTATAATATTGTATCATTGTTTTTAGTATTTTATTATTTGTTTCTCACCGTTTAAACCTTCCCTGAACTTCCACAAATATTTCAAAACCAAAATTAGCCAAATCGGTCCAGCCATTCTCTAGTTTTAGCGAGACTAACAGCAATAGATTTTTATATATATTTACGACATGTCCGACTGCAGCCTTAATCTAAAAATAAACTTTCCACACAAAAAAGACCTCAATTCTGCTCGCACGTCGACAGTGCCAGATGCTTAGACAGAGTTTTATTTCCATTTCCAACATGGGACGCGTTTGTTTGCAGACAGAACGGGACGAATTTGTTGGGATTCACTGGTAATTTGGGAACTATACGGTATTGTCAGTTGCAACAGTGGCTGCGCCGAAAATTGTCGCACATCTGAGAGTTGTATGAAGGACGGTGCCGTCGCGAGCGAAATTACAAAGTGCTCGGACAGAGGTGTCCGTAATTGCGAATGCGACACGCTAGCCGTTGCACCCACGGAAGTGTGACGGGATATCAAAAGTAGGAAGTACTGAATGGATTCAAAATGGATAAGGTTTTACGGCGTGTTAAAACTGTAATTAAAGTTAAATTTTGTTATAGAAAACATGGAACACAGACTTGGGTAAACTTGAGCAATAAAAAAAAAAGAATTATGCCTCACGGATAAGCACTTGGCCACCTGATCTTGAGTGATGATAAGGATGAGAAGCAATAGGATACTTACTACATTAATTTCATCATCAAATAAACCTCCTATTGCTAGAATTATTTAGGTTTTTCGTCCAATAGAACATGAGGATCCTCCTTACGCATTATAGTACCTACACTTATTTATGAACTAGTGGACCCTGCGGACTTCGTACCGCTTTGACAATTTCCATCAAGTGATTAAATTCTCTTTAGTTTCCATGACAACAAAACAAACAAATCATTTTTTATTGGAAAATGAAATTGTCGTTTTTAGTATATTTATAGTGTGATTCCCGTGGGAATATCGGGTAAAAACTATCCTATGTGTTAATCCAGGTTATAAACTTTCTGTATGCCGAATTTTATCCAAATCCATCCATCCGTTGCAGCGTGAAGAAGCAACAAATATACGAACATACATACATACAAATTTTCGCCTTTATAATATTAGTGTGATGTATAATTGTATAGGTATCCGATGCTTAGTATGCCATGATCGTCTAACCGTAGATCGTCTGACTAAGCATCGGGCCATTTTTTTTAAATTTAATTGACCTGTGTTTGAACTGTGGTTGAAGTATCATCATCAACAACATCATTAACCCCCACTGCTGGACATAAGGAATGACACATAATGGTTAACGTTAGTAAGTATTATAAAATATAAAGTTGAGACTTTTAATAAATATTATTGTTTATAACGTGTAACTGGCCGCTTGTATTTTGTTTGTGCAAATTTTCGAATACGATACGATACTACTGAACCAACCCTAGACCGTAATCATAATATGACGTGTTGCAACGAGAAATACAAAAAGTAAATAAACAAGGGTCATAGCCTCCATCAAAACCATTAAAAATTATTTGCAAATGTCAGCAAAATGTCGCGTCGCTCTTGTAGATCCAAAAACGAAGAATATTTGATATTGCATACGTCTGTTTACATTGGCATTCTAGTAGACCTTATGTCGCTATTTTTAAGGTCTAGATTGGGTGTATACTCGCCAAGTGTGACCTGTGTGAGGTCGTTGGGAACAATTAGCAATTTCTGGACAACGTTAGTCCAAGATAAAAGCAAAAGGGCTTACAAAAAGCGCTTTACTTCGTTATTTTCCTAAACATGTATACAGTTTTGCTAAGCTTCAAAAACACTTTTTTCGTGTTACAAACAGGAATATTACATTGCTTAGGTATGCAATATAATCTATCTATACATTTATTTAAGCTAAAGAAGGTCGAAAGTCTCTACATGGAAGATATTCGAAAAAAAATTGGCTGGGGATACTTAGAATCGATAACAGAACACGTTCTAACAGTTTTTAGAATTTTTATCTGTGTGTCTGTTTATTTGACCGCGCATCTCGTGAAAATGGCTGAACGGATTTGGATGAAACTTTGCACATAGACAGACCATGACCTGGACTAGGATATAGTATACTTTTTATCCCGGCAACAGGTTCCTGTGGGATAGTGTAGTCTTGCCGAACGAAGTCGCGGGCGACAACTAGTAACAAATATTGCAAGCTTCGTTCGGTGTTTTGTATTATGAGAAGCTCTTTCCTAGTCGTCACTTTTGGCAGGCTGGTCATAGTTATCACAATACAGGGTGGATAGTGTGAGTTTTGATTACTATCCGTATTAATTCGATTACGTTTACGAAAACGAAAATTAGTATGGCATTGAAGCAGCGCCTCCTGGCGGCATACAAGAAGAGTATAGAAATTAGTAAGCATAGAAGAGAGACATTCACACATTCTTTCTTCCTTTTGCAATATTGTTATTTATGATATGCAACTCACGGGACAGGGAACTTATTAATATTATACTCGAATAAATAAAGAAAATTCAACGGAAATATGGTATCACTAACCTATGAAGAGGATATTGCAGAGGATGGGCAGCAGCATCTCTCTGAGGTTACCCTCAACCTACTGCGATCGCCAACCCGCCTGCCAAGCGTGGCGATTACGGCAAGTACCCCTCAAATCCTTGGGGGAGGCCTTTGTCCAGCAGTGGACGTCTTTTGGCTGAGATGATGATGATGATGACCTATGAAAACATCATCGCAAAAGTTTTGAACAAAAGATTTTGCATTTGCATATATCATGACGTTGACATCGAGAATAAACCTTTTTTTTGATGAAATTAGTAATGATACATATCATTAGTGACGAAATCCCATTGGGGAATGCGACCTCATTTTTATCGGCTTATAAACGAGTACCTCTCCGGGAGCCCACGCTTTCATGGCCCTTATTATTTGTGCCTAATCATATTTCCAAAAGGCTTATTCAATATTAAACCAGATACTTATTTGGAACAACAACGATAAGGAGACAGTTCGGAGCCGCGACGGACCAGGCCTCGGTCGAACCTTCATTAAATTTCGTTCAGCACGCTTTGTTCCATTATTCAGGAATGTAATAACTGTCAACCAAATCCTGCGTCACCTCATAAACGAATGGTTTTCGTACATACTTTCAATGTACAGATGGACTTTTTGTTTTTTTTTTTACTTTTGTTATGGTCCTTACCTAAACCTCGCCAACCCATAGTGGATCAGCTTAGTGGATTATAATTCCATCGCCCTATGTATATTGTCTATGTGGGAGAGCCAATTTTTGAAGAGAGTTGGCCCCAAACAGCCTTTACAGTGTCACATGACCATTTTGGAGGCGATTTTTTAGAAATTTAAAAGGTTCCTCAAGCCGTCGGAGGGTTTCTTGAGGGACTGGCATCACGCAAGCGTCTCCCTGTTCCCTACTTAATTCTCCGAGGAATTCGATTGCATCAGCCGTAGGAAAGCCATTGCTAGTTGGTGGACGTTTATAAGCTGATGAAGGTGATGGTGGAGTTGGTCTCTTTTCAATATCGCTCGAACGTGCATTATGTGTTCCTTGAAATTCCCTGAAATATATATAAAACTGAATTTTATTCAAAGCCTGATATTACGCATACTTAAATGTGATCTTTCATACAAAAAGTGTTGCCCTTTTCATCCAATATATTTCTGCACTTAACTATACTTATACTCGTACATATGAACAGACCAATACGAAGCTTCTTATAACATTCCGCGTATTCATCCTCCTTCTAGTGTTGGCAGAAGTCCGCATTATCCAGATTGACAAACACCAGTATTGAGCAGAAATACTCGGAATTATTTTTATTTCTCCCTACTCCAGCCCACAATGGAATGTAAATACAATTGAGCGAATAAATCCGCAAATGTCAATACAATCTTAAAACATTATTCAAAAGTACGCTCCGACATTCTTACGGTTGGAATACTTTCTTTGGAGCCCATGACAATGTTGCCGAATGTAAATAGCAATTACTTAATCGTATTAATGAAACGAATGGTAAATAGATGTAAAAAATTTCTTAGGCATACCATAACGACTTTCCGAACGGGTAGTTACAGATTGTTTGGGGTGCGATTTGTGAATCGGTTTCAATAAAACTGTTATTCGCAGTCCGTGATGACGGTGATGATGGTGTCTGAAAGTTCTCGAATGGCGTGTGTGTACTTAAAATTGTTCTGTACATAATTCAAAACGCCTCATTGCCCGAAATTGAACCTTTATCGTTTGCATTGTTTAAAGTTTAAACCACACATCATTTCAACACCAATTCACTTCTGGAGGAGTAAACCAAGATTTCTCCTTTTCAACCCTAGCATCTATCCGTTCAGCTGCTGGATAGAGCAAACCTGTGACTTGGGCATTGACAAAAAGATACTACAATTTATAACATATCGCATGGCGATTGGCCGCGGCCAAATGTCATTCGGGCACCCCCCGCATAAGGCATTCCATAAACAATGACCGCGTCCAGAAATAGCCTGGCTTCTAGTAAACAGAAGGAGTTGTTCGTATCGTAACTGCCGGCTCTGGCGTCCATCTGCTCAATAATGCATCGCGAATCGATATGCTGTAGCGAAACACTATTGGTTATTGTTTTTTCTTCTTGGGATTGAATTAGTGTCGGCCGCTTTTGATATCTTGATAACACTTCTGCGGTTTATGACTCATTTGTAAATGTAGACTACATTTTGATATCTTGACGACTCTATTGAAGGAATCGACATAATACTAATCTATAAAACTTAAATCGCCTTTGCCACCATCATTATTGATTAGACTACCAATATCAAATCGAATGGTCCCAAGTAGCATATTGTACTCGGTTTAGTTTTAAATCCGCTTGGTTAATTACCATCTCATCAAAGTCTGTCTTAATAAACACTATATTAGCAGTATTGCTATGTTCTGTCAGATATTGGAAGTATTCTTCAATGGTTAAGGATTCCAAATGAAATGCGTGAAATGCGTTTTCGCCTTTCTTCGTCCTTACCGTTACTTACCGTCTGTACTTCACGGCTGTTATTCGTTGCTTGCAGTTGCTGCTATATATTATATACCTACAGAAAGCAAAACCAATTCATAATAAGATGGGCTGGTAAAACGGGTTTCACTAAGCATCGCCAAGCAATTAGTGTCCCAGTGCATTGTTCAATTTGACATATTAGTAGTGCGGCCGGTGCATCCGTAATTGGCATTATTGGCTTGGGCCGAGACCGCTTCCGATGGCGGTCTTGTACTCGCTTTTGTGTAATCTTGTAACGCTCTTGTGCTGGTCGATGCTGCAATTAGATAATGGATTACGAGTAGGTGAAGACGGCTACTGTGGCACAAGTCTGCTCCACTAGATGTCTTCGGATCTGAAGTCTGCTTGTGCTTATCATCAGGTAGAGTGGAGTTTTTAGCTTACTCAAAAGAAATTGACGAAATATTTCTTGTTAGCTATACCCAGCCAGTATATTAAATATACTGGCCTGCAAAAATAAGTACTACACTTTTAATATTTATTTATTTTCTAAACTATAGAAGTTAGAGATTTTTAAATAAAAAACGTTTTGCAGCAATTTTTATCAGCTTTCTTTGAAACTAAAGTAAATTATACATTAGTAACATTTTCCTTTTTGTTTCGAAAGTATATCTTGTGTACTTAAAAAGTTATTGCAATTTTAAAAGTGTGATACTTAATTTTGCAGGCCAGTGTAGTATTACAGAATGAACAATTAGTTGCAGTAGCAAGTTAATGTAACCTAGGCATACCTTTTTAAGAACCCGACGTTTAGATCTTGTTGCAACAGCCGTGGTCACGGGCTGACGGGCAGTTTGTGCTAAACTCCGTTGAACATATTAACCCGAAAGTTTATAAGTGGAAATAGAACCGACAAGAAAACATTTCCCTCCTCAGAAACCTTTATTCGTATTACATGAAAAATACAAACGAACGGAACGGCATAGGGGTTGAAATGGGACCGAGAAAGCTGCATTCAATACCTTGGAATACGCCATTCGAGCATACCTTGTGTAATTTCCTAACCAAACCTCGATTTGTGCAGCGGTCATTCATGCATCGAGTGAGACGCTAAGCGACGCCCGCGTATTCGCGTTATTTGTCCCAATTCTGAGCGTGTTTCACTAACAGTTTATTTTTTTAAATTAAACAAATTTTTATGGCCGACCTTTTCCGTGGTCAACGATTCAATAAGTCAGGATAAAATCTATGTGTAAAATAAACGCAACAAGATCAACAAGAGTTGTTTCGTTTCAATTTGTAGTGTTCCCGTGAACTGTAGAAAATAATTTATTTATCGTTAGTAAAACAATATTCTTTTTGTCTAAATGCTCTGATTTTAAGAATAGGCAAAATATGTCTTGCATGCTAACTCACTAACGTATTTGGCGTTAGTAAAGCATATTAGCGTTGAATAGGAACGCGGCGGCCATTAGGAACTGGGTCGCCGTCGACATTGAGCTTTGAATACGTTCGAAGTTTAAGAGCAGCCCGCGGTGAACGGCGAATCGTATAGCTTTTTAATTTTTTCTTGGAATTTCAGCTAACAACACGAAGTTACATATGCCTGTAAATCAGACTATTCCAAACAGACAATTTTCCTTACCCGCTAGATGCAATGTCTCCGGTTGAATCAGCCGCGTAGGATTTTGAAACTGGTGAGGTGCCTGGATGTGTACTGAGAAGTGAATAGGCTTACAACTCCGCCACCAAAGAGCACATTTGGTAGTCGACTTTAGAGTTGACGACCCGAGCAGTGGAATCTGCGGGTTGTACTCTTAGTCCGGTAACCTATCTGGATATTAGGTAGTGAACTATACGTGTCCACAGGACAACTAGCTCGAGACACTAGTCTTTAAAGTACCGGATGAAGGACGCGTACCGGCGTGCTATGATCTGGCGTTATGACGTAGATGGTCCCTTGTGCTTGCGCAAGGATGTCTGATACCTAACTTTATAACCGTAAGGTTGGTGGGGGTGTCAGTATAAACTTTAAAGTCGTGTGTAGCGGGGTGTCAATTTTCCTTAATGAAAGTTTAACCATATGCCATAGACATTAAGGTCAAAGTCTATTGAGGAAATTTGACAGTTAGTGGTAATTTGATGTGCAGGCATGTAAACCTACGTCTTGTTAGCTTAGTTATTCCGGGTGAAGTGCGCTCCCACCTTCGGCCTTGAAATCACTTAATCAGGTGATGTGAAAGCCAATTGCTTACCTGTGAGGAAAAGAAAAATTATGCTATGTTTTGGCGATTATTTATTTATTTATTTATGTCAAATTCAATTCAAAATTCAAATTCAAATTCAAAAATCATTTATTCAGTTTCATTTTCATTACAAATAAACATAAAAAATATAGAAGACAACCACAACATGTAAAAAACAAAATAAAAAACCTAAGTTATCAAATTTACATCAGGTAAAAGTTTCAATTTCCACAATGTCATACAGTACCACTACAGTACTCTAATAATAGTCAAAAATTGTTTAAGAAAAACAAAGTCAAGCTAAAGTGAATAATTCTAAAAATAAGATAAGTATGCAAGAGCTGAATACTAGTCTAAGCATATTAGTTTTCTAGGTGTTGCGTTAACAGGCCATTAAAAATAATATTTTTAAATTCTGGTAGATATTTAGTAGATGTGGATTCCAGTATAAGTATTTTTAGGTAAACTCGGCTTAATAATCAATAAAGGTGATATAATTCGCCACTGTGGAAAAATTATAAGGTCATACTTTTTTAAGAGCCAAAAAGTATCCTTGATTATATATTTCCTTGAATAAATAAAACAAAATAATATCTTTGAAAAATATAGATATTAACTCAACAAGTTCGCCGTTTCTCACTATTTATCAGATAGCATATCCAGAACTTTTATTCATGGCATATCTGGGCATGTGCTTAGAAATCTTGCACTTATCATGATGGGAAAAGTAGCTGGAAAGAGGAGACCTGGTCGCAGAATCAATTCGTGGTTGCGGAACATTCGAAAGTTGACCGGAATACCAAGTTCCACTAACTCTTTCGCCATGCCAAGGACATGACCAAGTATGCAGAGCTGACTGTCAACCTTCACTAGTTGACGATGCACCCTAAGAAGAAGAAAATCTTCTATTCAGCCCTACAACATAAATGTGAAAGAAACAAAGGATGGATAAGCTAGCTGAGCTTTAAGAATAAGTAGCAAAACTGACCCTTAAAGAATAAGATCAATAATTCTAAAAAGCGTTCGCGGCGTACAAATGTATACAACACCTGGCACGTCACACGCTACATCATTTTTTTTTCAATTCGACGCAGAGCACTAACCGGTAGACCGATCATTAAATGGAACAGCACAAAGTGTTGTCGGAGCCTATTCTATTTCTAATGAACCGCTGTTCAAACGTTATTACTTATTATTGACTCATTTCTCCGCCCTTTTTTTTTACTTACTGCTCCTATGATCAAGTGGAAAGACCATACCTGGTCTTTTGCTTAATTTCTACTGGGGTATTTATTGTACTCGGTTGGTTGGTGGTAGCTTTGTTATATTGCGGCCGTTAGAGATAATATATAGGCAAAGTAACATTAAGAAAACGATAGCGAAGTTCGAAAAGAATAAAATGTATGGGATTGACATAAGCCGCGCTAAATCACGTGGTCAATCCCATACATTTTATTCTTTTCGAACTTCGCTATCGTTTTCTTAATGTTACTTTGACTACTGCCAATAGCCAGTTATTTGTTTGAGGATACGAGGTAATCCACTTTGAGCACCCGCCTAAATAGCACCTGCACAAATAGCACCTGGCCTAGTCCACATTCAGCACCTATTGATATTTTTGGCAAGTGCTATTAGTGGATTCAAATGTATTTTTACATTTTTGTCCACGAACAGTACCTACAATACAGCAGCATAGTGCTGACTGCTAGTGTTTGTTAGGCAAGACGTTATTAAGTGAAAGATATCGATAAAAATCACTTGAACGTATATTAATTTCAAATGCTTTTGTACATACGACATATATCTTTGCGACATTTATAAAACTAAAAAACAATAAAAATCTCTGTAACAACTATTAATCTTACCTTATAATAACACTTTCTTATTTTTAATTGTGAAATGCGCTTTCACCTTTGGACTTATCTTCACAAACCAACAGTTTTTCATAATGTAGAAGTTAAAAATACATTTATCATCCAACGACTATATGTTGGATGATAAATGTTTGTAGTTTGTAGACGTTTTGTCACCTTTCTGTAGCTATCTACTGAAAGGTGACAGAACGTCTACAAACTCCTTTCGCAACCACACACAAGAGGCTTTTTAAATGTTCCCACTCCCAGCGCACGGCTCGCGGCACGCCATAATTAATTACTTGTCGTCGAAAACTTTGTTATCGATATCACTTTATCGCGGTCGAGACGGCGAATTGGGAACTTCGCCTTTTTCATTATAAAAATAGGCGCGGCTGAGCGTCGGCGTCGATTCGACCCATTCGCCTATTAGATACGCCGTGAGAGGGTGCTAGGGCGTGCCGGCTTGTGCCAGCCACACAAAAATGCCTGTAATAGCCTTCTGTTATTTAAAACGAGAAATTAAGAGCTATAACAGCAGTGGCGTGGCGGTACGTTTGGGTACTCTGATTTTGTACTACAAGAACACTAGGTGCCTTTCAAATAAACAGATAATAAGGTTTGAATAGTTATACCGAGTTTTGCCTCTTTCTTTCTCTTTCTAATTTGAAATGAAGGTTGCATGATGGGAACAAAACACGGAATAATTATTCGCAACTTACTCTCTGTTTACTTGTAAGACCCTAGTAGTATTAATAGCTTACATACTGTCGCACCGCTGGCCAAAAGCCTCTATCATTATAATCAAGTCATTGCTACTGACCAAATGCGGGCTGTGCATTGAGAAATCCGCACATACTGTCCAACCTGGGAACTGAACCCAGGAGCCATCGGGCCAAGTGCTTAATTACTCGGCCACCGAGGCGTTTAAGATGACGCGTTTTAAAATGCAGGCTACTTTAAATGTAACAAATCTGCTGCCATCGTTCCTTGTGTATCTTATACTTTACAAAGTAATACCTTTTACGGTTCATTATGAATACGTATTAAAATGGTTTTAATTCTTTAATTATTATTAATCTAAAGTACTACAGAATAAAATGCTACATTTGGCGGTTAACGCCTGATTAACTTGAAAATCTTTTATTTTATTAAAGCATAAAATGCTTTAGTGTTATTGTGGACGTTTGCTTAACTTTCATGCGCACACTAAACATGAACACTTTCGTGATTCGTGCCTGAATATATTTACTCAAATGTTTGTTACAAAATTCAATGACCGCTGCGCTGAATTTACTTTTATTAATAGCCGTTTAAATTGTGAAACTTTCTGGTTATCGCAGCTTTAAATAAGATAGATATGATTTTGATTAATCAGTTTATCACACACGGTATTTACTTCTTTCGTAACTATTTGTCTTTTGACCTGTTATTTTATGTCAATAACATCAAGATGCCAATAAACCAGCGTCAGGTTTCATAAACCTGATATAATATGCTGAATTGGCCATCTATTTAAACGCAGCCGTGAGACATTCTTTTGTTTAATTTTTGTTAACTCCTTGTATTTCCTTTTACCTCGTGCAGATGTTTAAATAAATGCTTATTCTTTGTTTTCTTTCTTTCTATTGACTAAATAACTGTTATCTGCCTAATACTGTACTAATATGAAAGCCCATCTCTTTCTCTACTTTTGTTTGCCTCTTTGTTTTGTACATTGTACTTGACACAAAGCTAGGTTATTTTTATATTTTCCGACAAACACAACAATACTTACATACATGGAATTGCCTTAGCTAAGGATTGAACTCATGACATACTGCAATGGAAGAGCAGTGGCGGTAGCCAAAGTAACATTAAGAAAACGATAGCGAAGTTCGAAAAGAATAAAATTTATGGGATTGACATAAGATTGACCACGTGATTTAGCGCGGCTTATGTCAATCCCATACATTTTATTCTTTTCTAACTTCGACATCGTTTTCTTATTGTTACTTTGGCTAAGCCTACAGTTGTCTGTATAGCGAAAGGTTGCAGGTTCGATTCTACTTGATATTATGATTATAAGAGCTATTTATCTTCGGCCGAAACGTATGCAAAGTTAGGTCCACGTTATGGAGTGAGTAAGCATAAAAACTTTGCAACACGCAACGCTCTGAACCATTAATGAAAGGAAGCTATTGACAGCGTTTTTCCATTTATCTTTTGGCGCCCTTAATTTAACTTCGCCCCTTGGAAGATGTGCAAGTCAGAAGCAGATACACATCTCATATTGACAAGTTAATGCGTAAACAATCTGGAAGCGTCGATTCGTTCGGATTGAGAGCTCCCCGCACGTCCGCTCAGTGCGAGCGCTGACAATTGAATGTGCATATCAATTGGAAGACAGGTGTGTTCAAGGGAAGGGGTATCATAGTGAAGACGGATACAGTTACAGAAATGCTATCCTAGTGTAAATACTAAATCACAAACGAAAAATTACATGGCGCAGCGGCTTTTGAGTTTAGATTGCGATTATGTAAAATAAGCATCTTTCGCAATTCCGTGATGGGTGACCAAAATACTTAATTAATTAGGTAAAGCGATCTTGTGCAAGTTAAGTTTTTAACAGAATAACAGGCAGCAAATTAAAACTCTTAATGAAGTTGATGTCTATCTTTGTTTTCATAGCCACCTACTGCAAACCTTCAAATATAACATATCATATCTTTTACAAGATAACGAGTACCACAAAATTATAACTACAAATTGAACAATTGCGCTTTGTCTCGATGCACTGCTGCAAAGGACCTTGGCATTATTTTTGGTGATAAACTTTCATTCCGTCAACATTATAAACATGTGTTAAAAAGATGTAATGGTCTTTTAGGTTTTATATTTAGATCCACAAAAGGTTTTAAGTAACCAAAAAGTGTATTATGTCTTTATTACAGCATAATACGTAGTATTTTAGAATATGGTTGCACAATTTAGAGCCCATTCTATAAAATACACTAGAAAATATTGAAGGCATTCAGAAAAAGTGTTTAAAATTTCTTTCTTATCGCTTTCATTTAGGCATGTCTCTTCATTCTTACGAACTTGGAATGATTAAATTTGGTGTGATTTCGCTTGCGGTTCGTCGAGAACAGTATGATTTAATTTACTTGTTTAAAATATTGCACTCAATAATCGATTCCCCTGAATTGCTTTCTTTAATTCAAACAAATACTTTGTATCGAACCCGGGCGCCAAAGACTTTTGTACTAAATGTCTATAAAAATAATACATCATATTACAATCCCATTGTCAGAATGTGCCGTCTATACAATGAACTGGCTGCACTTAATAACAACATCGACATATTTTCCATGAAAATACATGAATTTAAAAAAAATGTCTGGGAAATTCTCAACATTAACCTAGAATACGTCTTCAATTTGTTATATTTTTATTTTTTATATTTTTTTTCCCATACTTACTATGTATATAATTAGTTTTTAATTGGATATAGTTGTAGATTAGGTAAACTTTAACATGGACGCATATTATTAATCGTGTAGTGTACACATGTTTTAGATAGGAATTTAGCTCTTATACAATTTATCATGCATTTTTGTTATTTTTTAATTTCTATCTGTTTTGTGTGCCTAATAAATAAATAAATAACATACAGAATACAAGTCGACTGAATAGCCTAATAACTGTCTACAGTACAGGCGAAGTAGTGTTTCATAAAATCTGTCATGTATATAAATAGGAACTTCTACTTATTTTAACTGGTGTTTACAGAAGACCGTCGTCGTGGTGCCAAGCCAAAACTGTCAAATTTCTTCAATAAATGTTAGACCTTAAGCTATAGATATAAAGCTCAAAGTCTTTTCAGAAAATTTGACAATTTGTGGTAGTAGACTTCTTGGCGGGAAAGTGAAGAGTCATGTCTGCGGTTTTGTTTTATTTTCTAAAATTTGTGTTATGTCGAATATTAATGTGAAATAATGGTGGATTATTAACCGTTAAGTGTTCGTGAGTGTGCATGAGTGTTGCCAAATGAAACAAAAGAGTGCAACGTCACTTTTCAAATTCTCTCAAGAAGTCCGCGTGAGGACTTAGTAAAGCCCCACATCTTTACTGAGATACTCAAGGGGTTGGGTATGTGGGGGGGGGGGGGGGGGTATGTAATTTTTCACCTTTCATTTCTATTGTCATTCATCATCATCATTATAGACATATACAAAATTACTTTGACACTGTAACGCACGAAACCATCAACTAAAAGGAAAAAAAAATGTGGTAGTATCTGATGAGCAGGCGTGTGTACCATTTTTGTGTTTGGGTGGCAATGAATAAATACTTTTATTTTTTCATCATCATCATCATCTCAGCCAAAAGACGTCCACTGCTGGACAAAGGCCTCCCCCAAGGATCTCCACAAGGACCGGTTTTGTGCTGCTCGCATCCAACTTTTATTTTTTATTAATACAGAATGAGCCTGCTTCACTTCAGTTATTGTTTTGAGGAAGATTGGTCTTACCAATTTGTCGACTATTGACGGACCTGACAAGATCAATCAAATAATGACGCTCCTCAGCAGACATTTAAGTTTGAAATCGAAATTTCACACTCCACTATGCAACAGTCGGTACCTACCAGCGTTTGAATAAATTTTGCGGGAAATCGCAACGGGTAGGCCTGCACATTTCCATGTCAAACGCGCGGGGGGGCGCGGGGTAGCGCGGGGGGGCTTCTGAATTTTTAACAATACATAGTTGTTCTGGCGCACGACGTGTGGGAACCGAGTTCGCGGTCTAAATTCGCCATGTAAATGCCGAGCTGTGATCGAAGCTTATATCGGGCTATTTACCGACTAGAGTACTACCTTTACGGGTAGTGGTGTTTGAATATTGAATAGATTGCGCTATAAATTACTCTTATTGGAAGTGTCTTTTACTTTGACAGGTAGTTTTGGTTTGACGTGTGATGCTTTGTTGCGATTTTGTAAGTTGAGCAAGTTTCGCCACGTCGACGCTGCTGGGTCATAGTGTGATAAAATTAAACTATATTATAGTTAGAGCTCTTTTGCATAATGACAACAACCGGGACTAACGGCTCACCGGGCTTTCCAAAGCACGGAGGAATTCGAAGTACCAACCCATCTGATGACCCAAAATTGTGAAAGTGGTTTTATAGAAAGACGAGAAAACAAGATCCTCTTTCATTTCATTACGAATTCAATTATGGTATTACAAAACATAATTACGTGTTAAGAAATCAGTACACGTGCCAATTAATTAATTAAACGTTGAGTGCGTACAGATGAAAAGAAAATTGCGATTACCTACGCAAAATGTCAGTATTGTCTTGGAAGCTAAAACGGAATTCGCGGCGTCTAAGCGGCGATCTTTGATCGTTCATTCATTCGCCCTATATTTTAATCTCCTTTTTGAGAGCTCTTTATTACGCAAAATAGGTGCCGATAATGAATACGGACCCCTAATTTTTATGCGAAACGCGGAAAAAAGAGCGAACTCGGCTTATCTCCGTATTAATTCTGTCGAAATTCCACAATAATTACAGCTTCAAAGGTAAAGCCGAAGACGACGCCCGCGAAGTAGACGAATTCAGCTATTTCACGGGCCTGGGCAACCTTTGGACTGGTTGCGGCGGGTTAAGGAAAGGTGCTCCTTAATTTGCTTAAATTTAAGGTGGGGATTTGAGTGGGCGCTGGAATTGCTGAGTTAAGGCTTAGCGGGTATAAGCCGATTTCAAAAGGAACACGTGATCAGATGCTGATTGCTTCCCGCGACCCTCGCGCCCCAGCCGATGCGCAATCATATTTTAATATTGTGAATGAGGGTATTTCGCTAGATTAATTTTAAATTGTACCCATCCTTTGGGTCCTTCGAGATGATAATCTTGTAAGGTGAAACGTGAATCTAATTAAATGTATTGAGTTGTGGGTCTAAATGAAATTGTATATAAGGCATTTATGTACCCACGCATAAATATACAAATGCCCTTTGGAGTATTTTGGATAAACTATTATAATTTTAATAAGATTATGGAGAAAAGCATTCAAATTAAATTAGACAAAACATTGAATGGAGATTTGATTAGAAATTAATAATGTTCTTATCATTTCTGATCATTGCGATTAATTTTCAAACGGCCGGCGAGTATTTCAAACGGTTTTAATCATCATACATTTTCTATTTGCTTTCATAATACTTATCTAAAAGTACTACAAGTTTTATATTACTTTCTGATTTATTTACATTGATGCAGGTCTTGTTTAGATCTCTGATTATGACGACTCTAATTTTCTAAATCACCGAAATGGTTCACATTTTTTTTCCATTTCATAATGCCATAGGAAATTGCACTCTAAAAAATACCACTTGCCTCAGATGGGAACCGAACACACAACCTTTCGTATTCTGGGCGACAACTGAGATTCAGATTTTTTTAACTGAATCTCAGAAGTCAGTCAGTTCAATGTTTTAACAAGTTGTATTCGTTGTTAATAAAGTCTTCCAATGGTTTCGAATTCGACCCGAACGGACGCGGCCTCGGAGACTCTAGTATCTAACCTAGGCCCTAGGTAGGAAGCATCACACAAGCTAACCCCTCGGTTCTAGGGGTTAGCTTCTGAGCCATAGTACCCTTATGTTTCTCGCTGCCCCTAAACTACGGATACACTGTGAAAGCAGAAAATGCCTATCAGCAAGCAATTTATTTGAAAAAAATTAGGTAAGTATAGTCGACCATGAAATTGCTTTATCACTTTTGACAAAAACATCCATTACAATAAAATTTCGCTAAGGCTCATTGTCAATAATG
Source organism: Eudonia lacustrata (assembly GCA_947562085.1). Taxonomy (NCBI): domain Eukaryota; kingdom Metazoa; phylum Arthropoda; class Insecta; order Lepidoptera; family Crambidae; genus Eudonia; species Eudonia lacustrata. Next base: position 22,212,736 of record OX387316.1, read on the forward strand.
ACAACGTATCTGTCACTTGGTCTTTTAAACAAAAATAGGACTTGTTGTTTTATTATATGCAACCAAATTTACTTCTAAGGTGGTAAAACAATTTCATTGTCGACTATACAAGTGTGTTTCTCTAAAGTACACTCGTATAGAATTGTACTAGACATTCGCTTGTCGCGTCGCAAAACGCTAGTACCCGTGAGAGAGACCTTTTCATGACTTGCAGGTGCCTCCATCTCATCTAATGTTAAGAGCTGGTAAGGCCGAAGATGGTAGCGCACTTTACCCGGAAATCTTAAACACTGAGGAACTGGCTATGTTATCCCTAACTGTCGGAACACAACAATGTTATTAACATTGATTTTAAGGCGACATATTTAATTCCAACAGGTATATCTAATTTAAAATATTGTTAAGTTTTTAAACTGTATAACTTGGTAACGGCATATAATTTTATAAATGTCGTTACTTATATTAAAGCTGTGGAGTTTCTTGCGCCCATTCTTTTCCACAGCAAAATAGACGTACTGAATGGGTAGTAGGTAAAAAAATGTTTGGACGATTCAAAAGCACTTTTCTGAAGTATCATCATCATCATCATCATCTCAGCCAAAAGACGTCCACTGCTGGACAAAGGCCTCCCCCAAGGATCTCCACAACGACCAGTTTTGTGCTGCTCGCATCCAGCAAAAAGTATATTTGAATAAAAATATTTAACTTTGACTTTGATTTAGATAAGATGGTTGTAGCCTGCCAGCAACCAAACCGTGTACAAATATAAATTTTACTTTTTATTTTTAAATGCTAATTGCTTCACTGACGCAGAATTAAATATTTATAAAATACAGTGAAAAAATTAAATGCCTACCCGACCCAGTGTACAAATATGCAGCCTCCGCTGGGAATCGAACCCGGTACCTCTAGGTCAGAGATTGGTGGTCTTAACCAATAGACCACAAAGGCGGCCTTTGTAATCACGCTTCTTTGCCATATTATTTTATAACATGTTATACGCTTTTAATTTAAATCATAAAAGTTTATTATCTTTGCCTTAATTCGCTTATCCGGTGCATCGTTAGCAGTCCCCCAGTTATTTACCATGTAAAGTGGGAAGCGTTATTAAAAACGTTAATAAAAACTAATCGGCCAGTATTGGGCGAGAGTTGCCCTCCGATAAGGCCTCATTAAGTCGGGAAATATCTAATTTTCCTTACCTCCGCTCGGCGAGTATGAAAAATCCAAGAAAAACTGCTTTCGCTCGTCCTTTTAGCAATAAAAGTGAGGTCTAAGGTGGGAGAAGGAGCGGTTACGAGAGCTTTTAAGTCAAAAAGTTTATTGGTACCAATCATGGTACTAATAAACACACACAAGGTCACAAGTTGTTATTACAGAAAACAGTTCTTTTTTTAATTATACAATTTTTATAGTGATGAAAATGTTAATTGCGAAATTGTAATTTTGCCGTTGTTCTTTTTTAGGATTCCGTACCCAAAGGGTAAAACGGGAACCCTATTACTAAGACTCCGAAGTCCGTCCGTCCGTCCGTCCGTCTATCCGTCTGTCACCAGGCTGTATCTCGTGAACCGTGATAGTTAGACAGTTGAAATTTTCACAGATGATGTAAGTATTTCTGTTGCCCCTATAACAACAAATACTAAAAAACAGAATCAAATAAATATTTAAGAAGGCTCCCATACAACATACATGATTTTTTGCCGTTTTTATAGATGGATGGATAATGGTACGGAACCCTTTGTGCGCGAGACCGACTCGCACTTGGCCGGTTTTTTTTAATATAGCAATCATGATGATACTACCATAGTTGAAAATATTTTTTCGTATGTTTGTTTTGAATAAATTGGTTTAAATGCTTTTGAAGCACGATCACTTTCTATATTAAAAGCATCCATCGAGTGTTGCTTCTCACACTTTTGTGTTTCCCACCAAGCTTCTGATTACAAATAAATGGCGTCCGCTACCGCTTACGTTTGACGCCACAAGCGAACCGACGCGATTACAGCGCCGGGGCTTCTTCTGCTCATATTGGAGGGGCTTAAGATTTGTTAATTACTGGAAACATTAAATTTAACTACCATCTCCGCCATAAAAATCCTTCAGCGGGAATTTTCCTCGAAAAGTTATTGTTGGCAAAAATATGAATTCCAATTCCTCCGGCGACGGCCATTGTGAATTGTAGCCTTTCAAAGATGGCCGCCTATTAAAGAAATTCGCCTTCTTTATTTCGGAATTGGTTAGGTAGGTTAATGGGCGAAATTGACAAATTTACAATTTTGTACAATGGGTAACAAGATTTCTTTGTGACGTCTTTGAAAGCTACGCTGTGTCAAGATTTAGAAACGCTTTCTTTAGTAATATGAGCTCTCGAAGATACCGCAATATCTTATACCAAAATTAAGTTTTAAGACTCATTCACAGACGTCGCTCTAAAAACTGGTCAATTCAGAAAAGTGACTTTGTCGATAAAACCAATGTAAATATAAAAATAATTTTTACGTTTTCCATTCGCAATCCAAAAAAAGCTTTGATTAAGTAAAGTCAAATATTCTTTATTCAAATAAACTTTAGAAAAGTGCTTTTGAATCGTCCATAATTTTTTTACCTACTACCCTGAATGGGTAGTAGGTAAAAAAATTATGGACGTCTATTTTTTAGCTGTGGAGAAGAATGGGCGCAAGAAATCAGTATACCCAGTCACCCTTGCAGTCACCGCAAGGCAAGCACAAATTCTATTTTTTTTAAATTACTATTATTGCTACGAGTTCTGAAAACCACATGCTTAAGACTGTGTTTCTTGGATGACATATCCATCGATATGCCGCACAAATTTTACCTAATGACTTTCGGCGACTTTATCTGCGTCAACACCAGTGCCTCGTGGTCCCATGAATTACGTTAAATCCAGTCTTATCTTCTGTTTGCTTTATGGAAAAGAACCGTCTGCTTATGCTGGGTGTTAATAAGTCGGTCAGTTTATAAGTAACTTGACTTACTCATCGTCAGCTCATTTTATATCCCCACTACTGGGGCACGAGTCTTCCCTATGGATGGATAGGGAAACGGGCCATAAACCACCACGCGGGCCCAGTGCGGATTGGTGGTTATTAACGACTGCTAATGCAGCCGGGACCAACGGCTTTACGTGCCTTCCGAAGCACGGAGGTGCTCGAGGTTATACATTTTTGGTCACCCATCCGATGACCGGCCTTTGCGAAAGTTGCTTAACCTCAGCACTCGCAGACCGGGCGCGTTAACCACTGCGCCATCGAGCTCCTCACTTGACTTACTAGTCAAGACTTAATTTTTTAAGATGTTGATGAATGACATGTTTCATTATATCTCAATGCTTACAAAGATAACGACAACAATCGCTTGCATTTGCTTCCTAGGAGAAACCATTTGATTAGCTCCAAATGAACCGGTTTTGCTACGACCATAGGGTCTTCTGAATAGTCAGAAGAACTCGTTTGTGCAAACCTAAAGTACTCCGCGTGATACCTAACACCCAAGTTTTAAGTACTAATGCCCAGACCACGTATATTTCACGTTAGAAACGCTAAGTTAAGTGTACAGAGACGTGTCAAGGTTCTTAGGTAAAGGGGATTATAGTAAAAGCAAATTTTATCAATGACAGATTAATGACGGTTCATTAATTCTCTGGTGTCTGGGGTTAGACTACCCACTCAGAGCTTCCTTTGATTCGCAGCGGGTTTATATATTACATGCTTTGTGATCTGTTTAGTTGGTAGTAAGGGTTGTTCTAAGCTCGTCTAGTTAGCTAACACCAATCTCTCATCTATATATAAAGCATTACGAGTATTAATTCTTAGACGACCTCCGTAGCCGAGTGGCTTTGCACGCCGGACTTTGTGTGGCGCCAACTCTGAGGTCGATCCACGGTCGGGTCAATGTCGAAAACGAACTTTTCGATATTGTGTCGGGTCTGGTTGGTTGTGGTACCGTCGTTGTTTCCATTAAACGAGTGCTTTAGCTATTACTTACCTTGGGATCAGAAAAATGTATGGGATGTTGTCTAATATTTTATTTTTTTATTTCTTGTAGTTTGATAGTTAAGTTTGCTTCCATATTCAGCCTTTTGCTACTCTTACATCGAGACTAATCCGTCGTCTGCAGTGAATACAGACACAATAGAATTTTATTTGTTTGGCGGCGCTGATCAGCGCTCGCGCATATCAAAGGTTAAGGATAAACGCATCCTCGTTGTGCTTTTTTCAAATTGCTGTTCCCCCATGTATTAACTCTCACAATAATTATTATTCTTAATTTTAATGACAATAGCTGCGAACCAACAACTCAGTCTCCCTGTGACCACGAACCCTGTAAAATGTTCGAAACGTCAGGTTAATTAAGAATCAATGTGTAAAAAAACGGGAGACGATTTGTAAAAGTTGTTTCATTCAACGTGTAGTGTTCACGTTAACTTTGAAAAACAATACTGTAAACTATAACGGACGTAAAAAGCCCGTCCAACATGGCAAGGTGTCATCTTTGAACTGTAAAATTTAGCATCTGCAATCTCCTTCAACATCATTGACAGAATACGTTCCAGTATCAGGGCGCGGCGCCCCGTGCTGCCCTGACCCGCCCCTGCGAGGTGCAAGCCATTAATCCTTGTCAGCTCTCCAGCCTCACATCAGGCTTGTTGATAGCGCCCGCAAAGTGAAACGTCAAGAAATCTCAATGAAAACCGTGTGTTTGCCCCCAAACGGCCCGCGTTAGAGATTACAAATCTAAGTGCAGGGGAGTGAACCTAAATAATAATAAATAATACAAATAATGAAAATATTTATTTCATTAAATAATAAATAAATATATAAATTTTCCTACACTCACACCAATTATCTAGCCCAAGAGAAGCTTCGTTATGAAACTCGTTATATGGGTTACTAGACAACGGATAAATATACTTAAAATACTTAAATACATACTTATTATATATAGAAAACACCCAGACCTGAGACAATTTAGAAAAACAATAATTTCTAAATTGACCCGACCGGGGATCGAACCCGGGACCTCAGAGATGACGACACCATGAAAACCGGTGTACAAACCACTCGACCAAGGAGGTCGTCAAAACATATTTGACAAATATAAGGGTAGACTTCTTCTTTTATATGTACTCAAAATCTGTACCAGAGAAGCCAGTTCGTTACTCTATGGCAGGGATAGGCAAACTACGGCCCGCGGGCCATCTCCGGCCCGTGAATGACCGAAGTCCGGCCCGCGACCATCAAACAAAAATTCAAGTGCGTGTGTGTTTCAGAAAATGGTTTGCATTTTCTGTATCAATATTTTTATTTCACAAAAAAAATATTTATTTAGTGAAAAAATACAGCAAAAAATTCAATAGCCTGGCCATAGATTTTGTTAGTAAATATTGTCATGCGAATGAAAAAGTTTGCGCATCCCTGCTCTACGGGAGCACTGAGAAGTAACGGAAAGAAGCAAGGGTTTTCCACACCATTTCTTTCACAGCGTCAAATATTTAAAAATCTATATACCTACCAGTAAAATGTACAAAATCGCGAATATTTCATATTTGTTATGGGAAGCTCTTGGTTTTCATAACACAAGGTGAGATGATAGAATCGCACTTCACCCAGAATCCTTAACTATTGTAGTGACCGAAATATTTCTTTAAGTTTTGTCTATCAAGATCAAAGTCAATTTATTCAACACTAGCTGTGCTCGCGACTTCGTCCGCGTGGAATAGTGACTTTCGGCTGCATTTTTAATTTTTTAGGCTCTTGTTCTCGTTTTTACAAAATTTTTCACTGATGCTTCGCTCTTATTGATTGCAGAGTGATGTTATATAGCGTAAAGCCTTCCTCGATAAATGGACTATCCAACACAAAAAAAGTTTTTCAATTCGAACCAGTAGTTCCTGAGATTAGCGCGTTCAAACAAACAAACCCAGCTTTATAATATTATTATAATATAGATATAGATAAGCCTTCACAGGCATTTATTTATTGATGACAAAACTATGAAACCCAATAACAAAAACCAAATAAAAAAAAAGCCCAGACTAAACTACTGAATCTACCACCAGTTCGGATTTTGGGAGAACCTTCGACCGAAAAGAACTGGCAAAAAAAATCAGGAGACCTATTTCTTTTTCTCCATCTTTTCAACCACTATTAACTTTTTAAACGTAGAGAGCTTGTTTAGTGCACAAGTGTGATAGAATTGTGAATAGAGAAAATGGTGGATTGTGATCATGTCAAATTTAAATGTGAAATTACAGCAATAAACGTTTGGAATACATTCTAATCGGTGTTTTTAACATAACTCTTAATTTAGAAATCATAATTATCACTTAATAAAAATAAATCAAATATTACAATCATGTAATCTATATTTCTATATTATTAATATTATAAAGCTGAAGAGTTTGTTTGTTCGAACGCGCTAATCTCAGGAACTACTGATTCGAATTGAAAAAATATTTTTGTGTTGGATAGTCCATTTATCGAGGAAGGCTTTAGGCTATATAACATCACGCTGCGACCAATAGGAGCGAAGCATCAGTGAAAAATGTTGTAAAAACGGAAACAAGAGCCTAAAAAATTAAAAATGCTGCCGAAAGTTACTATTCCACGCGGACGAAGTCGCGAGCACAGCTAATACAATATACAAGTCTTGTACAATTTATATGTTCTATGTTCAACTAACACTTACTTAAACATATATATAGTAACTACTTACTTGAAATACAAGGAAAACGACGCATGTGGGTGCCTACTTTAGAATGTTAATGTGAAACACCAAGTATTCATAAAGAAGTGCGTCATTAAGACATTTGCATTTCCAAATGATACAACTCAATTGAGTTGTTTGGTTTTCTCCTTAAATACTTCTTAATTCCGACGATTTACGAATAATCACCGGAGAACGGAATTTTAATATTCTAATTAATATGCTAATACCGGCTACTTGAGTTTCCGTAAATCTTAGAAGTTATGAATTTTTCCAATTTAAGTCGCGCGGCGAACGACTGTCTTTCTTAAAAAATTACCGCCTTAGACTGTTTACCGCATTTTTTACAATGTTTGCAATCTTAACAAATTTAAATATGTATATTTTCAAAACATAGCTTTTTGTAATTTGTAAACTCATTATACACCTAGTAATACATTAAATATTATAGTCGTCTGAAATAGTTTGTAACTATAATTTAGATTTGTCGCAGCTCGTACTCAAATCATTTCACATTTGGATAAGATGTGGCAAACTATAGAATCGCGTTTGTAATTCTGCTCGCCATCTGGCTAAAACGTTATTAAGATTAGATCTATCAGTAATTACATCGTCTTAGAATTCAAAACGTGTTCAAATCAAACTTCAGGATACCTCTACTAAGCAGTTTGCATTAAATCACTTTTACTACTTTTATTAAACTTTTACCCGGTTAACGTTAAAAAAGCTTTTTTTAAAAGTAAACAATATCACCGCTTTCGAATTCAAATTTCGAAACGACATGTCGTGTGTCAGCTAACCCGCTCGCCGCAAGCTGTCCTGCGCTTGCCTATTTGGTAACGATGGCCATATATGGCCCACCCGGTAAGGAAGCCGGTCAGCACCATCTATGGCCGGCCGGTTGCATTCTGCCGTGCTGCGCAGCACATTTGTCGGGGATCTCGTATGGACGGTGCATCTTACAATCTCAGAATTTACAGCGGCGTTGGGCATAAGGAGGAGTTGTGGAATAATGCACAATGCTATGGAATCTGGCGTGTACAGCTTGTAGTAGTTCAACCAGTGTTACATTTTACATAGCTAGCTAAGTTATATTAAACTTTAAACACTAAGTAGTAAGGCGCAAAGTTAAAAGACAGATTTAATTATTACTAGGAGAAGGAAAATTATTTGACTAGCAGAGGTTTATTTTGTTGCGTTTGAGATACGACGCGATTTCTCCTAATGAGCGTGGAACGGAGAAAATAAAAAAGAAATTTCAGGCGCAAACATAGAACAATGAATCACCGAAAAAGCTTTTGCTATCGTAACTAAGCCTAGTAAAGTTTCAAAGCAATGGCAAGGGTCCAGCGAGATCGCTATCTATGGAGGCAATATCCTTTTGGTAGCCAAAACTAAACGTATTATTTTCACAAGAAAGAAACTTCATGGAGCTATAAGAAAAAAACGATGCAATCTTGTCAGTTCTGCCGCGTCAGTCATAAATCATGGGACGAGTGAAACAGCTATCTACTTGTTGATCTGTCTGCGACTCAGATCGCGTTAGGAAAATATATAATGCGGGTCGCATTTAGACTGACTGGAGATAGAATATCAGAAGCGAAAACGTATCGTGTGAAAGATACTGCTCTTTATATAGCGACCCTCGTCTCGAGATTCAAACAAAAACAAATCCAGACGTTTTGGTATCGTACTCTATACATTTTATGGGTTCTTGCACTTGTGTTAGACGTTTTCAATTTTTGGTTTTTATTTTATACGAGTTATGTCATTGAATTTAAAAGCAGTAGCTATAAAGCTCGGTATATCAGTTGCTGCTTTTGTAAGCACTGTTTATACAGTGTATAAAATATGTTTAAGCAAGGTACCACTTTCGTATCTCAACATTTAGTTCCGTACTTCATAGTCGAAGGCTTTACTTTTAACTCATCGGTTGATATTTAAAGATGCCCGCAGCGAGACCATTCTCAGCGCTCCGCTGGTTTATACAAATCTTGTGCCGGGTCGTACAGAAAGGCGCGGGGTGGGGCCGCAGCGACCGGCCCTTACGGAGACGGGTTACCGATAAACTCCCTATAAGGCACCAAGATAATTGAGATGCGATTTTAATACGAATTCGTTGCAATGCTCATTGGTTATGGCGTAATATGCATTTGTGTTATCGCTTCGTTGAGATTATGTAAATCTTGTTTTTAACTCCGAAAGTGACACCTTTTTTTATATAAAAGAAAGGATAAAAGGACCAGTATTGTCACAAGACATGAAGTACAGTAAATACATTAACATACGAAATGGTGATAATGTCGTTAAAAGGAATTTAAACGAATGAAAATATACGAATTTAAACCGTAAAATCAACTTAACATTATTAAAGAATTTGATCCACGAGCTGGATTCGAACCCGCACCCCATGACATGCCATGTCAGGTGCACTGCCAACTTTTTTCAACACTTTGTCTTTTTCAAATTGTAATTTGTTCGCAACAATCTTTGCGTAAAATTATATGTTAATAATGATAAAATATAGCTTGCCTAATTCTTAACTGATCTTTCAATATTTGTAAAAATATTAAGATCGGATGTTGATGACGTAGTTGTCGACATTGAATTACGGTTCCTTTGGCTTATAAAGTAAAAGTAGATAGTGTTGATTAATTTCGGCGAGTTGGATTGAGCCACGATAGCATAGTCTGGCAGTGCACCTGACCCGGCATGTCATGGGGTGCGGGTTCGAATCCCGCTCGTGGAATTTTTTCAACGCTTTGTCTTTTTTCAAATTGTAATATGTTTGCAACAATATTTGCGTAAAATTATATGTAAATAATTATAATTAAAGAAGATATTTGCCTTATGTTTAAATAAAACTTTGACATGTTTAACAAGGATTGGACCTTTCAATATCATATTACACATAGGTTGCGAGTTAATTGCCAGTAAGTTTGGTACAATTAATAAAATAAAGATTAATCATATTTCGCTACAAATTGTGATATCACATCCAAACGTTTAGTTTCGAAACAGGGGTAAATAGAATTGAGAATAAAATAATTTGCTCATAAGTAATTATTAGGCAAACAATTATTATAAATTTCAACTGTTTAAAGTTCGTTGCACTGCCACTATACTCGGAGATAGCGCATAAAAACATGGAATACTGTTTATTGGTAGGCGCCTCACTTGAAAACTGCTTTTTTTATACTTAGCACGGCAAATGATTTCACCCGAAGGTAAGTGAATATGGAGTCCAGATACGACGACAACTGGTGCAGCGTGAAAACAACGCAGCATCAGTCTGTCACCCTCACCCTGCCGGCCCACGACGTGCCTCTTCACGCCTCGTTTGAAGGACCCCATATCATAGGAAGGAGGGAAAACGTGTGCTGGCAAACTATTCCATCTTTTAGAGGTGCGACAAAGAAACGAGTCACCAAATTTCTTAGTGCGCGATTAAATATTTGCTGAACGGATTTGGATGATAATTTTGCGCATCGACAGACCATGGCCCGTAAGAAGTTCCTGTGGGATAGTTCGTCCTTGCGAGCAATGTCGCGGAGAACAGCAAGTAAGAAATAAATAAGACATTTAAAATTTAACTAGGTACATAAAAAAGGTATAATGGTATTATTATTCGCTAACTACAGTACAGTCACGCACAGAATTGTCAGCGGCCAAAATAGTTCTCCATCCAGGGCGGTTCGCTCAATGAGTTACTCCGGGCTATTACCCTCCTGACAGATATATAACATTGTAATTGGCGTAATGTTGGAGCGATCAAAAAACTCATCGTGCCCGCTGTAAAGTAATAACTCGGCTGCTCGACTGAGACGCGTCAAAGGGTTAACGATTTCCGGGTTTCCGGGATTCCGGGCTGTGGTGATAGTAGTGACGTTGATTTTGTAATTGAAAGTAACTACGACGGTGGGATGGTTAAGGTTTTTAGTACTGAAGTAGGTAGAAATGAATACATTTTTTTTTTTTTTTGTACTTGATCTTCATCTCGCCTAGCGTTGTGATGATGAGGCCGAAGGTGGAAGCGCACTTCTCACGGAATCCTCAACTACTGAGGCACTGGCTATCTTATAATTAGCTGTCGGAACACAACAATAAATAAATAAATAAACTTTCCTACATTCACACCAATTATCTAGCCCAAGAGAAGCTTCGTTATAAAACTCGTTAAATAGTTACAAGACAACGGATAAACATACTTGAAATAGGTACTTAAATACATACTTATTAGATAGATAGATAGATAGATAACGTCTTTATTTGGACACTATAGACACACACAATATACAATCGTAAATAAAAAAAACAACAATTACACTAAACATAATTTCATAAGGTAAGGTCTATTGTAATTACTAACAATCTATGGAATTATTCTGACATAAATACTTATTATTATTATTATTATAACACAAGTATTAAAAATACAAAAATGTGTGTGTGCCGCAGCATCTCAAAAGGGTCGTTGCTCAGCGTGATATTCACTCATTATTATTATTATTATACATAGAAAACACCCAGACCCAAGACAATTTAGAAAAACAATAATTTCTAAATTGACCCGACCGGGGATCGAACCCGGAACTTCAGAGATGGCAACACCATGAAAACCGGTGTGCAAACCACTCGACCAAGGAGGTCAATGCTACTAACATTAATGGTATGGCGACATATTTAGATATGATGGTAGCTAGCCAGGCGGACAAACAAGCCCTACCACCAACCAAACCGAGTACACAAACATGTACCTACCCCCCACTGGGAATCGAACCCGGGATCTCTGGTTCTGAGGCCAGTGGTTTTAACCACTATAGCCCGGTGGCTATACATCGGTATGTAGTAAGGTTTAGAGTAATAAAAATCATCATTGAGAATTACGATCACCAAGCAGTCGGGCGGCACAAAGGCCGGTCGTCGTGACTCGTGACGTCACGGTCGGCTTCCGAACACGTGCGACGGCTGACGACGCGTGCCACGGTTCACGACACCGCCCGACAGAAGGCGCACGACAGAGGTTTTTGTTAGTAGTTTTGAGGACGAGTGGTTTTTTAAATATTTTTAACGTTTTTTTTTAGTGGAGGATAGATGCAATTGAGGGGCGTTTAACACGTGTTATCGAAATTGATTAAGCCGGTATCGGAGCGGACCTTGGTAATAAGGCTGGAGATAGCTAGTCAGAACCTTCCGTTATTTATCCGTTTTCTATGTTATATCCATAGAGTTAGTACAAAAATGTGATACAAGCTAGAATGACTCTATATCTTTCAATAAAACATTTTTTTATTGAAGAACGATAGTATTTGATTCGGATAGTCACAATCACAAAAGTACGTTTTTCTCTCCATAAATAAAAAGGTCAAACTGTCTGACGTCTGACACAACTCTACCCCCTAGGCTATGTCAGTCTGATGTCGCCGCAGAAGCTCGTGACTGACTTTCGAATTGTCTTACTTGACCTATTATACGATAGAAACATCTCTGCCGCTGATTTATTGAGACGTTCAGAGCATTCCATTTTCAAAATACCTTTCTGCAATAAAAAGATATGGGTCCCATGTGTCGTCGTGAAGACGCTCCTTAAATACCATGCGGACAAGCGATGTTCCTTTGTTTTTGAGGTCTTTGACCTTGACACGCATTGTTGTTTACAACGAACGTAAGTGGTGGAACTACGGAATGGGTCATTAATAAATGCTTGGAATTATTGACGACCCATTTTAATATTAACAAGGAGGCTACGTTACGTTGTAAGATAGAATTTACCTATGTCTTAAATATCTCAGCAAATATTATTGTTGCTTATTAGAGTAGATACGGCAGATTTAAACTGTTGTATGATATAAATGTTTATATAATTTTTAACGCAAATTTTGTTGCGAAGCGTTAATGACGGTAGTTGTTAACATTGAATGGGCGCCTTTGGCTTTCAAAGTAAAAAGTAAATAGTGTTGAATAATTTCGTCGGGCTGGTTAGAGCCACGATAGCTCAATTGGAAGAGCACCTGACCCGGTATGTCGGAAGGGTGCAGGTTCAAACCCTGCTCGTGGAAATTTTTTCAACATTTGTGTTTTTGTAATTTGTTCGCAACAAAATTTGCGTTAAAAATTATATAAACATTTATAAATAGCTTGCCTACTTCTTAACTGATCTTTAGTATTTGTAAAAATATTATGATCGGATGTTAATGACGGTAGTTGTTAACATTGAATGGGCGCCTTTGGCTTTCAAAGTAAAAAGTAAATAGTGTTGAATAATTTCGGCGGGCTGGTTAGAGCCACGAAAGCTCAATTGGAAGAGCACCTGACCCGGTATGTCGGAAGGGTGCAGGTTCAAACCCTGCTCGTGGAAATTTTTTCAACATTTGTGTTGTTGTATGATATGTTAACAAAAAGATTGATGTGAAACGAAAACGAAAAATGTGATTGTTATGAAACTTCATGGTTAATTATGTCTAATATTATTTACAATATTATTATTTTCTAAAGTTTACGCGAAAACTACACATAGAAATAAAACTACTTTTACGGATCTACTCGCGTTTATTTTATACATTAGGTTTCATTAATGTTTATCCTGACGTTTCGAACCCTTTGCAGGGTCCGTGATCACAGGGAAAAGTCTCCCTGTGATACCTAATGTATAAAATAAACGCGAGAAGATCCGTAAAAGTAGTTTCAATACAATATTTTTTTATTTTACAATCATTATCAATAATCAATCAAAAATCAATGATTTAAGCTACTTATTCCGTATGTCATTAAATAAATTAAATAAACGTAAGACGTAAGCTGTTTAGGGCAACCGGCTTCTGAAGTGATCATCATCATCATCAGCTCATTTTTATGTCCCCACTGCTGGAGCACGAGCCTTCCATATGGATGGATAGGGAGAACGGGCCATAAACCACCACGCGGGCCCAGTGCGGTGCGGTGGTTGTTAACGACTGTTAATGCAGCCGGGATCAACGGCTTTACACGCCTTCCGAAGCACGGAGGAGCTCGAGATTATACACTTTTGTTCACCCATCCGATGACCTTCCTTCGCGAAAGTTGCTTAACCTCAGCACTCGCAGACCGGGCGCGTTATCCACTACGCCATCGAGCTCTTCAAAAGTGATAACTATTCGTAATGTATTAGCCAAACACAGCATCTAGGGTTCTCCATAATATTTCCACAAGCACATATCGAGTTAATAACATCGAACAAAACATAACCACCAAATAAGGAGAGTGCAAAACTGCCGTGCAATTTATGAATGCAGTAAAGAACATGTGAACAGTTTCGAGAAAATAGATCGTAATATCAGCACCTCAAATATCACAATCATCAAACACAGTAAGTGGTACTTACTGCGTTCATAAATTGTGCGGCAGAAAAGTAAGCTTAATACAAACGCGTCGAGCAATGCACACAGACCACGTCCGATCCGATCCGAACCCATCGGAGAATCTAGTAGGGCGCGGGGACACGCACTAGTGCGTGATGACGTTCCCTCTAGAAAACCTGCGAAGGTGATTCGTTTCACACGGCTTGAGGAACGTGCTTTAAGTTTCTCGCCGCCCCCAAACAAGCCCGGTGAAGCTGACAAATACCATTTAAGGCAATCCGCAAACTCTCTTCAAAAAGACCCCTTGTACGGAGTCTCGCATCAGCTGCGGTCAGACTGTTTCACATGCTTATTTATTACCGAAAAAGCAACCAGTTGCTAATCGTGCAACGCGACTGCTACTAGTTGCTGTTGCTACAATCGGTCGGTTCATTTTAGAGCGGCATCATGCACCTTAAGTTCGTCAATTTATTTTTATTTATTATATAAAATCTATATTGAATCGCTCTTATTTAATCTTATTTAGAGGCGCTATCGGAGCGTTTTACGTTCTGTAATACGAAATTAGTAGATTTGGTAGCGATAAGTTGCAAATTGTTGCGATTGCGACTGTCACTTAAGAGGAAATACTAAGGTCGATTGAATTGAAAAATATATATGAAAAGTAGACAAAACCAACGTTTCGTAGAGAAATCAGGGGGATTTCTCCTCCAAAACTGGACCGATTTAATTACTTTTTTCATAAAAAAATTAAGGAAAGGCTTTGGCTGTGTCCCTATGTTTTCCTTTTTTTTATATAATCTCGTAAAATTTAGAGAAACACAGCGGAAAATCTAGGCAATTTTTAAGGTTTTTAAAGATTCATATCTTTTTTAATAATTAATTTATGAAAAAAGGAAAAAAACATAGAGACAAAGCCATTATCTAATTTTTAATGAAACAAGTAGTTAAATCGGTCCAGGAGCCCGACCTCCTAGCCGATCGCTTTGACTTCGTGTGTGGTTTATGACGTCATCTTGTCGTTTCGTGCCGCCTATGAAAGCAATATCGAAAGCTATAAGCCTTTAGCTTTTGATATTGCTGTCATAGGCGGTGCGAGGTGGCAAGATGACGTCATAAACTTGATGTGGTGACACCCAAAGTGGTGACCCGTGAATCAGTTCGACGTGGAGTGTTATCGGGACCGTTAGGAAAATGTAACCGGGGGGTGACTCAATTTAGCACTAGGCGAGGATTCAGGGATGACTGGCTCAACGCTTACGCGCAACTATACAAAGTGTGTCACCACAAACTATACGCGTAGTCAAAGCGATCGGTTAGGCGGTCGGGGGCCAGTTTTGGAGGACGAACCAGGGGACTACGAAATGTTGATTTTGTCTACTTTTCATACATATTTTTCAATTAGTCGACCTTAGTGTTTCCTCTCAAAGATCGGTAATAAGCCTGACGAGACCCGTGCCCCTGCAAGGGGTCTGAGTGCGTTTCTCGAACTTACCTTCTGGGTACGTATCCCTATTCTGTGGCCGAACACTCGCAGATCCCACCACCCAATAACTTGCCGTTTAGAGGCGTTTGAATTATGCCCGTAAATAGAACCCCCCGTATTACAGGAAAGCATTCAGTACGCAACGAAATAATAAACACTCGTGCCCATATGTGCCAATGGAATGGAATATTTTTACGTTATTATTTGCAAAGCAAATTTCCCTTACGGAACACCCTCGAGCTATGCATTTAGGTAGGTACCCACCCGTTTCTCTGGATAAACTGGGTGTTGTTCGAAAATGGTTGTGTTTAATGTAGCGTTCTGTTGGTGGACTACACAATGGGATACGGTGTGTTTTAAAATGGATATTGCAAAAGTAAACAATATATTGTGTGTTAAATGTTAATGTTAATGTTAACAGGGGTTTAACGCAATCTCTTTAGCCTAGCCTTAGGCCCTGTTTAAGTAAAGCTTCAGCCGTGTTGCACCGGCTGTGATTTTATTTATATCTAATGGAAAGCTAAAGTTGTCTAAGTATTTTTTTGGGTTTGTCTTTCATAAGTTAATTCAAAAACACTAACAAAGTTAGATACCGGTCTAATTTATTTATGACGTTTATGTTTTACGTGACAAATAGCTAGTATACTAATAAAGCGCTTTTACACACGGTAAAGAACGATTTCGTATGAAGGACTGAATATGTAGGTACATAATGATCGAATTTAACTTTATTATTGCTGAGTTATCCTGTTTTTAATTGTATTTAATAATTTTTATTGTAATGTTATAGATTGTAATCTTTAATTAATGTAATGGGTTTCTTTGATACCGTTTTAAATAAAGTAAAATTAAATAAACAAATAAATGACTGTTATGAATGACCTAAAATTCTCAAAAAAAGTTCTTCGCAGTTTTAAGTTACCGAATTTTATTAAAAGCAAAGCCGCGATCGACAAATAGTATTTTGTAACTCTCACAAACTTCCAACTGCAAAACGCGTTTGTATACTGGAAAAGACGCTATCGCTGTATTTCGACATCCCTTTTCATTACCTCGCGGTTTAATGACTTAACTAAAACAACTTTACGCCACATTATAGTGATACATTTGTACAAAATGTTACGAACAATACGAGCGACGCTCTATGAGAACCGGCAGATGTACTGTTACACACAAAACTGCCACTCAACTAATTTTATTTATAAAACCAATCGATACTTCTGCATAGTACCGATGGCGTTTTAGTGCTCGTTTTGTATTTAGCACCGTTTATAACAACTTGTAGTTTGACATATAAATGTCCACCACTTAAACTACATTCACACTAAGAAGACTGTGCTGTGTTATAACTAACTACACTTGCCTAATGAGGTTTGATGGGGTACTGACCGCATCTTACGACAACAACCGAGACCAACGGCTAACTGAAAGCCGAAGCACGAAGCTATTTCATTTAAAAAAAAAACGAAAATATTAAACATAACATGTATGACTTATTCTTGATATCATATCAATTAGATTTAAAATAAACCTTTATAACTTCGAAGATTCTGAAATGTTTTTATTATCGCTATTGAAGAAACCGTTGTTAATTGTCGTTTTTTTGCTGGAACCAATTAAAAATCGTTAAATTAACCAGAATAGCAATTGTAAAAAATAAAAAGTGTGTCCGCTCGCTAGTACGTGCGCTCCGGCTTGAAGGTGCTAAATGGTACAAACTGTCAGACCCACGGATAGGAGCAGCAATTAACACACATCCACTAGGCACCGTCGCCATGGAAACGCCGCGCTTTCCGCACACCACGTTAAACAAACTAATTGGCCACCGCTTTTAACATCGATTGTACTATTTTATGAATGTGTATTAATGAATGGACGCTGTGACGTAATTGATGAATGAAAATTTAATTTGTACCATGCACCTATTAATTTAAATTCGTTTGTCCAATTACGGCTCTGCTCAGCGCTGAAAGTTTTTCTTATTCATACAGCAATGTTTGTAAAAGCGAGTAGTCGGATTCGTTAAAATAAACATTGAGATATTCAATACGTTGAATTGTTTGTTTTTGCGACCTTTTTATAGCGGAACGTGTTGTTACACCATCATAATAAAACCATAATTCATCAATAGTATTCAATTAGTATAGGTATGACTCATTAGTCACAGGCTCTTTATTCACGGTTGTATAAGTAAGTGTACATTATTTATTTTTTAAGTTATACCTAATTTTAATGTAAATATAGTTTTCGAGGTTTTTATACTAGTCAGTTTGGTTTGCTAATCTTGCATATGACTTTTGTGATTTTAATAAAATTGTCTCTATGAACGAGCATAGTTTATTTATTATAAATAACTTTTATTACTTACTTTAGTAACTATATACCTATATTTTATGTCAAGGCACTACAGTAAAACTCTTTCTTTATTTACTACATAAATGAGTTGTCATTAATTGGTTATTTTCTTTGTTCGCAGGCATGCTGAGATCTACATACGACCGGCAAGACCACGAACGTAAGTTTTTACTTTTATTTAAGAATTGACTTATAAAAAATATTTTTTATAATAAAAACGTACAGCTGTATACGACAGCTAAAATGCCTAATGCCTAACTACTAGGATTCTGTTACATAAATCTTTGTCATTAGACAAATACTACAAAAACATTTAAGATAATAAATTATATTATTATACTCTCAATCACTTGTGTAACCGACTGTCCAACGTCTGAATGAATGTGGCACGGACAAATAAATGAAAAAATGCCAAAAAAACGCAATTCGCATAGAATAGCCCATTCTGACATAATAGCCATCAATTTTTTCCATTCCACGGACACGATATTGAGTAAATCCATCACTCTTTCACGGGAGCACACCTATTGCCCTTACCACAAGCTTGCATTTGGATTACATTTCATTCTCATTCGCTAAACAAAATTATATCTTGTGCAGTAGTTGTGGTTTTTATTTGTTTTATATTTACTTTAGTATCATCATAATTTTTATAAATAAATTAAAAGTTAACTAAAAAGTAATAAATTACATAAAATGATGACAGTCAATCAGGACCCCGCCTCAGCGAACGAGACGTGTCGCAATAACACTGTATGTAAAACAAACACGAGTAGATGCATACGTAACTTTAGAAACACACACATTGGAGCATTGTTTTATTTCAATTAGTTATTTGTTTAGTAGATACGGAATAAACCACTTGAAAAATATGCAATAAAATAGGTAAACATCGAAAAGAAAACTTTACAACACAGTAAAAGAAAATACACACACTTACACGTTGCTTTGAGCCCGTTCCCGTACAATACTTGAATGCCACCGACAAAAACGTTGGACAGGGCAAGACTTCTCTCGGATTTGACAAGCTTCGTTTCGTGGTTTTGTCAACTTAACAAATAGCTATATCAATAAGTACTTTACGTACCATCTTCTTGCCAGTGTAGAATGCAATAAATAATTTAGTATTTAGATAAAACACGGGTACTAAGTTCCTTCAGGGTCTCGTCTAGCCGAAGTAGCGTGGTAGGGGCGACATTCGTAAATAATTGCACGCCCCCCCCACCAACCGCTGGTCGTCAAATAAATCAAGGGAATTTGCATTTGCGCGGGCGTCCGTCAAATTGGTGGAAAATCTTGTACACTCATTGTTGCAAACTATTGCACCGTGTGTTGCAACATGCGCAGTGCTTTTTTTTTTAAACTCACTGTCCGAAACGAGGCGTCGATTCTATTTTTTTTTTAATATATATGTAGGCAATTGAGGAGCTTGATGGCGCAGTCGTTAACGCGCCAACCATGCTCGGTCAATAGAGGCTTTGTATAGAAAAGTAAAAAAAAATTATCTCGTTTTTTGACCTATGTTTCTTGAGGAAAGTTTCACGGTATGATCTACCCACCTGCGGGAAAACAACCTCTAAAATGTCTTGGTGTATAGATACACTGCGTTTAAAACTGACAAGGTAAGACATAAAGCGTTGGTGCAACCGGCTGTGAACACGCTCGCAGACAAACTGTCCAACAAAATGAGGTGTCTGTAGAAGGTAAGCTTCGTACAATCGCGCTCAAACAACGCACGCGTAGACAACCTCTCTCGGACATTTATCCCCGCCCGATACATCTCGATCCTCTAAATGCCACTACACATTTACAGAATACACTAAACATGCACACTAGTTTAGGCCCAAGACACCGTACTCGTAGAACAAGGGTACGACGAGCCGGCGCACACGCGCTCTGTACCAGGTACAGACAGTACCTAGGCGTTTCTCTCCACCACCAAAATCCTCCGAAGGTGGTTCGTTTCACACGGCTTGAGGAACGTGCTTTAAGTTTCTCGCCGCCTCCAAACAAGCCCTATGAAGCTGAAAATGCCGTTTGAGGCAATCAGAAAACTCTCTCCAATAAAAAAAATCTCGTACACGGAATCTCGCAACGTGTCCTTGCAATGTGTGAGTTGCTCGAGTATGTATTAGGTAGAAGAATAGAATAGAATAGAAATATTTTTATTGACACACACAAATAAATCATTACAAACAAAAAATAAAAAAAACATACATATACAAACAAAGACAAATAAAATATATATTTGGTATCAAAGGGAACGTGTTTACAATTGGTCCGACCTTAAATTCATACCACACTATAGTTTTTTTTACAATATCATTTAAAGTTAAAATAAATAAATAAATAAAGTTGGGCAAAAATCATGAAAACGAGTGGCGGCGCGGCGTTTGGTTGATATGTTATAGTTTATCTAAATTATTATACCTCAATTTATGTCTAAACAATCACCAATTAACTTAACTACAAATCGTCCGTCTCACATTTTCGATTTATCGAGCGATTTTTTAAATTAATATTTTTTCAAATTAACACGTTAAATTTCCCATACAAAATTAGTATGGCCGCGCGGCATCAAATAAATATGGACGAAGATATTTCAAATAAAATATATGACACTCGTCCTTACGGACGGCGCACCCTTAAGCTTACCATCTAGGTCCCCTTATATGTGCTGTCGTCGGCAAGTTGCGCGCCGCAGCGTAACTACGAGTGTAGCCCGAGTTGCGGAGGGAGTTGCGTCGCAGATTAACTAATAGTTACTAGTTGCGTGCTCATTCGGTGGATTTGGGGAATCCTGCGAATCCGGAGTCCGCTTCAGATTTCATTTTCGAATTAACTTTGAATCAGTCAGTGGTAGGGCTTGTCGAAGTTCTAGGGCTTGTCTAATATTTGGTAAACTACCGCCTCCTTAGCTGATTTTGTCACTGTATGTTATTCTTAGACTTAGAAACCTGCATTTTTTTTTTATAATAACTGCCAACTCTCTTATTTGTCTTAAACATACAAAAGAAGGGCCTGCACAGTTAGATGATAAATAAACTAAATAAATAAATAAATTTTCCTACACTCACACCAATTATCTAGCCCAAGAGAAGCTTCGTTATGAAACTCGTTAAATGGTTACTAGACAACGGATAAACATACTTAAAATACTTAAATACATACTTATTATACATAGAAAACACCCAGACCCGAGACAATTTAGAAAAACAATAATTACTAAATTGACCCGAACGGGGATCGAACCCAGGACCTCAGAGATGGCGACACCATGAAAACCGGTGTATGCTGTAACGTGAAAGTGTAAAAGTGTATACATATACGAAGATAATTATACTTTGGTGTTTCGCAATCCGTCCTATTCAAAACATACCCCAATCCTGTCTCGTACGACTAGTGTAGCGCAGAAACCAGCAAATTATTATATAACCGGTAAATGACGTTAGAACCGATTGTTTACCGGTTGCCAGCTGCTGAACAAGTTGCGCGTTTGAGCAGCGCGGCGCCAAGTTTGCACTCCCGCGAACTTATTTGATACTGAATTCATATGATCAAACTGGCCACCGCTCAATGGAATCGGAATTAGAACTTAGCACCACTTTGTTGATGTTCAGTAGTGTATGATTTGCAGTCAGGTAGTTGCTCTCATCCAGTAACAAAACCATCCGTTGCTGCGTGAAGAAGTAACAAATATATGAACGTACACACAAACTTTCGTATTTATAATATTACTAGTGCGGACCCGGCGGACTTCGTACCTCATCCATCGCCTAACAAACAAATTATACCAAACGAAGAAGGCTCGTTACCTACGCATTATAAACTTCTGTATCTTAGAGCATTAAAATGCTCTAAGATACAGAACAGAACAGAACATCTGTACTGAAAACTTGTTAGTTGACAAAAATGTAAAAACACATACAGATTTCAGCGAAACATTCATCTTAGTTTCTTGCGTTTACTAAAAGTATGTTCTTTTCTAACTAGAAGTTAGTTTCATTCACATCGAACGTATTATATTTCTTTATACTTATGTGCATTTCTCGCTGAGAATCTAGGTCGTCATCATTTTTCTAAAAAGTGCAATTTCCTTATATAAGAATATCATTTCCTCCTGGTTGGCCGCAGAGCGGAGAGATTTTTCGTCAAATTTTATTTCATCCCAACTTTTCCCTATTAACCGACCGCTATTTGATAAAGTCGTTTTAATAATCGAAAGGTTTTCTCCTTTTCTTAAAAACAAAGACTATCATTAATATAATGGTCGTCGCATACATTTTACTATAATTCGTAAATGGAATTGTCAAATGTGATATGATAACACGAGTATGTATCGAATATGTATGTGAGTGTTGTATCTAAGATTACTGAAATAAACGCATTTTTATTTTATTTTATTTTTTTATAACACGAGTATGATACGTCACAATTCTTTAAGTTTTCCTTTACCTTTCAAAATGCATTTTACATGTATTTCATATGACATTTCGTAACGATATCAGGGAAGTTGACCACAACACTAATTATACTTTTTTAAAGTTTCTTTTTATTATAATTCAAAAGTTAACCAGCTCTTTAGTTATGTGTCTTTGCTACACTTTTTTAAATACACGGCGTTTCGGACAGGTTTAAATTTGTGCAAAATTTTCGAAAATACTCGATACAAAATTTTTATTAAAAATTAAATGATTTTATTTCTCAGACAAAGAATTAGTACAACAAGAGTTGGTAAAACAAGAGTTTGATACCTATGTTAGTACTTAATAACTAGATGGGAATTGGTTATGTTATGCTACACATTTGCGCTAACAGTGGACAGAGTCCTCACCCACTATCAGCGATGCTTTTCAGGACAGTTTATTGATGATTTTAATGATATTATTATTGTTGTTTTAATGTTTCGATTATTTTATTTTGTGTTGTGTGCTGTATTTTAAATTCAATTCCATATTGTTATGCCCAAATTGAGTCATGTATGATACTATAATTTAATATTTGTAACACCCTGTCAAACTACATGAGAAACAATAAATTTATGATTTATGATTTATGATTTATACGGCTGCCGCGGACTCGACGCAGAAGGAATCCCGCTTCTTTACGCAACAAATGAACAGCAAAGACATTTTCTGCTTGAGTGTCTACAGGAGCTTTAATACACGAGCGAAACATTGTTCCACAGTGATTATCTATCCGCTATAGGTAAATTTCTAAGAGCCCACCTTTACCATCAAACTGCAAAACTTTTTATAGACGCGGCGTTATCCGCTACGACTTTTGGAAGGCATGAAAAGGCACTCTTAATGCGGAACCTTCGGTACATTAAAGCACCCCTTTTGCACAACTCGTTAAAGTAAAGTAACAAGGTCATCGCGGCAGATGCGATATCGCCCGAACTTAAAACAATAACAATACAAAAGCTCGTTTGGCCGCGGATCTAAAACGCTCCAGCCGAAATGAAAAAAGACTCTTCGCTCAACGACTACCTGAATCACTTTTCTGTTTAACGAAGGACAATGTCGTTAAGTGCGGAAGAGAGCCGATTTAACGGAAAAAAAAAACTCCCGTTATCTATGTAACGATCGGGCATTATTTCACGGGATGGGAGCTCGAAGTGAATTTGCATTATTTTTTACCGTTACACGCCGACACTCGACGTCGAGTTTCCTTTGTTGAAACGAACAATGCGCGCTGAATTTTCGTTTTACACTAAAGCTCTATAAACGATGTTTTTCTTGGGCGACAGTGCGAATGAAAAATTACTCTGTTATTGTCGAGGGCCGTAACATCGATACTCTCTTTGTGAAAAATCGGCTATGTCACTTCATCGGCCGCTTTAGGCTCCCAAGTTCGGTGCTGAAGCCGAGAGTGCGACAATAGGACTTATTTGTAAATCCAATGGTGTATGATTTAGGAATGCTACTTTGAATTTGGAAATGCTCGAACCTTATACAAAGTATATAGACGAGTAGAAAGAACGTTACATTTAATGTCATAGATATGGCGACCGTCTAGACGTCGCCGCACAGACCTATTGTTCTCCTACATCTAAAACCTTTTCTTAATCATTATTACTACCTATAATGTATAGCGAGCCGTAAGATCCCGATCCGACTCGATAGTAGGGCACGGGTCACGCACTAGTGCGTGATGTTGTTCCCTCTAAACCTCCGAAGGTGATTCTTTTCACACGGCTTGAGGAACCCTTTAAGTTTCTCGCCGCCCCCAAAAAGTACGGTGACGGTGAAAATGCCATCTGAGGCAATTAGTGACTATTTCAAAAAAAGACGGGTTCAGGCTTTTGTTTGACGACCTCCGTAGCCGAGTGGCTTGCGCGCCGGACTTAGGGCGCCGCTAACTCTGAGGTCCCGGGTTCGATTCCCGGTCGGGTCAATGTCGAAAACGAACTTTTCGATATTGTGTCGGGTCTGGGTAGTTGTGGTACCGTTGTTGTTTCTGATTTCGATAAACGAGTGCTTTAGCTACTTACCTTGGGATCAGAACAATGTATGTGATGTTGTCTAATATTTATTTATTTATTTATGATAGCTTTAATAAACAGTGTTATAAACAGTTCATATTTATAGCGTACTGCAAGTTTTATCAAATTCCATTTCAGTGAAAAGAGGTTACAATTCATTTGGCGGTGCGCAAGGCGATTCGCTCCGAGGTGGTATCGTTACCCACCTACTAAAATTTGGTTAGGATTAGTTATTCGCCAATTCGTATGCTAATTTTAATCGGTTACCGTTCGTCTTGAGAGCTGTGAAAGAAATCTCTGGACGCCCGGCTTCATAATCCTTACACAATCTTATCGCGCCAAGTATTTTCAATGTTAATAAGAAACTTGGAGCTCTATAGGAAATTTGCCAAATACGAAGGAAGCTTGATTCACCTTTAGATTGAAAACCTAGATTAGAGTGTCATGCTCTTTTTGGTTGTGTATGATTAGGTTTAAGTACATGAGCAATTATTATGACTGTAAAGGTGAGTCCACATTAAGTATCTTAGTTAAGTATAAGGTTGTCTTATTGACATTTATCGTCCGCACTAATAAAACATGCTACATAACTATGCTATATAACATGTTTTGGCATACAGTCTGGACGCACCTTAATGAAATCAGAGCGAAGTCGTTATTGCGCTCGATATATAGACAACTAAACATGATAATAGTTACGTTTAAAATTGCTATAAAGTACTTAATACTTACAGTGATCATTACATATTTTACATTACGTATCTGTATAGCTGTAACTACACGAATAAGCATCCTCCACATGTTTGAGTTCATAACCCATGTGCATTACCGGGAATCTAATCCGAGAATCTTTAGCAGCCCTACCCTACCCTGATGGACTCCTATAGCAGCGCCACCTACCAATCCAATTGGTAGGTGGCGCCAATGTAAATCTAAACCATTCTCGAATCCACTTGAACACACACAAAAAATTTCATCTAAATCGGTCCTGCCGTTTAGAAGGAGTTCAATTTCATACACACGCACAGAAGATTTATCCTACTAATTATTATAAACGCGAAAGTTTGTAAGTATGGATGGATGTTTGTTACTCTTTCACGTAAAAACTACTGAATGGATTTGGATGAAATTTGGCATACAAATAGTTTATAACCTGGAGTAACACATAGGATACTTTTTATCCCAATATTCCCACGGGAACGGGAACCGCGCGGGTGAAACCGCAAGCGGCCGCTAGTGTAATATAAAGATTACGTCTTAATCGATTGTTAAATACTTGCAAAAGTATTCTTTCGACTGTGGGGGTAACTTTACGCTATACCGCTGCTAGCTTGCCGCGTAAATCACAAAGTACTAGAAAAAATTCAACGTGTCTTCTGGGGTCTCGGTAGCTCAGTGGTCAGAGCATTTGACCGGTAATTCAAGGTGCGTGTGTTCAATTCCCACTTGGGCTTCGTGAGACTGCTTGTTTTTTCATAGTAAAGTTTTATCTTATTAGAAATATGTCAGAATTAGGCCATTCAGAGACGATGATGGATATTTTTTTTAAATGGAAGCCTTGGCCATTCGAAGCGGTAATCAATAGTACCAAGAGTGAGCTGGAGCAAATCGCACGTGGCAATGTTACCGTGACGTACTGCGAATGCCGCAGCCAGTCAATTTAGATCCGCAGATATTCCTCCCCATTAAATACGACGGCTGACGGGCCAGGTGAAGAGCGCCCAGATGTTTCGTGATCCAATTGCAAATAAATGAAATAAATGAAATAAATAAACTTTCCTACACTCACACCAATTATCTAGCCCAAGAGAGACTTCGTTATGAAACTCGTTAAATGGTTACTATACAACGGATAAACATACTTAAAATACTTAAATACTTATTATACATAGAAAACACCCAGACCCGAGACAATTTAGAAAAACAATAATTTCTAAATTGACCCGACCGGGGATCGAACCCGAGACCTCAGAGATGGCGACACCATAAAAACCAATTTACAAACCACTCGACCAAGGAGGTCGTCAATTTTGAAAAAATGTAATGCAAGCCCTTGTTACTATTTCAATGATTTCACTCCCTCTTACTTGCAATAGTTTATTATTTGCTATTATATTTTTTTATGATCAAGCAATTAGTAGCCAAAGCCTTACACTGCACGGAACAGTAATGTTGTTTGCCTATTATTTAATCACCCAGCGTCATGTCTATCAGCCTTTACTGGCTGGGTATAGGCATACAATTAGGAGTAGGAGACTAAAATTCATACATGACGCGCCCGAGCAAGCACACATCACCTGTCACGGACACGGGATCTCGCAAGAGTTGAGCTCGGACAGTAGTGAGCTGTGTGTTGACGCTGCAGTTTTGTCAACGCAATTCTCTCATACTTTACTAGCTTAACTACCGGCTCAGCCAGGCGTTGCTCGACCCGCTGGTCGCTCGTCACTCGCGTCGCGCGCGGCGGCCGGCCGCGTGCTGCCCAACTCCCCGCGCATTCGCGCCATTTTTCCCGCCAAGATATTATTATGGCCGCCCAAGGAGTCGTTTCCGCTACGCTCGCTTATAATTTGCGGCGTTTCGTATCTGCTACCCTCTATGGAATAGCGTTACTAACCAGCATTCGGATATATTGGTGCGGTCATTCGATCTGGACGATATAAGAGACATCCAAATTATGATTATTTATTTGTGTTACGCTTTTGTATTCTTTCATAAATCGAAATGTAAAATTTTGCAAAGAATGCCCTTTTTTCCCTTTTTGATAATTAATACTTTCCGACGCATAATACGGTTAAGACAGATTCGTAGCTAGCTGGTATCACTATTTTTAGCCTTAATGCATTTCCTCCTATTTTTATTACAGATTACGTAAGTTATCCCAAAAAACAAACCGCAACTATTTCGACCAAAATCAATCAATACATATGAACGAAACGAAACTTTTTCATGTAGCTACCTACTTGCTTCCAAAAAGTTGTTCATCCCCGAACTCATTCAAATTGTACCGGTCTGATCAATCCGGTAATTTCTCGGGGGCCGGGGGGGTATGCGCCGAAACAATTTGACCGACGAAATCCGGAATGCAAATAAAAAATATACTTTAAAGTATACCAAGAAAAAGTTGGCAACTCGGGTAGGGTGGGTTTATCTTGCTCGCGGCCGTTACTCGGGCGAAGTTGAATAAAATAATATTATCATTCGGGTTGGTCTGGGAATACGTAAGTAATAACAGCCTCGTCGAAGGCCGATTGTTACTGTTAAAGAATATTTCTTTGTAATCGAGTTTTACTCTTTCAACCATGAGAGAGACTTTGGACATTGGTTTCGGCGGTCAGAAAACGAAAAGGCCAATCGCACAGCAGTGGCCCACGGCTTGCATTAAATCTGCACCTATACGAGTATTCATAAAACGGAATGGTTAACAGCTTCGGCTTACAGTAATTGTTCATTTATTACATGTATTTATTTAATTATATTTTATTATACTATATTTATAATATTATTTCCGAGCATATTGGTTTCATCGGCATAATTTTTACTTGCTCTAATTTGGCTTCAGCATAATTTAAATGAGCATACATTGCAGTAAAATTGTAGGTACGTTTTACGTATCAAAAAAAATACGTATGAATTGTTTTGATTTAAGTATTACGCTTTATGGTAACAGCATTTAAGAGAAAATAGTATATGCTTAATCTTTCCGTCTGTATTATCGTTATGCGAAATGACGTGTGGGTATGTTAAAAAATATTATTATGCAACAATATTGATAACTCTAAATTGACATTAATTGTCGGTCTACCATTTACCATCCATCTATTAATTCCGCTACAAAGTTGGTCTAACATTGGCCTGTGTCGTATTATCTTTAAAGAGGAGGTGAAAAGTAACGACTTCTACCAGAGCGGTGTGGTCATATTTCCCGCGTTTTTTTGTCTAATATACGTTGAAGTGTTAATCAAGCGTCCAGGAGAGAAGTATGTTTTATTATCACAACTTTAAAGTAAATTCAAGCTACTTAGTAGAGAGCTGCGACATTGTGCTAAGGCATGTCAGATTACTGTCCGTTTTTATTACATACGTGTTAGGCTCGCTGTCTGTGTCGTTGTGTAAGCGAAGATATGTAAAGCTATATTTAATTAGTTTTGACACCTCGGTGGCCTAGTTGCAAAGCACTTGGCCCGATACCCGAAGGTCCCGGGTTCAATTCCCAGGTCGAGCAAAGTGTGATTCGGATTTTTTCGATATATAGCATAGCCCGGATTTGCGATCACCAACCCGCGTTTGGCAAGCATGGTGATCAAACCATTATCCATCAATTGTAGCGATGACTTGATTTCAATGACCCAGCCCAGCAGTGGGACAGTCATAGACTTACTAATTAGGCGCATCAACGAATAATTAACCATTAATTTTTAGTCCTAAGTTTAAACTAATGAATTACATTTATAGAAGCGTACAGCACTTATATTAAGAAGACGTGTATCGTTGTCTTTAGAAACGTTGCTAATTCCTTTATATGGAGTGTTTGCAAATTTTTCATCAATTCTGTTCTGAACGTATTTTACCTTATTTTTAGTACGTGATGTATATTTCCCCATTTAGGTACGTTTAGTCTATCTATTTGTATATTGATTTGTGATGAAATGTCAATATTTCTGATGCTGTGAAAAGGAGTAGAGAAATACCTTGCCTTCTCTTCTCAGTAAAACATCTCCCTCCCGCTGTAGACTAATGGCATTGTGAGTAAAGCTCAATTGCAGCCCATTATTTAAGATTTAAATTTAATTTTATATTTGTGATTATTCTCTTTTAATTAATTAATTGTATTAATATGTTTTTGATTAGTGTAATTGGTCTATAAAGCCGTGCTAATCAATTAAATAAATAAATAAATTATGCTGTTGTGCAAAGTCGTTTGCGTTCAGTCCATCACGTCTATCACATTTTTTTTATTCGTACTGGTCACATAGAAAACGTGCCTCAGACATCTCACTCTGTCTCTGTATTAATTTCTATTCGTGCCGCTCTCTCCCAAATAGGTCTTAAGCGGACTGCATAAAGTTTTTATTGCATTCAGGAAAAAAGAGGGTTGTCAGTGTTTTAAAAAAAAAGCTGAAACCGTAAGGTTTTATACGTCACTATTTCCTTTTATTACGTGCTCTCCGGTTAATTGTTTCAATTAACTAAGTAAGGCAGTAAAACTTTGCATTGTGTGCTACATTTTTATATCGAAAAAAATACTACTGTAGATTTTTCTTTGCTTGGTGATTTGTCCTGGGTTTACGATGTTGTTGCCCTAAAATATGTAACATGGAGTATTTATCATTAGTTTCCTTTATAATCTTGATGAATTTGCATGACGTTTTAACGTTAGAATGTTCTAACGTTATTTTAGTCTGTAATAAAATAGTTCAAAATAAGTTAAAGTAAGTAATTCCAACACTTAAGCTTATAAATCAGCGTTGGAACGAGCAGCGTCGCTTTTGAATTACAAACTGCACGTTTATCCAGTAAACAAAGTAATGAAGAAATATTTAAATGGCGGACAGTTTGTAACGTTCACTTTGATCGCGCTTAAGTTTATCGCTTCGCGTCGCCGCTTAATTTTTTAGCGTCATTAATTGAACAGTGCTCTTTTTTATTTGTTTAACAACAAACCCACAGAATAACTTTGCTTTAAATAATAATAGGAGTAAGCAAGAGAAAGACAATTGCGGATTTACATTGTACTTATATTGTTTTCTTAAGTTTATGCGAACACACATCGCAATAAAACACTTGTTACAAAACTACTTCCGTAACATTTTACATAGTGTAATTTTTGGACCCTTTACAGAGTCCGTGCACATGAGTAACATTTTGTCTACTCTGTGGTCCGTGGTCACAAGAAAACTGGCCTTATTAACAACAGTAGATTTGTAAAAACTGTTTCATACGAACAGGCATTTCATATTAGCAGCATTAGGTAAGCGCAAGCTCTGCCGCACCAGTCTTTCCCAAAGAACACACCAAGAATAGCAATTTGAAAGTTGCAGTCGTTACTAATATGGGAATCACAAATAAACCGTTGGAGGAAAAAAAAACAAAAATGCCGATGCCACGTTTTTTAATCTTATCCAGCAGATTTGCTTTCCACACAACTTCCCGTCCAAATCCGATGTTCCTTTTATCTAAAAGTTCCTATTTACATTTCGATCGATTCCAGCGAGCGCGTCAAGAATCGCACTCCCCCCCCCCCTCCCCCTTTCCCCCGAGAAGGCTCTCCAGTCGATGACTACAAAGTTTTCTTCTAATTAAGTACCGTTTTAGCCGATCGGGGCCTCTCGGAATGTCACATTATTTAAACTTTTTTTGAACCTAATAATCTTTTTTTGATTTTGTCATGGACTATTGTCGCACTTGAAATTTGCTATTGTAGTTCAATGGATTGTAAATTGTTATTTACTGTTGTTCTACTGTTTTTCAACTTCACATATTTCTTTATGTATTCGTATTACCTGTATTAAACTACATCAATAAAAATACAATGGTTGGGTGCTAACTAAGTAAAAATAAAGTATACAAGCAAGGGAATACTTTGTTCTTCTTCGCATTCACCATTTATCACCTTTAGAGCGTTTACGCCGCACACTAGCGCCGCCAATGAAAAAAAAAACATATCTAGTAATAAGAGATAGAAAATCAAATTATGCTTAACAAACTATTTGAATGAAGTAATTTAGCATTTTTACGTCACCTAATGGACATCTGACATTTTATGGTTTAGTTAAATAAGACTTTACAGCTAAAAACGGCCACTTTTAACTATAACGCCGTATTTAACTAAACCATAACATGTCAGATGTTCATTAGGTGACGTAAAAATGCTAAATTACTTCATTCAAATAGTTTGTTGAGCATAATTTGATTTTCTATCTCTAGTTACTAGATATGTTTTTTTTATTGGCGGCGCTAGTGTGCGGCGTAAACGCTCTTAATATAGTTCATATAATTATTACTTTTATGTAAGTCGTAATATTGAATGTTTAACTTTAATCAACTCTAATTTTTGTCGAATATAATTGCATAGGTAGGTAGGTATATGACATTAAGGCGACGATATCTACAATGATGATAGATATATACGTATAAGGTAATTAATAAAAAGGCAGTATGGGTACACCGTTGGTACCGACCAAGTGTTAAACAACGCACAAAATACCGCATCAAAAGCAGAAAACGAAACCACCACCCAAAATACTAAGTACAAGGGCTGCTATTTATGTATCCGGAACTGGCCAGTTACAGAACAATAATAAAAAAGTAATTATAACATTTAAAAATAGAACTCTTTGGCTGAAGAATGGAATTTGTTTCATGTAGCTGTCATTTGTTTGTCCTTTGTGGCGTAATTTTGAAAATTGCGTGTCTTTATCACCATGGATTTAACTCGTGAAAATTTTCGTGCTATGATTTATTACAATTTTCGGCGAGGGCTAACTCAAAAATAGTACATCGATCAACTCACTTCGACTTTTGGGGACGAAGCACCATCGAAAACTACTGTGTACCACTGGTTTAGTGAGTTTAATCGTGGGCGGTCTGTGCTCACGGACGAATTTAAAGAAGGTCGCCCTAAATCGGTTGTTGTACCTCAAAATATTGATGCTGTGCGGGAACTGATAATGCAAGATCGTCATGTTACATATCGCGAGATATAGGCGTCTCTGGGCATTAGTATGACGTGTATATATAAAATATTACACGAATATTTAGCTGTAAAAAAAATTTGTTCACGTGGGGTTCCGCACAACTTGAGAATTGACCTAAAACCGGGCTCGTGTCGATTGGTGTAAAAAAATGTTATAAAAGTACAATCAGGGTGCGTCAAAGGCTGTCTATAATATCTACACAGGTGATGAACCTTGGATATATGCGTATGATCCTGAAACTAAACAACAATCAACGGTTTGGGTGTTCAAAAGTGAGCCGAACCCTACAAAAGTCATTCGTTCAAAAAGCACTCTGAAGCAAATGGTCACTTGTGTTTTTGGTATAAATGGACATGTGGCTACAGTGCCACTAGAGAATCGTAAAACGGTTAATTCTGAATGGTACACGACCATTTGTTTGCCAGAAGTCTTTGAAGAAATAAGAAAGAACAACCGACAACACATAATCCTTCTTCATCATGACAATGCTAGCTGCCACACATCGGCCGAAACAAACAACTCAGTATTTGGAAGATCAAAAGATCGAATTAACAGATCATCCGCCGTAGAGCCTCGACTTGGCCCCCAACGACTTCTATTTATTCCCAACCGTGAAGAATAAATTACGTGGTCAACGTTCTTTGAGCCGTGAAGGGGCTGTTGAAGTGCTATGAAAATTGGTTCTAACGATGCAAAAGTGCATCGATCATCGTGGCGAGTATTTTAAAAAGCAATAAAACTATAATAAATGCTGTGTGTTTGTTTCACTTTGTTATTCCGGATACATAAATAGCAGCCCTCGTAGTAGAGCCACTAACCAGCAACTCCTAACTAGAGAGAAACAACCGACGCTTTCCTCAAAAGCGCTGGAACGAGCGCAACTGATGAAACGTTGTCGTGAAATGAATTCGCTATTTAAGCACCAATTAAAGGCGTTAGCTCGCAAAGCGTCAGATAGCGAAATTCGCAACTCAATTGCAATTATTTTCCTCTCACAAGAAAACTTGGCAAATGTTAATTGTGGCTAAGGCAGGAGGGCGGTTTACACCGCGCGGCACGGGCCCGATGCGTCGCAATTACGTTTATATTAAAACGCGTTTCGGTCGTCAAATGAAAATTAATCTTGTGACATGTTGGATTTATCGTTTATTAATGACGCCCTACATCCGCGAGGGCGCCGGCGTTGGCGTTGGTAGCTTATCTCTTAAACTTGCACAAGTGTATCTACTATCTCCCAGTAACTAAATAATGCTTTGAAATTGCATTTGCATCAACGAAAAAGCGTGGAATTTACATAAATATTTATACCATGTTTAAAAAGTGTAAAGTCAGTTCACTTTACGTTACATTTAGGTGGTTGTCTATGTAATAAAATTACAATCTATTAAATTTTTTGTGATCACACATAAAAAAGGTGTCATGAAGGAGACGATCAATTTATAATGCTTATTGAATGAGACGTTTTCGTATGAGACATGCGAATGAAATCTCTTTTTCATTAGTCATTAAAACATTTATCATCGTCGCGTGTAAAAATGTCGTGGACAGGAGGTGTTACGCTCGGAAATATGCCGTGTGCGTCGCCAAATTGAGGCAATTATGCAGTTGCGTTGTTTCGCCACCCATCCACTCTTTACAGTAACACTCATTTCAATTTCGGGCGGCAGTTTATTAAAAAGGGTGCGGGATTGACGCGCCGCACTCAGTTGTTTGAAGACAAATAATTTTGTTTCAGCCACCCCTAAGCAGCTTGGAATTAATTTTGAATTTTCGAAGGGCTCTAATTTGGAATAATGATGTTCTTATTTCAACTTCAATTGCGCAAAAAAATACTTGCTGAGAATATGTTTTACATTTTTAGTGTAAGGATCGTGTTTTCAATAAGTGAATGAGAACCTTATCGTTAATATTATTCAAAAATTGGTTCTTGCTCTTTGCATTTACTTACTGAATTGTTTCATATATTTAGATTCTTTGGCGCATTATTCTGTTGCTGACATATAAAAAGTAACATAAAGATTGGAACACAGCTTTATAAGACGTTACTTGGCGAGCGATGGTAATAAATACGCCACGCCTTACTATAATGACTCCCTGATATACAAACTTCCTTTGTCGCAGTGGCAATATCAGCTCCGAAATACTTCCATCGTCACTGGCAGCGATTCCGGCGATATACCGCGCGCGCAAAGGTGCTACCGTTCCGCCGCTGCTACCTACCAAGACCCAATAGTAAATTTCCCACGCGCCATTACACGGCGAGCGTTCGAAATTCGAAAACGTTCTCTTTTTTAAATTTAGTTAATATATCACGTGGCGCCATCTGTGCGCAGTTTCTTTCTATTCTACATTTTTATGTCTCCTCTCGCGGTATAAATCCCGGCAATTGTCGCTTTTGGCGCGAATGCGTTGTTTTTATTAGCTGTTGTTACGTGACAATTGTTTTGATTTCGTATTTTGGAGTTGCCGTTCGCGAGTTTGGCCCCTGTGGAATACTAGTTTGAGCCGGTTTTATAATACGGCCCTTCCTCAATTCAATGTTCATTCGGAATATGAATTGAAATGTTTGTAAAATAGTTACCCATTTCGAATAAGTAAGTAAACATTAATGTTGTGATTATATTAACATTATTATATTATCCCATATTTAGTTTCCATTTATATAAAATATATATTAAACATTTAAATTGAAACTGTGTTACTAATATTACATGTTGCTTGTAATGTTTGTCTTTTAGCTATTCTAATCTCACGAGACTTTTTCGCTGTATACAGGTATATGAGTGTTAACGTCATCAGGCAAGCCGTCGCTATAAACCAGGGACCTCATTAAGGTGGTTAGCGTATACAATTTCCATTACCGGCGGCTGCAGCAATCAACTTTTACGCTTACACTGCAGTAAGAGAGACTGACACAGTAGCTAATAATTTTTTTTTAAAAACTGTAACTGTGATCGCTACTTCGTTCCGACGCAGTTGAAACAATACTAAGATCATATGTATGTATGTTGTTGTTGTGTGTTGCCTGAAATAAGTGATTTATTATTATTATTATTATTATTAATATTTTAAGCCTTATTATTTCAGATACATTTTCTTTACCTTTACCAATGTGTAGAAAATGTTAACAATAATTGTTCACGCTTATCTACATTGTAAGCTGACACTTGCTTTTCTTAACCCAAAAGATTTAGTTATGTAAGATACGAATAATTAACGAAATAACAAAACATTTTAATTTTCAACATTGTTTTATTTTTTATAATGAGCAGGTTAACTGTTTAATATTAGACTCAAACAGCCTGCATATACGTCCGTATATACGTTTAAATTTTAAGGACGTATATGCAGGGTATACGTCCTTAAAATCTGTCAAAAAGTAAATAAAAAAATCCTAAAGGTAGAAATAGAAACTTCAGAAAGTATCGAACTTAGATAAACGATTATCTAAGGTATCGAAGTTTACATCATTGAAATTGATACTGATTACTGATTGCATTTCTTTACACAAACTGTAGCTTTAATGGAAACGTCGAAGTCGCTCTCCGCTCCCGTTCCCGCCTTCATCGCCACCAAGCCCCCGCCCTGTACACTAACGAGCTCCTTAGAGATCTGCGGTCACAGTGCACCATAGATTGGGCTCGCTTTACTACTGGCTGCCGGCAGTAAAACGACACTAACAGAAATTTTACCACCCCATAACCTCCCATCTGTGTATATCACTAACTTGCTTGGCCGCTGACAGTAAAGAGTTTATTTGCACCCGAAACAGCACGTTACGCCGTGTGACACATAAAAAAAAATGTTTTTGTTCCTCTAGGTGTCACAATAGATGTTTGTATAGCCGACTGAATTGAAAAAAATCGTTTAGTGCTTTAGATGCATCTTTATATTACGTTAGACGTATTAAAAAGTTTTTAGATGTTTTTATAAGATGAAAGTTATTTTTGGGTATTCACTGTTTACAAATTTTTTCAGTACTAGTAGGTACCACAGAGTAAATATACCCCCTATTTACTCATGTGGATGTAGTACTCAGTCATATCACTTTTCTGTAAAAAGAAACAAAAATCTCTAAAATGTCAAGTCAAGTCGTATATTAGTAAAATTTTGAAGTAGATGCAAAAAACTTGAGATGAGATGTAAGAACTTGTTCAAAAAGTCCAATTTGCGCGTATGCAAAGTCAGCTGATGATTTCATTGCGCGGTCAGTGACCCCGCGGGGTCACCGACCCTCGTCGCTCTGCGGTAAACGGCGCAATTAGGCAATTAATTGTTACCTTCATTTGATCAGCGGCTAACATTACAAATCACCCTTTGGTGTGCTGGGGCGTTTGACACGTTGCGTTACATAACAAGCATAAATTACTTAATGTGCAACACAATTTGAAAGTTTATTGAAAAACCAGAGATATTCAGTGTTATTTACTAACGAATACCGTTTTGGTTAAATAACAACAACTACTCAAATAATTGGATAATATAAAAGACCGCGACGTCTCGTTGTAAAATTAATTCATCGGAGTCTATTCTGTTGCTCGCTTGGTTTTTTTATAACAATTAATTTTCTTTCTTGCTACGACTTACTATGAGCTACGTTCGCTGCCTAAGGATTCCGTAGCAGTTATTGGAGATACAGATTAACAAACGGTTCGAGCTTTAATGTTAATGTAAAGAAACAACTTTTTCTGATACGTCAATGTTGGTTAAATTTCTTATTTCACCGTATGATCTTGAGTCACCTTGAGTATCTTTTTCAAGGTCATGATCTTGAATAAAGAATTGAGCATAATTTCACCTCTTCAGAAACGTTACTTGATAGGCACTTTGTTCTGTTTATAAATTTATGTTTAACTAGCTGTGCTCGCGACTTCGTCCGCGTGGAATAGTGACTTTCGGCAGCATTTTTAATTTTTTAGGCTCTTTTCCCGTTTTTGCAACATTTTTCACTGATGCTTCGCTCCTATTGGTCGCAGCGTGATGTTATATAGCCTAAAGCCTTCCTCGATAAATGGACTATCCAACACAAAAAGAATTATTCAATTCGAACCAGTAGTTCCTGAGATTAGCGCGTTCAAACAAACAAACAAACAAACAAACAAACTCTTCAGCTTTATAATATTATAGTATAGATTCGCAGATTAGCTCGTCGGTATATCAATAAAACCAATTATTGCCACCTAGAATACATATGAAAACTCTAGTAGGTACGTATTTTAATGTTTATAACACAAACAAACATGTATTATGCAAGATCGGGAATCCAAACTGGTATCAAGACACAGCCACTAGTATAATTTAATTTGTGTAACAAATGTCTAAATGCATTGACAATCTATATTTTTGGACTAAAAATTAAAATAGTTATTATGTTCCATTAACAAAAGAGCGGTAATTTAACATAACGCTTGTTTTTTCACAAAGCTTAAAAGACAAATATAGCAGTATGAGCTTGCGAAACGTCACATCAAGATTCAAACCTCCAAATGTTCCTAAATCATCAAATTTAGCCAGAAATTGCTGCACATTTAAGTGACGTCACTAAGAAAATGGTGTACAGTGCAAGATTGCTCGGCTGTTGAGGTTTTGCTAGCTTTTGTTAGCTGCGTGTCAGGCCAACCGCAGTTTGTTTATTAAAATGGCCGCTTAGTGTGCAGAATTTCTAGCAATAATAGACTTTATGCAATAAGAATAAGAAACATTTATTTAGCTTTATGCCATAAGACAAATGATAATACTGTTTCGTTAGATTCCAGCAAGTGGACAAAATGCTAATATTAACCAGATCTGTGCTCTAATGGTTAGACTCAGTCTCACCGACGCAGGGGTACCGAGTTCAAATCCCAGCGGGAGCTAAGTACGTAATGTAGTCTGTTTTGATTGGTTTTAGTACTCAAAGTACTCTTACTAGCTACCATTATGTTATCAACGTCTCTCTTAATAACACCAGCGTTAGTAGCAATGTTGTGTTCTATCAATTAAAAGTAAGGTAGCCAGTGCATCAGTAGTTGAGGATTCCGGGTGCAGTGAGCTTTTAACTTCGGTCTTACGACGGCCCGACTTATCTAAATATGTCGCCGTTAAATTTTCAACAGCAGGATTTTCTTTTTTTTAATTGCATGTACCCTTTAAGAAAAACTTTGAAAGCAAACGGTGCTGGCCGAAAACCAGCGCTACATAGGCCTATGTCGCATTAAGCTGCGCCGGTAGCCTTTGGCATACATATTGTTACAAAGTCTAATATTTGTAGCGACATGTGCAATAAATAAGTAAATAAATAGTGAAATATTATATTGTATCAAATGTAAAAGATGTAACAGTGTGCCAATAAATTATTATTTCATTTCATTTCATTTAAATTTAAATCAATGTTAGTAGCATTGTGGTGATCGATCAGTTAGAGGTAAGATAGCCAGTGCTTCAGTAGTTGAGGTTGTAGTACGCTTTCAACTTCGGCTTTACAGTTACCTTCAGGTTAGATGAGGGTCAAGTGTTGACCCGCTTTTGAGTAAAAGAAAATGCTTTTGTGGTGGCTAAGGCAGACCTAATTACAAGGATCCTATTACAAAGTCCCAACCAGGCGAACAAGTAAGCTAGTAATTTGTTAATACGAAAATTCCATAGACCGACAAAGTGTGGGTCGTCTGGTGTAAAAGTTCTGAAATAATATGTACGTAAACTTGTCGGGAACCACATGCGATGTTGGTTTAGGATATTGAACGCCGCTGTTTGAGAGAGGAAACCGCAGCATTAACTGTTTTTATTCACATTATTAAACACTTTGCGACGCTATCGCTTGTAGCAATAGACTTGTAGACCGCGTTTGTTTAAATGATTTGTAACTGTGTTCTCGTTATGCATTGTAACGATTATGCGCTATTCTTATCTCTTTGGCTATCCCAAAAAATATTAAACAGACTTCGTGGATTTATTTGTTGATTGCTTCTCTAAGTAAAGAGAATTAATATCTTTAAATCTTTAAATAAATAAATAATAAACTTTCCTACACTCACACCAATTATCTAGCTCAAGAGAAGTTTCGTTATGAAACTCGTTATATGGTTACTAGACAACGGATAAATATACTTAAAATACTTAAATACATACTTATTATACATAGAAAACACCCAGACCCGAGACAATTTAGAAAAACAATAATTTCTAAATTGACCCGACCGGGAATCGAACCCGGGACCTCAGAGATGGCGACTCCAAATAAAAGACCTAATATATATTCTGCTAAAATAAATAGAAATAATCTTGCCACAATCGTGGTAAAAAATCTCTATTCGAAAATGTAAGACTTATCGTCGTGGGAGACTTACCGACGTTGTTTGTGTGTATTTTAATGCAATTTGTTCTTCTCGTAAATATAGTATTAAAAATGTATGTGTAAGCGAGTTGGCTGTTGTATGCGAGTATACCTAGCTGTAAGTTTATATTATCATTTGAAAATAGCTAAATGTCTCCGAGGCATAGAAGTGCTCGAGATATATTCAAGCGGGTTGGCCTGACCTGTCGCCTTAATTCTATAAGACCAGTCCAATGATGGATCAACTTTGCATCGTACCCGATCCGATCTGAAGCCCTCGGATAATCTAGCAGAAAACGGGCACACGTTTGCATGCATAAAACCCTTAGACGGGGTTTGATCAGACGGTTTGAGGAACACTTTAAGTTTCTCGCCCCCAGCAAAAGACCAGTGACGAAAAATTGCACCGTAAAAAGACATTATGAATGATCTGAGCCCTGTCATGGGATATTTATTGACTGAAGCACAATTGAAAGCGCTGCCGTAAATTTTTAATCACATAGAGTCATCATCATCTCAGCCAAAAGACGTCCACTGCTGGACAAAGGCCTCCCCCAAGGATATGAGGGGTATTTGCCGTAATCGCCACGCTTGGCAGGCGGGTTGGCGATCGCAGCAGGTTGAGGGTAACCTCAGAGAGATGCTGCTGCCCATCTTCTGGAATGGTTCCTTAGTCGGCTTTTACGACACCCACGGGAAGAGATGGGGTGGTGCAATTCCTTATCCCCGGCACCACACAGAGTAAAGCCACCAAATAGCACGCACTACCGAAGAGTACCGCAGTACTACTAATTGAATGTTATTAAATCTGTTAGCAACTACTTGCCTGTGACATAACGTGTGCATGGAGTCAATATGGTACGTAGTATTTATTAATCCCATGAATGTGTGTTTGCCAATAGGAAAAGTAGAATTTCGTATGGGAATACGTACTCTTTGGTAGTGCATACTCTGTGGTGGCTTTACCCTAACAATACTGTGCTTGTCGTAGTTATTATTGAAATGATTAAGGCTTCTATTTAAAGTATAATTATTTACGCACACCAATTAATGCATATTTGAGCGTCTGTTTCGGCCTTAAATAGTGTTAATAATTAAGCATGGCACAAAATAGGAGACCCACAGAAGGTTAGTTTAATATGTATTGCACCCGAGCAACGCTCTCAGACCCTCTTACGGACACGAATCTCGAAACAGCTTGAGTGTAAAGTCAACAGCAAAAGTAGATGATGTTTACTAGTTTTCAAAATTAAGTTTCGATAGTGTAAGTCGGTATTTTCTATATAACTACAGCCAAAGTCTGCAGGTGCGATGTGCATTTAAAAAGTTTTGATTTTCATACTGATTTCATATTTTGAAACTTGACCAATCATCAGCTACCTTTGCTGTTGACTGTACCGATTCGATCCGAACGTCTCCGAGAATCTAGTAGGGCACGACGACGGGGACACGCAACGCACTAGTGCGTGATGCCGTTCCAACTAGAATACCTCTGATGACGGTGCTTCGTTTCACACGGCTTGAGGAACCCTTTAAGTATCTCATCGCCCCCAAAAAAGCCTGGAGAAGCTGAAAATGCCCAATTTCGGTCCAATTTTCTAGATACACCAACTGTATAAATAACTTTGTAATCCCGTATAAATATAAAAGATTACAAAGTTACATTTGCAGTTAATGCATCAGTCTGTGGCAAACAGCAGCTCACAAAAAAAACTTGAGTGAAGCTTTTGTGAGATTCCGTGTCCGTGAGAGTCTAACACCCGTATTTAGAAACAAGCTATTACTTAGGAATTACTTAGTTCTTAGAAATGTCACTAAGATCTAATTTCATTTTATAAACAAGTAACGTTTAAATTAGAATAGAAGTTTTCTTAATAAATTAAAGTACCTGAATGACCGGATGGTTATTTTTTTGTAATTTTCCAAAAATGAAACTTAGCTAGATCGATTTATCGCCCCCGAAACCCCCTGCATACTAAATTCCATGAAAATCGTTGGAGCCGTTTCCGAGATTCAGATTATATATATACATAATATACAAGAATTGCTCGTTTAAAGGTATTAGATAAAAGTATTATTATTATTATTATTATCAAATTCATAAATTTTCTATTATTTTAGACACAGCACAAACTTTCACACAAAATATAACCTCAAAACTAGCTTGTCACAGGCTTGTCACTATAAATTCTTCAAGAAATCTAACTAGATTGCTTGAGTAAAGATATTGCTGACTATTGCTTGACTTAGGCCCGATTTTTCAATCCTCAGATAAGTTTTATCCAACGAATAACATTGCCATTGTGACATATTTTCTAAAGAGAATCTGTCATTATGTCATAATTATTCATTGAATAAACTTTAACTGACGATTGAAAAATCAGCCCTAAGAGTTCCAACGTTTGACGTTTTTAACTTCATCCGTTTACTAAAGAACACAAATGGTT
This sequence comes from Eudonia lacustrata, assembly GCA_947562085.1. NCBI lineage: Eukaryota > Metazoa > Arthropoda > Insecta > Lepidoptera > Crambidae > Eudonia > Eudonia lacustrata. The sequence continues at coordinate 22,254,586 of OX387316.1, forward strand.
ACATAAGCAATTACTTTTGCTTTAGTTTGAGCTTCTACTCGTTTATTAATATGGGTGTATGTGTGCGTCGCTCGAGCGCGTTGTTAAGCTTACCTTCTGTGGGGGTCTGTTTATTTTGTGGCAGTAGCGTGTTACACAACTCGGGGTTTCGGCTCGGACGAATTCTGTAAGGAAAATTCCTTTTTCGATTTAACAGTTTCTAATGTCTGAATTAAAGCTTATTTCATCACTAAATAATTTTGATATTTTCCCTGTGTGGTGCCGGGGATAAAGAATTGCACCACCCCATCTCAACCCGTGGGTGTCGTAAAAGGCGACTAAGGGACCATTCCAGAGGATGGGCAGCAGCATCTCTCTGAGGTTACTTTCAACCTACTGCGATCGCCAACCCGCCTGCCAAGCGTGGCGATTATGGCAAATACCCCCCTATCTTGGGGGAGGCCTTTGTCCAGCAGTGGACGTCTTTTGGCTGAGATGAAATAATTAAGATACCTGTCTATTTGCTCGTTCACAACCTCAGTATTTAGCACAAACGCTTTGCAATATCAGTTACTAACTGTGAATTTGTAATTTGTTCAACCTGTAAATTCTACGGTCATTTGTATATGTGTACTTATCGTGATTCATGACTCTGTTAAATTTGCATTCAAATTGATTAACACTTGTGTTCAGAGAGTTACAAGTAGGATCCACCAGATCATCATTGGTTGAGGGTTATGCTTGGTTTCACTATTAGCATTATAGTGATAATAAATACAAATAGTGACTTGTCGATAAGAAATAAAGCCTAAGCGCTTCACCGTTTCAACTTACATAAAGAAACTACGTCATCATCACTATCACCAGCTCTATTTATGTCCCCACTGCTGGGGCACGAGCTTTCCTGGGTAGGGAGAACTGGCCATAATCCACCACGCGGGCCCAGTGCGGATTGGTGGTTATTTATTACCTGTTAATGCAGCTGGGGCCAACGATTTTACGTGCCTTCTTAAGCACGGAGGAGCTTGAGATGATAAATTTTGGTCACCCATCCGATGACGGGCCTTTGCGAAAGTTGCTTAACTTCAGCAATCGAAGACCGGGTGCATCAATCACTACGCCATCGACCTCTTTGAAAAGAAATAAACTATTCCCTAATTCCATTTAGTCACATTTCAAAAGTTTTTGTTTTGTTTACATTATTTTTAACGCAAATTTTGTTGCGAACAAATTACAAAAACACAAATGTTGAAAAAATTTCCACGAGCAGGACATGAACCTGCACCCTTCTGTCAATTGGGAGAGCACCTGACCCGGTATGTCAGAAGGGTGCAGGTTCAAATCCCGCTCGTGGAAATTTTTTCAACATTTGTGTTTATGTACATTCAAATGATTTAATAATTTTAATCATACCTAGTCAACCTAAATCTAGTCTATGATATTATGCACTATGAAAATGTTGACACATGAAAATAAACGGCGAAACTTGGCTTTGGCCGCGTTCGCCCACACCACTGTCGGCACATAAATTATTTCCAAATTGGATTTTCTGGTCTCCGTCGCCGGAATCTAAAACCGAAGCAGCACAAATAGTTGGGGCTTAATGCAGACGGCACACAGAACTTAAAACAATAATAGAAACGCCGTTTTAATAACCAGCCCGCCTCTAAGCGTAACTCCACTGCTTGCGTTTAATTTCGTCTGCTTTTGTGCTGCCGTGTCTGTGCAACTCTTTATGCTTAGTGTCTTCAGTTTTGCGTGATGCTCTTTTAATTTTATTACGGGGAAACGCTTCGCCTTCAAATCCTTTGATGATAAGTTAAGTATATCAAGGCAGAAAATTAAAGCGCACCTCGAGCGGTAATCCGAATTTTAACAAGTACTGAATAACTGGCTATCGTGTCTCTTACTGTCGGAACACAATAATGCCACAGAATAAGAGTTCACTGTGTAGATTTTATTTGAAAGACTGAAAATATTAAGTAAGTAACGTAAGTAAGTAATTAGCCTATAACTGTCCCACTGCTGACCAAAGACCTCCTTGAAATCTATTCATCACTACAATTGATGGGTAATGGCTTAATCACCACGCTTGCCAAATGCGGGTTGGTGATCACAAACCCGGGCTATGCGTCGAAAAATCCGAAACACACTTTGCCCGACCTGGGAACTGTATCCGGGACCTTCGGGTATTGGGCCGAGCGCTTTGTCAAAATATTAATAATAAAGTCATGCGATTTTTAATTAAATGTTTCTATTGTGACTTCACATCAAAATAAACAAGTTACAGCCCTAGTGGTTTAGTGACCTCATTGTACTTACATTTATGATCACTGCTGCTGGATTATGCGCGCCCGACGCGCACGTTTTCACTAATATAAATATTTAAGATACAAATGTATGAAAAATCAAAGTTAATAATTATATTTTAGTAACAACACTTACGAGATCTAGATAAGATACACTTTAGAACTTTTCATTTTTACCACAGCTTTCTGTTACTTTCTGTTGTATATTATAGCGTAAGCCAATTTTTGTCCCAGTGATTATGGGACGAAAGCTGCACATAAAAAATCAGTTATGGTATATGTTATGTTATTTTGAAGAGCTCCAGCCGTGGATATGCAGAAAATAAGGAAACCTGTCATAGGTTCCGAAATTCCTAAAAAATCTGTTGAATAAACGCGAGGTCTTGCGGGCGACCCACTAGTTCTAAATAAATACCGAATTGTAAGTTTCTGTTTCGCCCGCCATGGAAACCTGAAATGCGTGTTCCACTAACAAAAGCCATCTATTATTTATAGCTGTAATCAAAAATGTTTAATTACAAGGACGAGATCGAACCATTCAGACGGACGATGGACAAAGGATCCTTAATTAAAAGAATGAGTGAATGAGCGGCGGCCGATCTAATCCGTCGCCGTTGAATAAATGATCGAGATTCAGTCCGGTCACGGTCGTTCCTAGCTAAAGAATATAGCGGCCGGAGAAGGAAGTGAGTTACTTACATGACATTTTGAGGAGTACACTCAATTGTTTTTTTTTAAAGTTTACGCGAACACTACGCGTTGTTATTTCACATTGTAAGTAATTACACTTTTGTATACAACTGGACTCTTCTTAGTAGAATCAACCTTCCGAACCAGCAGTAGCATCGCATTACATGTACTTATGTATTGTTTATTAAATTATATATTTTAAGTATTATTGTGTGTACTTATATGCTTCAGTCAATAAATGTGATATGTAGTGCGGCACTGCATCGTAAGAAGTTCTGGATGCGTATTTGGATTCCTTCTTCACGGGTGTTCGTATCTGTGATAGTGCAACCAAGGTACTTAAATTTGGCTGATCCTTTAAACGTGGTATCCCCAACGTGCAAATTTTGACGCTGGGAGCGGCTGTTCTTAAAGCGCGTCATATGGAGATACTCCGTCTTGTCGTGGTTAACCCTGAGTCCAACCTTTTCTGCTTCCTTTTCCAAGACCGGCTACTAAGTAGCCTTTGCGACTTCTTCGCGACTTTCCCCAAGTAGAGCCAAGTCGTCAGCGTACTCGATAACCTTATGCTTTCCATTTATCGTCAGGCCTGTATCCAGTGCAAGCACTTTTCTCAGTACATATGAGATGAAGTCGCAAGCGGGCCACTAGTATTGAATACTAACCTACATTTCACAATGAAGTAAACTATTACTATACTACTACTTACTACGAGTAATATTACTATTGAATTTGTAAAAGTGTTGATATTTTAACCAGAAGCCATTATCTGATAAATAAGAATTCCCGGTTTGAACCCTTTCTGGTAATGAAGTAAACTATTACTATACTACTACTTACGACGAGTACTATTACTATTGAATTTGTAAAAGTGTTGATATTTTAACCAGAAGCCATTTTCTGATAAATAAGAATTCCCGGTTTGAACCCTTTCTGGTAATGAAGTAAACTATTAATATACTACTACTTACTACGAGTACTATTACTATTGAATTTGTAAAAGTGTTGATATTTTAACCAGAAGCCATTTTCTGATAAATAAGAATTCCCGGTTTGAACCCTTTCTGGTAATGAAGTAAACTATTACCACAGTTTAGCAAGCATACAGTTGCGCATCGAAGGTACTTTCGCAGAGCAAGGGAGGGGAACCCGAAGGGAAGCGGGCGCTGCGGCGAGTGTACCACAAACAAGCGCAGTTTGTGGTAGCTACCGTGAAGTGCAGCCACGTGCGCGTACTGCGTATTTTAAACGTTTTTTGAATTTACGTTCAGTGATTCCTATTTAATATAATGGTGTATACACGTTGTTCTGTATACGGTTGTAAGTCGACGTCGAAACACAAGAATTTAAAATTTCATAGATTCAGATGACTAAATAGTTACTTTTTTCTTTTTCTTTTAATTATTTTGCCAACTTCTCATTGATTAATAATGAACGTTTTTACAACCATAACTATTAACTAATACAATTACAAATATCAAATTCTAATTCATCACAAACACTACAATTTTCACTTGTTTTTATTTCGTATATCTACAACGCCCCTACATATATTTTATTAGGCTATTTCTGTGTTTTTTATTCTCAATTATAAATTGAATCGAATTTTCGTTAACGAGACTATCTATCTTTTGCTCTAGTTTTTGTTTCGCCTTGGTGTTTATTGGGCATTCTGTTATTAGATGTAAGATGGTATCGATAGCATCTGTATCACAGTTGCACAACGGGCTCTCCTTACTAAATAGTTACTTCGTAACTCTAACTCCAACCTAGCGGGTTTTTCTAGTGTAGGTAAGTATATGTATTCTTTACGGCGCAAACTCTTGCGCAAAGTGTAATCATTATGTTTACAACTTATTGGAGTAGTTGGGACGTCGGACACAGAAGGAGTAGGTATTTGTCTGATATCCAACTGTTATGATTTATTTAAACCAACAGAAAAAGAGGTTTTATATTCACCTATTTTTTAGGGTTTATATTTAAGATTTAGCTTATTTTGGCTTGTTTCTTTTTTTTCATTTTTTAAGCAATCCGAATGCGAATTCAATATATTGTTTTGATAATATAGGTAAAATTGAAATCTAAAAATAAACCTTCACGTTAATTTAGCAGTGCAACATTTGAAAATATGTATATAGTTTATTTTTGATAATAAATTATTATGTTAAAAAAATATTAACGATTATTTGATTTCGATTTTTGTGACAACCATTGCATATCGGCGAACGATTGCGTAGATACCTACGCGGGCGGCGGCATCGCCCCACGTCAAAGGCGATGCCCTACTGTATGAAATGGTAATACTGTGCTATTACTATACTACTACTTACTACGAGTACTATTACTACTGAATTTGTAAAAGTGTTGATATTTTTAACCAGAAGCCATTTTCTGATAAATAAGAATTCCCGGTTTGAACCCTTTCTGGTAAATAAGAATTCCCAATCTGAACGCTTACATTCTGCCATACCGAAATAAAAAAAAAATATGTTTATTTAATTACTTTAATATTTCTAAATCTTCAAAATCATTTATTTAGCACAGACTACAAATAAGCACTTATGAATTATTAGAGTTCACTGACAGAACCTATATACTTATTTGCATGCTATTAGACAATAAGCTTGATACGTCATCTATGTATATCGTGATATATTGTAACATCTTTTCATACTATGTTGAAGTGCAAATAAATAATTATCTTATCATAATTGTTATTTTATTATGACGTTTCCAAACCTTTAAGCGGTGGTCACCGGGAGATAGTTACAAATTGTTAAAATGTTAAATAAACTCAAGTAGATTTGTAGGTATTTTAAATACTTATTAAAGTAAAAAAAAATGTATTTAAAAACTTTTCTTTGATAATCTGATAAAATCAAAAGGATCAATAGTTTATTATTTACTTTTAATAACTTATAATGTTTTGTTATTGTAATATAATAATTTGCGTTGATTGTTACCTTTTTTTCTCTTTTTTCAGGTAAGTTGGCATTCATCTTGCATCAATCTTGAGCCAGGTTTTTTAATAAGTAAGTTGTTTTTAAGCATCCTATTCAGGTTCTAAAATAACTAGTGTTAAAAAAAATAATACGAAAAGTAAGTACGCTAAACCATACAACACAAACAAATTTAGAATATCGGCACACAAAAATAATGAATAAAAATAACAATAACGATAAAAAAAATTATAACAAAAAAAAAGTTGAATATTATCTAAATCGTACAATGAGTCTACAAAGAATGAATATTTAATTAATGAATATAAACTTTTTTGGCATTTTTTTGGCAACTTTTTTTGGCAAACATGCAGCACTAAAAGAGTATTTTCTCTCGTATTCACACTCATATAGGCTGCTCACTCTCTAGAAGTAGAAGGTAAACCTAAAATATAATAAATAATTAAAAATACTTATTTATCTTCGAATATTAAGTATATTTATCTTTTTTCTTACAATTTAGATAGAGTATCCATTCTATAAAGGGCCTTTAAAATAAAGGTTAGACCACACAGTTTAATATGGTATTGGGTATGCAGTTAGGGGTCCCACGGAGCCTGATCAATTTTTCAGCTTCGCCCCGCGCTACGCCCGCCGCCGCCGCCGCGCCGCGCGCCGGCCGCGTAAACTGCTGGGATCACAGCCGCCATGATTGCGTTGCTAGGCAACCGATTGCTCACCATGTAACATTATTATTATTTACAAGCGGCCGCTCGCGGTTTCACCCGCGTGGTTCCCGTTCCCGTGGGAATATCGGGATAAAAATTAACCTATGTATATCCAGGTTATAAACTATCTGTATGCCGAATTTAATCAAAATCCATCCAGCTTCTTGGCGGGAAAGTGAAGAGTTATGTCTGCGGTTTTGTTTTATTTACGAAAATTTGTGCTATGTCGAATATTAATGTGAAATAATGGTGGATTATTAACCGTTAAGTGTTCGTGAGTGTGCATGACTGTTGGCAAATGAAACAAAACAGTGCAACGTCACTTTTTAAATTCTCTCAAGAAGTACGCCCGAGGACTTAGTATCTTTACTGAGATACTCGAGGGTTTGGGGGGTATATCATTTCTCACTTCTCATTTCTATTATCATTCATCATCATCATACGGGAAGGAAATATTGTTAATTTATGTATTACTTGTAAGAAAAAATACTTTGACACTGGCTAAATGTGCTAATAGCACGAAGTCATCAACTAAAAGAAAAAAACAATCCATCCATCAGCGCAGCGTGAAGAAGCAACAAATATACACACATACATACACACATACTTTCGCATTTATAATATTAGTGCGATTCAAATAAAATTATGCTAAGTGTATAACTATTACATTTATTCAAGTTTATAATCGTTAGTGATAAAATTAAATACTACAATTTTGTAACAAAATTAAAATGCCGTAAAAAAATGTGTATTAACATTACAATTTAGTTACAATATGCACATTAAATGCAACAAAGTGTCAGAAAGGCCACAAGCAGGATACAAACCCGGCTAATCATTGAGCTTCTCGTAATAATAATAGCCCATTGCAATAACATTTTTTTTCAACAATACATCATTGACGACCTCCGTAGCCGAGTGGCTTGCACGCCGGACTTTGGGCGGCGCCAACTCTGAGGTCCCGGGTTCGATTCCCGGTCGGGTCAATGTCGAAAACGAAATTTTCGATATTGTGTCGGGACTGGGTGGTTGTGGTGCCGTCGTTGTTTCTGATTTCCATGAAACGAGTGCTTTAGCTACTTACCTTGGGATCAGAATAATGTATGTAACGTTGTCTAAATACATATACATAAATACATATATACATCAACAAACAAACTTTCAACACTCTCTATGTGATACCCAAAGAAAAACGGCCCAAAAATAATTATTCATGACTCTAGTAAAAACTTTGCCTCTGGTCGTATTCGAACCCGCGGCCGCCGTCAGAATCGTTATCATCTTGACTTAAATAAATTTTAGAAACAATAATACTAACATTAAATTTGGTTCCCTTAACCCGCCAACCGCTAACTCGGTGTAGAGCCGCAACAGAAAAACTAATTTGAAATGCCCCACCCGGTTTTAAGTAGGAATTTAGAACCGATAAATGGAAATTAAACCACTTGAGATTCCCGCCAAATAGACGGCATTAACTCGGAAGGGAGCCGAGCGTTAATCAAAAAGAAAAATCGGCCAAGCCAGCACCGTCCCCAGTGGCATTCCATAAAAAGGTTTTATGTTATATTTGCATTCGCAAATTCATATATGAATACCAAATAAAGTGTATAGGTTTCAAAATGTACATTAACTAATTTTACGTCTCTCGTGTATTGGAAATATTTTCTACTTTAGGGTATTAAAATTTTTGATTCTATCGATTCTATTTCGTTAACATTACGTGTAAAGGGCATGTTGTATAAAGTCCGGATATTGCTTTTTTTAACAGTTTTGAGCAAGTTTGAAATTAAAAAATATTTTATTCCAAATCGTGTGTTAATAAGGAGTTTAAAAGTTTTGCCATATTTAGTGCTAAGTAAATCTATGAAAAATCGTCCTTCCATCGCTTTCTCGGTACGCCCGCAGCCCGGCCGCCGCCGTTTGCCCCCGGACACAGGCTAGCAAATTTGCCCACATCTTCGGTACTTTCGGCTAACCCATTTACAATAATAACTCACTAGTTGCAAAAACACCGTTGGTCGCACTTACTAAAAAGTCAAGTCCATCGAATCACGCACTCCCGTGATTCAGCAGTGCATCCATTCTTTTTTTTTTAATATAGACCTTTTTTCCTGAACTCGTGTTAAAAAATATCATAATAAATGTGTGTTCAGTACGCAGCCGGACGTGTGCAGGACAGTAACCACGCCATTGTCCTAACCTCATCAACCACGCCGGGGCGCACTTATGTCCGCGATTCGCGACACTTGGGATGGCACGTTAGATAACATACTTAATATAACGTTAGATAAGCCTAATAACTTTGAAAATCACTTCAATTCAATTCAATTATTTATTGCATTCCACAATGTAAACAATAGATGGTGAACATAAATAAGAGATCATCATGGACCCTGGCGGGCACGCAATAGGGTTTAGAAGAGAGGAGGCGCTTGCAGCAAGTGTCCCATCAGCAGCTTCAGAACAGCGGCGGTGGGAGGAGCGCTCCCTTTTTATCGATCACGCCGGTCAAAGCCCAGCTTTAGGCATGGTCTTCTTTAGTTTTGGGAACACTCACACCAAACTATCACCACTAGATATACTAGGTACGCAGGGGACCCAACTTGGGCCACCAAAACCACCTGATCTTGTAAGTATATCCAAAAACCAAGTATTAAGAACGGGAACACACAACCGTCGCACCGTACACTGTCATCGAACAAACATCCCGATCGCTCAAGACGGACTCTCTTTGGTTTATAACAGAATGTTAGATTCAACATGCCATAAGTTGGTGTACAAATTAAGAGAAAAAATAAATCAATAAATCCGTGGTCGACCTAAAGAGGCAAGTCCGACTAATCCCGCACCCCCGGGATTCTGCAGCGGGTGCATCAGCACGCGCGCCACGTGCCATTCCGTTCCCGTTCTGGAAATTATTTCGGTTGCCTCCTGAACATCCCACATTTGGCATGCGGCCTTAGGTCTTTGAAGGTTTGAACGGAGAATTCAGTTTCGTTGTACAATTGTGCTCGTGCAGTGTAAGTAAACGATCTTAAAAACTTTTTACAGACAAATAGCTTTTTACAGACAAAAATTAATTATAGGTATATTACAGATTAATTGTTAACGGTGTTATTACCATGGTTATTTCAGCACTTTTGTTTGCGCCCGCCGTGATCACACTAGTAGATACTGTTAAAATTTTCACACATCCTTAAGAAAAGGGAATAAAGCTTCACTACTAAAATGCACTTTCAAAATACTTCACCAAAGTCTAGACTATAAGAAAAATGTGGAAAATAGTTGCACAAAAGACAATGTTTTTTCTACTTCCAACTACACCATTATCCGGTTAACGCGAGATAACACACTAATTATATTAACATTAACACCGTTACTGCAGCAATAAAAATAAAGATAAGTTAGAATAATTCGTGTCAATGTACATCTTAACCCGTCGGCGGGCTGCCAAAACGCGCGCCGGTCACGTGCGGCTCCATAACCCTCCAGCGGTCCTGTAATTTTAAGAAGTATATTGGTTTAGTTTTTAACACTGCGCCGCTGCCAGCACTAAGTTAACTCCCCGCTTTATTGCATGTTATGCTCTCTTTGGTCTTTCTATCTTAACAAACTAGGCCAGGTTTTTATATTGAAAAATATAAATATAGGTACGCCTTTTTACACTGTACCATTTTTTTACTGAAGTGCAGAACCATTGGAACTCGATTCTATTGATTTTTCTATTGAATAAGCTTCAACAATTTTCCCAATCACATCGGAAGCGGCCGTAAGGCAATATTCTGCGTGGCCATTGAATCTTTAAAGAAAACTCTTTAAATCTGTTACGATAATTAAAAGCCTTTAAAATTGAACCAATCAAGCGTCTTGGGGAGTCTCAAGTATAATTACCTGAATTCTCGCCAAAAACGTCCTATCTGGGGCACTCGAGACATTCTTCCGATAATTATTACGAAACGACGAAATTGAGATGTCCGGTGTGACGGAACCACTTGTGCCAGGTCGGCTAGAGTCGTTCTTTACAAATTTACCAACTGGAGACTGGAAACAAAGCTGTGCTGATTCGATTTAGCAACGAACGAACGGGATCTTCTTTGATGTGACGAATCAAAGGCAGCGATTCGACTGTAATACACTTAGCCGGCCCATTTCAGCCCCTCCCCCCTCTCCCCCCTCCACTGCGGGGCCGCTGCACTACGGCACGGTTCAATAAGATTTTCATTAACCGTTGAAAAGTTTGTAATGAGGATTTACTACCCCTTCAGCTTTTTCGGATGCGGCGTCGTATTCCAGCTTAGAAATTGATGTTGTCGTAAATTTACATTTTATTGCGTTTGAATGGCATTCAAATTCGTTGGGATGACGATCGGTTCAAAAAGAGCGATTTGCAAGCTACATAAAGACGGTGCGGATGGATACAATCGGGTTTATTATGTGTTTACTGAAATATTTAATATCCAGTGAAAACAGTTAAGTAAGTCAGTGATCACAAGAAAGTCAATGATTACTAACGATCCGATCATTTTTAACCGCCTCAGTGGTCTAGTGGCTAAGACCGCCGGTTTAGACCTAGAGGTCCCGGGTTCGATTCCCAGCGGGGGTACATGTTTGTGTACTCGGTTTGGTTGGTGGTAGGTCTTGTTTGTCCGCCTGGCTAGCTACCACCATCTTATCTAAATATATCGCCATAACATCAATGTTTGTAGCATTGTTGTGTTCCGGCAGCAAATAAGATAGCCAGTACCTTACTAGTTGAGGATCCCGGGTAAAGTGCGCTTCCAGCATTATCATCACTTAACATCAGGTGAGATCAAGGCACTGTGCTTACCCGTTAATATAAAAATTTAAAAAAATAAAAAAAAACGATATCTGTGCGGCGCTTATTAGCCTATTTTGAATATTACCGTTTTCGAAAAATCACTGTAGGTATGTACATATTTATAGTAGCATTTAGGGTTCCCGGATAGAACGCGTCTGGGTGGCTATATATTAATGCGGATTTCTGCCGTTGAACGTCGCTGTATTTCTGTTTAAATTTATGAGGCCCAGTAAAATTTGTGAGCATAGAATCATACAACCTAGGCCTTTGGAACAGCGACGCAGTAGTTTTTTATCCATAGTGTTGTAAACATCAATAGGATACGGTGACCACACAGGCGGAATGTACAGACACCTGCATATCAGACTATCCAAAACTGTCATAATATATCTTATATTTTGTAAACTAAACGCGAGTTAATCAGTAAAAGTTGTTTGATTGAATTGACTTGACTGTCATATTCAATGATTTGCCATTGATTTAGTGCCTAACCCCCTTACAAATAAACACTATTTAAGCATTTATTTAGATAATCATTGTTTTGTCTCTTTTTCTCAAATTGAGAACGACGTTTGTGTGACGTTCACAAAACAATGATTAACTAAGTAAATGCTTAAATAGTGTTTATTTGTAAGGGGGTTACAAATAAACAAAGAATAAGCTCCATATAGTTATTCCGTGTTTTGTTCCTGTCGTGTAAACGTCACTTCAAGTTCGAGTAAAAGAGACAAAATACGGCGGAATAACTGTTCGAAGCTTATTTTTTGTAAGACGCATAAAGTTTAAAGTTGATTGAGGAAATTCGACAGCTAGTGGTAGGCGGATGTACATGCGTGTACGGTTGTTGGTTGGCTGCCCGGCTGGTACGACTGCGTCGGCAAACAAGCGTACAAAACAGAACAGATTCTTCTTTTGTTTTCTTATTTATAGTTTTCATTAGGCTTCGTTAAAACGCCGTTTACGGCTGTCGCGTATAAAGCAAACTAAACGAATAGGCGTGCGGAAATTACTTATAAGTAGGCGAGCAAATAGTGGCACATCTGATAAGTGCGGCCTTTCTGCGCGCCATGCTACTTGATTGATGCCTTCATTGTGGTCGCCGCCGCCGCGGCCGCCCGCGCGCGCCGTATAGCGGCGTAACTGCCACTTGCGCGGTTTTACGTTGTGTGCATAGACTAATGAACGAATGTTACAGTTTAATACAAATACCAAGCACAGTTACGGTTTTCTTTAAATCCGTATAGTCTACATTATAAAATCTTTACAGTGAGAATCAAAAATAAGCCAAAATCTAAATTTGTTTGCTTTTCTTCAGTACTTTTGACACTAAGCTTATCTTACTTCCTTTGTTAGAAAATTTGATCTTACCACGTGTTTCTTTATCCCATAATAAGATAATGTTTTTATTGTCATTGTTCTTGGTACTATTTCAAAATAAGTAAGTTTTTAACTAAGGTAATGTTGTTACTATGCCCTTCCGGGGCGCTAAATTGTTTATTTTAACACCTTTTGTAAGGTACAAAAGGTGTTAAAATAAACAACCTTTTGTACCTTTTGTTTTTTATATTAAAGAGTGAAATGTGATGTAGATTTTATATGGTATTATTACCACAGAATAGTCATCTACTCGAAGACCATTACAATCTTTAAAAGCGCCTCGCCCTTAATGTTCGTGGAGAAACAAAAAACATCTAACCAAAAAAATAACAACGAAAACTCTTATTCCAGTGTAAAATTTCCGTCAGTACTTAAAAACTTCTTTTGCGAAATGACTGCTGCATAAAATAAATCCAGCGGTTAAGATCTCGATGATCCGTTGGTTTATTTTTAAAATTTTAAACAGTTTTTACTCTCCGTAGAATCTGTATTGTAGTTTACTGGGCAAGCTTTTGCTGAAGAAATCAGATACCGCGTTTTACTTGGGGAGGCGGTGGGGTAAGGCCCGGTAGCCGTCCCTCCAACGTATAACACTAACACGCTATAGGCTGTCTATTTCCTTCGGGCGCGGATATCTGACGTGCAACGGTTAATGCACTGGACTGCCTATTTTAAACATTTCAGCATTCAAGCTATTTTTGCTGTTCAATAACGGTTTCATTAGCATTCATCTATCACGTTCACCTAGTTTTAATGTTGAACGATATGGTTTGTTATTTAGTTAAAAGCTTTTGAATGTACAATTAGAGAATGTATATTATACTACTCGTATACAAAATGATAAATAAAATAAAATTACACTTAACAGTTTTACTGCCACAAAACCAGACATAATACAAGTTTAATTTTTGTCGGTCACCGATGACTTACAATCGCACTTAAGGTGTTAATGTCTAATGTCATTAAAAGTTTCGTCATTTTTATTATTCGTAGACAAAATTCTATCTCCAACCAAAGCTATACCTGCTTCGTAGCTCATGCTACTGAAGCGCTACGAGACTAACGACTACGAGGCTTCCCCTACTACGAGCATTAGCTTAAATACCATTAACGTAATGATGTGTCCTAATTGTATAATTACAAATTATAGCACACATTTGAAAGTCACTCTTATTACAATGTTTTTGAAGTACAATATTAAACATTACGCTATCATTTCATAAGAGCTAAAAGTACCTTAGCAAAACGTCGAAATTTAATAAAAGTTCTTTGTCCAAGTGGTCCAAGCAGTTTTGGTTGGAAGCACCATAAGATTTTCATTAAACAGATTGAATAGCATAGTTGGACCGAGCAATAATGGCACGGAATAAATCACCGAAAATTTCTAAAGAACAATGAGACAGTATTAACCCTTTAAATGCTGCATCGCAATTATCGACAGGCTCTTCGGGGGAATAGGGACCCGAGTTGATTGCAGCGGGCCTTTGGCACCGACGCTTCATAGGCTATCGTGATTAATTTAAATACGATCGTCGTTTGCGGGCGATGCAACTGTTTGGGATTCGCACGAAATGCTTGCGTTCACGAGGCGTTGGATTGGTTTGGGATGACGTTAAATCTGTTTATCCTGTGTCACATTATTCAGTATATGAGGCAGGTACAACGTGTGCCATCTCACATAAAAATCACTCTTACTAAGTATAACGATGTCAATAGTTTCGTATTTTCTAACAATTATAGAACGAAAGCCCGTTTTTCGAATTTGATGATTGCGAATAAAGTACCACTATACATACCACCACACACGCAACACCAATACCATCTTCGATCCTATATTCACTTACTATCGGGGTATCGGTCGAAAATGTGAGATAAGTAAGGGCCAAACGCTTACCCGTTGCGAAAGGAAAAAAAAACAAAACAAAATGTTCCATTCTAAATAATTCATTTAATATAAATCACATCACAAATTCATTAAGCCTGCAATGTAAACTCAATTTGCAATTCAAAAATAAATAAACGACGTAATGTTATTAATTAGTAAACGCCATTAATGACTAAGTGTAAACTTATAAAAACTTTGGGGCACGTTAAAAGCATTGGCCCAGTAATTAAAGACTTAATGCCTTGAAGGTCGGGCTAAAAGCAAAATCGTATCACTCGCCGCCATTGTGAAAACAATGGAGTGTAAGCCAATAAACTTCTAGAATTAAAAATCGATGTGTTTGTTTTAAGCCTTACGGACTGTAGCTTGCTATGCATATTTGCGTGCATGCAGTCGCACGCAAGCAGGCATTCATGCACGCAAGCATCTATACTGGCACGCACGCACGCACGCACTCACGCACGCACGCACGCACGCACGCACGCACGCACGCATGCACGGTGGCACGCACGCACGTATGCACGCATGCACGCACGCACGCACGCACGCACGCACGCACGCATGCACGGTGGCACGCACGTACCTCTCAGAAACAGCTGTCTAGTAGCAGACCACTGACCTAAAACAAGTTCAGACGCCACACAATAAATAAGCCGAGAAACTTATGATGGCAAAATAATGTCAAAAGTAGCATAACCTTAAAATATTTTATGAGAATCTCGTGCATGAAATGATTTATGAGTGTGTTTAAAGTTAATATGAAGTCATCTATTAAAAGATAAAATTTTATGTGTTATTTACTTCAGCTCAATTTAACATTTATTATGTGTGAGAATGTTATCGCTCTAAATGTATGTCGTTATGAAAATTATATATAAGCTTTTAAACCTTGACAATTGATGATCTTGCAGGTTAAGCAACTCTCGCAGTGCATGTCACCTTTTGTCGTAAAATGTCAGTCGTTATTACCTACCAAGCCGCATTGGACGCATTGATTAGATGTCCATCACAGAGCAGATGTGATAGAGTACATCAAGACAAAGACGAATTTCCTTGTGAGGGTGGAGCCGCTGGAGTCGCGACACAATGTCAGCTTTAAGGCATTTGTGGCGCGAGTCCCGACAACCAAGCTGGTCGACACCTTTATAAGGGAAGACTTCTGGCCGAAGGGCGTGGTGTACCGGCGTTTCCACGGAAGATTACCCGTCAACACCACCGGAACAGCACAAGCTAGTGCTTAATATACTAACATAGTTATAACTTATATATCTACTATCAAAAATAGTTTTATATTGTATGTTGAGGTTAGTCTGTAAGGTATTTATTATATGGGCCCCTTTGTGTTTTTACCATCTTATACATTGTATGTTGCCTGAAATAAATGATTTATTATTATTATTGGGCCAGCGTGATGGACTAAGGACCCGTCTCCCCATGCACTTCATCATCACCAGCACATGTTTATGTCCCCACTGCTGAGGCACGAGTCTTCCCTATGGAGGGATAGGGAGAACGGGCCATAAATCACCACGCGGGCCCGTGCGAATTGGTGGTAACTGCCTTCCGAAGCTCGGAGCACCTCGAGATGATACATTTTTGGTCACCCATCCAATGACTATTGGCCTTTGCGAAAGTTGCTTCAGCAATCGCAGACCGGTCGCGTTAACCATTGCGCCATCAAGCTCCTTGCACTTATCAATGCGGAAAGCCACGCCTTACCAGCAATAGCAGCATCAGCCGGCTCAGGCCTAACAGTGGCATGATGTTTTTTTTGTATCATATTTGTGCCCCCGAAAGAATGCCCGTGAATGGAGGCCATATAACTATATAACTACAAAACATGGATTGCGTGGCATCGCTCCGAGCGTTGGATTTCCAAACATTCCAAAATCCATTTCTAATTTGGAGTGATGGAGTGGCGCGAATGGGCTTCGTTTGATTTCGTCACAGTTGCGTTTCGCACTTGTGTTATTATTATTGAATTTCAGTTATGGTTGGTCACATTTTTTGCTTTCCTTGTCAGTTTATTGAATTTCTCGTTGTGTTTGGTCACCATGTACTTATGTCGTTCGAAGTATCGTCAACAAAGAAAGACAATGTTTCATATTTTAACTGTATATTTAAGTTAAGTGAAGCCACAATTGACAAACAAGCTAAAGCAGTAGTGTAACTCAGCCGTTATAAATCGTAATAAAGCAGACGTCTCTATATTTTAAAACTTTTTTATTTACTTAGTGCCGAAATAGTAACAGTAAGTGATTTTTTTAATATTGTAGTTTTAATTTTGTAAGCAAAAAACTTTATAAATATAAAGAATGAAAATCTGTCGAATCTGTGATTTTTTAAACATATACAGGGTGTAATCATTAAGTGTGACCATGTGATTATTCCGTAACTATTACAGATATCAAAAAACTTTAAACTGATATCGAAAGTACGTTATCTAATGAGTAAAATGACATCAATAACTTTTTTAAATTAGACGAGAAGTATCCGAAATTTTTACATTAAACACTCCCATACATAGTATGCGATTAGTAGAAAGGTTTTAGTTTCCTTATTTTAAGTGGTCTAGTACTCATTTTACCGTAATCATATTTTATGATTACGTATGATATGATAATAATTACTTCGCAAATGTTAAGGAAATTTCATTTAGAAACTTTAAATAGAGCTCGTCATTGTATCGCACAACAAGGACGTCACTTCGAACATCTGCTTTGAATACAAAATTTTGTACTTACTAAGAAATAAATATTATTCAATTAAAAGATAGTTTATAACTTTGTTATGTTAATAAACAGTTTCCTTTAATATCAGTACTAAGTTAAAATAACCTTTTAAAATATGGAAACTAAAATCTTTCTACTAGTCTTATACTAAATGTATGGGAGTATTTAATGTCAAAATTTTGGATGTTTCTCGCTTGATTTTTAAAAAGTTATTGATGTCATTTTACTCATTAGGTAACGTACTTTCTATATCAGTTAAAAGTTTTTTGATATCTGTAATAGTTACGGAATAATCACCTGGACACACTTAACGATTACACCCTGTATAACCCTGTATAACCATACAACCAGTAGTAAGTAGTAAGTATTTAATTAGATGCGAAACGCAACTGTGACGAAATCAAACGAAGCCCGCGAATGGAGTGCCCGAGAATGGAGGCCATAATAATATCGACATTTCGCCACTTTTAGCTTTGACGTTCTCCAAACTCAAAAAGCGCTACGTGAACAATGTTTCTAGAAGCTTTTCCCGACTCTTTAGGCTTTTAGCAAATTTTTCTCTCACCTAGTTACGGGCTTCTGCGTATATACCCGCTTGTATCAAGCGCACTAGAATGTTTTCATCCGCTTTCACCGCTGAATTACTCATGAGCCGCTTTTTGTAAATATTTCGACAGCCTTTGTGAAAATATTTACGCAAGCGATGATCACGCTTTAAGCGCTAAGTTTTTAACTTACCGCGGTAATTTAGTGTTTGCTGTCGAAGGTATATTAATATTACGGTGTGGCGTGCTGAACGTTGTTTCAGTGTAATAATGCTTTTACATAAAATTTTATATTTAGTTTGCTTGTTGAGTTTTCTCTATAAGTGAGTTAGTTATTGTTATTTGCAATAAAAGTTTGTTACTTTTTCCTTATATACTTTCCCGGAATGGAAAATGTTGTCTGTTGACATATATTTATTCTTGATAATTCCTTTTGTATTTACATTATTATTATCATCGACATATAAAACTAGTCCCCTAGATTGTCGCAACATTAACTAAACCAGTTAATCAATGTCCCCCCCCCCCCCACTTCGCTACGACCGCGGTTTCCAGCAAAATTAGTAAAGTTCACGTTCGCCGCGCCGCGTCAGCTGACAAAAGCCTCCTTTGAGACAATTACTCGTCCGATGAAAATAATGGCCCAACTTATGATTACAACCATTGGTAGAACCCAGTATGGGGTATAGTGACGTCAACACACCGGAACAAATAAAGTAGGTAGTAGTAGTTTTGTATGGAGGTTGGGCCCCCTAATTCTTACACTGATAAAATTATATTTTATGAAAAGAACTAAAAATAAGGTTTCAAACATTAACCCTGTCATTCTGAAACGTTGACTGAACTTAAACTTGGTTTAAAACGGTCTTGTTTCCATAAATTGATTTATATATAGACAGCGTCAGTCAGTTTGTAGATAACAGTCCACATATTTTATAAACAGTGTTAATGGTTTGCTATTTGGAACATTTTTTCTAGTTGTTTTGTCAGTTTTTTTCTCATTTATTTAATAGGTATATTACTTCTAAAAGTCAATACCGGTTGTTAATATTATTATACACCTTTAATTAGGACTATGTTACTTAGGCTTCAGTAATAACAATGATTATTAATTTTGTGTCTTCATCGCCCAATTTTTTTTATACTTAAATTGACTACTTTTTTGTTTGCGGAATTGTTCTTTTGTTTCATTGTAGCTTTGAAGGGACTTGATTTTTTTTCTTTTTAATGTCTGCTATATTTAGCTAGTGAAACAAACACAATACTCTACAATTTTTATAATGTTAACATAAATACATGCTAAGAAAATTAAAAAACGTTAGTAAGAAAAATAAAATTTTATAAAAAAACTTCATACAAAACGTCAATTTCATAGGTAAGGACCTAATACATTGGAGTAGCAGTTTTAACATTTGTCCCTAACCAGTAAAAGACTTACTTACATGTAGCTGGATACGGGCTATTCGTTAAATGCATATAAGTAATATGATGTAGACGAGTTAACTTCGAAGCTATTAACTCGACACCTGCAACTTCGACGATAGAGCTCTGTATCCTTATTTGTAGTTAGTTAGTTAGTTATACGGCGTGAAATTGTAAGGACCGCTAAAGTTGACATGACTTCTGGCTGCGATAACACCACACTGGAATTAACAAAACTCAACCGATCCGGCGCAGTTCAGGCGGTCACTCGAAAATAACCCTGCTGGAAACTTTGACAACTGGCCGCCAAAGGTCGACTTTCAAACGACTGCACTTCTCAACTCGGCCGGGCTCCGTCAAAATAATTCCAACTGGTACAATTTCGCCGACCGCAAATTACACGTCTTTGAACCGGGCGAAGAGCGGCGGAAACGGCCGAAGTCTCTTCGTTAGAGGTCGGAGCGGGGCTATTGTAGCTGGCCGTAATCGGCGGCGGACAATGGTGACGCGGCGTAATTGCCGCTAAATAGTCGCTGTTACGTCACACGCGCTGAAATCGCTCGATTTTAATTGCGCCGCTCGAGCGACTCCGCACATCCGCACTTTTAAAAGTGCCCGCATTAAAACGGTTTACGCGTTGATTATTGTCGCTCAAATGAGGCGTCTCTCTCCGAATGTCGAATTAAATTCCGGCGACGATCGCCTTTTATGCTGTCGTAATTTTCGCGCGATGAATTTTATACGTGCATTAATTTATCGCCGGATTTGTCCCGGCTCCGGCACGGCCGCGCGCGAGCTGCGAGTTTCCTCGATAAACATGCCCGCAGTTTTTTTTACGCGCAAGCAAACGAGCGGCGCATGCGGAACCCGCTAATTGAAACTATAAATATAAATCTTGACATTTTTCTTCGCCTCTATTTTCATTTCAGTGTTCTTGCTCAGCAAATTACGCGGTCCGTGCGCCACTTTAAAAGTTTCCTTCGGCCGCGGCGCCACAGTTTATTTTGTTATCCTTACGACGCGTAGCATTATCACTATTAACACAATACAGGAAAATGAAAACGCATATGTTTCACTTACACGCTATTGCAAAGCACCATTCGGATCCGGCTCGGCGAACTCCCAGGCTTCCAATTCAGGCCGGTGCACGGTGGAGCGGCAGCGCTTACGTTTTCGCAGCGACACAGCAATGTACTTAAAACAACCGAAAAAGTTACTCGAAAGTTATGTTCTGCTCGAGCGGGCGGAGCGAGCGAAGCGGGCGAAGCGCCGCCGCCGCGCTCCCTCGCGCCGCGCGCCGCGCCGGCGGCGGCGGCCGGCCGGGGGCGCGATAACCGCTTTTTATACGCATAATGCTCGGGATCTCGTGCTAAGCTGATAGAATTTTGGTGGAATCAGCAGCCCTTTTGAAGTTCTATTAAATTGTAACACTCGCGAGTTCGCGCCAACGCGCCTGTGAAATTGTGGCTTTATTGAAGTTGTTGGAAATTATTTTTTTCTTCTTTTTGTCAGGGTGAATTTTTAAATGAGAATTATGATTACATGTATTACAGCCTTTTCTACTTCGCAAAGCTGTGGGGGCTGATAACTTAATTTAATATATTCATAAAACCTAAATGACAATTTTCTGCTTCACGTTCGAATTTACCTACTACACTCAGGCTTCGCCTTAAACTTTTAAGGCAAGCAACAACGCACACCTGTTAGAATGAATACAAATCTTAATGTAAATATGAAACGTAGCTTTTGATTGCCAAAAGTAATGCATGCACATTTGAAACTACATCAGCAATTCACTAACCGATACGCTTTCTTGAGTGCATATCAAGCTCACACGTAAATAAGCAAGTTTCGTTAGCCAAGCAATTATTAAACAATAATTATAATGCAGCGAAGCAAAGTGTGTCACTAATGCGTCAGTTCGTCTGTTCGCAGCAACTGCGCCGCACAGTGTAGCACGCGCGCCATTTGTGGACCTTTATCATCCGCACAGTGTAGCACACGCGCCATTTGTGGACCTTTATCATCCGCCCAGTGACTAATAAAAACAAACAGAGACACATCACTTGTCGGCGTTTGATCGATTGAGAAATAAACGGCGCTGCGTAACACAATATTATGTCTGTTCCTACATTTGTCTGCTAATGTTGGCAGGCATGCATGTGTTTACAAAGCAAACTTTGAATGATTTGAATATTTTATTAATGTTTATATTGAGTTGGGTAATCTCCGGCTTTATTTTACCGAACGGTACCTGTAACTCTCACTATTATATGCAAAATACAATGTTGAATAAAAACTCTTTATACTCGCGTTTATTTCGCATGCTATTAAAGCCTGATTTGATAAGTGCGTACGCTCGTTTAATAAATTTATTATAATATTTAATAATATTAATTGATTGAACAAGCAACAAGCTTTTTTGTAGTCATTAGGTATAAACTGTCTTCCTAAATATTAATTACTTTCTTTCTCACATTTTTTTTTTATATTTCCGAATAATAAAATTTTAAGCATTTATATGAGTACCTAGGCAGGTACTCGTATAAATGCTTAATTTTTTTTTTCAAATAGGTATGTACCTAGTACGATTTCAATATTGGGACAAGTTTCACCACTTCACATTATGTGTCACATAATGAGCCTATCTATAAGTTTCGTCTCCGCCATGTTTATGACGCAGAACAACAAAATATTTTGTAAAAGCTGCCTGACACATAATAAGAATAAGCAAAACTGGCCCTCGCTAGTTTATTTGGTAGCCACAAACACTTTTCTAATAAATACGCAAGTGGTACACAAGGAAGTTTAATAAACATTTTATGTTATACATACTAAGGGTGTTACTGCTGGCAGGTGCCACGGTCCATTTACAGTGTAAATAAACACAAACAGTAATACACAACACGTGCTACAAACGGAATAAAAATATATGAGCGTGTGGGTAACCGCGAATCGGCCAGTGACAAATGCGTCTATAACGTATACGAACTAGTTAGCGCACAGTGGGCGGCGGCGTGTGTATTAGTGGCCATTCGCAATAATTTATTTTGCCGAGCAAATAGGATTAGCCGCGGGTGCCGCACAGTGGGTCATTTTTTGCGGCGCGGACAAAGCGACGGCGGCGGGGCGCCTGCTGGGGTGACGTGCACGTCCAGCCAGCGCGTCTTTTGTAATGTACGGGACTTTAGTTTTTAATGGATTAACAACCTCTCACCAACCATCCCGCATATTGGGACAGCGAAGTGGTGTAGCCGAGCTAAGCCCAACTGTGGAAAGTGTGTAGGCTGATGAGATTTACAATCTCTATCATCATCATGACCTATCTGCCATCCTTTCATAAAATATCCTTTAAATGGTACTATTAAGAGAACTTAGTATCGTAACACTATAATGTTAGTTTTTAATATTATAAATATATTTTTATCAGAGTAATATCTTAAAACAAAAACTCATTACCTATTCCGCTAATGTTTAACCTAACCTAACTCAATTACAGCAAAGCACGCAAACTCAGAAATCACACGGAATAATTTCCTCTACCACAGTATTAAGACAAAAGCCGATATTTACATACGGGTACAGAGCCATTCGTACGTGATAACATTATTCCGACCAAAAATGTATCGAACGGAGTGGCGAATCTCGAAGGGCCAGAATAAATAAGCCGGGGTGCGCCGCGAACTTGCAAAAAATCCCCATTCACTCGCCTCCGCGGATATAAAATATTGATTTCAGAGGAAATGTATGAAAACATAAAAACGCTGAGGTGCGAAGACGCGTCCGCCACAGTTGATCTGAGACAGTATGAAATTTGCATTTAGTGTAATTGCAAATGCTATTTTTTGCGTTATCATTTTTTTTCAGTAAATAATATTATTTTCATCTCATATTGCATATACACAGCGTAACTGAGTTTATGTGCGATGTAAAACTTATGGTTCCTCAAGCTGTGACTGAAAAACCTCTAAAAACTGGACCTAGGGACTGGCATCACGCAATCGTGTCGCCGTGGCTTACTTAGATTCTCCAGGGTATTCGAAACGAATATCAAGAGAGGAAAACCGAGGGCGCCTCTATAGGCTACCTTGGCTCAGGTTGAAAAGTTTTAAATCCTTACTCTCACGTTCCTTCCAATATTACCATTTCTACAAAGTTCAAGAATCTCAAAATAAGCATCAATACAAATACAAATAGTTAGCATACATAATATCTAGCTACAAAATAACCAGATACGTACTATCTCGTTCGTAGGGTATTTTGTAAATATTACAAAATGTGATATTATTTATTTATTTGGACAACAAAGTTAATAGTAATATTAACTGACATTAAATTCGGTGCTAGATTGTGACTACCAATGTTGACACATCATTTCTGATTTACAAAATAAAGTACAGAGTTAAGTGAGTTGGTGACAGATTAGTGTATAGTAGCGTTTTGTTTTAGCGGGCTGCCATAGATCCATAGCTAATGTACTGATCGGTCTATCCGCTGTGCCTTGATGGAATATCCGTGTACGACGCTGTCTCAGCGTTCCGATACGCTCCGTGAATTAATCTCCAGTATTTACGTACCTACTTACCTAACGTCACCATGTTCCTGCTTCTGTTATGTATTGAAACACTGTGCGACATATTTATTGCTGTGTAACGTGTAACACATTCGCAAAATATTAAAAAGTCTACGTACCATCTGAATCTGAAGTAAAAAAAAAACAGAAAGGTTTAGTTTGTTTAAAAGTAAGTTTTAAAAATAATATTTAGAACAGAATTTATTAATATGCAAACCGTTTTCGATTCGCTATTCTGTGTGTAAAGTGAATATTCTTTTATAATGTTATGCAATAAAAATGTTTGTATTATATACTATATTTTTACTATTTGAACTGCCTACCTTGAGTAGTTTTCTGTTATTTTTTATAGATTTTTCGAAAAATGCAAACTTAAATTAAATTCGCAATAACCACCCCTCTGATGAAGCAAATGTAGGTACAAACAGCAAAAATTTAATTAATGCAACTTAAGTGGTCAATAATATCTTATCATTTGAAAACAATCCTTAACTAAAAGCAATCAGATATGTATTAGACTAACACCTCTACAACGTTTTAAATCAAGCAAAAACAGACTTAAAAGTTTACTAATTAAAACTTGTTATTCTTAAACGCGAATATCTTTTCGACCATTTTGTATGCTTCGCTTTTGCTGCTAACCGTACCTACATACGACGCCCGTCTGACAACAATGCTAGTAGCAAGTCAGCAAGTCATCGATACAACAGAGCAACCCAGCCATCATTAACTCGTACAAAGGGGGGTATTATAGGATGATTAAAAAGAAACTAATGAAATAGCTAAGCCAATACACTCCCCGAGCAATCGGGGCTGTTTAAACAAATACGTAACAACGGCGCCGGCGGCGGCGCGCTGTGGCATCGCGGATTTCCCTGAGGACCCACAGATAAATACTAAATGCCATCCGGCCAAGTGGATGGATGGCTTTCGAATGCATACTCCTATTATTAATTTATGAAAATGATTAAAATAAACCATCGGTTTTTGTTTGTCTTGTTTTTGTGTGGCCAATTCGGATGCTGGCTAGCGTACAACTATGATGCATATGGAAATTTGTTAAATGCTAATAATTATTGTTGGATATCGGATATTGGATATTATATTTGCGCTTGTTTCTTTTAGATATTCGAATTTACCGATGCGATCAGAACCCCTCGGAGAATCTAGTAGGGAACCGGGACACGCACTATAATGCGTGATGCCGTTCCCTCTAGAAAACCGCTGACGGTGTATCGTTTTGAGGAACGCAGCTTGAGGAACCCTTTAAGTTTCTCGCCGCCCCAATCAAGTCCGGTGATGCTAAACATACCACCTGAGTTAACTCGAAAAAATATTATAGTAGGTACTTGAATTGATCGGCCTACTGATTTTTTTTAATGTCTTGTATGGAGAGATCGTTCTAAAGCGGTAAAGCCAAATAGTTTCTTTGTATCGGTGGTAGTAAGGTAATTCTCTTATTTTATTTAAAATAATTTCATTAATTTAAAACACGGAAGACCACGGAAGAAAAACGGAGGAGCTCGATGGCGCAGGTTGGGCATGGTTAACGCGCCCGGTCCGCGAGTGCTGAGGTAAAGCAACTTTCGCAAAGGCCGGTCATCGGATGGGTGACCAAACATTTTATCATCTCGAGCTCCTCCGCGCTTCGGAAGGCACTTAAAGCCGTTGGTCCCGGTCTGCACTGGGCCCGCGTGGTGGTTTCTGGCCCGTTCTCCTTATTCAACCATAGGATAGGCTCGTGCCCCAGCAGTGGGGACATAAAATGAGCTGGTGATGAATTTAAAACAGATAGATAAATAAATAAATAGACCTTACAGCGTTACTGTTTATTGTTTTGTTCGAGTTTTTACCAAAAGATGGCGCTGTGTAGTTGCCGTTGTGAATCGCGCTATTGAAATTTTTTACAATAATCTTTGCCTCCGTTTTTATTTTGAAGTTTTTACTAGTTCCTCTCATGGTTTTTGGGTTTTTACCGATATTGTACAGTTACAAAGTTTAAATTGTTTTTAACTTAAAAGAAGATGTAGTTACGTTTTGATCGGCATTAAACCTTCCCAGAGTTGTGTCTGGATACTGGTCCCTCATAATAGTGGCAAAAATCTCCCCGCCTCATCGACTCTTATACCTATTGACCCTCGAAGAAATTCAATTTCATGCACTTACTTATAACGCGTCATCGCAGTTTATTCCGGCCGGGGAGGATTTTTGCAAATTAAATTCCACGACCAAGGGTCTGCCCACCGGAGACCACCACCGGTTATCGGTCATTTTTTATATAAAAAAATCCAATGTAATCCACGCGGTCGTAACTCAAGCTTTTATTTAGTCACTAGATTATATCTTACCGCCGGCTTTTTTCGCTTCTCACCATTCTATACCGGGCGTTGCATAATTGAAAAATTTAAAAGGATATATAAGCCTTCCAAAGTCCTCGGATTTGGTGTGGCGGCTTTTCACAAACATTTGTATGATTCATTTGTTCAAAACCATTTTTTTAAGTTCCCAAGCTCATTAACCCTACTTCAAAAATGATAAAATTTAAAAAAAAAACATTTTTTCAAACTATTTCGTGAACGTCAAATCCAAGTCATGACTTCGTAAAACCTACAGTGGAATACATACAGTGGAGTACATCTAGTACCGAGAAGAAGCAGCAAGAAACTCAGCAATGGCTATTTTTTACACCGGTACAGTGTAGGAACAAACAATATTTTTTTTTATAATAACAATCGAGGAATCGATGAGCTCGATGGCGTAGTGGTTAACGCGCCCAGTCTGCGATTGCTGAGGTTATGCAATCTTCGCAATGGCCGGACATCGGATGGGTGACCAAAAAGTTATCATCTCGAGCTCCTCTGTGCTTCAGAAGGCACATAAAGCCGTTGGTCCCGGCTGCATCAGCAGTCGTTAACAACCACCAATCCGCACTGGGCCTGCGTGCTGGTTTGTGGCCCGTCCTCCCTATCCATCCATAGGGAAAGCTTGTGCCCCAGCAGTGGGGACATTATGATGTTGTTGATGAGTTGATGATGATGATGATGATGATAATGATGATGAGATGATAAAATTATCAGATTTATAACAGTCTGTATGCCATTTATATAACCTTTCACTTAATGAGCAATTGAGCAGTTAACAAAGCGAAAGAGTATGTGCTATACAGCTTCAAATCCTAACGGTTTCATAATAAGATAGTTGGAAGCACTTAATCAAATATAATAGTGTATCTACGTCGGCACGGGGCGTTTGGCACACAACCCGCCCGCCCGCACACATAGAAATTAGATATTTCACACTTCACACACTATCTGGCAAATAGGTTCATCGTGTTGATTGCTAATCTGGATTAGCTCATGACTCGTTGCTAGACTCAATTTCATGTTAAATCGATAAGCATAGATGCTACTTACGCCGCCGTGGAGTTGGCGAGCGAATAAATAATGCGCCCACCGCTAATGAGCACCACAACCAATTTATAGTCCCAACTTAAATCCGATTTATGTTTAAACGGTAGGCCTAATAAAACTTGGACGACTTCCTACAATCATGTCGAATTACAAGAGTTTCTCGAGTGGCACATCCAGCCTTCAGCTATGGATAGGAATTGGAGGATTAATATTTCAATCGGTCTGGAAACGAAATGGAAATACTATCGATCCGTATGATAAACGTTTATTATCTACTTGCCTATTCGACGGTAATATAAAAGTCGAGTTACTCCATATTTCTTTTTGCGTGTTTCATATTCAGTATTAGTGGCGATATATCATAATATCCCACGCGACACGTCAGTCGCGACGCACTAAATAATACATGATCAACATTACGTAACACTTCCTTTTTACGGCGGCGGCGGCCAGCGCTGCAACTGCGCCGCCTGTCACTTGCCCTGATGGATGACGTCATTAATTCCCCCACAGGCCCACACAAAAATGCTCCCATTAACAATACCCGATTGTTAACTTAAAATGCACGGCCAGCTCTTCAACACTGCTTTCTGTAGTTGTCATCGAGTGTCTTAAACACTCCCGTGGCTCAGTAAAGATAACAAATTAATTGTCGAGTCAATCCCAAAAAATGGGATCCGACCATCATCAATCCTTTTCGCGTTTGCATCAAATATGTACACATAAGCACACAGCAGCACCGCGGAACGAATCGTAACATGACACATTCTCGATATAACCCTCATAAAAAGCTGGAGGCCCGATAAAATATGGAGAGTAACGGATAGTGGGGTAAAAAAAACTATTACTCGGGCCTTAGGAGGAATGGATTCGGGGTCATCGCATTGTGTCATCTCGCATATCGAAGGCCCATCGTTCGTCACTGCTCGCAAGATGGATGGCGCGCTGTTCGAGTAGCGCTCAGTTTACATTTGTAAATGGGTTCCAAACTCGAGTGCTCGCTTGACCGTGTAGCGACCACTCCGCCTTTTTTGCCCTCTTTTCCCGGCCGGCGAGTCGACCTTTTGCACTCTGCTTTACGTATTCTTTTTGTGAACGCCCACCCCGATGTGTTGTTCAACAATGTAGTACAGCGCCTGCAATGTGCTACAACAAGTCTTTTAAATTGATATTCGGATAGCGAGTGACGCTTACAGCCGACGCATCTCGCCCTTTGAGCGCTATCTCACAAATTAGCTGCGCTCTCAGGCGTGTGATGCGTAATAATTGCACGTATAAATCAAAATGACATGCGTTTAATAGCGGATCCCCGTGAACCCTACCGGATGCCGCGGCCGAGGGGCTGTCTTCGGGAAAAAACTCGAAGAAAGGCGAACCCTGCTAATGCACACAACGCTATACCTATTTGGGTACAAAAGGGACGGAGTGTGCTTGACCTATAGATGTATTTCCAGGCCCCGGGATGTTTGCGCGCAAAAACTCGGCAGAATCTTTCGAGTAGCGGCAAAGTGAAATTGGATTACTTTATACATTCACGGGGCTCGCTCACAATGCGCTGGATGCTACGTGTCGGCGCACAGTCAACGCAAACTTGTACGATTACGACACACTTTACATATCCATGTCAAACATATTTTTACACTCATACAAATCTTTCCTCTGCTGTGTTATTCAAGGGTTGCTCAAAAAAGTTATTCATGACATTAATTAAGGGTTATCCATGCAATAAAACTAGTTAAATTTATTTGTATAAATTAATTTCATTTCATTTATTATAAACATTTACAAACCACTCGAGTGATCGATCAAAACGCAAGCCCAACAAAGCGATTAAAAACAAACAAACAATTTGACAGCACGCGCACCTGTCAACGTCACTTCAACTCCCAAAGCGCGGCCATTTTATTTTGGAATGCAAATAACCGTTGAAATGGAGGGTGTAACCGGAGCCGCACCAAAACGATGCAGATTTATTTCATAAGCGATATGATTTTACCGCAGGTTGGTAACCCTCGTGATGCTGTTCCGAGATATAAGTGCCATATCTCATCGCGCGATAAAGGTCCTGATAAAAGTACCTAACTACCATCTAGTAGTAAGTATATTGCTTAATCACAAATGAACATTAGGTTTAATACTGGCTATATCGTTAAGAATAAAGTGCGTACCGTTAGCAAGTGCGTGATATAGGTGTAATAGGTGAATCACAAATCAGGTTCGTTATCAGCCGCCGCCGATCAGTACTACGTACATCAAGGGTTCAAGCCAATTAAGTAAAGAAAATGTATGCGTTTTTGCACCATATCACCCTGGCGGGCGGGCGTGGCGCTGGCGTTGATGACGCACTCAGCCGACGTCGAAACGCACTCGACGCGCGACGCGGCCGCGACAAATGCACATCACAAGGACCTGCTACTCCATACGCTTTATATCACGTGATGAGTAGCAGATAGTAGCAGTACTGCACTTACTCCATGTTACTTTGGATACTTTCTGTTATTTATGGTGTTATACCAGTTTCTTTAATTACACCTTCCAAGAATTATGTGTAAGCGTGTTAATGCGAAGGACTATAATTGGGATGGAAAACACAAAAAATACATAATAAAAGCGGTAATTAGTTACAAGGTAGACAGACAATAGGCAGACATTGAGCTCACCTCATTAGATACCTACCTACTTTAACTTTTGCTAATGAATGTTGTTATCGTTGTTGTTTTGTAAAAATAAGCTTGAAAGTGGGATTCAAAATATTACTCTAGCTAAACCTGTGCACTCGAATTTACATGTGTTTTTTTGTAGCCCTAAAAAATACACCGTATAAAAGAATGTCATAATAATTATCTTCTTGCTAAATAATCAGTTGTATGTGCGCTAAACTATGTAACAAAAAACTAGTAACACTCCCTACGCTACGTACTGTAGGTAAGTTTAAAAACTTGGTTGCCGTCTTCACTTAATTTGTTTATTCCAAGTCACTGAAACATGAGGAACTTGGTAGGTAACTCAGCAGCTACCTACTGCGTTCGAGTGACTTTTGCAATGACTGATGCCTTGAACAGATTCAGAATCTTCTCCGTAGTTTAAAAGGCAAGTCCTGTTTGAGGTCATAAACTCGTAACATATAGATCTTTGGTGTTGAGGCCGGCGCGGCGCGGCGTGCTGGGTTAGGTACATACAGCCTATACCTACTTGTTTATCCTTTAAAGCAAGGTCTGAAAGTCTGAGAGGGCCTATATTTTATTCTTCATCATTCGATTTCGAAAATGATAAATTTGTATGGTATTGAAGCAGCGCGTTTTGGTGATAAACGAGTAGATTTAAAACTTTGCCATACAAATCCGTGGCAAAAAGAACCCGCTCTATGCACCCTGAGCTCAGACCAAATAAAAGCTGTTAATAAGTACGTAGGGTAGAACACATTTTCTCTGCCTCCCATATTGTAGTAATTCGATATTTTTGGGTTCATTACTTCGGAAGTCCGTTACGCATAACGGCGCAAATGAAAACTGTGCGGTGTGTTTTATCGGAGTGTGAAACTGGGCCGGTCGATCCCACACAATGGGCTGCGATAAAACTGGTAGTCCTTTCACAATTTACCTTTCATATTTAAAGACTGTTATTTTACGTACATTACAAGCCTTTCATGACGTTAACTAAAGCCGAAATCAACCGTTGTTAAAAGCTTTATTCAGAATTTTGGCGTTTTTTAAGGTCTTCTATACTTTTGTTTGTTTATGGCTGGTATTTACAAAACGTAAGTATATATATACTCGTTTAAGTTACATTACTAAACGCATGAAATTGTTTATAGTAACGAGCTTGGAAAGAGTCGATTTGAAGAGAGCCTATTTTTACTATATCTACATTTTATTATCAGCTTAAACTTCATGAACCCACAAACAACAGACAAAACCTTCCTTTAAGGAAATAGGGTAATCGTTCAAACGGCCCAACATTGAGATTATTACAGGCTAGTTGTCCGTAAGAAACGTCCATCGCCCGTAATTTGGATATATGCGAAAGCTGTCCTCCCTCCTACCCGCTGAGGTCATCAATCTCCATCGGGATAGCCCGGCGGCGGCGGCGGGGCGTCTCTCTTGAAAAAAGCGCGGGAAATGCTACCGCGTCTGCGTTTTGACACGTCCGACGCGACGCGCGCCGAAACCATAGACTAATATCGGAGCGTATGGAAGGAGAGTTTAAGCGCGGTGATAGATCGCATAACGGGTTCCTGTGTAATGGTAGGAAATGTAACTTTGTGTATCTAATCTGTCTGATTTTTGCCGTTAACATAATACTTGAAAACTCTATGCATGCATAGATAGACATTACTTTTTCTATTTATTATGTTCAATATGAAAGCAATAAAGATTTACGATTATGATTACGCTTATGATTATTTTTGCTTCAAATCAATTAGTTAGGTAAACAGTAGGTAGGTATGACTAGGGTTGCCAACCCTACTAAGTATATAATATATACTGGCCTGCAAAACTAAGTACTACACTTTTAATATTTATTTATTTTCTAAACTATAGAAGTTAGAGATTTTTAAATAAAAAACGTTTTGCAGCAATTTTTATCAGCTTTCTTTAAAACTAAAGTAAATTATACATTAGTAACATTTTCATTTTTGTTTCGAAAGTATATCTTGTGTACTTAAAAAGTTATTGCAATTTTAAAAGTGTGATACTTAATTTTGCAGGCCAGTGTAGTATCCTACTATTTTAGGTGTCTAACTACTATTATTTTAAAAATATATTAAAGTAGGCAAAATTACTATATTTTATCAGTAAAGTCGCTAAAATCAGTCTCATATATTATCTAAAACGGAACACACAAAATATTTATATAAGAAATAAAATAAATAATTTTTAATATACTTACTATATTTTTTAAATTAATTCCGTATCTAGGTACTGTATTTTTATGGGTACTGAATCCAAAACTAGTGTATTTGGTCTAAAAAAAAGTTGGCAACCCTACGTATGACAGACAACAGCGTCGCTTCGTTTCGATTAAAGACTTTTAACAATGAAAAATCATAGGTAGGTATCTTTACACTCAAATGTTGGCTCGAAAACTTAAGCATTTTAATTATTAATTGCGAAAATAGGCTGCATAATTTCGACGGACTGAAAATTGTGTGACAGAGCGTGTAGCCGCATCAATAGCCTCCCCATCGTCGCGCAGACGCCTGCTATGAACTCCTCAGATGCCTTTGATTTCGCTGTCAAATTGCGCGTTTGTCGTACCAATTACAAAAAACATTAATTTACGGCTCCAATCTCGTTTGTGAATCGTTCATTAGTAAAGTGGGGTGCCGATACCGAAACGAAACTTTCGTCAAAAGTTGAGACGTATACGGCAAATGAATCTGCATTATTATGCCACCCGGTGCGCGCCCAGATAACACAATTAAATAACTATCTCGTCCCATTTATCTGTGGAAGTTCGTTTTGTTTGTTTCTATTAAGCGTAATTAATGCCTGCGCGAACGGGTAAAGGTTAATGAAGTCGGCCGCTATCGGACATCTGACGGGCTCAACTTGAATCAACGCGCCATTCCCGGGCGACCGGCGACGCTGACGCCACTACTTGACATTCTCTAGGCTGCGACAGACTCCAACTGCCTATTTCGTGGTAGGAGCCCCCGCAAGTACCTGCCCGCACCTCGCCGGATACCGAGTGGAATTTCCCAATTTGGGCTCATCGCTGGACCCGATGACACCTATGAATCTTCGCGGCGCCCCGAATCGCTTCCCTTCGAAATCCATCGGCGCGAATCAGTCACCGGCGTAACTGCATTCTTCGGCAGACAGCTAATTTGGCCCCCCATTTACGTGTAAGACTGGCATCTATCACGAGGGCCTCGGCGTTTCTTCCAATTCACCGAGTACTGCTCGTCTATCGGAAGATTCAATGAATGATAACGAGCCTAATAAATACGGAGTCGGCTCACAGAATGGCCGTAATTAATTTAATGGATTTAGACAAAGAAATATGTACAATGAGATAGTGAGATTAATGGTGAAACTCGACGTTGTTTCGACCATTAGCAGATGTCGAAACGCCGGCGATATTCAGTTACGCGGGCGCGGCGCGTGCCTCCGACACTTTATTTTTTCTAAGCCGCGTCGTAAGCTCTAATGAAGGCTTGCCGCTTAACGAGCTGTAACGCTGCACTCCCCGTTTATTATCAAGCCTGTAATCTAGCATCCGTACTGCAGCACCCTACGCCGGCGCGGACGCTGCGCTGGCGTTTAAACGACGCGGACCAGGTTTCAGTCGACATGCCTACGAATGCTACGTGTACAATCCGCGTTATAAACTTCCACAAAACGAAAACGTTGACCCCGCTCCAGTTTCACGCGACAATTTTAATTTCTAATGCAGCTAATGCATGCACGTATAAAGCGACCGGACCCCTGCGTGCTATGCAGATCCAGGGTATCTTTACTAGGATTTCCGCGGATGTTTCAGTTCCGCATTAACATAACGGCAGTAAAAAGGGCTCCTCCGGTCCTAGGAAGGGTAGCGTCTACTGGCCTTATATCTAAAATCAGCGCAACATAAATTAGCGGACAGGTCGCGTGACGGACCGACTTAGCAACATCGTCTCCTTATCGTGCTCCGGAAACCGCCCGGCTAACCGCTCCATATATCCGCGCCCACAAAAAAACGACCCTAAGCCCCCTCGCGAAAGGCACACATTCGCCCGAAGCAACATATTGAGACTTCGCCGTCGAAACGCAATTTCTACTCTATTTACCAAAGCAGACGGTCCAATTCTACGTTCGAACAATAGCGATCGCTGGCAACAAATAAGGTAACATTGCCAGTATGTCAACATAAATAAAGCTGAGTGTCCTTTAACGAAGCAGACGTTGACGTCGGGACACTAATAAAGACGGCACAGCACATTGTGGACTTTAGAGCTTGAGAGTTAAAATTGAGATTAGATGTGCGCAAGCCGGGGGTAGTAAATGAAGGCTCGCATTTAGCGGTCATGGTGGTAGTGATATGGGTGGACTTCCTTTGTCTGGTAATCTTATCAGCGTGGCAGGCGGTCCCGCGTCTTGACATGATACATTGCCCGTGCTATACATTTACATCCTACATCCGAAGGATGTAAAACTAAGACTAGACATTAAACTATCGTTATTCTGATTTGCAGATATGAAGAAAACTAGAAAACTTTAATATACCTACCTACATTCTATAATACCTACATTTGGAGTAAAATTATGCTGAAATATATCCCTGAACCAGCGAACCGTGAGCCATCGGTTTAAATGTAAGCGTAATTACATTACTCGAAGCCGGTACTCTAGCCGAAAGTGCCGAAAGGTAGCGCGACGGTCTCCTTCATCCCAAAATCCCCATTTCGTTAACGCCTTCCAATTTTTTAATAATTCTCTCCCGAGTATTGCTATTCAGGCTTTACAAATTACAATTAAAAACACCTTAACAATTCCTTTAGCTATTTAGACGGCGCTGACGGCCGAGATGTCGAGCCATTGCAGGCAAATGAAGCGCTTGGCTCAGCAGTTCCTTTCTGTAACTGCGAGCCCGTAGCATCAAATCGGCAAAGCGCTTCGATCTAACCCTTTGCAATCGAAAAGTTTGAATACACCTCTTTCGGACTATCGAAAAGTTCCCGATAATGGATTTGTTCGAGGACTCAATTGTTCCACGATGAATGGGTACTAATTAAAACGAAGTCACGACGGTGCCGGACCAAGTTCCCGATTGTTCCCAACTACAAATCGCGGCGCTGCTCTCTCATATAAATATTGCACTAGCGCGGCCCAACTTCGGTGCTAAATTTAAAATCGACATTGGGGAATCGGTTCCAACGGGAACGGGCTTAAGTGTTTTTGCGCATAACTAGCCGCAGTCCCGATGTGTTCGCGGCCGATATGGATCTGCATAAATAAGGACTTCTGTTGTTCCACTCTCGATTCGTGTTCGAATCAAGATTAAGGGGCAAATTCTAAATTGCCTCGCCACCGTTTCGGGTAACCAGTTTAAGATTGTGAGCACGTGTCGCCGCGTCTCTTGTCTTGTGAGATTGCCTAAATGTGTCTCGCTACTGTCAGTGTCCCACACATGCGCGGGCTCCCATCTCCCATACATCAACGTCTGGAGTTATGAAACTACCTGAGGAGATATATGCTTGACAGTTTGACTCTAATATCTGCGATATAAACGATTCTTTCATCGTTTTGTGCCACATGCTGCGGTTCATATTATATAAAATGTAGGTACACTATTACAAATTGTAACGGATTCGAGGCAGTAGATACCTACTTACTATATAAAAATATTATCGAGTTCTGGATTTTACTTTTTTATGTTGTAGGTGTTGTTACAGAGGTCAAGCTACACGTAGCATTATTAAAAGCCTATAAAAATAGCAACATTTGGGGCACGAGCGATTTTAAATCCCCTACGGATAAGTTTCAAGAAAGTATGGGTTGTTTTGACGACATCTGTAGACAAATCACCACTTAGCAGTATGTTTAGATTATGTAGAAAGAACTAAGAGATTTTCCAGACTCCAGATTTTTTTAAGACCAAGAGAAGACGAACTGACAGAACACTCAGTCCGACAGATGACATTCTCTTTGTTAGTAAGATGTCTTGACTCGACTACCTACTATTCCATGCAATGCTAGCTGCTATAGTTAATTATATGCGCCACTTAATAAATCGTTGTCCATTATCCATTACCGCAGAACAAACAGATGGAATTAACTCCTTTTTTTTGTAGCTACGTTCCGGAAAACCGCAGTTTCTCAATTACAAACGCCGTCTGGTTGTTTGCCGCTCCCAATAAGAAATCACGTTTGATCGCGCCGAGCTCGACCGCAAATGAGCCGAAACACACCCCCTTTATCTTCCAATAAGTAAGCTAGCTTTGGTTTTCTTGAGGGGGATTCTAAACGTGAAACAGGAAAGCGAATGCCAGATGGCTCGAAAAATATAAAAACAAACGAACCGGAATATGGATAGTGGTCTCTATCTGATTGTCATTCAGTTTTATGCATAGAGGAGTGTGCAAATATGTGTAAAGCAAGTCCGGGGTCAACCGTAAAAAATCGGGACACTATCCGTTACGTAAACAAAAAGCTGAACGGAGATCGACGATGCCTACCCGCGGAAGGCAATTTTGGAGAAGTAACACAGTAAAAGTTCATTGCTTAACGCGGCAACAAATCCCTGGGCGGGCGTTCAAAATCGCGTTCCCTTTTTAAAGTTGAGACGATTCGCGTAACGAGTGTCGAATTCTCGGGCCCTAGGGCCCCCTCCAGGAGACGGAGTGTCCCCTGGAGGTGCCTCAGTAATTACCCACCATTACAGACAAAAGACACGATCCGTCCGATTACCATAATTCCCAAGCCCCGAGCCGGGATATAAATGGGCCACATTTTGTAGTAGCACGACGGCTGACGTGTGTATTAATGACTATACTTGTCCTCTTAAATTAGGTGAGGGATCTGGTGATTTAGTTTTTCATTGGCGGTGGAACGAGGCCCGATAGATCGACCCTACTCCGCGCGCGGGCATTCATCCTGGCCTTCGGGCGCCCCAGACGAATGGCTCCGTTTAGTTGCTACTTAAATACTTCTTATATGCAAACGAGTTATAACCCGGCAACCTTTCGTATTTCCCCTTTACTTTGTATTGTTATTTTATTTACAAAACATTTTCAATAAAGGGGATTTTTAAATAACTAAATTTATCCCTAATTACTGGCGAGAGACTATTATCAAAGGGCGTCCTTACAAAGGACTGACGATATTATCGAGAACTTCGCCATTTCCTTTTCAGCAATAAAACTGGGGGCGATCGTGAAAAAAAAACAACACAAAAACCCTTTTAAAATTAATTGAGTTTTCTTGCGGCTACATCGGCCGCTACAATAAATTAATTAACGCTCGAAGGAATCTTTAAAATTTGTCCAGGATCAAAAGTCGGCGGGCGCTCGCGGGCGGCCACAGATAATTCTTCGATTTTCCATTAACTTATATTAGCGATGGGAGAGGCCTCTGGCGCGCCCCGTGGTTTGAGCAATGGCTCCCGGTCTAATATATTTCCTTTATAACTAACCACCGGAACACGCGATCTTTGATCCATTTGCATGGGCCGATTCACGCTCCTATTTGTTTACGAGCAATTACGGTGATCAATATTTGCCCCTTAATTGAATTTCAACTTGTGAATTTTCGTGGATAGAATTAATTAAATTTTTCCTGTTGCTAATGCTCCGACCGCGCGAGAGCTGATTAATTTTGTTAAAGCTTTTAGCGCTGAAAACGAGGTCGCCTTTGATAATAAACAGTTTATAGGTAAATTTTCAATGTACCTTGGTTTTTAAATACAGCAAATTACGTATGAAATAAAAATTCACAGAGTATTCAAGATTTACACTAAGATTTCTCAAAAAAAAACTTTCATACTCATTTGAAGAAAAATAAACAAAATTCCTGAGACAGGTCATTCTTTAATTCTTTTCAAGAACCCAAATACCAATATTCATGCATTTTACTTCAAAACTGACGGACTTTCCTACAAACTTTCACCCAATAATTGACCCCCTTAGGGTTTGATTTCTGTAAAATCCTTTCTTAGTGGCTGGTTACGTCACTCAATTAACCTACAGTCCAAATTTTATCTAATTAGTTTCAGCGGTTTAGGCTCGGTGATGATGAGTCAGTCAGTCAGGACCAGTCATTATATGTATATAGATTATACTAATAGCGTATTTATAATATTTTTATTTAAAAGACAATGTCACGAGCATTAACATGTACTTCCAACTAGTTTTGATTCTTATTCCATTGTATTAAAAGTAACAACATTGTTTCACATGTTAATAACGCTCGTGGTAAGTAAGTATAACTTATGCATGAAAAAAAAATAGAAAATTCGTTATTGGTTGTATGTTTAAATATATAAGTTTGTTAATTTAGATTAAGAGCTGTGAATTTTAAAATATAATAAAAATAAAATAAAATAAATAAATGAACCCTGTTGATCATAGTTTTCAACTAACAACTACGTTGAGCACGTAACCATATGCTGATATCGGCTTTCCTTGCCCCCAGGTTGTCTCCTGGACGGATCCCGTTTGCCGCCCGATGTGCCGCCGCGCAACCCGACCATGTCTCGGCTGAACGGCCGCATCACCGGCAACCCCGCGGACCTCGCGGACTTCGAGCCCTCGTGCCTCGTGCGCACGCCCTCCGGCAACTTCTACGTGCCTTCAGGTACCAATCAATAAGATCCAATCAGAGAATCTAGTAGGGAACGGAGGCACGCACTAGTGCGTGATGCCATTCCCTCTAAAAAACATCTGACGGTGCTTCGTTTTACACAGCTGAGAAACGCTCACTGTCCCCAAATAAGTCCGGAGCCGCTGAAAATGCCGACGAATGCGCCGCTGAAAATGCCGTGTGATGTGGGAATGGAAATGGCAATGAGCAAACTCAGAAATAAATAAAATATACTGCAGGCATTATAAACCAATCATGTCAAGCTAATGGCTACCATTTTTGAGGTCTTTATCCGTACGTTGTCCATTGCATCTGTCAGAGAGCTTGCGATATCAGTGGATATTACCGTACGTACGACATTTTATATATCTGCACAATACTGATACAGTGTTTAGTGAAAATAAGTTAAGAAAAGTTTAAAATCTTTGAATAATTATTGTATAATTTTTCCTGATTCTGAACTAGTAAGTTTTAAAACCTAACCCAAACTTGTACAACATGATGGAAGTTTCATAAACATCTATAAACGTCTATCCGTGCGGTGACGGAGAAAGAATACAATTCGCCGCCGCTCTCGCCCCTCTCGCCCCTCTCGTGTCGTAAGAGACGACTAACGGATTCTAGAGCTTCCATATGCTCCACTGCGTGGTATAGCTTGCCCGTCTGGTTAGTTACCAACGTACGCATGGTGTAAAACCCGTCAGTAACCGCTTGTCGGTCGCGTTTCGGGATCAGCCAGCATATAACCAGAGCTCGAGTGGATGGTGCTACGATGCATTTGGTCTGTGGAGGCTTCCGTCGTACCAGTGCCAGGAGGACCTTGTTAACCCGCTGACCAGGGAGACCCGTAGAAACCGCTGCCCCGCTGGCCGCCCGTGGCACAGTACAGGAGCCCAAGCGAGCCTAACCAGCTCGTGAGGCTGCCTCACCATGCCACGCATAATCTCGGGGTGGGCCATCGTGCCGGTTGTTGACCGAAAGGTGGGGTCCCAGCGGCCATTCCCGGGGGGGTTTGGGGGCCCTTGCGTTCGGCGGGTTAATAATACTCATCTGTAGGCAGATCCCTGGTGAAACAGGCCGACGCACTTTAACCATTTGCATCGCGGTAGCATTTCCTCGATTCAGGCTTCCCTTCGTTTTCTTCACCATGACAGCGCCTAACATAATACTGGTCTTATAGCTGTGCATACCCCCACTACAATCATACCGTTTGAGGTCGAGTTCACTAACTTTCGCGTACTCCATGCAAACCTCAATGCCGTCCACCACCATCTTGAGACGACACGGCCAGCAATGTTGTTTTTGACGGAGACGCAAATAATCTGTCCGGTCGACACGACCTACATGCACTACTCTGGCTTTGTGCTTGAAGAATCATTTAAAGCCAAAGCCGGATTTTGCTTGTTTGTTCGGACGGACGTTTGCTGTTGCCGTCTGCGCTGTATGGAGGATCCTTCCTTCTCCTTTCTCGTGGTACACGTCTACTTGGGCACTCATAACCGTGTTTACGTCTGCGTTTACCGATCCCATTATGGCGACATGGAGTCAACTCGACTTGTGGAACACCTTAGTCGGGTGGCAGATGATGCGCAGGAGCAGTTCCCTTCGACGAAATTGGTGTTTTGGGGGACTTCAATGCTCACCACGAATTGTGGTTAAGTTCCTCCAAAACTGACCATGCTGGTAGAACTGCCCGCGCATTCGCTCTCACGCACCACCTGACACAACTGGTGAACCAGCCCGTACTGGAAAGCGCAGTGTGGGCAGGCCTCCTACAAGGTGGACCGACGATCTGGTGAAGGTCGCGGGAAGCCGCTGAATGCGAGCAACACAAAACCGGTCGTTGTGGAGATCCTTGGGGGAGGCCTTTGTCCAGCAGTGGACCTCTTTTGGCTGAGATGATGAATGCTCACCACGAGTTGTGGTTAAGTTCCTCCAAAACTGACCATGCTGGTAGAACTGCCCACGCATTCGCTCTCTCGCACGACCTGACACAACTGATGAACCAGCCCACCAGGATCTCAGATATAGTCGGTCACGCGCCCTCTTTGTTGGACCTTCTGCTAACGAGCCGCCCAGCTGTTACCAAGTGGAGGTTCGAGCCACTTTAAGCTCTTCAGATCACTGCTGGTATCCAGCAAAGTGCCTCTGGCCCCGTTACCGCCTACAGAGGTATCGAAACGCCAGATTTGGCATTACTCGACAGCAGATTGGGATGGTATGTGGGACTATTTAGCATCCGTCCCTTGGAGGCAGCGCTGCTTCAGTGAGAAGGACCCAACAGCTAGTGCGCCTGCAGTTGCTGATGAGATAGTTTTAAGGATAGGATACTATATTCCGCACTCCTATCTCATCAGCAAAGGCAGGCGCAACCGATGGTTCAACCGCGAGTGTGCCAACGCTGTTGATAACAGGCAGGTGGCATACCGCGCTTAGATCAGGGATACAGCTCTTGGGGATTCCGAAACCCGCTCGCTGAAAGCAGCCTATAATAATGCCGCCAAGT
The DNA here is from genome assembly GCA_947562085.1 of Eudonia lacustrata. Taxonomy (NCBI): domain Eukaryota; kingdom Metazoa; phylum Arthropoda; class Insecta; order Lepidoptera; family Crambidae; genus Eudonia; species Eudonia lacustrata. The sequence continues at coordinate 22,295,785 of OX387316.1, forward strand.
CCTGCAAAAGAGCTTACATCAGAGCGGATGACCAGCGCGTTGCACGGGGCGTCAAAACTACTAACGCATCCTACGGGCAGCCGTAGCTATTGGCGTCTGGCCAAAGCCATACAATCGAACTTCTGCCAACCCTCTCTGCCACCACTAAGATGTCCTGACGGAACTTCAGCTCACAAACCGCAAGAGAAGGTCGATCACCTGGCCAAACTCTTTGCGGCTAACTCCCGAATCGATAGTCATCGATTGCAGTCGCAATGCACAACTACCTATAATTTCTCACTGTGGCCATACAATGCCCGATTTTAAAATCAGGCAGTGTGATTTCCGTGCGGAGTTGCAGTCAATCGATGTCCGGAAAGCTAATGGCCCTGATGGCATCCCAGCAATAGTCCTAAAAATGTGTGCAGCGAAGTTATCCCCCATCTTAACGTGTCTTTACCGTCTCTCGCTTTCTTCAGATTGTGTGCCGGAATCTTGAAGAGAGTCCAATGTGCAACCGGTCCCCAAAAAAGGAGATCGGTCAGATCCATTGAATTACCGCCCCATAGCTGTAACTTCAGTTTTGTGCAAAGTCATGGAGCGCATTTTAAATAAACAACTTGTCCACTACCTAGAAGAACACTCTATAATTCATGATCGCCAAAAACTGGTTTCGGCCAAAACGGTCAACGGGTGATCTTCTAGCGTACGTTGCACATCTCTGAAGTGAGAATATTGACAAGCGTGGTGAGTCGGTGGCTATTAGCCTTGACATAGCCATTGAAGTGGCTTTTGATCGGGTCTGGCACAAAGCTCTTCTCTCCAAGCTCCCGGCATACGGTCTGCCTGCTCAGTGCTGTTTTATTGCTGTAGTTTTATTGCTTTGTGAGACTTTAACCCCTTTTTAAAAGCTTTATAAAACCACATTGGGCCGACACGCTGAACTATGGCCCAATCTTGGGGAGATTGGACCATAGTGCTAGTAGTGATATTGTTTATTTAGAAAGGCCTGAGTCTAGCTGTGAGATGTAAATAACAATTAAAATGATGATATAACCAAACTGAATCTTTATTTTACAGGGGATATACAAAAGAATCCATCTATGGATTACAAATCGAACTCATCGTGCAGTAGTCCGGGCAAACAAGACAAAAGCACCCTGGAACGAATGGACCGCGAGCGGGCGCACCCGGCGTTCGGCGCGCCCGTGCCCGTGCTGCCCGTGCGCAACAACCTGCGCTCCTCGCACTTCCCCCCCGCGGCGTCCCGCTTCCACTTCAGGAAGGGCCTATCATCCAGGTGCTCCTGGAAGTGCACCGCCATAGTGTTTATATTGCTCTTCGTACTACTATTAGCCATTGCTTCTTATATGTCAGGTAAGTTTAACATCATCAGGTTCAGATTTCAGTTTATATAATTTAATTTTAAGAAAACGTCAATGTAATATAAATCATACAAAAATATAGAGTTGCTATTTACCCTTTAAGTTGCCCTTTAACATGTAATACTTTGTCAATAACGTTGTTGGTTACAAATTTAGTATGGGTCTATGTTTTTAGCTGTAAAAGACATTTTTCATTCCAAATAAATAAAAATAAATAAATAAATGAAATTAATGTTTTTCGTTTTGTTCACAGCCTCATATTTCGTGAACTGGTCATATCAGACATCGAAAGCGTGTACAGTTCTTGTTGGTGAATCAACAGAAATGTTTTCGGCGTCTAAGGCGACGACGATCGAATCAAGTAACAAATCGCTAGCGCGACCGCACCAGAGCTCGTCTACCTCCGGCTCAGGTAAAAGTGGCGACCACTCCCGCCCACGTAGAAGTGTAGACGGGCATGCTTCTTCTTTATCACCTTCTGTTTCTTCTTTGGATACCTCCACTTCTGTAGATATGCATGAAATAATCACTACGCCTTCTGACAGCACTAATAGTTTAGTGCATGGTGTGAAGTCCGCCTCGTCAAGCGCTACTGGTGTCACTCAGCCAAACGAAGAGGATGGGGAGGGTGCTAACAGTGCTTTTGTGTCTATCAGTGCTAATAATAGTGGTGATCTTGTAGTAAATAACACTAAGCTTGAAACATCGTCCCATAATCATCAAATATTACTTGCGGAAAAAACCACTGTTAAAACTACAGCTTATGAGGATGTCACCGAACGAAAGAAAATTACTAATATAATTCCTCAAACTATGCCTACTGTCAAAGCAACTATTGATCAACCTCCAGAAATTGCCCACTTGCCGAGCGAATCTAAAAATGACAAAAGCATAGCATATGACCCTGAATCAATGCAAAACGATGCGACACATTCAATCTACTCTTATGGTATACAAAAACTTCAATATCTGAAACTGTTAACCAGATTCAACCAAGTCAATGATGATTTACACATTTCATTAAATGATTCAGCTGAAATGGACAACGATCTCAACAGATTGCACTACGACAGAGACAGTGGTTCACTTAATGCTAATAGAGGTTTGCCTAGTGCTGTCATTACTGCGCCAATAACGACCACATTAACACCAGTAACAAATATTTTGAACACAAAAGAAAATATTACATCATTTTTAACTACGAATTCAACGACTACGCACACCCAGCATGTTGTGTCGACTACACAACCCATACCGAGTGTTACTAATCCTTACATATCAATCAATAATGCAACTACAAATAAACCGTTCGAAATAACACAAGCCACAGATGAGGATGCCACTGTAAATAGTTCCACTGAAACAAAAACCCCTGATGTCATTTCTAACCCTAAACACGTGTTGATTAACCTAACAATATCAGCTGATGGTGCCAACAGCGCATCTTATACACCTCTATATTCGTTAACAGTGACAGTTCCTACAGCTAGTGGCGATAGTAACGAAATACCAACTGTCAAAATTACGCCTATGGATGCTGAGCCAACTGCTCCTACTAATTTCAACAACCCTGTGACGGTAGAGAGCATAACCAAAACGAAGCTGGTTAATACTGAAGAAGATTGGGGTGGAACATGTGAATGCTCTTGCCCAGTTTGTGAAGAAAGTAGTGGCGATGACGTTTACGGTGATTATTCTGAAAAGCCTGTCATTGAAGTAACTGATCGAATTTCTACTTATGACGACAACAGTGAAACTCCTTACTCTACAAAGGACTCTTTTTCTTTTGACCTATATAGTACGACCGAATCTTATTTTACAATAGATAACGACAGCGCAGCAGCCGAGGTCTCAGAATCGCCTTCCGATTTAGTGACGAATTCTAATATTGATGACTTCTACGTCGGTTACTCTGAAAAGCCTGTCATTGAAGTAACTGATCCAATTTCTACTTATGACGAAAACAGTGAAACTTCTTACTCTACACAGTATAAGGACAGCACAGCAACCGAGGTCTCAGAATCGCCTTCCGATTTAGTGACGAATTCTAATATTGAAACTATAATATATAGTTCAGCAGCTCCTGAATGTATATGCCCAAAGGTTAAACTACCGCCTATTTTAATCTTGGAAGGTGAGGTTGTTGGACTTAAATACAATCAAGATAACTTACTAACCATCATCCACCATCGATTAGGAATATAACGGGAACAAAAGACTATGTGTGACTAACAAACTAATTTTCATTTTCACAGCAACAGTATATTGGGTATCATAATGCTTATTGTTGACAAATGCACGTGCTTTAGAAATACTATATTATTATTGGGATTAGGCTTATTTTTGGGTTTGGATACTTGTATGTAGCGTAGATGGAGTTTGCCGTAGATAAGTAGATCGCATTATAAAAAATGTTTGTTGAACGTTGAAACAAAAAATATGTAATGGTAATTTTCACCACATTATCGCATGATTAATCTTTATTTAACATATATTTGAAGTTTAAATGAAATTATGACACTTAGTTTTGTGTTGTAGGTGCGCGAACATTCCCTGCGCAAACATTCCCGCCAGACGGGACAACGTTCATACAAATTAATCTAGGTGAAAAATTATCTAAAGAAATCCCTCCATATAGTTACTGGAACATGCAGTTCTACCAATCAGAAGCTTCGTATGTAAAATTCGACTACATGATCCCAAGAGGAGCGTCTATAGGTGTATACGCGAGAAGAAACGCGTTACCGACACATACGCAATACCACTTTTTAGAAGTCCTAAGTGGGTTCAAGGCGAGAACAACGAGAGCGTCACATGTAAGTAAAAAGCAAACAAATCAGTCAGAAGATTTTTTTTTTATATAAAGAAAAGTTCTTTAATATTTCTTCATTTTTAATTTACAGCCATCAGTGAAGAAGGAATTGACTCAATATATGGAGCAAGGTCATTGGTTTCTTTCTTTATACAATGACGATGGCGATCCTCAAGAAATTTCTTTTATAGCGATAATGGCTGAAGATATGACCCACAACTGCCCTAACGGATGCTCAGGAAAAGGAGAATGCCTCATGGGGCATTGCCAGTGCCAACCCGGCTTCGGTGGAGACGATTGCAGTGAAAGTAAGATTAACCAAATATAACAGTAAAAACGTAGAAAAAATATTCTGTTAGGAAATACTTAATGATAATTTCGTTTCCAGGTGTATGTCCTGTCCTGTGCAGTCAACGTGGCGAATACATCAACGGGGAATGCCAGTGCAACCCAGGCTGGAAAGGCAAAGAATGCTCCCTACGCCACGACGAATGCGAAGTTCCGGATTGTAATGGCCACGGGCACTGCGTAAACGGAAAGTGTTCTTGCGTCCGTGGTTACAAAGGCAAATTCTGCGAGGAGGTCGACTGCATCCATCCAACGTGTTCCGGCCACGGGTTCTGCATCGAAGGCGCTTGTGTTTGCAAGAAAGGCTGGAAAGGACTGGATTGCGCTACCATGGATAAGGACGCCCTTCAGTGCCTCCCGGACTGCTCTGGCCACGGAACCTTTGATGTAGACACGCAGACATGTTCTTGTCACGCTCGCTGGTCTGGCGAAGATTGCTCTAAAGGTAAACTTTTATTTCTGTATATAGTGTTTACAGCGAAGAATGTAATTAAAGACTCAGAATTAAATGTTATGTAACTTCTTTATTGCAGAAGTGTGCGATCTGGATTGTGGACCTCACGGTAGGTGCGTCGGTGAGGCTTGCGTATGCGATCCCGGCTGGACTGGTGAATTTTGCACTTCGAAACTGTGTGATGCGCGTTGCAGCGACCACGGACAGTGTAAAAATGGCACTTGTCTCTGTGTGTCCGGTTGGAACGGAAGACATTGTACTTTGGAAGGGTGTCCTCGAGGCTGCGCTGGCCACGGACAGTGCAGAGTCGCCAACGACGGCCACTGGGAGTGCAAGTGCTTCGACGGATGGGATGGCCCTGATTGCACAACACTAAAGGAGCAGATCTGTGACGACTCGAAGGATAACGACAAAGGTACGATATAGGATTTTTAAAAACAGAGCAAGTATACTTCAATTTTCGAAATTAGATTATTAGCTAATTGATTACTCTGTGATTTAGATGGACTAGTGGACTGTGAAGATCCAGAGTGCTGCCAAAGTCCCGCCTGCAAAGGAAGTCAGCTCTGTGTCTCCTCGCCAAAACCAACCGACATACTTCTCAGGAAGCAGCCTCCTGCGATCACCGCGTCCTTCTTTGAAAGGATGAAGTTCCTCATCGACGAAGGTAGTCTCCAGAACTACGCCAAACAGGAGACCTTCAACGAAAGGTGAGATTTGATGTTTGGTGTTACTCGTTAGATTGTAGACAAAACAATGTGTTTAAAGAATTTGGTGGCCCTTTATATGGCAGCTGATTCTTTTTATACTTGTACTGAAATGTTTAGAAATAAGGAAATAATAAAAAATATCTGTTATACTATAAGATATGCAATGTTGTGCCCCAGTCAATCCTGATGTTTTATTTACATTTAAGAGTGTTACACGTTGCTTTTCTTTCTTTTTCTTTACACGTCTATACGTCAATATTTATGTTTAAAATTTTTAAATGCCAAATTCTAACGAATCGATCGGCACTTGCATGTTATTCTATTTATATATCAACTAAACACTTATTTAGGAAATTCTAGTATATTGTAACATTACCTAATTCTCCTAGAGACTAACAATACTATTGTCAATAATGTTACTTACTTATTCTTTTGTCGTTTCTCTCGCCTCACTAACGCTGCGCAGTATGTTTTGGAATCACTTCAACACGAGGTAAGATTTGTGATACAAACGGTTGAGTGTTACACCTAGAACAGAATACTCATATATTTTATATACCAACATTATATACTTAATTGGCAACGTATTTTATGTATATTATATTGGTGTGTTGCATGCATTATCGTAACCTTTTGTTGTGTCCTGTGAACTTGTGTTATGCTTTTTATTTATTGATATTCATGTAATTGTAGTCCGGAATATATTTGTAATTAGTTTTGTAAGACCAGTTATATTGGTGAAGGTTTCATATTGTGTGGTTTCACAATGGATGTAGATAAGTATTAGATAATGAGATGCAATATGAAGTAGAACCAAATCACAATTCATACCATTAACAAACCCCATTAGTTTGATAGAAACCAATTTCTGAAATTTTAAAATTACCTACCTATTTAGGTAGGTAGTTGCAAATGAATTGACCTTTCTGAGCGAAAATTAAATCCTATTAGAGTAACCCTTTCGAATCTACTTTACGCAATTTTAATGGCAGAGTATAGGCTTACTGAATTCGAACCCTTTTTATTTTTGTGGTATTCTAAGAAACTTACGTACCTATATGCACTGAATTGAAATGTCCTCGACGCCAATTCAATATCAACCATTCAACCTCAAACAATATCTAATTCTAGATTAAGTAATCCAATCCAGCTGAAAAAATCCTGATATAAACCATTTCATGACTGTAGAATTTACATAGTTTACACCACCCGCATACGATGTGTATGATTAGTGTCCGTCGATTGTAAAAACAATTTTACGACATGTTTGAATTGAAAAGTTTTACTTAGAAGCATGTCACATTTAGCCCCTTTGAATAATTTTACTTACTTTTACCTGAGAGTCGGGCCTCGGCCACGAGCACGAGCGGGTTTCTAGTTCATTGCGCGTTATACTACGACAGTCTTAGTCAACGGTAATAGAAATAACGCAATGAAAGGAAATATCGCGTACAGCGCCGCAAGCCGCCTGTGGTCGTGGTAGAGCGGTGAGTAAGTATTAACTAGACAATCGTGTAAGACTTGCCCTGCCTTGCAGTCGCTCCGCGGTGATCAGAGGTCGCGTGGTGACGTCACTGGGGTCGGGTCTGGTCGGAGTGAGGGTATCCACATCCACGCCGCTGGAGGGATTCACCCTGACGAGGGAGGACGGCTGGTTCGACCTCCTTGTCAACGGCGGTGGCGCGGTCACCCTACACTTCGGGCGTGCGCCGTTCAAGCGTTCCTCGCAAGTTGTATTCGTACCTTGGAATGAGGTTAGTACGAAACGAACGAAAAACTTAGCCACATTTGGCTTCTATAAAGTGTGACGCCGCCAAGTCCTAGCGTCTAATTTTAACAATAACTAACACAGTAAAGGTTATCATACCAATAAATAATAACCGTTATTACCTTAGTAATCAAAGCTTTCACAGTTTTTTTGACAAAGAAATGTTAGCTAAGTACATTAAACAGTGCTATAAAATGTAGATAATAAAGTAAACAAAGTAAATGGTAATAAAACTGCCTCGCCATTGATACGAAATGCCATATTTATTTACATAATATTTTAAATCATAAATCGCTGTAGCACCTGACAGCGGGCTCGCGACGCACTTGATCCAGTCGTTAATAATCCGAACGACTTTGTTCGAACTTCGTGTGGGGCAATTAATTTTTTCGCTGCCCCGGAAACATGCGAACGGGCGATTAAAGCGGTATTATAAAAAATTTTAAGACTCAATTCTACAAAAATTTTAGGTGACTTTTTAAGAGTTCCGTTTCGAGGAAGTAGGTAATTGGGAATGTTGGCTTAGTCGCTATTTTTAAACTTTTTAATTAACATCGTAAGTACCAATACCTTTGAGAATATTTAAGTTGGCTTATGTTATGGAACATTTAAAAGTTTTGATAATTCGGATTAATGAGAAATGGTTACTAGGTAGAATATAATAAACCGTTGTTGTTGATGCGATGTACAGACAGACCCTCCCTGTGTGGTGCCGGGGATAAAGAATTGCAGCACCCCATCTCTTCCCGTGGGTGTCGTAAAACCCGACTAAGGGACCATTCCAGAGGATGGGCAGCAGCATCTCTCTGAGGTTACCCTCAACCTACTGCGATCGCCAACCCGCCTGCCAAGCGTGGCGATTACGGCAAATACCCCTCATATCCTTGGGGGAGGCCTTTGTCCAGCAGTGGACGTCGTTTGGCTGAGATGATGATGATGATGACAGACAGACGCTTGCCCATCAATCAACCTATCCAAAACCGACAAATTTATTAAATAAATGGTCAACCTTATGCCATATTCCATGTTTGAGGAGCTCGATGGCGCAGTGGTTAACGCGCCTGGTCTGCGAGTGCTGAGGTTAAGCAACTTTCGCAAAGGTCATCGGATAGGTGACCAAAAATATATCATCTCGAGCTCCTCCGTGCTTTGAAAGGCACGTAAAGCCGTTGGTCCCGGCTGTATTCCGCAATCCGCACTGGGCCCGCGTGGTGCACCAGAACGGGCCGTAAACCATGGTTTACGGCCCGTTCTGCCTATCCATCGATAGGGAAGGCTCGTGCCCCAGCAGTGTAGACATAAAAAAATGAGCTGATGATGACGCCATATTCGTAAAGTTTAAAGTCTAATGCGGTTAGATGACAGTATGTGGTAGTGTGATTGCAGGCTTTTTTTTTAGAAATGTTTTTTTGAGTGCTGTTTGCCACTGGGCATTTTCAGCTTCTCCAGGCTTTTTTGGGGGCGCCTAGAAACTTAAAGGGTTCCTCAAGCCGTGTGAAACGAAGCACCGTGAGAGGTGTCCTAAAGGGAACGGCATCACGCACTAGTGCGTTTCCCCGTGACCTACTAGATTCTCCGAGGGGCTCGGATCGGATCGGGGAGCATAATATGTGCAGGCGTGTGTACATCATGTATACACAGTTTGTTTTTAACTTCACTCCCTTCCGTTTCCATAAATAAATAAATAAATTTTTCCTATAGTCACACCAATTATCTAGCCCATGAGAAGCTTAGTAATGAAACTCGTTATATGGTTACTAGACAACGGATAAACATACTTAAAATACTTAAATACATACTTATACATAGAAAACATCCAGACCCGAGAAAATTTTGAAAAACAATAATTTCTAAATTGACCCGACCGGGGATCGAACCCGGGACCTCAGAGATGGCGACATCATGAAAACCGGTGTACAAACCACTCGACCAAGGAGGTCGTCAATAGTCCATAGATTGATTCACATTCAAATTTTCTTTATATTTTCACTAGCCTCTTACCACGGCTAGTGTATTAATTCCAAAGATTAACTCCAACATACAAAAACAGGTGATTGGCGTTGAATTGCTAGATGATGAGACATAGCTACATCATTGATGATGATCTCGCAGGTGGTGATAATTGATGAGGTGGTGATGACGACGTCTGAAGAGAAGGGCGGCTTCGGTCCTCCGCAGGCGTGCCTGGCGCACGACTACGACGCCATGAAGCCGGTGGTGCTGGCCACGTGGAAGCACGGCTTCCAGGGCGCCTGCCCGGACAAGAGCGCGATACTGGCCGAGTCACAGGTTGGTATAATGGTTCCTTTCTAGTCTAAGTACCTACTGAACTTGTGAGTAGGGAGTACCTACCTGAAGTACTTGCCAATGAGGATAGTCGACAGACAGATGGGTTCTGTGTGGGGACCATCAACTTAGAGTACCGAGTTGTTCGAGGGTCCCGAACTTTATTAATTATCATTGGTATACTTTAGACGGTATTCGCTTAAACATTAGCAATAATATAGGAGAGGGATTCTGAGGCTTGCTCAATCGCGAACTTGCAAGATCTTGAGTTGAGTCCTTCGTGCTTCAAAAGGCAGGTAAAGACATTATTCTGTAGTGCCGGTTGCCGTCGTGAGATTGCAGATGCTAAAACCCACCAACCCATTGAGCCAACGTGGTAAGTTACGGCCCAATCTACCAAAAGTCAAATAAATTTAAATAACCTATTCTACGAGGTAGATAAAGTAGGTCCATTACCAATGGTGGATCCAGGATATTTTTCTGGGAGGGGCACAAGGGGGGGGAGGGACAAAAAAATCAACAAAGTAGGTATCATACTTCAAGTTTATTTCTACAAATCAAGTATGTATGTATGGAAGGTTTATGAAAGTGTCAAAACAATAGAGCTCTCGGTTTGCTTCTAAGTATGAACTGTGATGGAGTCTTCACAGTACACTAAAATACCGTCTGGGGGGGGCACGTGCCTCCGTGCCCCCCTCCCCCTTAAATCCGCCCTTGTCCATTACGACTTGTTAGATTTGTTTGGTTTAGAAGTTTATAGTAAAGTCATTATTAAAAACTCTCACTTTTTCATGATTATTACAGGTGGTCCAAGAGAGCCTTCAGATCCCAGGAACCGGTCTAAACCTTGTCTACCACAGCTCCCGGGCGGCCGGCTACCTCTCCACCATCCAGCTCCAGTTGACCCCCGAGAAAGTGCCTCCTACATTGGCCCTCATCCATCTAAGAATCACCATTGAAGGCATACTCTTCGAGAAAACCTTCGAAGCTGACCCAGTTATTAAATTCACGTACCCGTGGAACCGATTAAACGTCTATAGGCAGAGGGTGTATGGAGTCACAACTGCTTTGGTCAAAGTCGGCTACCAGTACACGGATTGCAAGGATATCATCTGGAACGTGCAGACAACGAAGCTCAGTGGCCACGACATGAGCATATCGGACGTCGGTGGTTGGAACTTGGATATTCATCACAGATATAACTTCCATGAAGGTGAGCCTTTGAAATGAGCCATATTTTATTATATATTTTACAAAATATAAGATCTTCTCTGAAACTGTTATCATTATGAGTTCTAGGCTACAAATCGCGACATTTGACTATCTTTTTTAGGAATAGGATCATGACAAAAAACTGTATAATGAATTTCCAAAAAAAACGGAATAAGTACTCTTTTTGTTTTTTATCTTACCAGTTAACAACAGGATAGAGGCGCGCTCTAAATTCTCAGCTATTGTGGAACTGTTTATCTTATTTCAACAATGCTACTAACAATGTAGACAGATTTTAGTAAAGATGGTGGTAGCGACCCAGCTCCCAGCTACATATCCAGTAGCTAACGGAATCAAAACAAACTCAAACACACGCAAACGAAGTATTCGATTTGTTATGGTATTTTTATGTGCAATAATAAATACTAAATAAATGTTACTTATGCATTATTATGTGCGCAATTTGTACACAGTAGGTTTTGGCAATAATTGATATTCTATTCTGTTGGATTTAAACGCGACACAATTTGACAGCTGCTGTCACTCGAGTCTGACAGACAGCCTTCCCGTCTCTCTCCGTATTCTATGGTTCTCGTGTGCAGACGTGCCGTATAACACGTAGCAATAAATCTAAGTGAATCCTCAAAGTTATTTTGTTTTCTTCCACCGACTTATCATATTCTATTCCATCGTATAAATAAATGAACGTTTCACGGCCATTCCAGGCATCCTCCAAAAGGGTGACGGCACAAACATCTACCTGAAGCACAAGCCGCGCCTCATCATCACGGCCATGGGCGACGGGCGGCAGCGCGCGCTGGAGTGCGGCGGCGAGTGCGCCGGCGCGGCCGCGCGCCAGCGGCTGCTCGCGCCCGTCGCGCTGGCGGCCGCGCCCGGCGGGGCCATCTTTGTCGGGGACTTCAACCTCGTCAGGAAGATCGGCACTGACGGGACCGTGCGGACGGTGGTCAAACTGAAGTGAGTATTTTTTTTAATAACGAAGCGTTTAGCAGTTACTCGGGCCAGTCGCGCTGGCTGCTGCGCCTGATGGGGTCATCTTTAATATTAATATTTTAAAGGTAAGCACAGTGCCTCGATCTCGCCTGATGTTAAGTGATGATAAGGCCAATGATGGAAGCGCATTTCACCCGGAATCCTCATCTAGTGAGGCACTGGCTATCTTATCTCTAGCTGCCGCAACACAACAATGCTACAAACATTGATGTTATGGCGACATGTTTAGAGCCAGGCGGACAAATAAGCCCTACCACCAACCCCCGCTTGGGTTCGAACCCGGGACCGCTGTTTAAACCGGTGGTCTAAGCCATTAGACCACAGGTGTGGTTAAATCTTTGTAGGGAACTTCAACCTAGTCATGAAGATTGGCTCTGAGCGGACGGCGGTGGTCAAACTGAAGTGTCTAACGTGTCAATGGAATCTGGTGGAATGAGTCCGTGTCATGACGTGGATTCATTTCTAACACAAGCGTACTAACTATATAACAAGTGCTTTAGTAGTAGTAGTATTAATATTAATATAATATTTATATTAGTATTGATAAATGTATCATCATTATCTTCCCTCTTAAACAACAGCCTAATGAAGCGAAATTGCTTTTTTGATGATTTATTGCTTTTTACAACAACAATCGGGACCAACAGCTCCATTGACCGGTAACGGCACTGCCCTTGACTTAATCGCAAGTCGAACTCGCAGGCCGCTACGCCATCGATCTCCTCATTGTAAAACTAGCATAGTAAATGCAAAAACACAACACAACACAACGTAAGAAAAAAAAATTTAATAATGTCATTTTTAGTTTATACGAAACCTGAAAACTGTTTGTAATAGAATCGATTTCAACATTTCAAATAATATTTACAAAATCTCAAATAAAATACCCTACTAAAAACACAACAGGGAGAACACAAAAAGCTTGTAACTTCGTGAGTTTTGAAGATATTATTTTTTTGTACTGATTCTTTAAATAAAAATAATTGACGCGCGTTTCGATTTTCGTATAAACTAAAGATAAGTTTGTATAATGTATATACTTAACATAAACTAATATCTGTTTCCCCGCAGCGCCACCCGCGTGTCGTACCGCTACCACATGGCGCTGTCGCCGCTGGACGGCACGCTGTACATCTCCGACCCGGAGTCGCACCAGATCATCCGCGTGCGCGACACGCGCGACTACAGCGACCCCGAGCGCAACTGGGAGACCGTCGTCGGCTCCGGCGAGCGCTGCCTGCCCGGCGACGAGGCGCACTGCGGCGACGGCGCGTTGGCCCGCGACGCCAAGCTGGCCTACCCCAAGGGCGTCGCGGTCTCCATCGACAACGTGCTCTACTTCGCAGACGGCACCAACATCCGCATGGTGGACCGCGACGGGATTATCACCACGGTCATCGGCAATCACATGCATAGAGCGCACTGGAAACCGATCCCGTGCGAAGGCACGCTGAGCGTCGAGGAGGTTCACTTGAGATGGCCTACGGAACTCGCTATCAATCCTTTGGATAATAGTCTGCACATTATCGATGATCACATGATTCTGCAGATGGCCCCGGATGGAAGAGTGAAAGTTATAGCGGGCAGGCCGTTGCATTGCCCCTCGCCTTTGACCGGCTACGACATGGAGTTGGCTACGTACGCGACGCTCGTTATGCCGCAGAGCATCGCGTTCGGTGCCGCCGGGGACCTTTACGTGGCGGAGAGCGACTCGCAGCGAATCAACCGAGTGCGCCTCATCACGACCGATGGAAAGATTTCCCTCTACGCGGGCGCCGAATCTAAATGCAATTGCTTGGAGAGAGGTTGCGATTGTTTCGAAGCAGACCATTTCCTCGCGTCCAACTCCAAATTCAACACGATTTCAGCCGTCATCGTGAGCCCCGACGGCATCGTTCATATCGCGGATCAAGCGAACTACAGGATACGCTCGGTCATGGCGAGCATTCCGGACGCTAGTGGAGCGAGAGAATACGAAATATACTCGCCCGACACTCAAGAGATATACATCTTCAATAGATTTGGGCAGCATATTATGACGAAGAACATTCTAACCGGCGAAAATAATTATGTATTCACTTACACTGTGAACACTAGTAATGGTAAACTGAGTACGGTGACCGACGCCGCTGGCAATAAAGTCTTCCTCCTACGTGATTATTCTAGTCTAGTGAACTCGATAGAAAACACCAAAGGTCAGAAGTGCAGACTGAGAATGTCGAGGATGAAAATGCTTCAAGAACTGAGGACTCCTGATAATTTCAACGTAACTTTCGATTACCACGGTGCCACTGGTTTATTGAAAGCAAAATACGATAGCACTGGAAGAAGCTACATCTACAAATATGATGAGTTTGGTAGATTGACTTCTGCCGTAACACCGACTGGCCGAATTATCAATCTCACCTTCGATCTAAGCCTGAAAGGTGCCACAGTGCTTGTCAGCGAAAATAACCGGAAACCCGTCTCAATTCTGATAAAGGGATCGTCAGTAAGGACCAAAGTGGGAGAAGCAGAAAAGAAAACTATAATTTCGACCGATGGTAGCATATCATCAAGCATGCCTTGGGGTCACATAATTTCTACTGACACCGTTCCATACACAATCTTGTCTGAAATCGATCCCATTTTGGGAGAGAGCTACCCTGTACCAGCTAAACAGAGGACTGAAGTCGGAGGCGACCTCGCAAACCGTTTCGAATGGAGATACTTCTTACGAAGGCTGCTCTCAAACAAAGGAAAGACAAGCAAAGCCGTTGCGCAGATTGGCCGTAAATTAAGAGTGAACGGTGAAAATCTATTAACACTTGAATACGACAGGGACACTTCAACCGTAGCGGTGTTCATGGATGACAAAGTGGAGCTTCTAAACGTCACTTATGACAGAACAGCGAGACCGGTTAAGTGGGGCCCTAGAAGTGGCATCTTTGCTGAAGTGGAACTTGAATACGATAGGTTTAACAGACTAACGAGATGGAGCTGGGGAGATCTTAACGAAACTTATGTCTTCGATAGAGCAGGGAGATTGCACGAGATTCGATACGGAGACGGCTCCTCTTTGGCGTATTCATTCCGCGATATGTTCACGAGTCTGCCGTTGAAGGTCACAACTCCAAGAGGCAGCGACTACCTACTGGATTATGATGACTCAGGTGCCTTACAAAACCTGACAACACCACGCGGTCACATCCACACGTTCGCCCTCATGACATCCCTTGGCTACTTCAAGTACCAGTACTTCTCTCCAATGAATAGGCATCCATATGAAATACTGTACAACGATGACGGTCACATCTTAGCGAAGATATTCCCCCATCAATCTGGAAAAATATTGTACGTCTACGACAGTACTGGCAAACTGGAAACGATATTAGCTGGAGCGTCTGCTATAAGGTACGTGTACCATGAAAACACTCATCTTGTGAAGAACGTAGAAATCACAGACCCGGACTATGAACTGAAACAGGATTACAAGTACCATGCTGGCATATTGAAAGACGAGAAGATGAAGTTTAACTCCAAGAGTGGTCTCAACAACGCTCACTTCAAGTACCAATACGACGGCAATGCTCGGCTATCTACTATCGACGTTAACATTAACAGCAAGGAAATGCCACAATTGAGGCTGAAATATAACCAAAATCTCGGTAGCCTTGAGGGTGTAAGCGATTTAAGGATATTTAGAAATACTTTCAACCGTTCCGTCATGCAAGATACTAGCAAACAATATTTCACCATCACTGATTACGATGACTATGGTCGAATAAAATCTATATTAATAAACATTAAATCGTTTGATGTATTCCGACTAGAACTAGAATACGATGTAAGGAATCGAATCAAATCTAAGAAAATGATGATCGGAGACACTACCTCGAACGACCGAATCAGCTACAACTACGACGGGCACCTTATGGAAGTTGTGGGCTCTGAGGACGACTGGAAATACGTGTACGATGAGAACGGCAACGTCATTGGTGTCATAGAACACGGTGAGAAGCGTTATCTGGGCTACGACATTGGCGACAGGGTTGTACAATACGGTGACATTGAGTTCAGCAGCTACGACGGTCGAGGGTTCGTGATCAGACGTGCGGAACAAAAGTACAGATACAACTCACGCGGACAATTCGTGCACGCGTTCGAAAGAGACAAGTTCCAGACTTGGTACTATTATGACAACAGGAACCGGCTCGTTGCATGGAAAGATGACAAGAACAACGTTACCCAGTTCTTCTACACGAATCCTCAAACGCCCAACCTTATAACGCACATGCACTATCCGAAGGCGGAAAAGACTGTCCGATTCCTTTACGACCAAAGAGATTTTCTAACCTGTATCGAAACAGAAGAATCGCGATTCTATGTTGCCACAGATCATAATGGCTCCCCTCTGGCTGTGTTCGATGTAAATGGAGAAATTGTAAAGGAGATCAAACGAAGTCCGTTCGGCAAAATAGTCAAGGATACCAATCCTGGTTTCTTCATCCCGGTAGACTTCCACGGAGGCATATTCGATTATAACACCAACTTGATCTACTTGGACAACAGACTGTACGACCCCGTGGTAGGTCAATGGATGACGCCGAGTTGGGAACACCTCGCGACTAAATTGAGCCTACCGACTGACATCTTCATCTACAGGTTCAAGAATAACGACCCCATAAACATAAACCAGAACGTTCCGTTCATGACCAGCCTGGGCAGTTGGCTGCGACTGTACGGCTACGACCTGGACAAAATGATGGGATCTAAATACATTACCGATATGATCTTCCAACCGATGACATCGGTGACGGCGCCCCAGCTTGCGCCGGACTTCGGGGTGATGTCCGGACTACAATGCATAATCGAAAAGGTTAGTAAAGTAAATTCAAAGCGCGTGTAAATTCTTTTAACGAAAAGTAAAGGTAATATATTAGCAAAGCGCATGCATTCTTTGACCAATAAGTTTAAAAGGCTTCTGAGAGTTAACATTTAATTTTATTTTTATTTTTTAGGTGAATGATAAGCTATCGGACATAGACTTCGTGCCGACACCGCTGCTGAAGATGGAGCCGATGACGAGGAACCTGCTGCCGCGCGTGTCGTACAAGCGCGGCGTTTTCGGCGAGGGCGTGCTAATCTCGCGCGTGGACGGCAAGGCCTTCATCAGCGTCGCCGATGGCGCCAACAGCGTTGTGGAGGACGTCATCACGACCGTCTTCAACAACTCTTACTTCCTCGACGTCCACTTCAGTATTCACGACCAAGATGTGTTCTACTTCGTGAAAGACAACTCGCTGAAGATCAGAGACGACATGGAGGAGCTGAGACGGTTGTCCGGGAAATTCAACGTTTCCCAAGATGAAACGAACGATCAAGGATTAGAGGTAACTTCTTAATTTTTTTCAAATTTAAAAATAGATTATTCAAAAAGACGACAACTCTCGAAAGTCTGTTCAAAATCAAATGGTTCTTTTGTTCAAAAATAAGTGAACTCTGCGGATTATCGACGTGGTTTTCGGAGGAGAGTTTAATTTTTGGTTACATTTGAGTATTTTATTTTATATTGATGATTTTGTTCCAGGTGCGAGTGCACGCGGTCGGCAAAGGCTCAGCCCAAGCGGTAATAGTGCTGCGCTACGGCGTGGACCCGGCGCAGGAGCGGATCAAACTGCTCAAGCACGCGCACAAGCGAGCGGCGGCGCGCGCCTGGGAGCGAGAGAAAGCTCTCGTGGCGGCCGGCTGGGAGGGCCGCGGCGCCTGGACCGAGGAGGAGAAGGAGGAACTCATCTCGCACGGCATCGTGGACGGCTGGGCGGCGCGCGACGTGCACTCCGTCGCCAAGTACCCGCAGCTGGCCGACGACCCCGCCAACATTGTGTTCGTGCGCGACGGCCGGCGGAAACGCAGGAAGAGCGGCCGCGCCAGGCACCGCTCGTGACTCCGCGACCGAGCGACGCGCACACCCGCCGCGAACATTTAGTTCTTACACTTTTATAGGACTGAAATACTTTTGTCTGCCTCGGTCGATGGCTCGTCGGAGACTCGAGCTCCTGTGATCGGTGTAGTTCAGATAATAGTGAACTAAGAGATGGGACTGAAAGGTGTGATTAGGATTCGGAGGGACGAGATGAAACGTTTTTTTTTCTTCTTGTAGACCGTAGGTGCGGTTCTTCGATTTCCGTCGCTTTTCGTACTTAGGCGTATGATTTGTAACCCCCCGTAGTAGGTAAGCTTATTTTTGATACGTTGAACCCCTTCGTTGGACCGATTCGAATCTCACGTGACGACTCACGAGTTCGCGACAGGGTATATACCGAGTCATGAATCATAATGAACTGAGCATAATAATGGAACCAAAATACTCAATATGATCACAATTTATTTTACTCGTTTTATTGATATTATTTTACACAATATTTTTTACTATTTTACTCTATCCGTGTACGCATTTGCGTACTTACAATCACTACGTAGACTTGTATAATTTCACGAGACAATGTATTCCTATCACACTTTAGCCAAATATTTCGTTCTACCCTTTTAAATTTAGGTATTTGTAAATAATAATATTTTATTCTTGTAGTTGTTCCTTTTTAATGTTAGACCTAAGGTCTTTTTTACTTCGCAATATTATAACTATTTAAGCAATAATTTTATATATTTTTTATAATCCCCAGTAAGCGTCTGACTCTTCAAATTAATGGCCCCTTTGATTGTTCGCTCGCAACACTGCCGGAGCCATGTCGCATTAAATTTGCAGAGATCAGAAATGTTTCGGTTTCCTCTAGCCATACGTTTCGTTCGGAGCGACAGAGTTCTAAGTAGCGGTACACTAATCTCGTAACAGTAGCGCGGCCTCGTAAAGTAAATAGACAAATAAAATAACTAATTAAAACTACAGAAAACGTTAATACGTACATTCTGCATGTGTTGTGCAATAATCGAACAGTAGGATTTACAGTAACCGTTTAGTGCGCACCCCTCGCGGGCTTATCACACAGCGCATTTGTTTCGAGACTGAATTATTTTATATATTATTTCCCAACGTTGTCGACGTTAGCCATTGGTTCCTTCGAGTGATAAGTCGGCGAGCGGGTCACAATAAATTGTATTTAAAAAGGTAGTCTAAATAGTATATGTCCATATGTGTCTCATTTAAATTGTGGTGTCTATTCTGTGTTAGAGGTACTAATTTAATGCTAGTTGACTGAGTGGCTGGTGATATGAAGCGGATATTTTTTACAAAAAAAAAGTATATTGATGGGAAGAGTGGAGCTGTCCCGGGTCCGCCGCCGTTGGCCCACGCAATGGTGATATTTTTGCAAAATGTGACTAAACGAAGCAATACATTGTAATGTAATACGTCTTAATTCTTTATTTAGTAATAATAAGGTGTAATTTTATTTAAATTAATAATATAAATATCTATTGTGAATGTAGTTATTGATTTTGCGGTGATATAAACTAGAGCGGTATAGTTATCTTTTTTATAATGTATAAAGAATTCTAATTTGTAAATAGGTACTTAATGAGGATGTAATCTGTAAAAATATTGTACATATCTTTACGCTTCGATTATTTATAATGTAAACCGTTAAGAATCTTAGGAGTACGAAAAAAGTGTAATATATCAGACAGTTGTGAACGGCGAACGTTGTGTAGAATTTAATAACCCCGTCACAAAGTCCATCGCTCGGTTGCTTGGGAGTTAAAAGGTTTTCCTGATCTGGTACGCCGGCGTTACAATCTCGCGCGAGACAAGGCTAGGGCCGACACTACTGTATATGCATGTACGTATGTACAGACGCGTACACATCAACTTGTCCAAAACAGTCAAATTGCTTTGATAAACTTTCAACTATATACCTAAAACATAAGATTTAAAGTCTTTTGGGGAAATCTGATAGTATGTGGGTAGTCGGATGTACAGGTGTAAATACGTAAATCCATACTACAAACATCGAGGTATATCGGCCACGGTCAGTCTCTACCGAGTGTGTAGCGGCCCAGAGATTGGTCTTTTTAAACGCAGTACCATAGACCGCCGCACATCAGCAGACTTACCATAGACTTACTTCTAGATCCTTAGAGCTTATGATGCGGAACATCACAAACTGCATTTACATGTAGAAACAAATTCCTGTGAGCTGCATTTGATTTGTACTATTGTAGATACTGCGTTCGTTGGCTGTCAAACTCGGCGGGAATTATGTAGCCCGATTTAATTTTTTTTTTTCTTTTGTTTATTATTATTTAATGAAATCATTTACTTTAATGAAGTTTTTCAACAAGTATTTACTTTTAAAGGCAATAATTTATAGTTTATATAGTATCAGAATTTTTAATTACGGATTTTGTTCTATAAACGAAAACTCATTTTAAAAAGAACCTTAAGTCAAGTGCCATACGGTATGTTTTAGTTTGTACACTCAGGGGATATGTTACAAAAATCTTAGTATGAATCTTTGATGACTGATTTAAAGCGTAATGTGTATGGTCGCGATGCCTAGTCACGAGAAAAATTATGTAACCATTTTTTTATAGTTTGAACTCTATCTGCAATGACATTAGAGTCACAATTGGTACAAAATGTTTACATGACTGCACTCGTCACTGTTTTAAAGACAGCTATCAAAGATCCGTAGTACAGTTTTCGTAATACTCGTACTGTTATGTTGCCCCGAGTTTGAAGTGAGAACTGGATGTATAGATAGTTCCTGCCATACTCAGGTATTAGGGACGTGTGCGTGCTGTGAGAGGCGACGGAAGCATGTACAATAATAAATATAGAAAGTATTCTAATGGAATATGTAATAAAATATTAAAAACCATATCTATTCGTTTCTTTTTACCTTATTTTAAATCTGTAGTTTCTCAAAAAAGACAAAGATCAGACAAACAATACGAAGGATGATCTAAAATGAATAAAACATCCAAATAAAATTCAGTTGACGACCTCCATACCCGAGTGATGGCTTGCACGCCGGACTTTGGGCGGCACTAACTCTAGAGGTCCCGGGTTCTATTCCCGGTCGGGTCAATGTCGAAAACGATTTTTTCGATATTGTGTACGGTCTGGGTGGTTGAGGTACCGTCGCGTCGTTGTTTCTGATTTCAATAAAACAAGTGTTTTAGCTACTTACTTTGGGATCAGAACAATGGACTGTTGGAGCAATGAGCTTAAAGTGTCGAGCACTGAGCTTAAAGTGTCGAGCACTGAGCTTAAAGTGTCGAGCACTGAGCTTAAAGTGTTCGAGCACTGAGCTTAATGTGTCGAGCACTGAGCTTAAAGTGTCGAGCACTGAGCTTAAAGTGTCGAGCACTGAGCTTAAAGTGTCGAAAACTGGTGCCAATACCTTAGTACTAATTTGCAGAAAATTAAAAAACATATAGCATTATAAAAATAATTTAATTTTCAATATACATACTTTTAATAACAGTTATCTAGAATAGTATGCTATCAAAAAGTTGTAACGCAAACAAACTTCCGATTATTATGTCGACAATGCTTTGGTAATTTCAGAGTTAGTATTTTTAGTTAGCTGACAAAGGCCTAGTTTTATAAAAAATAGGAGATACTATAAAAATATGTTTTTATTTTTCGTGTTTTGTTAATGTTAAATAGCATTGATAAAAAAATACCTCATTAGGTTTCTCAATATATACAACATACTATTTAGTGCATAGTTACAACTAGTGATATGTCTCACGAACATTTAATATACATCTAAGGAAGTAACAGTCTATAGAATCAATCCAACCACATACACCAACAATATACATCAAAACGACTTCTTTAAATTACTATCCTAACAGTATACATCTACAATATATCTAACATACTGTTCAGCTAGCACAACGCGTACCTACGTAAATGCTTCGTAAATTTCGCGCCGTTTGCTCAAGCTTAAATTATTTTAATATAATAATTCTTAATTTTATTATACGTAAATCATAGCCTGGGTTTGTGATCGATCACCAACCCACATTTGGAAAGAATGGTGATTACGCCATTACCCATCAACTGTGGGACAGTTATAGGCTATTAAAAAAAAATGAGAATGACAACGATATCATGTTTTTTAACCCATTGACCGCCAGGCTTAATATAAACATTCTTTCCCCCAACGCCACACGTATTTTTTACTTGAACTATCGCTCTATTCTATAGTGATGTGTCACACTGTGCAAAACTTTAAATTAAACTTGAGTAAAACTTAAGTTTGGCAAAGTTTCTATAAATACTAAGATTAACAAAAAAAAACTAATCATGTAATAAGCAAGAATACATTAACAGAAAAGTTATTACACCTACCAATAAAAAATAATCTTTAAATTTGCTTTTTGAGTGTAAACTAAGAATCAAGAATTTGGCGTAACTAGTTGACGCTTTAAAGCGTCACTGGCGATCTCAACATGCATTTTAACAGATATTTCGCTTCGTTCGTAGTGATGTTAGCAAATTTATCGATGTAATAATATCATAAAGGTATACGTATTTCTGGTTTAGCGAATTAGATTTTTATAAACAAGAAGAGGTAAGTATTAATTAACGATATAAATCTTAATGCATAATAATTTACAGAAAACAGATTTACATCGTTACTTACATTAAATTACGTATCTGAATAAGTAGTTATTATTGTTGATTACTCGCAATTCCAGATCTTTTTTTCTCATGGTAGGTTCGAAAAAATGTAATACAAAGAGGCACTTTATAAATTTCACACCAAAATCGTGTTTCACGCCTATTGCGATACACACTACATGACTACACACTTTTTTATCGTAACTTTTTTGAATTTGGCAAATCCGGCATGTGTCGGGCTGCGTTTCCGAGTAATCGCATCGGGTTGTCTATATCTCGCACGGTAACTGGAAGAGTGCCATTATATCTGTACCCCTAACTCGATAGTAACAAATTTCTAAACAGTCATCTTCTGCAATAGTATTTTCATTTTGTAGGGTAAATTTATAAAAAAATATTTCATTCTCATCTTTAAATCCCAACATTATCAATAACAGTGCAAGCGCTTATGACGTCATAAGCGGACGCTTTAAGTC
Source organism: Eudonia lacustrata (assembly GCA_947562085.1). Taxonomy (NCBI): domain Eukaryota; kingdom Metazoa; phylum Arthropoda; class Insecta; order Lepidoptera; family Crambidae; genus Eudonia; species Eudonia lacustrata. Next base: position 22,318,805 of record OX387316.1, read on the forward strand.
GTCATTGGCGTACGTTGGACATAAAAATATGTCGTAAATAGTGAAGCTCAATTATGTTATCGATTCGAATCTTTTCTATTTATTTTATAAAGAAAATAGATAACACACAATAACGATTGAAAACTTACCTCTACCTTTGTCCATATTGGATTCAATGAACTATTATAAAATATATTTTTTAAATTATAAAATTAAAAAACACCGTTAAGTCTTACCGAATGCTGGTTACGTACTGTGCCCGTTAAAGTTTTTTATAGTTTCTGTTTCTAGATATTCTTTTTCAATGTACCTTCCTCATTATTTATTAATTTTATTATTTAGTGGGCAGTTACAAAACAACACTACGCGACGCATAAAGACGTCATAGGCGCCCAGTAATCTTCTATAATGGTCTAATTTTTAAGTCATTTAATTTTAATATTTAAGGAATTATTTCGATTATTTTTGCTGCTTTTTAAAATAAATATATTTTTTAGCACAATTGTGACATGCTATTGGATTAAAAATAAACTTAAATATACATACGAATGACAATAACTTTAATGGTAATCAAACACCACTTTTAGACGTCTAAAGACGTCATTGGCGTCACAGACAAGATTTTGAATGACGATTTAATGCGTCATTGGCGGTCAATGGGTTAATGTTCTGAAAGAATGAAAATAATAATTTAAAATATATGGTACAGCAATCTGCGTTACGTAAATTATGGAAATAAAACTTGCTTACTTTCTATTGCACATAGTCTTGATGGAGAAAAACCACACATATATGAAATATGGCTATAAAAATGTTTAACACAATCTTATTAAAAAGATAATAGGGCATGAACATGTTAAAAACAGCCACTGAAGTTCATACCATTACATCGATATAATTTAAAAAATCAGTCAATCAATTTAAAGTTACAGAATTAATAACTTAAAATTAGTAAAAACTTTCTTTAATATAAAATATTATGGCGCTATTACTTTATTAGGAACAATAATATGGTTATAATTTTTTAATAAATTATAATAACATAAAATTCGTTGAATAAGTGACGAGATTTCCTATACCTATATTGCATCCAAACTGTATACATATAATAATGCCCAAAACGCAATTCGTTGTTGACTAAAGTCAAAAACTAATCTCATTATTATTAAACTATTTTAAATATATTTATAAATAAACCCAATTATTTAATAATTTAAGTATGTAAGTTAACAAAATACAACTATATTCTATTATAATATTTTTGAGTATAGATTTTGAGCCAATTAAATATGTTTTTATTGATATAAAATTACTAAAAGTAAATTACTATTTTAACAGCAAATATTTTTGTTATTAAAAGCTTGCTGTCATAAAACCTATTTTTTATAAGAAAGTCGTCCTGAAACTACGACTTACATAATATTTAACCGACAGTGTAAATTTTATCAGACATTGCTACAGGCCAGGCGGTTTTTTTTAAACATTCTGCACACTCCATTTCACAAAAGAGGTTTGCCGATTAGTGCTATAATATTAAAACTTTGCCTAAAACAAAAAATGTTAAGTCGCTGACAGTTTAACCTTTTTACCGCCAACAACTTCTATAGAAGTTCGAGATTTTCGTGCCGCCCACGCCAGCACTTCTATAGAAGTTCTTCTTTGTACCTACTTTATTAAAATACATTTATACATTGGCGTACAGCGGGACATCGCGTGAAGGATAGTTGGGCGAATAAAAACAAATATTACGCCACGTGACATTGGGCGTTTTTTCATATTTTTTAAACAAAAGATAATGTTGACTAGTTAAGCACTAGACATTAATAGGGGGATAACAATCGTTGATAATTTGAGATCTTGTTTAAAGTCCGCATGGCAAGCTACCATAATTTCAGTCAATACCAAACCTGTCACCATGACAACAATGTTAGAAGCATTGCTGTTTACACTATAAGGGGCTTATTAATAAACAAAGTGTAAGCTTGGAGTAGTTACTCCATGTTTTGTCTCTTTTACTCTAATATGAAATGAAGTTTACATGACGGGAACGAAACACGGAGTAACTACTCAAAGCTTATACTTTGTTTATTAATACGGGGGTAAGTGTAAAAGCACACTATGCCGAATGTACGCGACTGAAGTTCGGCATGATTACACCTGCAATGCTATTTGAATTACTGACGACACATAATATCGAAATTACGTTACGTTATAGATAGCATATACAGCCTTTAACCTCTGAGGCCGAAAACGCCGAACTACGGTCGCGTAATTTCGGCATAGTATGTTCCTACACTAAGAGATAAGATAACCAGTTCCTCAGTATTCAAGGATTTTAGCTGAAGTGCATATCACAACTTCGGCCTTATCATAACTTACATAGTCTGAGCGCTTTCCAGTTGTGCTCCAAAATAATTAAAGTAACATATTTCTGGTTTATCTGGACTTGCCTTGCTTTGTAGTCTTGACCAGAATCTGACGACTATCATTATACCCATTACTTTGCTTGGCTATTCCGATTGAAAGGTACTAGAAGATAAAGCGTGACATTTTTTAGTGTCGCAAGCGTCTATAGGCTACGGTGGCTCATTCCATCGGTTGGGCGATAGGGTAAAGCCACCAAAGAGCACACACTATCAGAGAGTACGGAGCGATACTAATTCACAATATTATAATTATATCGATAAGTAACATTCGCGTGGCAGTTCACTAGGACTTACAAACTTCGAAGTTCGAAGGAAAATACAGAAATCTAAAGCCGTTATTTCAACTGAATCTAGGCGATGTGAAACGATTTTGATTTTAAGCCGCATTAATTCAGTTGAATAAACATTTATTTTTAATGTTGTCAATAGACAAGCATTTAAATAATAATTTAAATTCTGCTAAATAAATCTATCTTTTTCTGAAATTGGCATTCTGTCGGTTATCCAAATAAATAAATAAATATAAAGTTTTATTAAAATTAGCTTTTTTGTTTGAACAAATCGAAACTTAGATTAGATTAAAACAGTTTGTATGGCGTTTAGTATTTGCAAAGTAAATTTGTATGGTATTTGGCGTAGCGTACTCTTTGGCGGCTCTACCCTGCGCAACGTAACAGTAAGGTAAACAAATACAAATACTCATTGCCTCAATAGTCCTCGACTGGGCCAGTGACTCTATTCCTGAGGGCAGACCATTTGTCCAGCATGGCGCTGTCGACGTGGTCCACGGCCCACTGCTGGGATTCACTGGTGTGGTCGCAGCGCGCCGGGAACAGCTCGTGCGAATTGCGGTTGAAGTCGATGCACATGCTGCCGTCGCCGTGCTTGATCTGCTTGGTGTCCTGTCAATTGGGTAATCGACTGGTCAGTCCAATGGCTTAGATGAGCTGTTGTGGTCAGGATTTCATCATAAATTATCATATATTTAAGTTTTTGTTCTCTTTTGCCTATTTACATCTAATTTCATTGGTGCTATATGTTATAATTGTATATTGTGTATATTTGCGAGGGGGTCCTGGCGACCTGTATTTGCAGGTCTTTCTTACAAAACCTACTTCAGGCACCGGTCTCTCACAATGATAGGATACGGTGTCGGGGTTCAGTTTAAGAGTAAACCAAACCGAAGTTGCTGATGCTGTGAGTGCCGAAAACCGAGATGATAAATGATAACACAGTATACATGTGCTTGTCGCGGTCTTTATTCAACACTAAATTATAAAACATAATTATAGGTACAAATAACGTTGCTTTGTCTAAACTGGGTCAATAAATGAGTCGGTGAAGTTATTCGCTGATGTCGCATATTTCCCATACTATACTAACTGTACGTGTTTACTCGTACATACGGTATATCTTAATTTTATATCTTAAGCCTTTTGTAATTTATTATTGTGCAGAGAGATTAGCCGTATTTATTATTTTATTATTATTAGATTATTCACACGTCTAGATAGAGCATTAGCCAAAATGAGAACGCCGGATTTCTGTCAAGTCTGTAGCTACCTGCAAGATAGCTAGACTTAAAAAATGTGATGTCCTTTAGTCGCCACGCTAAAGTATATTTACATAATCTGAGGTCAATAGAGAAAAAACTTTTTACTCAATAGAAAATGTATGGGTACGGAAACTATGACGTCATGATAGAAAAAGGAAGCGGGCACCAAACAAAAAGTTCCTCAGAGCATTCTCCATTATACAGGCGATATTCAAAATTCAAATTCAAAATCATTTATTCAGTTTAGGCTACAAATAGCTCTTATGAACGTCATTATGCCATCGGTTCGTAAGTCTACTCTGGGCGGGAGTTCTTGTACTGAGAAGAACCGGCAAGAAACTCAGCAAGTGTCCAGCTCTTTTCTCCCTTACAGCAGCGTCAAAAAATATTGGAAAATGCCCTATCAGAAAAGGACACTTTCCATCACAAATAAAAACACAAAATATAAAGGACAATCACACATGTTAAAAAAAAATCAAAAGAGAAAATATAATAATATCTAAGTTTGCAAATATACATCAGTTACCAGTTAAAATTTTCACAATATCATATAGCACTAATAAAGACCAAAAATTGTCTAAAAAAGAAAAAAAAAGAAAATTAAACTATAGTCAATAATAATAAAAATAATAGTATGCAAGAGCAGACCAGCCTCCACAGGCGACACCCGTTCACGAGTATGACATACGAATCAATTGGTTAACCAATTATGTTACTGTACTCATGTAAGGATTGTAATCTGTTTGTGTACCTATAGAAATAAATAAATAAATAAATAAATCAGCCATCGCTTCACTCAACCATATCTTAGGGAATGTAACGACCCGACGCACATGCCACCACCGCAGAGACAATAAAGAGAGCATGCCACACTCAAGCTACTCTAAATAAAAACTAATGAAATGTTTAAGGGTGCGCCGTCCATAAGTGACAAGTGTCATATGTTTTATTTGAAATGTCGTCGTCCATATTTATTTGATGCCGCGCGGCCATACTAATTTTGTATGGGGAATTTAAGGTGCTTAATAAAAAATAATTATTTAAATAACCACTTGATGAATCGAAAATGTAGTCTAGCAATTTGTAGTTTATCCATTGATGATTGTTTAGACAAAATCAGAGGTACAATAATTTAGATAAACTATAAGAAATTTACTAAACGCCGCCACTTGTTTTCATGATTTATGGCCAACTTTAAATGATATTGTAGAAAAAACTATAGCGTGTTATGAATTTATGGTTCTGACAAATTGTAAACACGTTCCCTATGATACTAAATATATATTTTGTTCATTTAATACGATAGTATTTTGAATTATATCTACTTAACCGTAACTGCATTTTTGGCATTTTTTTGTCGGCGCACCCTTAACGTAACATAAATATTATTTTTACACACACACGATGTCACGTCGCTAGGCTAAGGGTTCTAACCGATCTGTGAGTTTGGGAACGTTGGCCAGTCGAATGGCGCGTCGCACAGTATGATATGAGACCGGATTTTGTGACACCCACTTTTTATTCCACAATCCGATAGTTCATACCAATACAAATACAAAAGTGAAATTCCCGAGTGTCAGATGTGTTTAGTTTTGAAAATATATTTTTTTGAAAAATGACATTTTTTTCCGGAAAATCCGAAAAAAATAATATCATTTCATGCGTAAATAAAGTCACCAAATCATTACAGTTAATAAATAGTACCGTCAAAAAGACACGTTTTAGAGCAATCAGCAAACTCATTGGATGTTTGGATTCAAAGATATTTAAATTTAATTATTTTTCGTTTTTATTTAATTACTTTAATACTCCGCCGTATTAGCACGAGATTTTTACACACGTGGTTGCATGATATCCTCTATACGCACCCTAAAAATATCACGTTATAATTCCATGGACTATTGTAGTTACAAGGTTTTTTAACTTTTGGTTAGGGTTGTCACTAACAAGTTCAAGGAAAACCCGGACCAACATTCTGTTTTACTGACATGGGGTTTTAGTAAATACCTAACGAGGGTGGACCGCTTCCCATGTCACTCGTAGTCTTTCATCGGAATCGAAATCACTGTAATAGTGATTAAAATGCGATAGACACTGCACGATATTAAAAGAAATACGACTATATTTAATAGACATAGATCTACTCGCGTTATTTATTTCATTTTGATGTGCAGTGTTTGCGTAACTTTTAAAAAACAATATCTACATAACGCTACTGCTTATAACTCTTAGCACTGTACAAAAACACTCGCATGCTAAAAAAATAACATTCACTTATTACCGGAAAAAAAAGAAATAATACAGAAATTCAATAAGTGCTAACCCTAGTACCGGAAATACCTTAAATATCATATTTAACTAATTACTCAGATAGTCCACGGTATTATCGCGAGATAATTTTAGGATGTATAGACGAACTATTACGCTAGTTTGTGTGTAAAAATGGCGTGATAATATGGCGGACTTTTCGAGAAAAAAAATATAAACCAGAATAAAATATATCTTAATAACTTCGAAACGAATGATCTAAGGAGAATGCTGATTACTTCAAACATGCATTTTTGATATCGACATTATTTTATCTAACAATATCCAAAGTTTTCTAATGGTTTTTCGATTTATTATTAATTATATGAAAATCAGAATAAAATTTTAACGATTTAAAAAAAATTATATCTTAAAAACTAGGTACAACTAACGCATGGGAGTTCTACCTCTGCATTTATATTCGTTTAGAATATCATATTTTAAGGTAAAAATAACATGTCACTAAATCGGGTCTCGTATCCATACTGTGCGTCGCTGCAAAGATTCCAAAGGGTCAAGCTGGCATTTAGGAGCCCCAGAACGTTTTAAAGAACTTTATTAAACATCCTTATTAAAATGCTAGTTGTCGCTCGCGAAGACTACACTATCCCACAGGAACCTGTTACCGAGATAAAAAATATCCTGCAAAGTGCAAAGTTTCATCCAAAGATCCAAGAATCCCCAGCCAATTTTTTTTTCGAATATCTTCCATGTACTTTCGACCGTCTTTAGCTTTATATGTATAGATAGACTAGCGGCCGCTCGCGGTTTCACCCGCGTGGTTTCCGTTCCCGTGGGAATATCAGGATAAAAAGTATCCTATGTGTTAATCCAGGTTATAAACTATCTGTATGCCGACTTTCATCCAAATCCATTCAGTTATTTTATGCGTGAAAGAGTAACAAACATCCATCCATACTTACAAATTTTCGCGTTTATAATATTACTAGATGAACCGGTGAACTTCGTATCACCTACTTGTATAGGTGAAAAATATGGTCAAAACTTAAACATTATCGGCTGGGGTGGGAAATTATTCTAAACATTTCTTGGTCCACATCCGAAAATATAACAATTGCTTTCAAATGACGTCGTTTGGCGCAACGCATATTGTACAGGAAAATTTCATGCCCACTTTCAAGGTAGTATACCATAATTATTGTTTTTGATAAATTATTAATTGTGGCAATTTTACTTTACCACCAACACAACATAATCTAGTAGATTCACGGCTGTATTTTTACGCTTTACAATATTGACAAATGGTTGTCATTTCCCCAATTGTTACGGCACAATAATCTATTTCCGGGTCGTAGTGGAATGCTACTCTTTCCAGGTTTACAGGAACACTGCGTCTGCGGAATCGCTCTATTTTATTGTGTCTTGCACTTGTGCTCGCTGTTGTTGTGTTTGCTGTGCCCGAACTCGTTCCATTCTAAGCCTATCTACTTCATTATTATTCACTGTGGAACGCAAATTATAATGAAGACAATACGTACTAGATTAGCACTTGGTTTAATACGAGAGAGTAAAGAAAAAGGCCAATAAAAATTAGAGTATACCTACCATGTGCATATCGTTTTTATAAAAGTTAACGCAGGTGATTAGGGGAAACTAAAAAAATTTTTTACTTATGTGAAATTTGAAGACCCAGGTTATATGACGGCAGGTGATTTTAGAAGACAAAAATGTAGAATTAAATCACCCAGGTGACATTACCTAGGTGATCATAGTAGATTAATCCATCCATCCATATGGAAGGCTCGTGCCCCAGCAGTGGGGACTTTATGAGCTGATGATGATGATGATGATGATGATTTTCTTTTTACTACAACTAACTGACACTTTTACACATTTTTATTTCTGAAACAGAAATGTTGTATTCCAACAAAACAGACCAAAGAGATCGGATCTCATACTACAGCTATGAAACATACTAAGAACATACACAATACACACTTATAAATATTTGACAACCAATGTTGCAAATAAACAGGCATTTATTTTTGTTAGAAATAAAACTTTGATTTGTATTATGGACGAATCGATTATCGAGATTCAATTTTGTTTGGTGGCATAATGGCCCCATCACTAGTTGTTCTTTTTTTTATACTCTTGTCTCTGGAAAGCAAATATGGCTGGCTGATAGGTTATCGTGTGTTGATAATTAAATAGTTTTGTGTAGTAATAAGGGCATTTGGAGCCGTATTATTCTACTTAAGTGGATTGTGCAAATTGTGTGTGTGTGTGTGCGTCGTAAACTAATTGTTTCGGGAAAACAATTAGCCGGGATGTCGGCCACACCGCGGCTGAAGTAACAGGTAATTTTCAGTGGGAAAGTGCACTTTGGGGTAGTTTGGGTGTGTTTAGGGAACCCTAGAAGACCCGGAGCCGGATTCGGGCCCCATCGGACCATATGGATCCCGTTCAGGACGGCGGGAGCGGCATGGAAATGTAAGTGGACTTTGTTAATTTTAAGGTAATTTTAAGGTGTATTTCTAAGCAATAGCATAGTGTGTGTTGCGGGTTTCCCCAACATTTTGGTAGCAGAGCGTGGTTAATACCGGACCTCTAGGTTAATCGGTGTAATTTTGTGTATTTTTTGTTAGTTCGTAATAGGTTAAGCTCATTTTGTGTAAAATCGCACTTCCGGGACAGGTGCGGTTAAATTGTAAGGTTGGTAGTACCGTTGTTTTGTTCGTTCATTCATTTGGGCTGGGACATTTCTCAGAACGTTAATTTAATTTAATTTCGTTCAATTGAAAGCATCGAGTCGATTCGGGATAATCGATTCCGTGTTTTCATTGACTCGTTTTAATTTTGTGTTTAGGTTTATTTAGTTTAAATTATTTATAATGACAGCGTCACGGCAGGAGTTGGCTCAGCAGCTCCGGTGGTTCACCGGGCTGCTTGCATTAGTAGATCGGCCTAACCGGGAGGACGCCTTGGAGACGCGTTCGAGGGAAATGCAGGCTCGTTTCTTGTTGGCCGAGCGGTCGGTAACCGCCCTATTGTCAACCGACCCGGTCGGGGAGAAGGAGCTGGCCCTCCACGCCCAATATGTCAAGGATCTGGAGCACATCCAAGACATCTACGACGAGGTCCTTCAGCGGGTGAAGGACATCGAGCGACTGCGGGAGGGGAAGCCTGTTGCGCGCCCCGCTTCGCTCCACACCCCTGGACCCAGCGCCATGGGAAGATTGGGTGCCCTGGAGGTCCCGCATTTCACCGGATGTATGCGGGACTGGGCTGGATTCCGGAACATGTTTTTGGCCTTGGTGGATACTCGGAAGGATTTCACCAAGGCCGAAAAGCTGGCATATCTCCGTTCCATCCTAGACGGAGAACCCAGACAGCTCGTACAGCATCTGGAGCTGCAGGATGCGAGCTACGACACCGCCATGCAGCTGCTGGAGAAGCGGTACGAGAAGCCGCGTCTTCAGGCGGACGCGCACGTGACCCATCTGCTGGGATTGCCGAGGGTCAACCATAGGGCTCAGCTGAGGGCGCAGCTGATCACCCCGCTCACCGTGTCCTTAAACGGGTTAAGGACGCTCGGACTGCCCGTCGACCAGTGGTCCTTCCTTCTTCTGCACATCGTTCTGGCCAAGTTGTCGCAGGAGATGAGGGACAAGTTCGAGCGGAATCGACTGGTCCACAAGGATCTCGGCAGCGTTCTGCCCTCGATAGGGGAACTTCTGGAGTTCCTGGAAGAGGAGGCTGGCCTGCTGGAAAACCAGCTAGCCTCCCAGGAGGCTCCGACAAGTGCGCCGGCCCGCACTTCCGGAGTCTACGGTGCCCAGCCACCACGCAACCCAGGGAAGGGTCGCGGCAGGCTGGTGGCTGCGGCCGCCATCAACCCCGGTTCTGGATGCCGGGTTTGCGGACAGCAGCACTTAGAACAGCTATGTCCAGCAATTCTCAGGCTGCCCACACAAGAGCGCCGAAACCTCGTTCGGACACGAGGATTGTGTTATGCCTGCCTGGGAGGACATAGGTATAATGAGTGTCCCCAGGCGAGGCCTTGCGATGTGTGCGGCGGACCGCACCATCGCTTACTGTGCACCCGTAGTGCTGAGGGCTCAGCACCGGTTCGGGAGAGGGGATCTCCCACGGGTGGCGGTTTGGGGCCGGGGTCAACTCCGCCTCCGGAAAGACGGAGTCCGCCACGGCCGCCACACTACAACCCCTCGTACACCCCGGCTCAGGTGAGTTGGGGACCGCCGGAGCGGAGCCGGGTTCTGGCTACAACCCGGCACCCGGCGCGACCAACACCTGGAGTTGGTGCCTCTAAAGGCCACTGGGTACAGGGAGCCCCACCTCCGGACCCAACACCCGGATACTCGTACGCGTATCCTCCGCCGCCGTTGCCGGAACAACAACGACATGAGAACCGTCAACAGTTCTCACCGGTACTGCACGAGTACCCGAGGTTGGAATACCACCCACCCTATCACCGGTATGGTAGGGCACCTGGATACGCACCACCCCGGATGGTGGCCTGCACGCGTCCGACTTACTGGCCGAGTCATCACGGTTCGACAGGGTCGGCTGCTGGCTCTGACGCGTGACTAGCCTGTGGTCGGGCTACGTCGGAACCGAGGACGGTTCTTTTGCCCATCGCGCAGGTACGCGTTTGGGGACCTAGGGGGGACTTCGTCCGGATACGAGCCCTCCTAGACACTGGGGCACAGGGCTGCTTAATTACTACGAGGGTAGCGAGGCGCCTACGTCTGGAGTGCGCGCCTCCCTCAGCTCCGATTCGGGGAGTCGGAGATACTGAAGTGGGGGGTCTGTCCGGTCAGACCCACATTTCCTTCTCTCCTGTGCATTCCGCTTCGATACGGATTGCGGCGGCCGCGATCGTACTCGACAATCTGCTGGGTTGGCATCCACCGACAGACATTCCGCGGGACGCAATGCCTGACACATCAGGTCTCATGCTGGCAGACCCTCATTTCGAGGAGCCGGCTCCGGTGGACCTCATATTGGGAGCGGATGTACTGGGCTGGATCCTTTTAGGGCCTCAGCGGAGTCTGGGCCGCTCTTCGCTATACCTACCATCTTTGGACACGTTTTAATGGGACCGGTTTTCGACCAGGAGACGCGGGATGTCTCACCTGTCGTCGCTACTACCTCCATCGCTAGGACGATGCAAAAATTCTGGGAACTGGAAGAGCCTCCCATGGTCTCCCGTCTGGATCCGGAGCATGTGGAGTGCGAAACCTTTTATAAGGATCACACACGCCGGATGGCGTCGGGTAGGATCGAAACTCGACTGCCCTTTATCGACTGTCCCCCTCTCTTGGGAAAATCGAGGGCGTTGGCAGAGAAACGACTCTTGTCCATGGAGCGTCGTATGTCTCGCGATCCGGTACTTCGGGAAAAGTATATCGAGTTCATGCGAGAATACGAGGCCTTGGGGCATATGTCGCGGGCGACTGTCGACTGGACAACGACAGATCATTTTTTCTTGCCTCACCACGCGGTGTTGAAGGCATCATCTGGAAAACTACGGACTGTTTTTGACGGATCGGCACCGTCGTCGACTGGAGTTTCATTGAACCAATGTCTCCATTCTGGTCCGAAGTTACATCGGGACATTGTCGACATCATTTTAAATTTCCGAAGACACCAGGTGGTGATCGGTGCGGACATCCGGATGATGTTCCGCCAAACAGTAATACATCCATCGGACAGGAGGTTTCAGTTAATACTCTGGAGGGAACGTTCGGAGGATCCCATCACCGTCTACGAGCTCAACACCAACACGTACGGCCTGAAGTCGAGTCCCTTCATTGCCATCCGGTCACTGCTGGAACTGGCGGAGCAGGAACGGGCTCGCTTTCCCCGGGCAGCCGCTGTACTGACACGTGACGTGTTCGTAGATGATATCTGCACAGGGGCAGCCTCTCTGGAGGAGGCGCTCATCATCAGGAATGAACTTATCGGACTCCTCGCGGCTGGTGGTTATGAGTTGAGAAAATGGTTATCCAACGAGCCACAGCTTCTGGTTGGGATTCCGGAAGATCACCAACAGAATCCTCAGCTATTCGAGGACGCAGGAGACCCGAACTCTATCGCCGTTTTGGGAATTAAATATCAGCCGGTTCACGATATTTTCACATTCCGGGTAGAACTGGAAACTACAAGAGTTTGGTCGAAAAGGACGGTCCTTTCCACCATCGCTCGGATGTTTGATCCAAATGGATGGATCAGCCCGTGCATTTTTATGGCGAAGTGTTTATTGCAAACACTGTGGACACTCGGAGTCTCGTGGGATGAGCCACTGGTAGGGCTCTCACTCGACACTTGGCTCGCTCTGATCTCTACGATCGAGGCGATCAATCAGGTGGCGTTGCCGCGGCGGATCTTGCCGCGGGGCAAATACAGGGCAAGCCTACATGGCTTCTGCGATGCGTCAGAACGAGGGTATGCCGCAGTGGTGTATCTGCGAACGGTGGACTCGAAGGGTCGAGTCGCCGTCTCCTTGCTTCTGGCTAAAAGCAAGGTGGCTCCCCTCAAAACTAGGCTGACAATCCCGAAGCTGGAGCTTTGCGGGGCGCATCTATTGGCCAAACTGTTGTGCCACGTGCACAAGGAACTGACGTCTACGGTGGACATCCGGAATGTCTACGCCTGGTCTGACAGTCAGGTAGCTCTGGCATGGCTACGCGGGGCACCCCACGTATTGGAAACGTTTGTGGCCAATCGGGTATCTCAGGTACAGAACTCGGGCATCGAAATTTGTTGGAGGCACGTTCCCGGCCCCTGGAATCCTGCCGATTGTGCCTCTCGGGGCTGCACCGCGCCGGAATTGGTGCAGCATGCCCTCTGGTGGGGTCCAGAGTGGTTAAAGGAGGGTGAGTCATCATGGCCGGTCACCATGATCGATGGCTCTCTAGGGATGCTCCCTGGAGTAAAAGTTTTGGTGACAACAAACGAGTCAAGGCCAGATCCGAATTGGTTGACGGCTCGATACAGCAAACTGGACAAATTGCTAGGAGTAACTTGCTGGATCCGGAGATTTCTACATAACTGCCACCATCCAGACAAGAGGCAGTTATCACCCGTGGCGGGTGCTGAGGAACGCAGGAGTTCACTGTTGGCCCTGATACGGCTGGTTCAAGCTGACCGGTTCGAGGACGAACTGAAGATTTTGCGCGTCGGTCGCGCAAAGCTCAAGGGAGCGATCTCTCGGCTCAACCCATTTCTGGATGCGGATGGACTGTTACGCGTTGGAGGTCGCCTCAAAAATGCCGACCTGCCCTTCGGTAGCCGTCATCCTCTGCTACTCCCCAAAGGAGGACCTTTGGTAGAACTGGTGGTCTCGGATAGACACCTGAAAAACGCTCACGCGGGGTGTAATGCGTTACTGGCGATATTACAGAGGGAGTTCTGGATTTTGTCCTCTCGGAGAGTGGTTCGCAGCGTGTTATTTAAGTGTGTGGCTTGTTATCGGGTGAAGGCCTCCACTATGCAGCCACAGATGGGGGATCTCCCTTCTGACCGGGTTTGTCAGACTACTAGGCCGTTCGACGGGGTCGGTACGGATTTTGCTGGACCGTTTCTGGTGAAAACCACAGCCTATCGTAACACTAGGGTCACGAAAGCATACCTGTGCGTTTTTGTCTGCCTGGCCACTAAGGCCGTCCACCTGGAAGTGGTTTCGGCTCTGTCTACGGAAGCCTTTGTCGCCACGCTGGATCGTTTTGTTTCGCGACGGGGTTTACCTTCTCTCATTCGGTCCGACAACGGTACCAACTACAGAGGCACTGCCAACTACTTAAAAGATGTGAACGATTTTCTGGATAAAAATTGTAATAGCATAAGTCAAGCTCTCGCACAGCGGGGAATCACATGGCGATTTAGTGTGCCAGCCTGTCCCCACTGGGGCGGGATATTTGAAGCCGCGGTAAAATCGGCAAAAACCCACTTGCGCCGGGTAGTCGGGGAAACTACCCTCACGTATGAGGAACTTACAACGGTGTTTTGTAAGGTTGAGGCGGTTCTCAACTCGCGTCCGCTTTGTCCACTCTCCTCTGACGCAAATGACATGGAAGTCCTGACCCCTGGTCATTTTTTGGTCGGTCAGCCACTCACTGCCCTGCCTGAGTATCCCTGGAAGGATGAACGCAGACACCGGATGTCTCGTTTTCAAATGATACAACAAATGAGTCAGGACTTGTGGCGTCGTTGGTCACTGGAGTATCTGCATTTATTGCAGCAGCGTGTAAAGTGGACAGACCGGACGTCGCCCCCTTCGGAGGGGGATCTGGTTTTATTAAAAGAGGCTAATTTGCCATCGTTATTTTGGAGACGAGGTTGCATTTTAAAGTTAATCTGGGGCGCGGACGGGACTCCGCGTGTGGCGCAAGTGTTGGTTGATGGATCGGTGCTAAATCGCGCAGTCGCGACCTTAGCTCGATTACCGGTTGACTAGTTTAAGATTTCAGGCTAGAAAGCGGTACGTCCGCTTTGGGTGGCGGGATGTTGCAAATAAACAGGCATTTATTTTTGTTAGAAATAAAACTTTGATTTGTATTATGGACGAATCGATTATCGAGATTCAATTTTGTTTGGTGGCATAATGGCCCCATCACTAGTTGTTCTTTTTTTTATACTCTTGTCTCTGGAAAGCAAATATGGCTGGCTGATAGGTTATCGTGTGTTGATAATTAAATAGTTTTGTGTAGTAATAAGGGCATTTGGAGCCGTATTATTCTACTTAAGTGGATTGTGCAAATTGTGTGTGTGTGTGTGCGTCGTAAACTAATTGTTTCGGGAAAACAATTAGCCGGGATGTCGGCCACACCGCGGCTGAAGTAACAGGTAATTTTCAGTGGGAAAGTGCACTTTGGGGTAGTTTGGGTGTGTTTAGGGAACCCTAGAAGACCCGGAGCCGGATTCGGGCCCCATCGGACCATATGGATCCCGTTCAGGACGGCGGGAGCGGCATGGAAATGTAAGTGGACTTTGTTAATTTTAAGGTAATTTTAAGGTGTATTTCTAAGCAATAGCATAGTGTGTGTTGCGGGTTTCCCCAACAACCAACCAAGTGACAAAAGACATCAAATGTTTCACAGCTAGGAACATTTTGTTGTACGTACCGCTTCGACAGTTTCTATGACAACGAAATAAACAAATAATTTTGTATTGGAAAATTAAATTGTCGTTTTTAGTATTTTCCGTTACTCATTATTTATGTTTCTCACCGCCTTCCTTCCTTGAACCTCCACAAATATTTCAAAATCAAAATTAGCCAAATCGGTCCAGGCATTCTCGCGTTTTAGCCCGACTAACGGACAGCAATTAATTTTGATATACAGGGTCTAACAAAATCAATAAGCGAACGTTTAAGGGCGGTATCTATACATCATTCTGAATACAATGACAAAAAATGGGCTCCAGTTTTATAGTGATTTTTCAAAGTTGTGTTATCTAACAAACTAAATCAATTAAAATAATGCACATCATGAAACATGCTGTATCTTTACTAACACGCACGCAGCAAGATAGTATACAGATACACGCACACAATTGAAAAACCATTCTATCTTTGTGTGCGTGCAATACAGCTGTACGGGTTTGGAAAGGGTGTATTTTTTGGTGAATTATGATAATGTTTTGTTAATTATCTCGGTAACGAGCCTATAGTTTTCGACCAAATTTGGTGAGCATGCTCAGTGTGATGTATAGATGCTTCCCTTAACCTTTTCACCGCCCAACTATCCTGCACGCGATGTCCCGCTGTACGCCAACGTATAAATGTATTTTAACAAAGTAGGTACAAAGAAGAACTTCTATAGAAGTGCTGGCGTGGACGGCACGAAAATCTCGAACTTCTATAGAAGTTGTTGTCGGTAAAAAGGTTAAACGTTCGCTTATTGATATTGTTAGACCGTATATATAGATAGTAGGATAAAGAGCGGGTGACCTGGAGGTACCGCCACAGCTGGTTGCCGCCGCCCAGGTGGCAGCTGTACAGCACCACGGGGCGGCGCGCGCGCGCGTCCGGCAGGTCCCAGCACATGTTGCGCTCCTTGCTCCTGCGCACGTCACACATTCTACAACACCTTCTTTTTCAAAGCATTACTAATGTGCTATAGCTTTATACGTTAAGTGCCTTACGAATAAACAAACAATAAGGACCGAATAGTTATTCCGTGTTTGTCTCTTTTACTCTAATTTGAAATGACACGACAGGAACAAAACACACTATTCGGAAATTACGCTCAACAAACTATCTGAATGAAATAATTTAGCATTAATATGAAGTAATTTAGCATTTTTACGCTACCTAATGAACACCTGACATGTTATGGTTTAGTTAAATAAGATGTTACGGCCACTTTTAACTATAACGCCATATTTAACTAAACCATAACATGTGAGGTGTTCATTAGGTAGCGTAAAAATGCTAAATTACTGCATTCAAATAGTTTGTTGAGCATAATATGATTTTCTATCTCTAATTACTAGATATATTTTTTTTTCATTGTGGCGCTAGTGTGCAGCGTAAACGCTCTTAAGCCGTTTGTGTCCATCATCCGTCTCATAAAAGGACTGTGGTTGTGGACTCACGGTTTTGGGGTTTACTCCAATTAAACTCCGTTCTTCGGTAAACGGGTGTAATACACGAAACGGCAAACAAACAATAAGGCAAAGCGATAAGCGATTCACAAAGCAAAAATCTATTTAGCATCAGCTGTTGTCGGTAGTGTTAACAAGTTCCGGGCTAACTGACTGTCAGCGCTCGGCAGCGTTCATCGGTCGGGCGTCCTCGTTAGTATCGGCTACACACAACCTCCACAAGCGGCACCCGTTCGCGAGTATGACATATGCATCAGCCATCGCTACACTCAACCATATCTTAGGAAACGTAACGACCCGACGCACGTCGTTACCTGATGTCCTTGTGCCAGGAGAAGATGAACTCTTGTTCCTCATCGCCTGTATTAACGCAGGGCCGCAGGCGCAGCTTGTCCATCTGCTTGCCGTGCATAGCATCGACGCACAGCTCGGGCGCCATCACTGGCTTGATCTGGGGATACAAGGTGAATTTTTGATCTGTAACATCTTTCCGATCGCCTTCTATACATACAATTTGTGGGAGTGATTTCGTAGAAAACGAACGGAAGTAGGGTCGTAACAGTGTGGTCGGCTCGCCTTCTATATATACAATAATTTGTGGGAGTGATTTTGGAGAAATGTGATCGTAACAGTGTGATAGGATAACAATCCCGCTATACACTACTTTAAAGTTTATACTGACACCCCCTACCAACCTTCCGGTTACAAAGTAGGTGTCAGAATAACCTTGCGCAAGCACAAGGGACCATCTACGTCAGGTCATAACGCCAGATCAGAACACGCCGGTACGCATCCTTCATCCAGTACTTTTAAGACTAGTGTCTCAAGCTAGTCGCCCCGTGGACACATATAATCCACTACCTAATATCCAGATAGGTCACCGGAGCTGTAAGCTCGCTCACTTCTCGTTGCACTAAGAGCACAACTCGCAGTGTACCACTGCTTGGGCCGTCAGCTCTAAAGCCAACTACCAAATGTCCTCTTTGGTGGCGGAGTTGTAAGCACACTCACTTCTCGGTACCCATCCAGGCACCTGATCAGTTCCAAATTCCTACGCGGCTGATTAAACCGGAGGCCTTTGCATCTAGCGGGCACCTCTACTAGTTCTCCAGACTAGTGCCGGAGATGTTGGAGTAACTACTCAGTGAAAACCATCGGGCACCACACCAACTAAGGGTAACTCACGTACCCCGCAGATCTTTTCGCTTCAGGCCCCCACCGGACTGCTACTAAGACCCGCTCGCCATGCACGAAATGGAAGCCTGGCCAGACCAACCAGGCAGACGAACAATCCCACTTCTATAGCTAACCACATGCCACCACGAGTCCAACCCATGTCCGGGGCCTGCCGGAGACGCCCGCGAAGGCATAACCGGCAGGGGCCTAGGATCCGGAACTCCCGTGTTACCCTTGAAAAGACAGCCGGACCTGTAGTTCCAGCTGCCATACCCTACCTATCAGGGTCAGTAGATAGGATAACAGTGTGACATGTGTCTTCTAATGAGTATTTACTGCATTTTCTTTATGATTTGAATAAAAAATGTGCGGAGAAGCGCGCAAGCGCGCGCCATTTTGTAAATTTATAATCGATAATAAAAACAAGACATTATTAATAAACGAGTATGTGACATATTGTGTCATCATTTTGATATGTCAAATGTCTTCTAATGAGTATTTACTGCATTTTCTTTAAGGTTCGTAAAAAATATACGTCATTGTTAATTCTATATTCTATTTTCCATTGTAATATTGATTTCAAAAGGTGAGATGTCAAATGTTACACAATATCATAAGCGACTACTGTAAGGCTCGTTATTTTTTTATTTTGTTCATGTTTTATATTTATTTTTTGTATGAAACCCTGCTTTCTTATTTTATTTTAAAAAATTGTATTTTGCCGTTCTTAAATTATGGTGTCCGTTTTGTTTCTAATTTTCTTAAGCGACATAATTATCAAAAGGAATACCTTTTGATACCTTTTGATCCCTACTTTGTAAAACAATAGTTTTACAAAGTAGGGATCTGTAGTTAGGATGTCATTGTGGACTAGCCGCATAAAACCTACCACAATGTTATATTAATTTAATTACTAATTCTTAAGTAAACATACGTTAGCTAAAATTACGGTATCGAAGTTTAATTGTTGAAACTCGCAACAAGAACAGGATAAGTAAATGTAGTGTTTAAAACTTTAAATGTAAATAGGAAAGATGTGGGTTTGCTTAATAAGATATTGCTTATTAGCTGAACCAGCATCGGCATCCGCAAAACTCATTTACAATTTTGTTATAAATAGTCTGAAGTTGTAGAAGCATTTAAGATTAGTATAAGATGGAGCTAACATGGTCAATTTATTAGACCAAAGTTTCTAAACCAAATAATGAGAAAAAAAATAAAACAGGATAAGTATACAATGTAATGACTTTAGATTTCATGTTCATAAATAAATAAAAAACACTAAACCACATAGCATCAAAGAAAAACACAATAATAATAAAAAAGCTAAATCTCTAAATTATTTAAAAAAAAACCACTTAAAATCTATTCATTAAACTAAAAATAAATTACACAGGAAAAAAACTATAATCATGTATATGTCATGTAAAAGATTTACTTTTTATTTTTAAGTGCTAATTGCTGCACTGAAGCTAAATTAAATATTTATAAAATACTTATTAAAATAATAATAAATGTCTTTTATAAATATTTATCATGTATATCTATTAAATTGCCTCATCTAATTGTTGCCGTTCTTAGTAAGCAACTTTGTAAGCATTTTGTGGATCGAGCGGTGGAAGGGGCGTTCGCAACAGTTATAAGATCGCCGGGGTCATCTAGGACGTATTTCGAACGTCTAAATATGTACCGTCTTATTGGGAGAAGGCTTTCAACGTTATAGTTTGCGGGTACCTCTATCCGATGGGCTCTTGACGGTATTGATATTTAACCTTTTCACCGCCCAACTATTCTGCACGCGATGTCCCGCTGTACGCCAAAGTATAAATGTATTTTAATAACGTAGGTACAAAGAAGAACTTCTATAGAAGTGCTGGCGTGGACGGCACGAAAATCTCGAACTTCTATAGAAGTTGTTGGCGGTAAAAAGGTTAAATGTTTACAATATAAAAACAAGTTTACTTACACGACCTGACGCGAATGGAGTCGGCTCTACAGGGGGATACTTGAAAGTGAGGTCGAATGCCACCTGAAAGGAAGTAGATAATCATTATCCTAAAAACATCTTAGGCTTTACCACATGAACAATACACAAGGGAAGATCGAACCGCAGCCTACTAAGCGGGCCCAAAACGAGCTGCTGGGTTTTAACGATTGTAAGAACAGTAAACGTTGGGTTCATTACAAAGCACGAAGAAGTACGTTTTGCGTACTTTTGCCGCTTTGCCAGCGAGGATTCACTCTTGTACATACTGAAAAATATTTTAAAGTGCCTCGGTGGTTTAGAGGTCACATAATTAAAATAACAAATTATTATAAAGGCCTGTATTATTTATGATAATTATTGTGTTCGCACGATGGCTGGCTAAAGCTGGACCAGAGTTAGCCGAGGTTCGTGCTCAGTAACGTGCACTTGGAGAGGGCTATGTCCAGCAGTGGACTGATATAGGCTAATGATGATGATGATGATTGGATATACAAGGTGGCCGGAAGATTGACGTCCAAAAGAAAAAATTAGGTATCTCGTGTCGTGGGGTATCCGAATCACCCCCATGTATGTTCCGCGATTTTTCACGGTTTTCGAGTTATGAATTTTTTTCTAAATTTTTGAGAATTTTCGAGCGATCAACTTAAAAAATTTCTAGAAAAAAAAGTAGAAGACTTTTTTGTATTTTTTTTTTGCAACGAAATCTTCATAAGTTGTACTTTTATGCATAAAACAATTAGCTTCGTAACTTTGATGAAAATTTGGAAATGCAGGTCTCAAGAATAAAAAATATGATTATTGAATTATGACTAGAACATTAAGATTAAAATTAAAAATCTAAACAGATGACTGCATGGTTTTTTAGTGATCCTAAAACATGCGACATACTCTCAGCTTTCATAATCATTAAAAAAAAGTAGTACTTAATGAGCTACTTTTCCTAGAATCGGCCTTCAAAGACAGCCACGTGGTATTTTTTTTAAATAATCCATGTGATTAAAACAAAAAGTCTTGCTATTTTATGGTTCCTAATGTTAAATTGGTTTGTTAACTAACCAAAAATGCCTAAAAAATTTACATTTTGTTTAATTTTAGTTTTAAATTTTATCAATTCTGCGCGTTACATTCTTGCGAATCATGGGTTGTAAAAGTGAACGCGATTATTTTACCTGCAATAACAATAGGTCGACCGCGAGGATAGAGACGGAATAATTGCCATCTCTCTCACTCTCAGTAGCGCGGGCGACAACCCAAGCCAACGCCAAAATGTTATCTCAGTCGTACTCACTTTGTGTTTACTGCTACTCGTGTCGCCATCGCTCACCCCAAATTTGCTTGCCCTACTTTTTTGACTACTTTGCTCGTTTACTGGACTGTTTTGCCTTCTGATTTGGACTTTGTGTACTTGGAAGTGAAAGAGATGAGTTACACATTAAGTGAATATGCAGAAATGCATTATTTTTATGGAGTTGCACAAGGCAACGGCCGTGAAGCAGCGCGATTGTATCGCGAACAACTTCAATGACGTGGTGGGCCGCTACCTGCACATTATCCCGACCATCGTGTTTTTATTAACACGCACAACACGTTGATGGCAGGCCACATTCCTGGTCAACGCGGTGGTCGTGAAGGAATCTCTCGAGTCGATCCAGATCGCAGAGAAAGAGTGCTCGAAGAAGTTCAGCGAAATCCGTCCACGAGTACGAGAAGAATGGCTCGTGCTCTGGGCATCCCAAGAACGTCTATTCAAGCCATACTTCACGATGAAGGATATCACCCTTTCCATATCCGACGAGTTCAAGCTTTGCTACCTGCAGACTACCCATTGCGCGTTGAATTTTGCCAAACCATGTTACGAAAACAGCAAGAAGATCCTGGATATTTCGATAAAGTTTTGTGGACCGATGAGTCACGATTTGAGCGATTTGGAATATTCAATATTCATAATTACCACTCGTGGGCAATCGAGAATCCACACGAAACGAGAGATTCATCTTTTCAACACCGGTTTAGTGTTAACATGTGGTCGGGTATCCTCAACGGCGAACTTATTGGCCCGTTTGAATTGCCATCCAGACTTAATGGAGAAATTTACAAAAACTTTTTAGAAAATGAACTACCATTGCTGCTGCTAGATGTGAATCTTCAGCTTCGACGCACCATGGTTTTTCAAAATGATGGCGCCCCGTGTCACTACGCAACGCAAGTCCGAAACCACTTAAATGAAACTTACCCCAACAGATGGATCGGACGCAGCGGACCAATCAGATGGCCTCCACGCTCACCTGACCTTAACCCAATCGACTTCTTTGTGTGGGGCTATTACAAGGAAATCGCTTACGCCCGAAAATGTTCGAGTGAACAAGAACTTAGAGAAAAGATTACAGAAGCCGAACGTGTTGTGAGAGAGAATAGGGAAGCTTATAGACGATTAAAAGGCAATTTTTTACGAAGGTGTAGAATGTGCATTGCTGCTGGAGGTGGCCACTTTGAAAACCTTTTGTGAATTTAAAAAATAAATTTTCTTTCTGATTACCATCTCTGATTTATTGACAAAACCACCTCTTACTTAAAACGTTTGTTAACTAATCTCTTAAGAATTTTTAGTTATCAGCAAATTGACAACCTTAAAATTAAAAACTCAAAATGTTATCTAATCTTAGCTTTTTTGCGGCAATTTTTGGTTAGTCAACAAACCAATTTAACATTAGGAACCATAAAATAGCAAGACTTTTTGTTTTAATCACATGGATTATTTAAAAAAAATACCACGTGGCTGTCTTTGAAGGCCGATTCTAGGAAAAGTAGCTCATTAAGTACTACTTTTTTTTAATGATTATGAAAGCTGAGAGTATGTCGCATGTTTTAGGATCACTAAAAAACCATGCAGTCATCTGTTTAGATTTTTAATTTTAATCTTAATGTTGGCCACCTTGTATATTATAATTATACACAAATTTTGTTGCAAACAAATAACAATTTGGAAAGTTCTTAGCGATATTTGCATAAAATTACATTTATATCAATATTTATAAATATCTTGCTCTATAGCTTGCTCATTTCTCTACTAAGTAATAGTAGTTAGTGAAATATCGGTGGGTTGCAATTGGAAGCGCACCTGACCCAGATTGTCAAAGGCTGTTCGAATTCCGCTCGATTTTAGAGTTCCGCAACTCAAAAGGAAAAAACCGAAACCCTTATAGAATCACTTTGTTGTCCGTCTGTTCGTCGGTCTGTCTGTCAAAACCCTTTATCTCGGGAATGCGTGTAGGTATCGAGTTGAAATTAAAACCATATACTCAGGTCTGCGGCCCCTTGAAGCTGTGAAAAAATCATGTGTCATGAGGGGTATCGTATGAAAGGGCTTCATTTGCACAAGCTTAAACACATTTTAAATTATTTTTATGATGTATAGTTTTCGATATCCATAAATTTGTACGGAACCCTAGGTGGGCGAGTCCGACTCGCACTTCTCCGGTTTTTTTTTAAATTTTATCTTACGCATAAGACCATCGCACCTAACGTTAAATGTGATGATAAGGCCGAAGGTGGAAGCGCACTTTACCAGGAACCCAACTACTAAGGCTATCTTATCTCTAGCTGCCGGAACACAACAATGCTACAAACATTGATATTTTGGCGACATATTTAGATAAGATGGTGGTAGCTAGCCAGGCGGACAAACAAGCCCTATCACCAACCAAACCGAGTACACAAACATGTACCCTGGGAATCGAACCCGCGACCTCTGAGTCCAAGCCGGTGGTCTTAATCACTAGACCATAAATTTATTAAAAGTAGAATATAAGGCAAAATGTACAGCGACATAAAAGAGGCCACCAACACTAAAAATAGTGTGAAATAGTTATAGAAATAAACTGTAAGTAAATGAACATAATAAGAATATCGTAAGAAAATTTATTAGTCACAAGTAAACCTTTGTAAAAAAGAAAGTTTTTGAAAGATGATGAATGGCTGTGAAGTATGAAGTATGAAAGTGCGAGAGGAATAAATGCGAGAAATAGTATGAAAGAGAATAGAAATACAAAAGTCTCCGATAATGTTGGAGGAGCATAGAAAAAAAAAATCACTAGACCACAGAGGCGGTTAAAAATCGGCACGGACCTGCGTGATGAACCAGCGAAAGGACTTGCAGTGCAGCCTCTCCCTGAGCGCGCGCTGCGGCGAGATGTCGCCGGGGTCGATGGCGCGATAGTGCGGCCGCCGCGAGTACAGGTGCTCCGCGTACTCGTCCATCCACACCTCGGCCACGCGACGGTAGTTCTGGCGATTCATTCAATACAATACAAGTAAAAATCAAATTAATGAAAATTTATTTATTAAGTTTCACACAGTAAGTAAGTATAACACTGCCCCACTGCTGGGCAAAGGCCTCCATCATTGAAATCAAGTCATCCCTACAATTGATGGGTATTGGCTTAATCACCACGCTTGCCAAATGCGGGTTGGTGAACACAAACCCGGGCTATGCATCGAAAAATCTGAAACACACTTTGCCCGACCTGGGTATTGAACCCGGGACCTTCGGGTATCGGGCCGAGCGCATTGCCACTCGGCCACCGAGGCGTTGCTGTAATACATTGAATAAAATAAAATTAAAAAACACAGAAAAGGTATCCACTTCGCATTTGTCAGTGTCCCCTGACGCTGATCTTCCGTGTGGCAAGCTACTACTAATACAGGGTTCTTAAGAACCTCAACAAAGCAGAAATATACGCATAGGGTCTTACAAATAAACAAATAATAAGGTCGGAATAGTTATTCTGTGTTTTGTCTCTTTTACTCCAATTTGAAATGACGTTTTCATGACAGGAACAAAACACGGAATAACTATCGCACCTAATTCTTTGTTTATATGTAAGGAGCTTAATGTACACACGCCTGCAGATCACACTACCAGAAATTGTCAATTTTCTTCAATAGACTTTGAACTGTATGTCTTGGGCATATGGTTGAAAATGTATTGAAGAAATTTAACATTTTTGGAATATTCGATGTGCACGCGTCTGTACATCATAAAATAGAGCTGAAATAATTGCTATAGTCTAATCATTAATTCACTGGAGTAATCTGACGTTTACGGTGTTCCCAGTTTCTGATGAACATAAAAGAAAAAAGAAAATAGTGTTCTCATTCATTCATTCATTCTCATTAAATCAAATCACATTACTCATTTTATTTACTTTATTAAGAAATCCCCTAGGCCAGTTTTGTATAAATGATATAAAAATATTAGCATTGGTACCTTTAAAGGCCAATAAATGATAACTTTGAAAAGGCGAATTACTCGAATTATATAAAATTAAACAAAAATGCAATGGATATATTTTTATTCGTCGTCGTCAGACATAGAGAAGAGTCGTTCATGAATGAATCCTTCAATTGGACTAGTCCACTTAGCAAGTATATCATTTAGTTCACACTTCACTGAAGAAGAGTAAAGCGAACAGATAGATTCCGAACAGCGCGTGCGAAAACGAGACAGTTGCACCGGTCGGAGTCGGAGTTTGCCCGCACTCAATTTGACGTCTTACGGTATGAAACATTATTATTTTTACGGCTTATTTTTACTTGATTATTAGTTGGTGGCGTAATTTGTTTACGTTTAGAAATTGATTTTGTTGTCAATTATTCAAGTCTGCGTCAAAATAACGGTATAAGCGCGATCCGTGCTGCATGCGACAATAACATTATTTAGTTTCAATAATTGTACTGTTTGACGATGCTTTTAAAAGTAATTGTAAATAGTTGATGTTTTAGTTGTCGTAAAAGTAACCCATGTGAAAATTCACTCGGAGACAGAGAAGGTGCTATGTGAGAAAGTGAAAAAAAATGGTTTTAGAACGGGTTAGAGTGATTTTTCATTTTGGAACGGGACCGAGTGATTGTTGACGTAAAACGGTACGATATTGGAATATCTCCATTTCAATGTTATTAATTTATAGTATTCTGTTTTGTCTTAATTGTTATGCAGTAAATGGTACTCCTACACAGTGGTTAAATCTGTATTTTTCATTCAAAAAGATGAATGATGTAATAATTGTAATAATTAAAATACTTCCAAAATTTTCGAATATTAATAGCTCCCAAAGCAAAACAAACACTGACAACTAAACTGTCAGGTGAAATTTCTCAGTACAAAAAGACATTCATATATATAATTAAGTACCTTTTTATAATAAACGTTCCTACTCCGACTCTGTGTCAGTGATCTGAATGACAATGAACGAAACGCATCACTAGTACAATAAACGTGGCAACATAATTTTACAATGTGACATTAGCATCTGTCAGTTTACTCCAGTGAATTAATGATTAGACTTTAGGAAACCATTTTAATTTGATGTTATTATAATACAGCTGTATTTTTGTGGCACGCAATGTAATGTGCGCAAAGACTGTGCCACGGGTGTGAAAGAGACGGGTGATAGGCGGGTAAAGTAAGCTGATAATACGTATATGCATATAAGTGAGTACATGAATATATTTTTTGCGAAAATCTAAAGAAAAAGGCCAGGTGCTTCCCAGGTATGCCCAATACCAAAAAATCATCGTAATAAGGCAATGAACAGAGGCTTTCGTTTTCGTTAAGGGTCTAATTTGTACCAAATATAGGGTAAGAATGCTGGTGAAGTTGGCAAACTCGTGTAATAGAATATTATTTGATAGTTAAAAGAATAGGAAATAACCGATTATAAATGCAAAACAAAAGATAAGTAAACAATATCTTACTAATATTATAAACGCGAAAGTTTGTAAGTATGGATGGATGTTTGTTACTCTTTCACGTAAAAACTACTGAATGGATTTAGATGAAATTCGGCATACAGATAGTTTATAACCTGGATTAACACATAGGATAGTTTTTATCCCGATATTCCCACGGGAACGGGAGCCACGCGGCTGAAACCGCGAGCGGCCGCTAGTAACAAATATAACCGTAGAGTGGGGGTCACGTAGAGCTAACATACGGGCTCTTCATGAATCTATGGCGAATCTTTGGAGGAGCTCGATGGCGCAGTAGTTAACGCGCCCGGTCTGCGATTGCTAATGTTAAGCACCTTTCGCAAAGTCCGGCCCGCGTGGTGGTCTAAGTAGAAAGTAGAAAGCTCGTGCCCCAGCAGTAGAGACATCAAACTGAGCTGGTGATGTAATGATGAATCTATATCAAACACCAGACTCAACACAGTCACAGTCAGAGGGGTGAATCTACCATACATTGAGTATTTACAAAAATTTCATATACGGCAGCGTCATCTTCTGTAGGAGGAACCTCAAGTTACTAACTGGTTATCCATATAATGTCACTAGATGGCGATAGTATAGATAGCATTTTAAATTAATAGGTAACTATATCCTAAAATTAGCTAACATTACTTTACCTTACATCTGGCTAACTTTTCCTTCAAAATTCAAATTCAATCACAGTATATTATATCAGAGCTAAGAGACATCTTTGAAGCACCATGCAGCAAAGGTATAAACAATTACAGCGCCATCTATGAACAGAAGCAGAACTAATGGATGTCATTTTTAGTAATTTTCTAGTAACTTTCTTATAACCACCACTTTCGTCACCTAATCAATGAGCCCATTATCCGAGCGGCTGCGACGACGCATCATGCTTTAAAGTAGTGACAGAGAAATCCTAGCTTTGATCCTTCGGCAAAAACTATTAATAACTTTTAGATTTATAAGGTCATTTATAAGTTTTTAATGTTTTATATCAATCTTACAATTAATATTATACACAACGAAAACATACACATATTTACTTACTAGTTTTTAGTAAATATATATTTTTTTTAGCGCCATCTATCGGGAAGAAGCGTATACGCACACAAACGTCTACTACCGCCATCTATTGCACAGGGAACCTAGTTTCCCATATTTTTATTTTTGACATAGCCAAGGCATTTGATCGGGTCTGGCACAAAGCTCTTCTCTCCAAGCTCCCGGCATACGGTCTACCTGCACAGTTCTGCAACTGGGTCGCTGGCTTCCTGCACGAGCGTAGAATTCCTGTCCTGTCTGATAAATGCGCTACGCGGCTCATGTCAGTGAACGCTGGTGTCCCTCAGGGTTCCGTTCTGTCACCCACGTTGTTTCTTCTGCATATCAATGATACGCTTCCACTTGGAAATATTCATTGCTATGCAGATGATAGTACAGTGCACGGTGGGTATAACGGTCACCCTGCGGCTGGGCGAGTCGAGACTGAAGAGAAACGAGTGAATCTTGTCATTGAGCTCAATCGGGTATTGGACCTCATATCTAATTGGGGCTCCAATAATCTTGTTGAGTTCAATGCCAAGAAAACACAGGTATGTGCGTTTACGGCCAAAAATTCACCATTCCTTCCCCTTCCAACTTTTCAGGGCACATCACTAAGCCTGCAGAGCAATATCAACATGCTCTGTATGACGATTCGCTGTGATCTGAATCAAAAGGACTACATCGAAGCCGTGATCAAAACAGCCTCACGAAAACTCGGTGTCCTGAACAGAGTGCGGCGATTCTTTACGCCTGACCAGTTGTGTCTTTTGTACAAGACTCAGGTACGGTCTTGCGTAGAGTATTGCTCGCACATCTCGGACGGTTCCGCAAAGTACCTTCTCGATACGCATTATCGGCAATGCAGAGGTCACTAATACTCTCGAACCCCTGCAATTGCGTAAAGATGTTGCGTCACTCAGCGTTTTATATCGCTTGTACCACGGCGAGTGCTTTGAAGAACTGTTTGACCTTATCCCACCTTCTCCCTTCCTCCATAGGAGTACACGTGCTGCTCTCCGGAGTCATCGCTTTACTGTCACACATATCCCATCGCGCACAAAGAAATTTGGTGACTCGTTTCTTTGTCGCACCTCCAAAAGATGGAATAGTCTACCAGCATACGTTTTCCCTCCTTCCTATGATATCATCATCATCATCTCAGCCAAAAGACGTCCACTGCTGGACAAAGGCCTCCCCCAAAGATATGAGGGGTATTTGCCGTAATCGCCACGCTTGGCAGGCGGGTTGGCGATCGCAGTAGGTTGAGGGTAACCTCAGAGATGCTGCTGCCC
This sequence comes from Eudonia lacustrata, assembly GCA_947562085.1. Lineage (NCBI taxonomy): Eukaryota > Metazoa > Arthropoda > Insecta > Lepidoptera > Crambidae > Eudonia > Eudonia lacustrata. The sequence goes on from OX387316.1 coordinate 22,347,917, forward strand.
ATTCTCTGGAATGCTCCCTTAGTCGGCTTTTACGACACCCACGGGAAGATATGGGGTCCTTCAAACGAGGCGTGAAGAAGCACCTTGTGGGCCGGCAGAGTGAGGTTGACTGATGCCGCGTTGTTTTCACGCTGCACCAGTTGTCTTCGCGTCTGGACTCCATTTCCACTTAACATCAGGTGGTATAGAGTCATTTGCCGTGCTAAGTATAAAAAAAAATAAAAAATAAAAAAATTCTGAAAGGCACATCTATACCCAATAATATACATAGTCTATGGTCAATCTTTAAAAGTAAGTATCAAAGTAATATCGCTAACCTTGCCGACGAAGTCCCCGTGTCCGGGGTTGGGGAAGGGCGCGAACTTGCGGTAGATGTGGCCCACGCGCGAGCACGGCGCGTCTAGCATGCGCCCGCCGCACTGCCAGATCTGCGCGCGGGAAACCCTCACTGAACTTACATTAACCCTCTTACTACAGAACAGTGTTTAAAGTTAAACAATAGCTAAATACGTGTTTCAAATATTATGTCTCTGTCTAAAAGTATTAGCTAAAAAGTGATAGCACCTGTTTTAAGCATTCTCTATGTTCCAGTTAAGAACATAAAAACAAATAATTGATAATTAAGATATACTTTATTGCTAAAATCTATAACTATTGATGATAATGATAACTGATAAATGAATGCACCCGATCGCGACGATAATTGAATATGTACTAATTTAAAGAAAGAAAGAAAGAAGAAGAAAGAAATACATTTTGTTGGCACACTGTTGCACAACAAAAAATAATTACATTTACAAAAAAATAAAATAAAAAATATATATACACTCGGCGTCAAAAAAATCGCACCTCTTAGAAAATCACTTTCAAATGTCATTTACTCTTGATATGCACATGCAGTCGCATTAATTATGATTTTATTTACAAGGTTACTTAATTAACTTAATAAAAAACATTACTTTTCATTATCAAATAAAACCTAATGCAACAAATAAAGTGTCACAAAAATTCGATGCAAATTTTGCTACCCGTGAGAGTTGCTAGTTGCGCTTCCTTTGTGGGTATAAAACGGTCAACACGGGTTCAATGTGGGTCATTCGCTATTCAACCGTTGAAGAGGACACACGCACAGATTTTGATGGATACCACAGCTGATAAAGCCGCTCAAGTGGTTGCACTACTGCAATCAGGGGTGCGGCAGTGTGATGTCGCCCGGCAACTGAACCTGAGCCGTTATTCCGTTCGAAGAGTGTACCAGCGCTTCATAGAGACCGGTGGCTATATCCGCAGACACGGTTCGGGTAGACGTCGCTGCACTTCGGAAAGAGACGACCGGTTCGTTGTGTCGAACTCTTTGAGAAATCGTTTCTCCAACGCTGTTGAGTTGCAACAGCAGCTCCAGGCAGTTCGCAGACGCACCGTAAGCGTATCTACGGTTAGAAGAAGATTGAAGGAGAAGAAGATAGCGGCCCACAGAGCTGCTACGGGTCCAAAATTGACTGCAGCGCATCGGCGAGCCCGCTTGCAGTTTGCTCGTGACCACGTCGATTGGACCCTTGAGCAGTGGAGAGCTGTTCTCTTCTCAGACGAGACGCGAGTGTGTCTTTTCTGCAACGACCGACGGAGAAGAGTATACCGGAGGCAGGGTGAACGTTTCGCCCAAGCCTGCATCCAGGAGACGGTGGAATATGGTGGCGGATCCTGCATGTTCTGGGGCGGTATGTCTGCTGCCGGCAAAACCGACCTTGTCTGCGTCTCCCGGACTGGAGGTGCTCGCGGACAAGGGTCGCTGACTGCTCGCCGCTATGTCACTGAGGTCCTGGAAGTGCATGTGGTCCCCTTTGCCGAATCTTTTGGCGAGGGGTTCACATTAATGCACGACAACGCTCGCGCTCACACTGCAGGCATCGTGAGCGACTTCTTGCAGAGGTCCCAAATCTCTGTGATGCAGTGGCCAGCGCGAAGTCCGGATCTGAATTCAATAGAGCACCTCTGGGACCATCTTAAACGTAAGGTTCGATCTCGGGATCCAGCTCCTTCGACTCTACAGGAGCTCCAAGACGCGGTGATTGAAGAATGGGGGCTTATCCCTCAAGAAGAGCTCCTGAAGTTGGTGAGGTCCATGAGGGACCGTATGGAAGCCGTGATCAGGGCAAGGGGGGGTAACACTAGATTTTAAGTTAATTTTAAGACACTTTTTGTACATTTTTCTTTGTAAATTATCTGTTGTTAATTAGGACTTAATTAAGGATTTTTATTATTTTATTAATTTTAATGTTGTTTGTATAATTATAATTAAACAGAAAGTTAAATTTAATTGTTTTTTGATACTCCTTTTTGTTACCTTTCTAATGATACCCAACACTATCCTCTACATAAGGTTTAAGAATTTTTAAAGATGATTTTTAAAAGGTGCGATTTTTTTGACGCCGAGTGTACATATTGAAAAACAAAGAATTGAATTATTATTATTATTGAATTTAATGATGTGGTCAACAAACGCACGCGCTCGGCGGCGGCGCGCTCCTAGTGACGTCCATATCGGTGTTCGGTAACATGTATTGCGCCGAACAGTCGTAACTTTAGCCATCGTTTTGTGGTGAAGCAGCAAGAAATATGACACACGCGGGCCCATACAAACTACAAAGTACTTTTTATTTAATAAATGAAAGGCAAAGGGATCACAGCCAATACATCTTAATTAGGGTACAACCGTGCTGTTTTTTCTTGTTTTTCCGGGCAAATTATTCAACTTTTCTCTTCATAAGAAACTTCCTTGGACTTTATAGAATATTTGCTAAATTGGTCCAGTTCTCGAGATTTGCGCTTAGCAACAGATTTAGCGATTCAATTTAAACATAGAAAAGTAAAAGCTTACATTTTTGCATTTAATTTGATGGCCACCAATTATGACCAACCAATTACAATTTTAATAACGAACGAAACAAAAACAAGATTAATTAAGATTGGCAAATTTCGTTACGCTCTGAATACATCTGAAAACTTGCCATCATATTGTTACTTACTACAAAGACAAAAAATCTAAGAAAATTTCGTTTCGACATAACAAAGACGGCGAAAGAAAAGAGATTTTATAAGAATTAAGTACCTAATCGAATTGTCAGACAATTTTTTTTATTAATGTCAGTACAATCCTGGGATCCAGAAGGCGCATCCTTACTAATATAGCGTTTATTCATTGACCTTAAATTGCACTACCCTATCTCTGCTCATTACACTTTCTATTTAATACCTATCAGACGCACAAAACAGCAAGACAAGGGTTCTTTTTTCTTAAGTGAGCTATCTTATCCCTAATTTATTTTTTTGAAATCAGAATACTTAAAAATATGTATAATTAAGGCTATAATGTAAGTTATGCGATGTGGCAGTACCTTGAAGCTGAGCTCGTACTGCTCGCCGCCCCAGATGTCTAGGCCGGGGTCGTAGCCGCCGAGCTCCCAGAAGAACGCGCGCGCGATGGCGAATAGCCCGCCCGCCATTATGGGGCTCCTAAGTGAATATAAAAATAATAAATATCGCTTAAAACAGCCAATGGGACAGACACAGACAGCACGGCAGCGTATGAAAGATATACAAATGAAATCAGACAGCCATACCAGACATTATAAGAAATAGCTAAAAATACACCAAAGTTTCGGGTCGATTTTGATAAAAAAAAACTAGCCTAAAAACTATTTTAAAAACAAGCTATATTTTTACTAGCCAATAATGTCGCTTATAAAGGCCATATTTGTAACAACAATGGACGGGTGGTAAACTGCCTGCGGCAGTACTCGCCCGAGCCGTCCTCGTACGAGGTCAGTGTGTCGCCGCGCGTCATACTCACGCAAAGGGCTCGGGCATGCGCGCCACGTCGCGGGGCAGCACGGGCAGCCGCTTATAGAACAGCTCCCAGTCGAAGGCACCGCGCGCGCCCTCGTCCTGCGGCAGTACTCGCCCGAGGTCAGTGTGTCGCCGCGCGTCATACTCACGCGAAAGGCTCGGGCATGCGCGCCTCGTCGCGCGGCAGCACGGGCAGCCGCTTATAGAACATCTCCCAGTCGAAGGCGCCGCGTGCGCCCTCGTCCTGCGGCAGTACTCGCCCGAGGTCAGTGTGTCGCCGCGCGTCATACTCACGCGAAAGGCTCGGGCATGCGCGCCTCGTCGCGGGGCAGCACGGGCAGCCGCTTATAGAACATCTCCCAGTCGAAGGCGCCGCGTGCGCCCTCGTCCTGCGCGCGGTACTCGAACGTGTCGTACGCCAATACGTCGATGAACGGGCACACCACCGTGCGGTAGTTAAGCGCGATCGGCTCTGCACAATAAAGGACGGTAAGCAACGTCTGAATTTATATATTTACTTAATTATGGATAATCAGAAGATTCCGATGAGTCAAAGTGCTACCTGAGAATGGGAAACCACGACAGGTCCCACACATTGGCTTCAATTATCCGATGGAGTAGTGTGTTTCAGACTTATCGATGCCTAGGAAAATATTTTGTTACAACCACACATTTTAAAGCTATACGACGATGGGCCATTCGAGTCCGTATACGCTGTATGCGTTTAAAACGACCGAAACCGGACGTGGAGCGCACGCTATATATGTCGTAACTGCAGAGGTGAGGTGAGACTCTTGGGCCAATAACAATAGTTCTCACACTATAATATCAATAACTAGTGCTCGCTCCTTCCCACACTCGTATTCAAAGACACCGCCGCCGCGCCGGTGACTATGTTGACAGTGTCGAACAGCATGTATACAATCAGCATCAAAATCGAAACATGCTAAATAGCCTAGCCAAAAGCAACTCCAAAACACATAAACAGTAAGGTTTATTTTTTACAAACGCCGTTTTATTTAAATATCAACTTGATACCTAATAATCAAATTTTGAAGAAGTCAAAATGATTACATGTCAGTGTAAATATAAATCGCACGAGCGCTTAGTGACTTTTTTGCCATTCGATCACGTTTGAGAATAAAGCAGCGCTTCCTGGAGACAAACGAGGAGAATTAAAATTACGCCAAACAAATTCTCGTTTTCGCTAACGTGATCGAATGAGTTCGAATGGTAATTAACACTAAGCACTCAGGTCCTAGGTAATGAAGTGAGCTCCTTTTTTTGTACTAAGGAAAACTAATTATCAAGTACTATACCACCCACCACGTCCTCGCAGAAGGTTATGTGGGGCTGTCCCCCCTATTCCCGCTTCCCCGCCCAAGCCGTGGCTGTAGATTCAGGAGAAGGGATGCCAACTTAAAACCTTAAGCGTAATCCCTCACATAATGCCAGGGGTTTAGGGACCACTGGCTAGATCTAGCTAGCTAGCTCTCCAGAATAATGAAGTGATATCCTGCTAATATATACACAGAGCTAGCAGTGGCGGCAGCCAGTTTACGTTGGCTTCTGTGTGGCTTAAACAGTCCAGAAACACTCGAGCACCCGCCTCTCCACCCAGGCCTTGTGGCCTTGACGGTGGTTCGGAGGGCATACCCACTGAAAACCATAGCACATCCCATCACTTGCCTCTGGTTAGGTTTTACACTCAAACGTAGCAGTGGTGGCAGCCAGTTTACTTTGGCTTCTAAGTTTGGTATAAAGAGTCCAGAAACACTCAAGCTTCCGCCTCCCCACCCAGGCCTTGTGGCTTTGACGGAGACGCAGCATCAAGCCACCCTCACCCTTCCGGCCCACAAGGTGCCTCTCCACGCCTCGTTTGAAGGACCCCATGTCATAAAAACAGTGTCTGATCTCCAGAATAATGTAGTGACATCCTGCTAATACATACACAGACCTAGCAGTGGCGGCAGCCAGTTGACATTGGCTTCGGTGTGCGAGTCCAGGAACACCAAGACGTCGGAGGTGGCTCGCCTGGCGCCGGCCAGTCGCGCGGTGATGAGCCCGCTGCGGTTGGCCAGCCGGACTACCTTCACCTTAGGCATGTGCTTGGCCAAGTACTCGTCAAGCTGATTCATGAGGAAATCTGAAATCAAATTACTTTTTTTATAATTTACCTTCTCGCCTTCGAATTTCTTGGTGGTGGAGTAGTGAAGCGTTTGGTCCGATATTCTGAGGTCCGGAGTTCAATTCTTAAGTCGCGCAAAGTATGTTTCGGACTTTTCGATATTGTGATCTGTGCCGTCAGCACAATATTCATAGCACGTAATGTTCGTGATATTTAATAGAGATAATTAATAACGTGATTTAATATAGAGACATTTTATGTAAATTAAGCAAAACTTATTAGTTCCTGTTTCGTGACTTTCTACAGTCAACTAATCTCCCCCGCCAATTTCTTTGTTTATAGATTAATATATATACTTGTATTTTTAGTTATTAAAACTAGTCAGAAATTATACTCCGATACATTAACCAGTGTGTTATTATTTAACCACGGAGCCCTGCAACAATTGGTGACCCCGACAAAAGCCTGGAAGAATCGCCCAACGACAGCCACGCCCGGAAGAATCGCCCGACATAGTCACGCCCGGAAGAAGAACAACTACATCACACTGGTACGAATTAAATAACATTTCTGGCTCATTTTTACAATGGCTCCCACACTACCAACGGGCATCAGGAGCAGTTTTCTCACAGAGACACCGAAGATAGCAGCAATTTCCATTGGTGACCGCATTCCCGATTTTTGGACAGACTCACCACGGCTATGGTTCACCCAGTTTGAAGCGATCGTCGCACCTCAGAAACAAGGCGACGATTACAAGTACAACTTGGTCATCGCGAAATTGGGGAAAAACGAGATACAGCAAGTTAGCGATTTGCTAATTAATCCACCGGCAGAACAAAAGTACGATGGCATTAAACAACGCCTAATAAATTGTTATGAAGAAACAGAGCAGAGGCAATTCCAGAAACTTCTTGCCGAAATGGATCTCGGCGACCAACGGCCGTCTCAGTTGTTACGCCGAATGAAGCAAATAAGCAGTGGGAAAATGAATGACGACACAATTCGACTGTTTTGGTTACGTCAATTACCTTCGTCAGTAACCACGGTGTTAGCCGTCACAGAAAACCTTTCACTGGATAAGATGAGCGAGATGGCTGACAAAATTTTAGAGAACTCCAGGCTTAACTCAAGTTCAAGGTCGTCACAAGTAGACATCGTTACGCAATTAACATCGCAAATAGCTCAAATGCAGTTGGAAATTGCAAGTTTGCGTAGCGAGCACAGCCGACGTAGCTCATTTCAGCGTAGACGCTACGACCGACCGCGATCTAGGTCACGAGGCCAGTCATTGTCAAGGTCCGCATCGAATGAAGTATGTTTTTATCATCGGCATTTTAAAAACCGCGCGCATAAGTGCATACAACCGTGCGCCTGGGAAGCTGGCAAGCAGTCGGAAAACTAACTACAGTACGGACACCGGCGGAAATCTGTACTGTTAATCCTTCAAACCGCCTTACCGTCAGAGATACTGATAATGACATAAGGTTTTTGGTTGATACAGGAGCAAATATTTCGGTTATCAAGAGACCACATAATATTACAGAGCAAGTTGACAGTTATAATTTATACGCAGCTAATGGCACCCCTATCAAGACATACGGTGAAAAGACGCTTTTACTCAACATAGGGTTACGACGCCCCTACCGCTGGACTTTTATTATCGCAGACGTAAATATGTCAATATTGGGCGCAGATTTTTTGGAACATCACAAACTTTTGGTAGATATTCATGGCATGAAATTGATTGATAAGCTAACACAATTATCAACTCCAGCCACTGTTTCTCGAGCGGAAGGATATAGCAGCGTCACTACTATTAACTCCCGCCTTCCGGATAGCGTTAGGCGGATCATTGAGAAGTACGCAGACGTGACCCGCCCGACAGCATTTAAGTGCAAACCAAAGCATGGAGTGCAACATCATATTGTAACGGAAGGCCCTCCAGTATATGCTCGTGCGCGACCTCTACCCCCGGATAAATACCGGGTGGCCAAGAAAGAATTTCAAACAATGATGGAGATGGGAATATGTAGACCATCCAATAGCCCCTGGGCCAGTCCTCTGCATATAGTAAAGAAAAAGAATGGCGACTGGCGACCGTGCGGTGATAATCGCATGCTTAATAAAGCCACAGTTCCAGACAGATATCCATTGCCAAGGTTAACAGATTTCACGTACGTCGCACAAGGAAAGCGTTTATTTAGCAAAATTGATATCAAAAAAGCTTTCCATTGCATTGAGGTTGCAGACGTGGAAAAAACAGCGATAATTACTCCATTTGGACTATTTGAGTTTCCCAGAATGCCGTTTGGTCTATGTAATGCTGCACAGACATTTCAAAAGTTTATGAATTCAATATTTGGCGACTTAAGACTTCGTGTTTGCTTACGTAGATGATTTACTGATCTGTTCTACAGAATCAACGCATGAGGAACACTTGGAGATTATATTTAAGCGACTTCAAGAAAACAGCATTACAATAAACTTGGAAAAGTGCGAATTTTGGAAGAAAGAATTGGATTTTTTGGGCTACCACATTTCAAGCAATGGTATCAGCCCCACAAGTGAGAAAGTGCAGGCGATCAAAGATTTTCCTAAACCTAAAATCATTAAGGAGCTTAGAAGATTTTTGGGCATGGTCAATTTTTATCGAGGAAGCCTACGTTTAGCTGCCCAACATCAAGTTCCTCTCAAAAACTATTTAAAGCAAACAAAGAAAAATGACAATTCTATTATTCAATGGACGAAGGAAGCGGAATCGGCATTTTCGAGTTGCAAACAAAACATTCTGGATGCCGCAATTTTGACGCACCCTTCTCCAACAGCTGAACTTGCCTTATTGACTGATGCAAGTTTAAAATGTATGGGCACCGTGCTCCATCAAAAATGTAAACAAGGTTGGAAGCCGCTAGGATTTTACTCAAAAGCATTTACTACAGCTCAGATGAAGTATTCAACCTACGACCGGGAGCTGCTAGGAATTTTTGCAGCAGTCCGATATTTTCAACGACTACTAGAAGGTCGGCAATTTATTATTTACACGGATCATAAACCGTTGGTTTATTCATTTTCAAAAAAGCCGTCACTAAATGACACACCACGTAGAGTGAGATACTTGGAATACATTTCGCAATTCTCTACCGATATACGTCACATTAGCGGTCACGACAACGTAGTTGCAGATGCACTCTCAAGGACAGTTGATGAAATAACTATACCGTCCAACATAGATTACAAAGAGTTGTCTATTAAACAAAAGTTAGATCCCGAACTCCAAGAACTTATTAAAAATCCGAGATTAAAAATGATTTTGGCCACATCAAATAAACACGGATTACCGGTGTATTGCGACGTTTCTACAGGAAAAACAAGACCGTTCTTACCTCAGGAATTCAGAAAGACCGCATTTGAGGGCATACATTGTTTAAACCATCCCGGAAAAAATACATCGAGAAAAATGATTAATACAAAGTTCATTTGGCCTAACATGAATACGGATATAAACAAATGGTGAGTCATGTTTACAATGTCAACGCTCAAAGGTGCTTAGACATACAAATTCGCCACTCGGAAAGTTTATGCCTGCTCAACGTTTTGCTCACGTTCATTTAGACATTGTAGGACCGTTATCTGTATCTCAGAATAAAAGATATTTAATCACGATGATTGACCGATGCACTTCATGGCCCGAAGTTTTTCCAGTTGAAGACATTACAGCCGAATCAGTCGCACGCCACGTTTACGGAGGATGGATATCGCGATTTGGATGTCCTGAGATGATCACAACCGATTAAAGAATTAGCCAAGCTAATGGGTATTCATAAGATACGGACTACTCCATATAATCCCAAGGCGAATGGCATGGTGAAACGTTTACATCGAACGCTAAAGACAGCATTGATCGCAAGAGGCAATACAACCAACTGGATGGAAGAGTTACCAACCGTTTTATTGGGACTTCGTGCTTGTTTTCGTCAAGATACTGGTTTCAGTGCCGCCGAATTGGTATATGGCGCCACGATTAAACTACCAGGAGAATTTTTTGGTTGCGAGCAACGGGAAACGTTTAACGATTTCGTTACCAATCTGAGAGAAAATATTACAAAAGCAATATCTATTCCCAAAAGAGAGAGCTCGAATAATAATACTTTCGTTCATCCTCACTTGTCAAAATGTTCACATGTGTACGTGAGATGTGATCGTTTGCGTCCTAGTCTCAGTCCTCCATACGATGGTCCGTATCAAGTCATTGACAGAAGTGATAAAAATTTCGTAATATTGCAAGGCGACAAACGCGTAAGAATCTCTATAGACAGAATCAAACCAGCGTTCGTACTGAAAGCCGATCAAGAACCACTGACAAAGCAGATAGTAAGCACACGACCAGATAAGAACGTTGTCACACGAGCTGGTCGTATCTCTCGACAGCCTGTAAGATTCGCTTTATAATCACGTTCCCGAGAGTGTTATAAGTCGCACCTATCATATTATGTCACACATTTGCGTTCAGAATAAAGAAGTATTATCGGCGCTAGCGAACAGAACAAGACGCGGAATCAGCATTATTCATTTACGCGCAGTCTGCAAGGTTGAAATTACTATTACTATACCACTAAGTTATTGTTCGTAATTTTAATTAGGGTTCTTTGCATTGTTGTTATTAATGTTATTTTGTAATTTATTATTATTATTATTTTTTTTTTCTAAAGGGGGATGTAATGTGCCGTCAGCACAATATTCATAGCACGTAATGTTCGTGATATTTAATAGAGATAATTAATAACGTGATTTAATATAGAGACATTTTATGTAAATTAAGCAAAACTTATTAGTTCCTGTTTCGTGACTTTCTACAGTCAACTAATCTCCCCCGCCAATTTCTTTGTTTATAGATTAATATATATACTTGTATTTTTAGTTATTAAAACTAGTCAGAAATTATACTCCGATACATTAACCAGTGTGTTATTATTTAACCACGGAGCCCTGCAACATGATCAAAAACCCGCATTTGGGAAGCGTGGTGATTAAGCCAATAGCAATCAATTAAAGCGATGATATATATATATATATATATATATATATATATATGTAAATAGCCTATATACCGTCCAAAATCCGAAACACACTTTACCCAACCCTTGGGAATTGAACTCAGAAGCTTCAGGTATCGGGTCGAGCACTCGGCCACAGAAACGTTGGGCAGTATTTATTACAAAGGAAATAAAAAGGGAATAATAGAAATATGGGAATCACTCAAGACTCAGGTAAGTCTCACCATTGAGTTTACTTTTCATTCAGCAATAGTACACCAACAACACATAAACAAATCATCATAAAGTAATTAGACTAGAGTTGACTAATTATTGTTTATGTACCAATAAAAGGCGTAGCATTCATATCGTGACAAGCATTAAGGATTTTATGCCATATTATCTGTGATTACCACAGACCTATATTATTTGGTCTGTGGTGATTACGCACAAATACTCGTACAGTGTCAAACATTAACATGTATACACTTTGGACTAGTTTTGACTCTTATTCCATTGTATTAAGAGCTACATCGTTTATATATTGATGCTCGTCGCTGTACATTTATTATGGTTATCAGGGTCCTACGTAAATTATTAGGATATAAACTTTTTTTTTAAATTGTTTATAAAATGTTTATAATTAATATAAATTAATTAATATTATGTTTATTACATATTATTTTTATTTATTAATTTATTTAATTATTTATTTTATTAAATGCACGATCGCAATAAATACATATAAAATGTGTTAAATCATTATTATGTAATAGTACTATTTTAAGCCGTAGTGATGCAAAGTATTACAAGTACTATTAGTGATATAAGTTTTAAGTAAAATACCTATGCAACCATTCGCCTGCTATCTGTAACTTTGAAAACGTTATTGTATATATAATTTATGGTCACAATTAGCCTTTTAATTTTAAAAGAGCTGCGTGCAGCCAACATCAAAAGACACTGGCCACTTTAGAACAATATCACAATAGCTTCAGTAAAAGTTTAAAAAGCGCATATATCCCTAATATGATGAAATTAAAAAATATATAACTTAGCTTAAACTAAACGGTTAATAACAACATACACCGTCATATTAATCCTCGATACACACAATAAAGTGTCGCTCAGTTATCGCTTTGGCGGGCGTGTGAAACTATAAAGGCCGCAAACGACACAATTAGCAGTAAACATAAGCGTCCGTCCCGCGGCTATTGTATTACTGTAATTAAACAAATGTGGCATGCGAATGAGCTGGTGCATTGTGAGATAAACATGCGTTCTTGAAAGTGCCCTTCATCTGAAGGTATAAGCTATCTAGCTTGTTACTATAAAATATCTGATACTGATTTTTTTTCTTTAAAAAAATATTGAAGCACTATTAGTCTTTTTACCGCCAACAATTTCTATAGAAATTCGAGATTTTCGTGCCGTCCACGCCAGCACTTCTATAGAAGTTCTTCTTTGTACCTACTTTATTAAAATACATTTATACGTTGGCGTACAGCGGGACATCGCGTGCAGGATAGTTGGGCGGTGAAAAGGTTAACCAGGGCCAGGGCCATACCGTTACCAAATGCCCACTATAAGTACCGATAAGTAACGTTATTTCTATAAAGGTAATTCGGTACCGGTAATGCAGGTAACGTTATCTAAAACAGTATCGTTACTTTTTTGTTAAATATTGCACTTTAGCCAATCAGCGTAAAGCGGTTAGTTAATTTACCGATAAAAATGCCACCTAAGTAACTATACCAATAATACTGTTACTTTTTTTACCGGTATTGTTTTGTGTTGTGTTTGTCAGTACTATCGATAAAATGTTTTTGTTTTGTTTATATAATTTTAACGCAATTCGCAACAAAACAAAACAAAACAATTTTGTTCGCAACAAAATTTGCGTTAAAATAATATAAACAAAACAACAACATTTTATAAATCAGACACCAGACGCGCGCGCGACATTAGTTTAACAATAACCACCATACCAGTTATACAGTCCAGTTCTCTCTCATTTAAAGGTCTTTAGTTAGGACCCGAACAGGGATCGAACCACTACTTCTCGCAAATGCGAGAAGCGAAGAAGAAGAGATGCGGGTTAAATAACCCGATTATCTATCTGTTCGGATATATGGTCTGATGCTGGTATCAATAAATCAGCATCATCATCCTCATCATCACTACTATCATCGTCATCATCATGAGCCTGTAAACGTCCCACGGCTTGTCTAAGGCCGGGATACGGGATGATGTGTTTTAACGAGTGCTATCTCAAAGGTCTGTACAAACCTGAGCGGTATTCGCTGCCGCTGTGGGTGGAGAAAACCGAGTGGGTATGCGGTAATATTACTGTTCACACCTAAGTGAATTTCGCTATCCTTGTGGGTAGAATACCGCGCGGTATTCGAGTTTCGCTCAAGAATGTAAGAAGTTTTCGCCAGTTAGTCATTTCTATAACTAACTATAATACCTGAGCGAAATCCGCGCGGTATGCACTTCTACCCAAAGCGGCAGCGAATACCGCTCAGGTCGCTCTAGCCGCGGAACTTGATACTAAATACCTGAGCGGAACCCGCGCGGTATATACTTTTAACCACAGTGACAGCGAATACCGCTCAGCCCCCCGACAGCCTAATCGGTTGCTTTGACTACGCGTATAATTTATGACGTCATCTTGCCACCTCGCACCGCCTATGAAAGCAATATCAAATGATAAAAGCTATAGCTTTTGATATTGCTTTCATAGGCGGCACGAAACGACAAGATGACGTCATAAACCACACACGAAGTCAAAGCGATCGGTTAGGCGGTCGGGCCCCTGGTTTGAATAGGCCTTTAATCAACTACATATTTATGAAGCGGTAGTTCTAATCTTATTGCAAATGATTGAAATTCGTACGGTTCTTATATTTGTTGTGTGCCTAAACCTAAGTACTTACTACTAAAATAATAGTGAGCGAGAATGGATTACAGACTTAAACAAACACCGGGTTTTATCGAAACGTCTGGTATAGAGAAGATATGAAACCTCTTACTAATTAATTGGCGTTAATCCTCGTTTAAATTCTTTGTTAACTATGGTACGCGAAATTTTAAAAATGTATATTAAACAAACACATTGAAATAGAAACAAAATATTCTAGTTACACTACCTTTGGTACTTGCGTCGTCGACTAGAAAAATCTCCCTAATTAAATGCTCTGGCGATCTGTAGAGTACACTAAATGCAGTCCTAAGCAGTGTGCTCCAATGTTCATTATGAAATGGCACAACCACGCTTACTGTGGGCAGAGATTCTATGTAAAGTTTCTTCTTGCATCCTGGATGTCTGATGTCTGGTAATGATCGATTCAAAGGTATTCTGTCACTCAGTGCTCCATTGAATCCATTCACAGAATACAGTCTCTCCTCAATTGCCCCTTCTGTTTTATGTAAGCTTGCAGGCCTGCCCTGTTCTCCGATGCCTAGAAAGAACCCAACATTTTTAAGAACCCATTATATAATATGGCTAAGCGATTGACGAAAACAAAATAAATGGTTTTGGGAAGTTCGAACAAAACAAACTATTTATAATATCTTTTTTTTTAATATTTTAATGAATCCTCTTTTATGCATTAATAGTCAAATACTTAACAACATTTAAGAACTGTTGATGTTTACACTTTAAGAGATTAATCCCCTTAGTCCAATACCAGTAAAACCTGGTTTAAAACAGATGCTGTCTCATCATCCAAGTAAATATTGGGACATCCTGATCATCCTGAATGGGTGTAGGTAAAATGTATGGACGATTCAAAGGCACTCTTCTTAAGTTTAATTGAATAAAAAAAATTACTTTGACCTTGACATCTAGTAGTAAAAAACAAGCTTTAACAAAGAAATAGGTTAAACTAATATTACCAAATAATCACTATATTTATCGTCAAAACTACAATAATACCTACCCTCGCGCTTCCGTTCATACTCTATCTGTGTATAGTTGTGCCAGTCTTTTTTCTGAAATAAATTCAACATAAAAGTTTAGTGTTCAGTGTGCACAACATGCTTATCAGTAGTGCAATAAAATGAATATTTTATAGCGTTTCCTTTAGATAAAGCCACCAGCATTGTTATCTTAGTAACTCCTCATTATATGGGCCAGTATGTTATATGCCAACTCAAAGTAAAGTAAAACTCGCATTTGTCTAGGGACTCTTTCGAACTAGTTTATTTGTAAGATATGTTTATGAGTTTATGTATTATCGAAATATATACCAAGTTAGTAACTTAAATCTGATGGATAAAACCTTCATCAGAAACCAGTATGCAAAATGTGATTTGTTATAGTGTGTTAAATCAAATACCTACCTTCAAACTGTTTGGTATGAAATGGTTTGTTTTTATGTGATTATATCCTGTCTGGCCATCCTGGTTTGGAACATCGGGCAGATCCATAACTGGCATATTGCTGAGATACTTGACAATATACAGCAACATAATGATCACTGTTAAGGTCAACAGGTTCCGTAACCTAAGCAAGCGTAAAAAGTATCGCCTCATCCATGCCACAGCCATGTTCTGAAAAAAGAAATAAATTTTAATAACATAAAAATACTTTGGTACATAAATTTATAAAAAAATATACCTTTAATATGTTAAATAAATAATAAAAGGTCTAATGGCAAGAGTGTAAGGGTTTTATAGGTACATAGATAATAGAAAATTATATTTAAAGTTTAGGATAAGACCTTTGCATTCCACATAACTGTAGGAAACTAGGCATTTAGATTAAGTTTTCACAAGTCACAAACTCTTTAATAATCAGTGACACAGTTACAATACTAAAAAGCCGTTTGCAGCGGATACTTTTATCTGATAAGACCAGCTTATCACATATTTGATAATATAGCTATAATGTATTTAGCAAAATTACATTTAAGGAACTAGATAACTATATTAGGTACTGTTACATTTGTTTATTTAACTATTGTATAAATTAATTAAAAGTGCCTAATGTGTTTTGTTTACTATCCATAGTCATTCGATTACGTTTACGAAAACGAAAATTAGTATGGCATTTAGAGATGGGATTCTACCTGGGTACTTACCCAAAATGGGAAAAGTTCCCGGAAAAATCTTAATGATCCTTAGAATTTTTCACGGATTTTTCCCATTTTATGGTAGAATCCCATCTCTAATGGCATTGAAGCAGCGCCTCCTGGCGGCATGCAAGAAGAGTTACAATTTTGTCATACAAATTCTCGTTTTCGTTAACGTGATCGAATGGCGAATGAAACTCGCACTAGGCACCCTGTTAGTCACTGTATGTCATGGAATGGTGGTGGTCACATGAAGGGTGAAAAGCACTGAGCTGACCACCAGCTTGGTGGGTGGAAAACTATACTTCAATGGATCAGGCTGGCACAGGGCAGAAACAAATGGCATGAAAAAGTGGCAGCTTGATCATATGGAATATAAAACCTATGGTAAAATACCACTGTGCAAGTAAATTAATTTAGTTATAAATGGGTATCATTTATATGGTTAGCATAATATTTGTATTTTTGGGAGTCGAAAAACAAAATTGGTCAGCCAAAATGGTCAGCAACTTATGGTCAGCAAACATTTGTGAACCAATTAGCAATCAATTTCATACTGATCTACAATAATATTTTTGTAAATCCAGTTAATTATACGTACCTATTGGCTGCATTGAGTGAGCTATTTTTAGTAAAATTTCCTTATGCACTTCTAAGGTAAGCAGAAAATTTTATTTCTGCTTTACACTTTTCATAGCAAGGTCATATAGTTATATACTTTTTATAGCAAAGTCATATAGGAAGCAATCGGGCCTTATAGGGCCAATTTGATTCTGGCGCTTCGCCGGCTACTGCCGCGGCACGCTCGAGAGAGATATAGAAAAAGTTGATGCTTTAGAAACAAGCCAACCACAACGCACACAACACAGTCTTATACGAGCCCCGATGCATAATAGTTCGTCTAGTATGAAAATTCCTGTAACCTGGATCCTCTTTCAGCATGATAACACACCGCCAACAGTGTAAAATATTTTCTTAGGGAACAGCGTATTTCCATCTTAGACTGACCTGCAAATAGCCCTATTTTAAATCCCATAGAAAATCTGTGGCATGTTGTAAAAAAGAAAGTCTCAAACAAACATAACTCTAGTCACAACAAACTCTACGAAACTTTTGTCGAAGCATGGAATTCAATCTTACTAGAAAAATGTATGAAATTGCTTGAATTAATGCCACGTCGCTGCAGAGCTGTGATTGATAATAAAGGATATGCAACAAAATATTAATTATAAGTTTTAGTAGCCTATACACAGTATCTATTACCTAAATTATATAATGCTCAATAATTAAACCTATAAATTATTTATCTTTTATTTTTTTTTGTATTGTTTCTAATTAATTGTCTATTATTGCTGGTACTTTAAAACTCATTTAGTTGTTTGTATGAAATTTAATATTGAATCGGTATTTTTTTAGTTGATATTTTGTTGTTTTTTCTAATAAATGATAAGTTATTGAACATGTTTTATGCTATTTGTTGTTTCATTTCCAAATAAAAAGTATTAGGGTCAAATATCTTGTATAATGTTAAGTTCCGTTGATAGTGTTTCTAATTATATGTCCACCACTGTATATTTAAATTGTTTCCAAATTCTTAATGAAATCTATTAGATGCTTTGTTGTAAATCTTATGGATCATCGACTACAGTTAAACACTTGTCCTTTTATATGATTTTTTAAACAAGACAAAGAAGAATAAAATTCACACAAATAAGTAGACAAGTGGCAGACCTAAAACTAATAAATTCAAGGCACTTATAAAATTTTGGCAAAATAATAATGATTTTACACAGAACTAAGTAACAATTACCTTACCTATTTTTTTTTTATTTTTATTTAGGAACATCAAACAGTTTTACATCAAGGTAGTTAGTTAATAAGTAAATACAGGGTATGAAAAAACCCTTACCGAAGCCGTAATATACGCATAGTGTACATCAAACTAAAAAACATTAAGTAAAAATAAATGCTGGGAAACGGCTTTTATTTTTGGGTATCAAAAACAGGTGTTATTTATGACACGAAATGGAACGCGTGCAACTTAGTGTGCATGTAGCGTACGATACGAAGCGGCCGGCCGCGTGCCGCCGCATTATTGTGTACCTTTGACATTCTTGCGGTTTGTAAGTTAAAACGTCTCTTTTTAATTGAAAATGGAAGAAAAATACTAATGTTCCTTTAGAAGAAAATTTACTAATAACCTTTTTAAACAGATTCTGCAAAAACCGTAAAAAAAAAGTTTTGACTTTGTTTCTCAATAACTCCTTAACTATCAGGTTCCCAGGTATGGGTCCATACAAGAAAGTAATAGTAATGATGGGAAAAATCTGTATTTTTCGTTTTCGTTAAGCTTCTTTTCATACCCTGTATAGAGTTAATAAATGTAGAACCCACAACATCATCCACACCTTAACAAATATTATATTACTTACATGCTAGGTAATTAAATACCAAAGGCATAATTAGAATTTGTCTCTAAAAAAAAAATTAAAAAAAACGTTAAATAACAGTATAACATACATTTACTTTGCAAAATAAATTGTCAACAATCTATATAATCATTTATCACTTACTACTACTAAAAAAAAAGTAAGTAAGTCTGTACTACTTACTTACCTTTTTTGTTCAAATTTTTTTTTAGTTATTTGTTTTAGGTCTGTACCTACCTACCCTATTTTTTAAGTGTAGAGTTACATCAAACACATCCTGCTAAGAAAAGCCAATTTATTACTTAGACATAAAAACATTACAAATCAAAAACTAGGTACCGGTTTAAGCGTTTGCAAAAGACGTCGATAAATGGCAAAAAAAGCTGGAACTAGATATGGAAATGGGGTAATACGCCTAAATAAACATAAATATCACTTCATATAATTTTTAACGACTTGCGCACAGTCGATTTTACCACTTTCATTCAAGAGTGAGTATAATATTAACACTCCGTTATAAATAACTTACATGCAGACACAAATACTTGGTATTGCAGCAATATGTGGAATAAAGGCAGGCCGCAAAAAAGTATTTGATTAATTTCCTCTTTGCTATTTAATTCAATTCAATTTCTTGAAAGATGGCTCTTGCTACGATTTAGCCAGTATCTAGTATTAAGGCAGGTTATTAGTGTTCAATTCAACTCAAGTTTTGCTATTACATTACAATACAATCAATGTGTACAGTGAAAGTCAGTGAAATGAAATGAAGTTTCATTTGACAGTTTTCAAACAAAACAACTTTTTTTTTAAACAAACAAACTTCAGATTGACATTTTTTTTTATGGCTTTGCACAAGCATTTAGCCAATGAAATAATTTTTCTGCCAAGAGTGATACATAAATAAACAATATTTCCTTTCTGTATGATGATGATGAATGATAATAGAAAAGGGAAGTGAGAAATGATATAGCCCCAACCCCTCTCGAGTATCTCAGTAAAGATGTGGGGCTTTTACTAAGTCCTCACGCGGACTTTTTGGGAGAATTTGAAAAGAGACGTTGCACTGTTTTGTTTTATTTGCCAACACTCATGCACACTCACAAACACTTAACGATTAATAATCTACCATTATTTCACATTTAATATTTGACTTAACACAAAGGGGATGTTTTAATTTGGGCCGAGTTTATGTACAGTACTTCAAAAAATTGGAAAAATTTAAGGATTCTCAGAAAAATAAAAATAATATGCGATCGACATCGCTCGGAAGTATGCGGCGACATTGATTGCGCGCTTTGGACGTTTGAGTGGTTAGGTTCATTTCATTGTCTGAGTACTCGCTTTCGAGCGTTTTGTTTGCGTGAACATTCGAATGCGAGCCGTTTCCGCGTACAGCGTTGCGAGCGACCGACGTCCACACCAGCCGAAGTTTGACGTTGAATGCTCATTACACTCGAAGGCTCTCATTGAGGACGCGTCTTTAGAGATCGAATCCGATCGCGGGCGAACTTCCGTCAAGCCTCAAGCGATCGAATTCGATCGCGCTCGCTACTCGACATTAGAACTTAAAAATCTTTAATTTAGAGCCTACTTTTGTATGAAGAAGTTTAGCCATAAACAAACTAGGATAGGAGAGTTTTGAGTTTTTTTTTGAGTTCAATAATGTCTCACATCTTTACTGAGATCGAAGGGTTGGGGGGTATATCATTTCCCACTTCCCATTTCTAATATCATTCATCATCATCATATAAGGAATTATTGTTTATTTATGTATTACTTGTAAGAAAAATTACTTTGACACTGGCTAAATGTGCAAATCGCACGAAGCCATCAAGTAAAATAAAAAATAAAAATAAGCCGTGACTATGACGTCAAACATAAATGGTCAAAATGACATTGATTGACGTTCGTCATTGTTGAATTTGAAATGGTACATACTATTTTAAAATGCTTTGAACCACAAAATAAACCTAAATTATGAAAAATTTTGAAATTGACTATTTATTTTACCTGTACAAAAACTTAACCCAGTGTCCATACAAACTAGAAACATCTCCTTTACAAAATATTACAAAACCGCAGACATGACTCTTCACTCTCCCGCCAAGAAGTCCGAAGTCCGATTGACTGACACTTCGACTTCACAATTTGACTGACATTGACAGACCATCACAGATTAAAAACCACTAAATTATGATAGACCATAGATTGGGAAGGTATAAAGTACTTTTGAATGTTGTAAGATGTTGTAATTATGCGTTAAATTGTTATATAAGGCACATATTTGTAACAAAAGGTAATTCACCTTTTTGCTATATCTAAATGCAGTTCTTACATAATATCAAGGCAATAAAACCTAATAATACTATTTAGCCAAAGTTTGTCAAGATGAACGCTTCTAAATATTCTTGATCACTCTACGTGATCACTTCCTTGACAACTGTTTGTTTTTGATTGGCTGAAATTTTTTCAGTGGAAAACGAAAATCATTGAGGTTTGGTTCAGTTGTATGAGTCCAAGTCTAAAAACGTGATTTATGTGAAAAATTCAGTATTAATAGTATTTCTTAGAGCATGGTAAGCTACCTACTGTAGAGCCACTTTTAATATCTTTGTATTGTCTCTGTTAAATAGTTAGGACTGAGCCACCGGCCCTTTATTGAGGATATCCCATTTCCGGCTTATAGTATTGGTTGTTGCACTGTTTTTCGTTTGGAACTTTTACCTTTTTAATTAAATTATCTTAAAGTTCCTAACTCGTCACGCTACGTTGTGGTCTCATAATTTACGAGCAACTGCTGTGCCAGCACTACATTATAGAATAAATTTGTGTTCCTATTTCAGATGGCTCTGTTTAGTCATAAAATATTTGTATTAAGTGCCTTGCTGCTGTTAGTGGGAGCAGCGGCCCTTGTCAAGGCGGAGATCGAAGACACCGACGATGAAGTTACCGTAGAGGTTAGTTTATTCATGACCTACTTAAAATCACAAATTTTATTGGTTATCAATGAGAAGCCTGATCTAAATAGATAACATTCTCCTACTTATACCTGGCAATTATCTCTAAGCTTATTATGTAAATAATTAGAACAGTAATTTAATATTGATAATACATAGCATACAACTACAAGATTGTATTATTTTTGCATTATGTATCCATTTTTTCTCATTAGGTTGAAGAAGAGGACCTGTATCGCAGTCCACAAGTAAACCCTAATAAAGTATATTTTACTGAGCACTTTGATGATGAAGCCGCTTTTAAGAAAAAATGGGTGAAGTCTGAAGCTAAGAAACAGGGTGTTGATGAAACCATAGCCAAATATGATGGTAAATGGGAGGTAAGTACATACTTTTATTGTTGAAATAATACATAGTAGGTAATAGCTAGGCAAATGTGGCCCTACTGTTGAAAATCTTTTTATATTGTTAAAATAAAATAAAATTATTTGAATTGAAACTTCTCATACCAAATTCAAATAATTTTTATTTTGAAATAGATAAGAGCTTTCATTTTAAGACAGTCTATCCAAATGTCTTATCTGTCTCTGAATGGTGTTAAATTCCTAACTAATTAGAACTATTTAAAATTCTTGTTTAGAGTTGAATCTTACATGTAAGTGCTTATAATTTCTTACAGACATTCTATAACTTGCAAACAAAATAAATATTATAGAACTGGAATCCAAAGTAAATCCTTTTTTCCTTACCCTATCTCTATGCCATAAATACACAAAATTATCATGCCCATTAAAACTATGCTTGACAATAGTGTCAATTTCTAAATATGTTATATTATTTATATAGGTACCATTTTTTTATGTTTTTGTAATGTAATAATAATATGTATAAGGAAAAAGTTAAGTTTAACAAATCAAAATTAATAAGAAGTTAAATTAATTTATTGTAGTAAATGTGAAACAGATGATGAATGTTTGATCATAGAACTTATACAAAATAGGAACTGACTATTCTCAAAACTTTAATAAATATATTGTTTTACAGATTCAAGCACCAACTAAGAAGATTCTGAAAAATGATCTTGGTTTAGTGCTGACAACTGAAGCTAAACATGCAGCCATTTCTGCTTTGTTGGATAAACCTTTTGAGTTTATCAACAAACCTTTAATTGTTCAGTATGAGGTCACAATGCAGGTAAGAAGTTTTTTATGTACAAAAAAAAATCTGGTCTTGTTAAAAATTTTGGTGTGTTAGTGTATATCATTACAAAATATATTTTTTTATTGTATTAAATATATTATTCAATCAAAATTTTTCTACTAACACTACAGATTAAAATGTGACTTAATTTGAATAAACGAATCAATATGGTTTTTTTCATATCTTGGCTTTTTCAGGGTAGTAATAATCCCTTGATCCTTTGTAAAGGGACCTTTCCTAAATAAAGGTGTGTGACCCCATAAAACATAATCAGCAAAAGGGTAGAAAGTGTTCTATTTCATTACTCTATGTATTTTTATAAGGTATGCACAACTCGCTACGAAAACAAAAATTTGCATTGGTTTTCTCAATTAATAAACTGCCCCAAGCCAATTATACAAATTCATCTAGCCACACTCACCAGTGTTAGTCCCTAATTGGCTTATGGCCCCAGTTGAAACAACCTCATGTATGAAGAAAGTGCGCGAACTATTGCATCATGTTTGGATTCTTTTAGTATAAGAATATACTTATGATGTATGAATTTAATAGGATTACTATAATGTACCTACTTACTTAAAATGGTATGACTAGGCTTTTTGAGCTCATTTGTTTTTGAATATGGATCTTGGCCTTTTTAAATACTTACTTTACATTAAATATATTAATTTATTTATAGCTTTAAAAAAATAACAGTAGTAAGTAAATAACAATGACACTGATAATAACATAATTACAGGACACAGTAAGCAATAAGAAAATGTGTGCTGTACAAAAATCACTGATATTCAGCAACAATCAGATAACTATATTGCTCTTAAGTGTATCTGTTATTAATTATTTTCTGTGAGCCCTTTGGCAAAGGCTTACTCTAACTCTTTCCATTCCTCTAGACAGTCTTGTTCAAGCTTTTTCGGTATATTCAATTTACCTATTTATATTATATTTACTTTTAATCTATAGTTTTTGTTTTAATGAACGCTAGTTCATTGACGGCGAATAAAGCGCACAATACACACAAACCATAAATATGACTTGACGAAAATATCACAAAGAAGTAAACATGTAAAATGATTCTGGCGTTTGTCCAAAATGTGTTTCGGAAGTGCACCTTACGGTATTGCTTATAAAAAATAGGAAGCTCGCGATCCCGACGCGTAAACAAACTTATTGGAAGGGAAGGTTTTACATTTTTGAGTCATTGTGGTCAATGCCTAACAGTTGAAAATAACGAAATTGTTATATAATTCTGTTTATTAATTGAAAACATTACAAAGATTTCGATTAATAAACAAACTTAGGCTGAGTAGCAGGTTTAAAACTACCTATGTTGTAGTCACAAGTTAAATTTGCTATTGTATTTTCCAATTCTTATCGTCCATGGCATCAGTAGTAATGATAACATCTTGCGGCAGCTAGATGTAATGTGGTGTGTTAACTTTAGTAAATTGCATGCATTATAATCAGTGATTTTTGTTTTATTGCTACAATTCATGACATGACTCCATTTCAACTGTATATAACTAGATATCCATTATGACGTACTACAATCGTCACCAGTCTAAAGTAATATTTAATATATTTTGATCATTTTCTATTTTTTGATGCATAGCGAGTTGTGATCCAAACACAGCATGGTGTTTAAGCCAATATATCAATTGTAGTTGACTTGATTTCAATGATGGAGGTTCAGGAATCTTTAAAAGAAAAATATATACAAGTCGAATTGAGTAACCTCCTCCTTTTTTGAAGTCTGTTAAAAATAAATTATACCAGAAGAAAATATTGGTTATGTTACTTTCAAATATCCTTTGATCAATTTTCTATGTCCTATAAATTAAATTAATTGGCACTCACATAGCAAAGCAAAAGCAAAAGTTTTCTCGTTTTTCCTATAAAAGGAGTTTCGTTTGAGACAGCAGTAGCATGATAACATAATATGCGCTGTCAAACATAACCAAAACCTCAGTTTGTGAATGTGAACCTCAGAATGTGTTTAGTTGATACAAAATTGCTTTGTAAAAAGACTTCAAATCGTTTCAAGTGTTGCGTCTATATTACTGAGGTAATTTGCTAATTGAATTGTATGTAGCTAGTGGTTGCCCAGTGGTCGAAATTCGACTGTATCATGGTAAATAATTGTAACACATAATTAATACATACATTTTATATTTCGAGACTCCTTCTCCATAAAAAACATGAACTATACCAATTCTAACACTACTCCGTGCGCTCAATTTGTTTAAACAGGGACACGAAGTTTTAGCTTTACATGCTTGCCTGATGCCTTAAATTGTGCCAACAGGAGGGCCAGAACTGCGGCGGCGCTTACATAAAGCTGCTGTCCCGCGGCACCAACACCAAGGCGGACCTGCGCAAGTTCCACGATCAGACCCCCTACACCATCATGTTCGGCCCCGACAAGTGCGGCAACGACAACAAGCTGCACTTTATCTTCAGGCACCGGAACCCCGTCAATGGAACCATTGAAGAGAAGCATGCTAAGAAACCTAGGTACGGATACACTGTAAGCCTCACTAAGAAACAGAGCACAAAGCTGGTAGTGGAGATTCTTCGGGGGTATAGAATAGAATAGAAGTATTTTTATTGACACTCGCACAAAAACTAATAATAGAAACAAACAAAAAAAAACATATACAAACAAAGACAAATAAAATAGAGAAAAAAAACATGAACAAGTTAAAAAAAAAATAAGAGAAAAGTGAAATAAAAAACAAATAGGGTGTGTGAGGCCAACATGGACCCTGTCTCAGCATAATACTCCCACGTCACTCGCAGTTGGGCTGAGTGGCGTAGGAGCGCAGCGCTGTTATTCTGACAGGGCCTAGACAGACGACGACAGACGTAGACTTAAAAAATAGTAGTGAACGTTTGTCCGTTCCTGTCATGTTGACTTCATTCCGAATTAAAGTAAAATCTTTTTATTATTTTAATTTTGTGTTTACAGTGCTATATGGAGTTCCAAGATAAAATATTACTAGAAATAATCAACTAGTCTCAAAAATCTCGAGCGTTCTTAGACGTTACCAACACGCGCAAAGCAAACCATTTGAGCTTCCAATTGCAATGCCTGATATAATGAATGTCCAAAATTTCTACTTTTAATATTTAAGATTTTATTTTTATATTGAGAAGCTCGATGGCGCAGTGGTTAACGCGGCCGGTCTGCGAGTGCTGAGGTTAAGCAACTATCACAAAGGCCGGTCATCGGATGGGTGACCAAAAATGTATCATCTCGAGCTCCTCCGTGCTTCGGAAGGCACGTAAAGCCGTTGGTCCCGGCTGCATTAGCAGACGTTAACAACCATTAATCCGCACTGGGCCCGCGTGGTGGTTTATGGCCCGTTTTCCTATCCATCCATAGGAGAGGCTCGTGCCCCAGCAGTGGGGACATAAAATGAGCTGATGATGAATTTAAAACAGGAAAGACGCTATGTATGTGTTCTTTCCTTAGTATTGATGAATAAATAAATCTAGACACGCGATAGCGTGTCAAGACAAGTTCAAGCTAACATAGACCTTACAGCGTTACTGTTTATTGTTGTACCTACCTACCCTACACATAGCATTGTACATGCAAAAATTAAAATTAATAAAACTGTTTGTTAATATTGTGATTGCAATAAGTATTGAATATTTACTAGTCCTATCAAAATTTTAGGTTTTAGTATTTAACTAGAATTCTCTTAGTTAGTACTAAACAAACATATTTTGTTCCAGTCAACGCTTAGAAGACATCTACAAGGACAAGGAACCCCACCTATATACGTTAATAATACGCCCCGATAACACGTATACCATCCTCATTGACGAGAAGGAAGTGAACGCGGGCTCTCTGCTGGAGGACTTCACCCCACCCGTTAACCCTCCGGAGGAGGTCGATGACCCCGACGACAAGAAGCCCGACGACTGGGACGAGAGGGAGAAGGTTCGTTGTCGCTGTTTCTGTCTACCTTCAGTGTTAGGCAGGATCTCTGCTGGAAGGCTTCACTCCGCCCGTCCACCCACCGGAGGAGGTCAATGACCCCGACGACAAGAAGCCCGACGAGAGGGAGAAGGTTTAGCTGTCGCTGTCTCTGTCTACCTTCAGTGGTTAACGCAGGCTCTCTACTGGAAGACTTCACCCCGCCAGTTAACTCACTGGAGGAGGTCGATGACCCCGACGACTGGGACGAGAGTGAGAAGTTTATTTGTCGCTTTCTCTGTCTACCTTCAGTCGTAACGCAGGCTCTCTGCTGCAGGACTTCACCCCGCCAGTTAACCCACTGGAGAAGGTCAATGACCCCGACGACTGGAACGAGAGGGAGAAGGTTATTTGTCGCTTTCTCTGTCTACCTTCAGTCGTTACGCAGGCTCTCTGCTGCAGGACTTTACCCCGCCAGTTAACTCGCTGGAGGAGGTCGATGACTCAGTCCTCAGACGACAAGAAGCCTGCGGACTGGGACTGCCGCTGTCTCTGTCTCTGTATTCAGTGGTTATAGCTTACGCTATATATGTTAGGAGTACACTGGGCTGCTGATTTTCACATTTATTTTGTTGTTGTTCAGCAACTCTCACACCTACCAAGAAAGTGGGATGGATAATTATAATGAGCTGATTTTACGATTTTGACGTATCTATTTATTACTCGCAACTTTTATTTTTAATATATTGATATTAAGACTGAAGCTACAGCCCCAGGACAACTAACTAATTGTGTTAAATAGAAGTTTGTATAAAGAATAAGTTTCGTGTTTATCGTTGTAGATCGTGGACCCGACCGCCAGCAAGCCTGAGGACTGGGACGAGGATGCGCCCGCGCAGATCATCGATCCCAACGCGGTCAAGCCCGACGGCTGGCTGGACGACGAGCCCGAGATGATTTCTGGTGAGTCGCGTTATACTAATACACTTAACTGTTGCCGCTACATGATGAGCCCTGGTTATGTTGGCAAGAATATAAACTCCAGTCCAGCTGCAATGGACTCTCCCTTAATTTTAAACCTTATGAGCTGACGATAAAGCCGAAGGTTTTTTGAAATGTACTTAACTTTTTGTCAGGCAGTGGCGATTACCACAATAAATTGAACAATATTCACTTCTAAAAAGTTAACTTTAACTTAACCTTCGAAGATAACCATAGATAGTTTGTTCGCAACAACATTTGTGTTATATTTATGTATACTCATCAGGCAGCTGCGAAATAACAATATAACCAACCACAATAAAATTTTACTGTAATCATTTGTAATGCAATCGAAAACCAATTAATAACATGTTGTGGTAATGTGTTACTCTTACTTAAAAAGCTCTCAACCGATCATAAACTGATCGTGTTTACGTCAATCGCTCTCATATGAAATTGTGCCTAGGTAATAATTTTATACAATAAGTAATCTCTGTATGTTCACACTAGCACTAAAATACGTAAATTGTTACTAACAAAATGGTGATTGACAATAATTGTCCTATGTGTTCTCTTTGTTACTTTTTTAATTTATTTGTGTGTCAATAAATATATATAGTATATATATATATATATCTCTCTCTCTCTCTCTCTCTCTCTCTCTGAGAGAGACTCACACACGCGCATACACACTCTCTCTCTCGCTCTCACTCACTTGAAGAATTGGCACGAACTAGCTCAGGATAGAGATAGGTAGAAGGAGGGCGGGGAGGCCTTTGCCTGATAATGTCTGATAATATAATAGTACCTGGATGACCGCAGCTTTCCTCGGTTTTTTTTTGATAATTTTCTAAAAATCAAACCTAGCTAGATCGATTTATTGCCCCCGAAACCCCCTGCATACCAAGTTTCATGAAAATCGTTGGAGCCGTTTCCGAGATTCAGATTATATCACACTGATATTATAAATGCGAAAGTTTGTGTGTATGTACCTATGTGTGTATATTTGTTGCTTCTTTACGCTGCAACGGATGGATGGATTTGGATGAAATTCGGCATATAGATAGTTTGTAACCTGGGTTAAAACAAAGGATACTTTTTATCCCGATATTTCCATGGGAACGGGAACCACGCGGGTGAAACCGCGAGCGGCCGGTAGTATATACATATAAAAAGCATTGCTCGTATATAGGTATTAGATAATTATTATAATATGCAGACCCGGAGGCGAAGAAGCCGGAAGACTGGGACGAGGAGATGGACGGGTCGTGGGAGGCGCCCCTGATCGACAACCCCGCCTGCGCCGCAGCCCCCGGCTGCGGCCGCTGGACCGCGCCCACCATACCCAACCCCGACTTCAAGGTCAGCTTATACTCACCATTTATGCTCGATTTTAATTTTAAAATATTTTATTCAATTCTAAAGTTTTTTTAGTCATATTTCATACAGTATTGTTGATAAATTATTTATATAAATCATTATAAATTGTTAACAAAATATAATTTTCTAAAGTTAAAAAAATAAACAAAGTTATATTTGTATTCCGTAGGCACGTACGTACGTAGTCGTTGACCAGTATTAAAAATATGAAAATATTTAAATATATTACAATGTATTAATTTTGTTTTTGTATTATTCTGTGGTGTACCATCGTATAGTGTCAGGTTGCGTGTACCACTGTATGGTGTTTTAAATTTGGTTAGTTGGTTGGTTAGTCAATAAAGTAACTTTTTAGTAAACTGGAAAAAACTGGAAATTGTATGGGAATAGCATTTTTAATTCGTCTATTGAGTGTTTATTTCATTCATGCTTGTACACACACACGGCGGCAGATCAACCTACCCAAAACTGTCAAATTTATACACTTAATTTTGAGCCGCATCGTTTGGTTATAAGGTTCAATATTCCTTAGAGAAATTTGACAAGTTTGGGTAGGTCGATCTGCCGCCGTGTGTACGTTTAAAGTTCTGTAATGAATGGTTGTTGTTGTCAAGTTCCGTATTCCGTTTCCCCGCCAGGGCCCGTGGCGCGCGCCGCTGATCCCCAACCCCGAGTACAAGGGCAAGTGGTCGCCGCGCCGCATCCCCAACCCGCACTACTTCCGCGACGACACGCCCTACCGCATGACGCCCATCGTGAGTATACCGCCTGCAGCTGTTACGTTACATAGGCATCATCAGCAGCCTACACTAGTCCACTGCTGGACAAAGGCCAAGTGCACGACACCTTTATTTCAAATTATAGTAAAAGAAGCAATACATAATATTCGAAGCTTATATTCAGTATATATCGAAAAAGTTTGAAATATTTTTTTTATACATACATACTCTAACTCTCTCTCATTTTGTATTCTGATCTAAAAACTTCAGTATGCGGCTGCTGTTCGCCAACGATGATTTGACTTTGTGTTTGCGTTCCCCAGCACGCGGTAGGGTTGGAGCCAGAGGGGTTAATCTTCCATACATTGAATAATTACAAAAATTTCATATACGGCAGCGCCATCTTCCGTAAGAGGAACCTCAAGTTACTAACTGGTTATCCATATAATGTCACTAGATGGCGGTAGTATAGATAGCATTTTAAATTAATAAGTTACGTTTAGTTATTTTCTAGTAACTTTCTTATAGCCACAACTTTCGTCATCTCTACAAAGAGCTCATTTGCCAAGCGGCTGCGACGACGCATCGCGCTATAGTAGTGATGAACAAATCCTAGGTTCGATCCTTTGGAAATAATTTAATAACTTTTTGATTTTTATGTTCATTTATAAGTTTTTAATATTATGTTTATATCAATCTTACAATTAATATTATACACAAAATTTTTTTAACTAATTTTTGTAAATGTTATATATATTTTTAGCGCCATCTATCGAGAAGAAGCGTAAACGCGCACGCAAAAGTCTATTACCGCCATCTATTGTACAGGGAACCTAGTTTCTCATCTTTTTTTCTATGAGAGGCACATCTATACCCAATATTATATATAGTCTATGGTTCGAGCTGTGGTCGATGTCGCCGCGACTGCTGTTCGCCAACGATGATTTGAGTTTGTGTTTGCGTTCCCCAGCACGCGGTAGGGTTCGAGCTATGGTCGATGTCGCCGCGGCTGCTGTTCGACAACGTGCTGGTAACGGACGACGAGGGCGCCGCGACCGCGTGGGCGCATCAGACCTTCCGCCTCAAGCGTGCCAAGCTCGCGCGCGATTCGGTGAGCTAACAACGCAATACTATAATCATGAATAGGGTACATATTTCAATATCGAAAATTAAAATATCGAAATTTTTACTTTTTTATTTTCAAGTGCTAATTGCTGCACTGAAGCTAAATTAAATGTTTCTTAAGCCTTCCCGGTAGCATAGCGGTCAGTGCAGCCGCCCGGATTGCGGAAGACCCAGGTTCGATTCCTGGCTGGTTCGGATAGGCGTTTAATTTTTTCACTGTATTTTATAAATTTTATAAATATTTGAAATATCGAATATCGAAAGTTGTTATAATACATCTAAGATCTATTGTTGTTGTAGTACATCTAAGATTGAAATGCCGAGCGATTAAAATGTCGAAAGTCATTTTTGCTAAGTTCAAAATGTCAACATTTTATATACCTACTAGTTAATATTTCGTACATTTTTAATATAATCTAGACATTTATAATACTCGCCAGCCGCTGCCGCGGCACTATTACATGACTTGTACTTAATAAATAATTATCGATATTTAGGACATTCGATACTCTGTACTTCGATATTTATGTCTTTCGATGTCGCTTTTGTAGATACTTAGATTTTAGATATTGCACGTAGGTTATCTACTAACAATTCGACAATATAAATTTTCGTTATTTTAATTTTCGATGTTTCAAAACAATCGATATTAAAATGTTTGATGTGTTGAACGTTGACATTTTAACCGTAGGTATTTTACTTTTTGATATTCAAATATGTATCGCCATAAAATTATACAACCTTATTTTTAGTTTATACGAAAATCGAAACACGGGTCAAATATTTTCATTTAAAAAAATCAGTTTAAAATAATATTTGAAAACTGACGAAGTTAAAACCTTTTTGTGCTGTCCCGTTGTGTTTTTTAGTAGGGTATACTTTATTTGAGATTTTGTAAATATTATTTGGTCAAAATGTAACATGGTATAAAAAATATTGAAATCGATTCTATTACTGATTCTGAACAAACAATTTTCAGGTTTCGTATAAACCAAAAATAACATGGTATAATGTTTATTACCTTGCTCATTTAGTAATATTCATTTAATAAGAAATAAATATAATCTTTAAGTAAAAGTGAAAAGCCTATAATAAAAATAATAAAATACTCCACTGCTGGGCAAAGGCCTCCCATCATTGAAATCAAGTCATCGCTACAGTTGATGGGTAATGGCTTAATCACCACGCTTGCCAAATGCGGAAATCGAAGAATCCGAAACACAACTTTGCCCGACCTGGGAATTGAACCTAGGACCTTCGGGTATCGAACTGAGCGCTTTGCGAAGGCGTTATGTTAAGCAAACTGTATGCTTATTGTTTTAAAAATGTTTTTTTTTTTTTTATTGTTTTTGTGAAAACAATTTGTTTGAACCGCCAAAGCAAACGTTGTGGGGCCGCATGTTGCGCGCGACGGACCACAAGCCCGGCTACTGGGCCGCGTACGCCGCCTACGTGGCCGTGCCCGTCGCGATCTACGTCGGCTACCTCGTGTGCCGCGCCAGAGAGGTCATGGGTGGAACTGTAGTTAGGCTGTGACATGGCTAGACAAGTGTCACCATTAAAGCGGTGTAAATAATAATGACACTATGTAAGCTGTACGCACATCTACGGGAGTGTTCATAGTTTTAACCTTTATACCGCCAACAACTTCTATAGAAGTTCTTCTTTGTACCTACTTTATTAAAATACATTTATATGTTGGCGTACAGCGGGACATCGCGTGCGGGATAGTTGGGCGGTAAAAAGGTTAATAGAAAGGCCAGTCAAGTGACATAATGCGAGCGGTCCGCACATTTGTTATTAAATTTTGACCCGAGCCCATGCTTTCATTGTGAATCAGCTGTAGGAAAGAGTGGTACTACTGCTAGTAAAAAAGGTAAAGTCATTAAATATTAGCTTGAAACTGCTTAGCATAAAGAATCATAGGCATACCTTTAGTACACGACGTTTTGGCGTAGCTTTCTCCATCACCAGCTAGAAGAATAAAAGTTTGCGTTAAGCCCCTTAAATATGTTTTGACACTGACAAGCGTTTAAAATTCGTTTTGTAAGCTAGACGTTTTGAGTATTAAACCTGTAAACGCTTTAACCTTTTATAAGGCTTTGCCATATGTTGAACTCCTATGGTTTCAACTTTATATCCCTTAATATAAGGTCGAAAATCAACTGAAATATTTCAACATGCCCTGTAAAAGGTTAACTCTTGCGTTATTGGCTTGCGCCCAATACGCTGCTAGTCGTGTGAGTAGATGCTAGCCGTAGCTTTTTCCAGGATTCTGTGGTGGACCGCGGGCTGAAGTTCGCGAGCGATAACCCGTGGGTGTATGCCGTGGGCATCCTGGTCACTTTCCTGTTCGTCGGGTTCGTCGCTTACCTGTGCTGCGGGGGGAAGTCGGTCAGTTATCTTATTACAGTTACAAGATACAATTTTACTAGAAAAAAAAATCACTGAGTCTCAAGAAGCTCGAATGGGAATCTTTGGATTGGAATTCGACCTTTGGATAACCGGTTCAATGCTCTGATCTGAATTTTATCTTGTAACTATACAATAGCACTGCGTAAGCAAAATTCAAAGTATAAAAATCCAGCTGACCCGGCGGACTTTGTACCGCTTTGACAGTTTCTATGACAACAAAACAAACAAATGGTATTTCTATTTATTTATCATTAAGCATTTTTTTTTCTAGTAGTAAATTTAGCCTATGTTACTCAGCGCTAATGTAGCGTTCTAATGGCGAAAATTGTTTTTAAATCGATCCAGTACTTTTTAGTTTATTCGTTGCAAACATACGTACATACAAAGATACAAAGGTTTCCTCTTTATAATATCAGTATTGATACATATAAAATTCTCGTGTCGCATGTGAGTTGCCATACTCCTCCGAAACGGCTCGATCGATTTTCATGAAATTTTATATATATATTCGGTGGGTCTGACAATCGGTCGTGATCTATTTTTTATACTTTTAAGTGATAAGGGTGGTCCACCCCAAAAATGTTTTTTGTTGTAATGGAAACTGTCAAAGCGGTACGAAGTCCGCCGGGTCAGCTAGTATTAGTATAGATATCTCATTATACTTCATCATCATCACCAGCTGATATCATGACCCCACTGCAGGGGCACGAGCCTTCCCTATGGATGGAAACATCACGGAGAACGGGCCGTACACCACGCGTGGGCCCAGCGCGGTGCGGTGGTTGTTAACGACTGCTTGACAGCACTCACGACTGCTTGACAGCACTCACGACTGCTTGACAGCACATAAAGACAGTCCCGGCTGACGCCGGGACTGTCTTTATGTGCTTTTCAGAGCACACAACTCGTACAATCACAGTTTCATTAATTTAACTGAGTCTACAAGATAATCGACTCGTTGAATTTTTCTAGTAGCTTGTAATTTACGCTTCAAGCCAGCAGTATTACGTCACTGTGAAGTTACTCCCTTCGAATACTTACTACCGAGAATAACTGAGTCTTATTCTCGGTGGTGGCTAATTGCTGTTACAACCTGACCGATTGTTTTAGATGTATTATTATGATATTACCATTTGTAGATAATAATTTGTTATTTATTTTCGACGTTATTGGTTTCTAATAAGGGTATTAGTCATGAATAAATTCCGTTGTATGAATTGGTTGCTATTAAATTAGGAGCCTGAGGCGGAGTTGAAGAAGACTGACGCGGTGACGGAGGACGACCCGCACTCGGAAGCCGAGGCCGACGACGGTGCCGAGGCCGAGGCCGACGCCGACGACGCCGAGGCCGAGGCCGAGGCCGACACGGAGCCGGAGCCGGTCGCCGAGGAGGTAAATACCTACCTAGCGGGCCACATGTATTTAGTTATCTTCTTTTCACTTTACACATATAGTACTGCCACAAGACATTGACGATAGAAAATAGATTTCCAAAAAATGTATGGACGCTGGTATAATAATAAGCACAAATTCTGACCAAGGTATGAGATTTGCAGGGTGTTTGGTGATACCTTTAATATGGCAGAGAGCCTCTGAAAATTAGGACCGTAACTGATTCCAAAGTGACAACCTTAGGCCCGGCTAATACATTTGTCTTGGTCGTGAACCTTTATGGTCCAAACGAAGCAAAGGTCAAATCGTGTCAGAGTTAATCATCACTACATAGTATAAAACAAAGTCGCTTCCCGCTGTCCCTATGTATGTATGTATGTATGCTTAGATCTTTAAAACTACGCAACGGATTTTGATGCGGCTTTTTTTAATAGATAGAGTGATTTAAGAGGAAGGTTTATATTATGTATAAATACATGCATGATGCATAATATAGTAGAGAAACACTAATAATTTTAGAGGTTTTACATTTTTTTGCGCTTACAATGCGAACGCTGGCTGAACCCTAAGAGATAGATCAAAATAATGTACTACAGTATTATACACCTAAAAAGGTCTACAAACTACTACCCACAATAATCATTTTTTATCCTTTAATTTTTACGAGAAATAATGGCTTATTTACGAAGCGATTTTAAGCAATACAGCATTAATTTATCCAATTAAGTACGTTAAATACATTTAATATATTATAGATTTAATATCATTTAATATAGATAAATATGGTCCTTTACAGCAAGTAATTTAAATTAATATTTTCGAAGATGAATGGATGTAGGGACATAGCGGTTGCGTGTATCAGCATTGCACCCGAGCGAAGCCGGGGCGGGTCGCTAGTAAATAATATAATAATGAGTGTTGTTTAGAAAAGTGTATCTTCGTAAATATGATAATTTGCCAATTGACAATAAATAAGAATGGATTATTTAGTTCTACCTTACGACTGATTTGTTTATTAGTAATGAGTGATAAGTACCAAAAACCTATCACCATAGTATATGTAAATAAATCAATGAACCCTGTTCAAGACTGATCCACCTGCTACAGACTGAAAGAGAAACTCTGTTCTTACAAAAACTATAATTAAAATTGCTAAAAAGCTTGTTTAGCAAGTAAATCTATTTTATGGCCTTTTTAGTATAACTAGAATAATATTGTTTTCTTTATTTATTAATACAATTTCTTGGTCACCAGGCGACACCTCTAGTCGACGCGGAGGCCGCGGGCGACGGTCAAAGGAAACGGAAACCGCGTAAGGAGTAAGTGAGACAGCAATATGTGTAAGCGAGATGGATGCGTTTGTTTTAGAAGATGCTGCGGTGTATGTGGATGAGTCTGTGGTAGATTTTGTAGAAGCGATCTTCTTATTTTTCCCTTCTCTGTCCACCGTGTAACCGATTCATTAATGTTATAACTGAATAGAAATCACATTTGCCACGAGATGTGGATAGTGCTGTCGGTAAATGTATTAAATTCCTGTCGTTTTTCGCTCGTGCTTTACTCAACTTTTCATTAGAGCCACGTGTATAATAATTTACACTATTTAGGATCTGTTCTCTCATACTAGTGTTTGTTGTTTTAAAATTAATAATATCAAGTACGGGCCACTTTCACATCGTGGTGCCTTGTATGTAGATAAAAATGAATGTGAGCCTTATTTTCATATAGGTTAGGTAACATTTCTAAAAAAATACTTTGTAAACTATGATATGATACTTATGAAAACCAATCTTCTTGATGTAATTAGTTCTTTTGGCTCTATTACCGCTACTTATATATTTGGATAATATATTGTGCATAATATAGTTATGAAGTGATGTGTGTGCAGAAGAATTTTTTCTGTTAATATATTAGTTTATTGTAACTTGAATTTCCACATGTTGTGTTTACAATCAATTTTAATTATTTTCTATAAACAAACTTGTAAAGTCAACAACGCAACAAACATATCACTAACTGAGCAAAGCATAGTATAGTTTTATTATTTGACGTGACAAGGTAGCTTTTGGGCTAGCGCTGACGAGCGACAGTGGGTACTCTGCGTATTTTAGTCCGTAAAAATAGAGCCCTAAGGCGAGATACCACCATATTTTTGAACATCAAGTTATTGCATTAAGACATAAAAAAATCAATGAAAAATATGCCTCTGCAGCAGAAGGACAGATTTAACATAAAGGCAGAAGTATACAGACCCACACAGAAAACAAAAATAATGAATAGTTACAATTTGTAAAATTTTATTTGAAAGTATTATTAGTTTTAGACGAATTAATTCATCTAAAATTTATTAATTATTTTTATAAATTTTATATACGATGCACCGTTACTGGCACCACCTTCTTCCATAATATATATGTAATTAATTTATAGAGGATAATGTGTCTTAATTATAAGAAAAATCACATTGACTTATATCAATAGATTTTCTTGACTGTTTATGACAATTAACAGGTTCACTGTCCAAAACTTATAACAATGGTTAAATCAATTGTTACGGACCATATGTGGTCTGCCGCACTGTGCACAAGTGGCAATTTAGATACCTAAAGCAAAGAGGTCACACATTGATAATAAGGTTAACAGGCTTTGTATATCTTTTGACGACGACAGTACATTATCTGCCTTTATGCAAATTTGTCCTTCTGCTAATCTGGGATTTTGCTATTCCGGGATTATGCTTATCTGTCCTTCTGCTGCAGAGGCAAATATATATAAACTGTCAAATTTCTTCATTAGACTTTGAGCTTTATACCTATGCTATATGGTTGAACATAGTCTGATGTGCAGACGTCGTCGTATCAGTAAAGGGTCAAGATTTAGTTGCCATAGTAAAACCATCACCTAACAAAAAACTGACTCAGACGCGGTACTTTTAGTCCGTCGTAGGTGCAGTTCTTAGTGAGCTTACTACTGTCTCGTCTCCGCCGGCCTTTAGGAGTGATAATTTTGATGCGTTGTCCGACTTGTCCGCTATATGTTCGTCTAGTTTCCGCCAAAGAGCTCTCGTGTTCGTTGTCGACGCAAGTGAACAAAATTGAGCTGTGTAGCTAATTGTTATTATTTTTTAAGCGTGAACCGGTTGTAATTATTACTTTAGAAAATTGTAAGCGATTTACGTTTATAAGCTTAGCCTGGCGTATATTGATGTTTCAATTGCCGCATGATTGCATTTTATCAAAATAAACATACAGTTATTCCTAACACATTCCTTGAGCTAACTCAACTTTGTTTCGATTGAGAGAAACTGTTCTTCTTTCGTTTCTTTCTTATCAACTGTAATCTTTTATCGTAATCGGTCATCGTGTTTGCAATTGAAATATTAGTAATCGATTCAACCTGAATTATATGTATTATAATATAATAACTATAATATATTTATAATAATAATTGTATAAAATGTAGTCATTACATTTGTTTGCTCGTCACTATCCCGACAATGGGTCGTGCTCCTGCGGTGAAGTTTTATCTTGAAAATTTTATTTGTTATATCTAAAATAGAACCCAAACAGTTATTAATTCAATAACATTGAAAAATTGGTCTTATTCTATTTTATTCATATTATAAATTTTATTAATACATATTGTTTAAACATATCAAACCATTTTACATAGATAATACAAACCAAAGGAGACAATCATGACTCACAGATCCATGACTATTATAAAATATTTAGAGCTTACTCCTGAGCTCAATATGATCCACATTATTTAGCTATTGTAGTATCGTATTTTATTAAATTATAATATTCTAGATTCTAATACAAAATTTATATTGAAATTTTATAAAGGGGTTATCTAAATATTTTGTTGCAACCGAGTTCGGTCGGGATATGTTCGCGCGGTGCGGTGTAAGCACCTGGTAGAGTAATATATTGTTTGTGTCAATGCATTTTTATTTTCGTCCGTAAGAGTTGTGTGCGATAGGTACAATACAAGTAAATGGACTGTAATTTACATGTTTCATAAATAAACTGTATGGTTTATAAGCAGATGTTTTATTTTAAAAGTTATTTCTTAAAATGCACAAAAAATCACTTGAATGTATGATTGTTGGTTGGCGCAGTGTTGTAGTATACTGTACTGTCGCGGTGGTTCCCACAGCGCTATCGCCGGGCGATGTCAATAACCGCACGCGCGGAACTGGAATGGTAGCCGGCGCGGGCGCAATCGCAATGCGCACGAATACGAATACAGTTCTAGTCAGGTATATTTAGCACGGTGATATTTTTTAAATGATTAATATTACATTAATATTAGCCCTAACCTTTGCAGAGCTATTAGCAGTGGCGGATTTGCAGTCCTAGCCGCTCTAGGCCCCAGGCCATGTGCCGGGCCTTAGGGCAAATCCGCCACTGGCTATTAGGGTAGTGACACCAGTGTTCGCCAGGAACTATTCATCGAAATTTTTACCTATAATCATTAAAAATAGGGGCCAGCAACTAATTTTAGCCTGAAGCAACAATTGGCTACACACCAGCAGCTTCCTTGATGTCACTCCGTAATACTACTATATAAATCTGTAGGCTCTGTCTGTACTTGCAATTTTTCTGACAAATTTTGGGATAAATATTCGTTTTATGACTCACTGACACCAATTCTACGATTTTTGTTTTTGTCTGTCTGTCTGTGTCTGTATGGCCTCTTATAACTCAAGAACGGCTTGACCGATCTTGATGAAAATTTGTTTGTAGTAAGAACATGAGATTGTGCAAATGATAGGCTATATTTTTTTTTTTAATTGAAATTTTATTTTCGCACAGCGAAGCGGGCGGGTGACGGCTAGTATTTTAATAAAAATCTAATACTGGAGCCATTACCCTACGTTAATAGAGTAACGTGGTGGCTATGCTTTTGGGATTTCACGATTTCTCGCATTCGACCCGAGCGAATCGGCTAGGTACCGACGACGTAGGTACCACTATACAGGTTGACTTTTATATCACCGTCCAAACCTTCTGAGATGACTCCCGTGATACAAACGAACAACTCTTACTATTGAACCAACACCCTAACTCGAAAATAAAATTCAGCTGTTCCATACATTTTAGTCAAATGAATATTGTTATGTTTTGTATGGAACAGCTGAAATTTATTTTCGAGTTATGGAGTTGGTCCAATAGTAAGAGTTGTTCGTTTGTATCACGGGAGTCATCTCAGAAGGTTTGAACGGTGATAATAAAGTGACCCCTGTATATGGACCACATATTACCGGAGCTGTCATGATCGAGTAAATTCAAGCGTTATCATTTTCATTACTTGGTAGGACCTACCACGTAACGAAATATACTAATAATATACACCAACATAACATACCAAGTAATTGGTAATCAGATGTGGTGGTGACTTAAAATTTAATATCCTTGGTTAGCCCGTGACGTTCCTGTGCCTTCATAGAGTACAATTTATGGTAGATTCACACACGGAGTTCTGTGTCAGTACCTCAACCATGTGATACTGAATTAAAATACTTAATGCCATCGATTGAGGCAATAACATAGTTGTCGCAGATACCAAAATAAACAATTGGTCGACCTCCTTGGTCGAGTGGTTTGTACACCGGTTTTCATGATGTCGCCATCTCTGAGGTCCCGGGTTCGATCCCCGGTCGGGTCAATTTAGAAATTATTGTTTTTCTAAATTGTCTCGGGTCTGGGTGTTTTCTATGTATAATTAGTATGTATTTAAGTATTTTAAGTATGTTTATCCGTTGTCTAGTAACCAATTAACGAGTTTCATATCGAAGCTTCTCTTGGGCTAGATAATTGGTGTGAGTGCAAGAAAAAACATAGTCTCTTAAAAAATATCTGCTGGCTGGCTAATTGTTATTTTTTTAATTTTAATTTAGTTGTTTTTCTCTTTTCGTTGTTGTGAGTTTGCTGGAAGCCCTAGGCGGCATTTTCAGCATCACCGGTTTTATCGGCGGCGAGAAACTTCAAGGGTTCCTCAAGCCGTGTGAAACGAAGCACTGTCAGAGGTTTTCTAGATTTATTATTATTATTATTTCTCATGGGGACATCGCCAGCCGGACGGACGATCCACCCGCATTGTTGCCACTTCATCCTTTTCCCCGTACTCCCTTTATGAGGGAGTTAAGGTTCATCCAGCTTTCACGGCGCCCCGTCGAATCTTTTGGTCTCTTTGGTAAATCTTGCTATCTGCTCCACCTTCAGATCCTTTAGGACCTCTATGTGTAATGTGTCCGACCCCCAGACCTCCCATCTAATCAGTGAGTACATGGGGCATTCAGCTAGTAGGTGGAGGCTGGTCTCCTCGCTTTCCATGCACTCCGGGCATATGGGGTCGGTTTTCACTCCTATCACTGTCAGGTGTCTGTTCAGCCGACAATCTAGGTTGTTTCTAAATGGAAGGCATCACGCACAGTGCTTGTCCCCGCCCCTACTAGATTCTCCGAGGGGCTCGGATCGAATCAGGATAACTAGGTGTTACTGAAAATAAGCCAATCAGCAGCTTACCCCTAAGGTTAACTTTAAAAAAATACCTAAATTATAATATATATACCTATATTTTATTATACCTTTATTTTGGACTGCATCGGCTGCTTATCATCAGGCAGGATGTAGTCACTATGACGTGCCAAAATAAAAAATAAAAAAATAAATAACCTAAATACGCTATACAACGTGTAACAAAAACTGGGTGGTCAAAATTAAAAGATCCAAAGTGTTTCCCATCCAGAACTTGTATGTGTTGTTATTAAGACATTATTAATTACTTTAATTTGTCATGCAGTGGTTAATAAAATATTTATATTTGTGAAGTGATGCGCGTCAGGCGCGCATAAGCTAGCAGCAGTGATCATAAATGTTAGTACACAGAGGTTACTAAACCACTAGGGCTGAGACTTGTTTATTTTGATGTGACGTCACAATAGAAATATTAAATTAAAATTGCAATGACACATTAAAGTTAATAATCATGACTTGGTAATACTGCATACAAGATCTACATCGGACACACTTTGGATCTTTTCATTTTGACCATACCTTTCTGTTACACGTTATAAATTATAACTATGGAACTTTTATAACACTAAATGCAAATCGAGTAGTGCGTTTACAGCTTGAGTACCTACATTCGCCGGCGCGCAAGTCCCGGCTCCTGATAACCCTGTCAAGTACGAGGGCCGCAATCAACTAAACAGCGATTAAGCCCTCACTGCGCCGGCGGCTACCGCGAGGCATGTTGCTCCGCGCGCTGCTGACGAGTGCGCTCGCGCTGTGCGCCGCGCGGGAGTCGCGCCCGCCCCACATAGTGCTCATAGTTGCTGATGATTTGGTAAATAACAAGTGCAAGTTTTTAAAATTATGTTTATTTTAAGTGTTAGTGGAAACTTTAGACCCCTATATTTTAATGATAAAAAGAAAAAAGTGTCAAAAACCTGTTCTATTGCCCTACTTCCTCTCTTTAAAGTACATCTAGAGCTTTAGTAGTCCTCATCGGATGTTGTGATCCTTACTGTCGCAGTTGGTTTTAAGGAATTCCATTTCAAGACAACAACCGGTACTAACGAATTAACGTGCACAGCGCAGGGAATACAGAGATATT
Source organism: Eudonia lacustrata (assembly GCA_947562085.1). Lineage (NCBI taxonomy): Eukaryota > Metazoa > Arthropoda > Insecta > Lepidoptera > Crambidae > Eudonia > Eudonia lacustrata. Next base: position 22,390,157 of record OX387316.1, read on the forward strand.
TTTAATTTGATCACTTTAAATATGGGTCAGCAACTTTTTTTTGTCTTTATATAAACCACATCATCTATCTAGCTGTTATACAGTATTATTTCAATGACATTATATAAGGTCACATTTTATTAACCGCAAATATTTTGACAAAACATCTAATTACTTATATCAGAGAAATAAGGCCCTAGCATTTTAAATAAAAATCATGCTAGTTTTTATTTTTACTTTTCCTAAAACAAAAAATGTAATATTTTTAAGAGCGGCCTATTTGTCGGCTCCTTTGAATTAAACTACGGGTAACGTGTAAGCGGTGTAGGCATTGCGGCCTCTTTTTGGGCTCCTTTGAATTGAATTGAAACTTCCGAAAGTGCGTAAGGGGCACAGTGGTAAGGGGTGTTTTATTTCACTTTTTAATCGAAATTTATTTTGGCGTTTTTCTTGAAAAGTAGCGTATAAAAGTTTAAGGTTTTTTTTATAAAAATAGTTTATTTATGTTGTTGAATTTATCCTCAAAATAGTTGCGGTTGATAAAATGTGACCTTATAATATAATATAAGGTCACATTTATATCATATAATTTTTTTGCGACAAAAACTGGTGTGGTCACTAGCACCACTAGGCTAGGTACTGTTTTGAACACTGGGTGCCACAGTGCCACTGATATTAAATATGTACGTCTACCTACTTACTTACATAAATGACGAGAATCATTATCTTTACATAACACAGTGTATTTATTCAGAGTTTTTGACACTGATGAGCTAATAAGTGAAGGTCTCATCGGTACCCATACGTAATTATTTACATAGCTACCAATGAAAACATGCGCGTCCTTGTTTTTGGCATGAGATACCAACGGTCACGTAGTACCAATCAATAGGTATCGAGAAGTGCCGTCATACTATAATTTATTATCTTTACGTCTCGCAAACTGGCAAAGTAAACAATGTGGCTAGATCTCAAGATTCTCAAGTAATAACGATTACAATGTATCTATTACACTAATAAATAAATGCGAAAACTTGTGTGTATGTATGTGTGTATATTTGTTGCTTCTTCACGCTACAACGAATGGATAGATTTGGATGAAATTCGGCATACAGATAGTTTATAACCTGGGTTAAAACATAGGATACTTTTTATCTCGATATTCCCACGGGAACGGGAACCACGCGGGTGAAACCGCGAGCGGCCGCTAGTCTAATATATAAATTATGGGCCGGCTCGCCCGGCGAAATACCACCCTCTCACAGAATATCGGCGTGAAACAACGGCACTCGTTGCTGTTGTGTTTCGTCTGGTGAGTGAAAGTACCGGAGGCCCATCTCTCACCCCTCCCCCCTCCCAATTCCTACTCCCTCCTCGAGATCCAACTCCTTCCTCAAGGTCGGCAACGCATCCGCGATTATTTTGGTTTTGCGGGTGTCCATGAGCGGCGGTGATTGCTTTCTATCATGTGACCCGCCTGCTCGTTTGCCTCCTTTTAACATAAAAAATATATATATATATTTTGTAGGTGTAGGTTACCTACCAGATAAACACACTTTTCCAAATAGGTACACACGCCTGCACATCGACCTATCCAAAACTGTCAAATTTCTTTAATCGATATTGATCTTTATACTCAAATGCTAAGGTTCAAAATTTATTAAAGAAATGTGACATTTTGTGGTAGGTTGATCTGCTGCCGTCTGTACTTGCAACCGCGGCTTTTCATATCTTACGAGTAATCACTTGGCCTTCATATAACCTGGGTGCCAAGTGCGAGTTTCATTCGCCATTCTTTAACGTTAACGTAAACGACAATTTGTATGGCAAAATGTTAACTCTTCTCGTATGCCGCCAGGAGGCGCTGCTTCAATGCCATACTAATTTTCGTTTTCGTAAACGTATTCGAAAGAATACGGATAGTCACACTAGGCACCCTGATGTTATGTGAGGATAGGGTTGCCAGATGAGTTGAAAAAAAAGCCGGACTTGTTTGTAATATTTATTTATTCAAATAAATTTACAGAAAATTTGTCTTAAAACCATTGATTTGTCTTACTAATAGTAAATTATTATGCTAAATGAACAGTTTAATCTATTTTTTATATATTTAGTGCTTGATGCCACTGCCATAAAATTTTATTGCTTGAGATCGCATCTTTGAATTCTGTGCAATAGCAGCTATATTAAAGAAAATGCACAATTCACTTTTGACCAGTGTCTACGGCGGGCGAGACGATTTCTTTCGTCTGTCCATACATTTCCCATTACGCTAATAATTCTTTCCACAAAATCTATCTTTTGTCCGGTTTACGAAGGTTTTCTTGACCGGACAAACATAGAAACATCCGGACAGTCCGGTCTAAAACCGGACATCTGGCAACCCTATGTGAGGCCGAAGATGGAAGCGCACTTCATCCGGAATCCTCAACTAACTGAGGCACTGGCTATCTTATCTCTAGCTGCCGGAACACAACGCTAAAAATGCTACAAACATTGATGTTATGGCGACATAATTATTTAGATATGATGGTGGTAGATAGCCAGGCGGACAAACAAGCCCTACCACCAACCAAATCGAGTTTACAAACATGTTAGACCTCTGGGAATCGAACACGGGACCTCTGGGTCTAAACCGGTCGTCTCCACTGGACCACAAAGGCGATTATAAAATGTTACTATTGAATCAAGTATAGGTACGTGTGTGTGATCAACACGCAGGGGGGCGATTATTGAAGCTCACGGGCGATCTCAAAATCAAAAGTGACATGAAATACATTATGAATTAGGAAGTATAATATTTTTTGCATTATTTACAAGTTGATTATTAAGACACTTAGGTACCGTTCGTGAATTTCGGTGTCAAAAATAAGTTACCAGTGACTTTGAATAAGATAAAAAGGAGCACCCGCAATTAATACATCTGCATACCGTGAGAACTAGCTACCGACCGGTTTAAAAGCGCACCCCTGTCTTCTATAATAGGTATGTAGGTAAACCAATCAATGTTAAGATCACAGACTAAAACAGATGTTATTAGTGTAATTGCACAGTGTTCGTCAGCAAGGCAAAGTCGTTCCTCTGTAAGACTATTCGGCTTTAGAATTCTATGCCAGCGCATGTGTTTCCCAGTTCTTATACTCCCGGGTCTGTTAAACGGGGCGTGAAACGGCATCTAAGCCGGCCGTCATGAATGGGTGCGCTTGTTACCGTGCTAGTTCCACGGTGGGGAGCGCTCTCATTATTCTGGACTGCATCGGCTGCTTACCATCAGGCAGGATGTAGTCACTATATGACGTGCCAATATATTTTAAAAAAAGGAACCAATCATTTATTTTCCTTTTATCATGAAAAATAGGGGTCAAGCGATTGATAAAAATTTTTAGCAACGATTGGACACTGCCCACCTGCTATAGGTGGCTAGCTATATCATCCCGCAAAATTTTCAATAAAATCTATAATATTACATGACGACGAAAACTGTGTGTTATACTGGTGCTTATACCCTACCTACTTACACGGTGATCTCAGCTCAGAGGTAGACAGAAAAGAGCTAATAGAGACTGGGGAAAATCCATGGAAAATCATACTGCCCACGTGGAACTAGATCATAAGTTTACGGCGGCGCAGCGGCGGCGGCGGCGCCGGCAGCGTAAAGCTATACCCTTCTGCTTTATCACAAAACGATGGCTAAAGTTAGACAATGCTTTAAATCAGATGCTGTCACTTTTTAGCTAATACTTTTAGACAGAGACACAATATTTATAAACACGTATTTAGCCATTGTTTATCTTTAAACAATGTTAAACGTTTCAAATGAGAGTGAAAGAGACAAAACACGGAATAACTATTCGAAGCTTATTCTTTTTTTATTTGTAAGACCCTCTCCAACTCAAGTAGCACATCTTTATCTATAAGAAATCTAAAGGATATCTAATAGAATTAAATTTAATTGTCTAAGTGTATAAAGAGTCAAAGTTCCCTCAATTTATCTCCAAGAATGCTAACGGATACACTAACCACAACTTTATGAAGTTTACAAGATTAAGTTGAGAAACTAGCTATACTTAGGTAGTGTTAAGAGTGCTAGCAGCTATTGTCTAAAAATGAACCACAATTAGATCGTGTACTTATAGATTTCTATCTATTATTTAAATAGATATAAATTTATACTATATATTATTGATATCTATTATTTAATATTTGCTGTTTGGTTTATAAGTTGTGGTTCCCAAGGGCTGGGACGACGTGGGCTTCCACGGCTCCAACGAGATCCCGACGCCCAACATCGACGCGCTGGCGTACGCGGGCGCGCCGCTGCTGCACCACTACGTGCTGCCGATCTGCACGCCGTCGCGCGCCGCGCTCATGACCGGCAAGTACCCGCTGCACATCGGTGAGTGCCACCTACATCTAGGTTAGTTTCACCAGAAAAAAAATAACAATAGAAAATAAATTTAAAAAAAACCGGCTAAGTGCGAGTCGGACTCGCGCACGAAGGGTTCCGTGTCATTACATTACGTTACATTACATTAAAAACGGCAAAAAAATTATGTCTGTTCTATGGGAGCCTTAAATGAAATGTTTTATTTTATTTTGTGTTTAGTATTTGTTGTTATAGCGGCAACCGAAATACATCATTTGTGAAAATTTCAACTGTCTAATTATCACGGTTCATGTGATGACAATGACATGACGCCTGATGACAGACGGACATCGGCCCGACAGACATACGGACGGACAGCGGAGTAGTAGTAATAGCTCAGAACAATAACTAAAGCTATAGAAGGATGGTTAAAATAAAAAACATGCAATTATGTTTAGTTCCGTTCTATCTTATGGCTAGAAAAGGAGGTTGGAGTGCGACAAATGGTTGACACTTAGTTTTTATTTTTTGTATTGTTATGTCAAACGGTCATCAGATAATCGGTGATCAAAAAAAATCTTGAGTCCTTTATAAAGTCACTCACTACATTACCTCAAATATGACGTCACAAATCTGGTGACACCATTGCTATTTTAGTCGGGTTTCTATAGCTTTAGTTATTATTCTGAGGGTTTCTATAACTTTAGTTATTTTTCTGAGAGTAATAGGGTCCAAAGAATGTCATTGACAACTGGATGACTGCTAGATACTCTATCTATCTGTATTAAATTGTTGTACTCTTTCAGTCTTAGTGGTTAGTGACACTAACCACCTATTTAGATTTTTTTATTTGAAACTTAGAACCATCTAGAGGATTTTTATTGAACTATCTCGATAGTATGCTTTTCGGACAACCACGGTGTAATTTCCAATTTCACTGCGCACGGTTTTGTATGTCACAACGAAGATTTTAAAATACCGAACGCCGAGTTTTTTTATTTCTCGTGAGAATTATTGTGAGATGAAAGGTAAGAAATGTACATTATTTTGTTTTGATTTATTTGAGATTGTTTGTTACATATTTTAAACAAAATTATGTTTGATTTTTGTGTGTATGATGTATTAGGTCCTATTACCTATGAAATTGCCATTTTGTATGAAGATTTTTTTTAAATTATATTTTTCATACTAACGTTTTTTTACTTTTCTTAGCATTTATTTATGTTAACACTACAAATTGTAGAGTAGGTAGGTAGTGTGTTTGTTTCACTAGCCAAATATAGCGGACATTAAAAAGAAAAAAAATCTAGACCCTTCAAAGCTACAATGAAACAAAAGGTCAATTCGGCGAACAAAAAAAGAAGTCAATTTAAAAATAAAAATTGGGCGATAAAGATACAAAATGAATAATCATTGTTATTACTGAAGCCTAAGTAACATAGTCCTAATTAAAAGTGTATAATAACATTAACAACCGGTATTGACTTTTAGAAGTAATACACCTATTAATAATTGAGAAAAAAACGGCAATTTCATAGGTAAGGACCTATTATTATTAGTGTTACGGACAGAAGAAGAGCAAATTTTTGTAAGCTCTCCGGACCCCAGCTATGAAGAATAAAGAAGAAATAATCAAGAAACGAGTTTTAATACAGTCCACATTGAAGCACAACGGCCGCTTTGTTGCTAACCACCGTAGCTGCAACCAGCCACGAACAATTAGGTTATATTTAAGGTGGTTACTGTTGCTAACCACCGTGACGATCGTAGGTGTTACTTGTTCACAAAAGTAATTTTGATATTGTTTTGTTTTTAGAATGCTTCGCAGACTTACGGAGGGAGACATTTAAAATTATTTGTTTGAGGACATACCATCGGATGATAACAGTATATGTAGTGACAATGAAGCGGCAGAGCAACAGCCAGAAGTTGAGCCTTTGATTTTTATTATTGGATGACATAATAGAAGATGATCAGGAAATCGGTTTTGTAAGTTTTGATGCCTTTGTCTTGTTTTGCAAACTCTGATCCACAAGATCACCCTGCTCAGACCAGCTTGACCAAATTTGATCAACTGAAAGGAAGTTATGCTATTGACAGAAAATCGCATGATGGCATCGCATTTTTTATTCATTTCCTGGACTGCTCAGTTATTAATGCTTTTTTAATTTACAGAGAATAACAGGCTACAACCTGATCAGATCTCTGCTTACTGACATCCAAAGAATTTCGCCGTTCAGTTTAGGGCTCTTAGCAAAGTGACAACGGTCTGAACTCGTTGGCAGTACCCACTCTTCTCCAGCAGCATCTCCTAGGCCAGTGCTTATAAAGAGCAACAAACCAACAGTTCCTAGTGAGATCCGGTTAAAAAGTAGCTGTCACCAACCAGAACGATCCACATGGAAAAGATGCTGCAAATGCAGCACCAAAATGAATCCAGTGAGGACTATTTGGCAGTGCAGCACGTGCAAAGTTCCACTTTGCTTACGTAATGGGAAGACCTGCTATTTAGAATTTCATAAAAAGTAGATTTGATCATGATTTTCGTGTATACAATATAAATTTTAATATTTTGTGCCAAATAAAATTTTCCATTTATCTAAGCTATATTTATTTGTACAGTCACGGTGGTCACCGTTACTAACCATCATTTTCCTCAAAAGCCTTACGTTGACAAAAAAATTGGTAAATCTTTTTATAATCTACTAACCATAACTAATGCTACTACTAACAAAATTTAATGATAATAACATACACAAAAAAGTGTGACTGAAAAAGTTAAGACTAAATTATGCCGCTGACCCCTAATTATTGTTTTTCTAAATTGTCTCGGGTCTGGGTGTTTTCTATAATAAGTATGTATTTAAGTATTTTAAGAATGTTTATACCGGTACTTGTAGCTCTTCAGAAGCTATTTAATTCCGTCGTACTAGGGGGCAGAACGCCAGAGACGTGGCACGAAGGTATGGTGGTACTGTTCTTCAAAAAGGGCGACAAAACCCTGCTGAAGAACATCAAGAGGCCCATCTCACTTCTAAGCCACGTCTACAAGCTGTTTTCGAGAGTCATAACGAATCGTCTCGCACGCAGGTTTGATGACTTCCAGTCTATCGAACAAGCCAGTTTCCGAAAAGGCTTCAGCACCATAGACCACATACATACGCTGCGGCAAGTTATACAGAAGACCGAAGAGTATAACCAGCCTCTTTGCTTAGCGTTTGTGGACTATGAAAAAGCCTTCGATTCGATTGAAACATGGGCCGTGCTACAGTCTCTCCAGTGTTGCCAAATTAACTATGGGTACCTACATCGAAGTGTTGAGGTGTTTGTATGAAAGCGCCACTATGTCAGTCCGTCTTCAGGACCAGAGCTCGAAACCTATTCAGTTGCAGCGAGGAGTGAGACAGGGAGATGTGATTTCTCCGAAACTGTTCACTGCTGCACTGGAAGAGGTTTTCAAGCATCTGGACTGGAAAGGACTCGGCATCAACGTCAACGGCGTATACATCACTCGCCTTCGGTTTGCTGACGATTAGTGGTCATAGCTGAGACCCTGGAAGACCTCGGCGCAATGCTCGGTGACCTCAACAAAGTCTACCAACAAGTGGGTCTTAAAATGAACATGGAGAAGACGAAAGTTATGTCGAACTCACGTGTCGTAACCACTCCTCTGAAGGTTGGGGACTCAGCTCTTGAAGTTGTGGACGATTATGTTTACCTGGGACAAACGGTCCAGCTAGGTAGGTCCAACTTTAGCAAAGAGGTCAATCGTCGAATCCAATTAGGCTGGGCAGCGTTCGGTAAGCTACGAAATATCTTCTCGTCCGATATTCCGCAGTGTCTCAAGACGAAAGTCTTTGACCAGTGTGTGTTATATATGACATACGGGACTGAGACGTGGTCGCTCACTATGGGCCTCATAAAAAGGCTCAAGGTCACTCAAAGAGCAATGGAGAGGGCTATGTTCGGGGTTTCTCTGCGTGATCGAATCAGAAATGAGGAGATCCAAAGAAGCAGAAGAACAAAGGTAACCGACATAGCCCGAAGAGTTGCTAAGCTCAAGTGGCAGTGGGCAGGGCACATTGCTCGCAGGACTGATGGCCGCTGGGGCGGGATAGTCCTAGAGTGTGGGCAGGCCTCCAACAAGGTGGACCGGCGATCTGGTGAAGGTCGCGGGAAGCCGCTGGATGCGAGCAGCACAAAACCGGTCGTTGCATTGCAAATTTTTTTTTTTTTTTTTGACATTTTTGCATTTGGTAATTTAAATAAGTTGACACTTTCGTAATTTATCCGAAATGCATTATTATTTATATTCATTTTAATTTAAATTTTGTATAATTAGTAAAAAAAATATTTCAGCACTGTAAATACTGTATTTAAGTGTAATAATTAGTTTGCTGGCGTCTTGGCCCAAGCTGTAAGCCAGCAGACTAGCATGCTTATAAATAAATAAATAAAAAAGCATTGCTGTGACAGCTACCCGTTGGCCTTGCACATATCGTTGTTATTTATAGTGTTCTTTCTCTTTTATTTTTATTTCTATTTTTTGTGATTGTGTTAATTGTTTTAAGATGTTCTTTTTTTTTATTTTTTTTTTCTCATCTGTTTTGTTTTTGTGCATGTCAATAAATGTTTCTTATGTTTTCTTATGTTATGATGTCGTTGTGGAGATCCTTGGGGGAGGCCTTTGTCCAGCAGTGGACGTCTTTTGGCTGAGATGATGATGATGAAGAATGTTTATCCGTTGTCTAGTAACCATTTAACGAATTTCATAACGAAGCTTCTCTTGTGCTAGATAATTGATGTGAGTGAGGAAAGTTTATTTATTTTGAAGTGTCGACCATTGGTTCCTGTCGAACACTGGTACCTCTACCCTATATGTTATAGAAACTTTCGGAATGTCGGGACACCGGAAAGGGTGACTAAATTAAAAATATCTGACCGACATTTTGTTTCCTTTTATCATTAAAAAAGCGGCCAAGTGCGATTCGGACTCGCCCATAAAGGGTTCTGTAGCAGCAAGTAACATAATATAAAAGTTCTTGTAGTTCGTTTATGTTTATGAAGTTAAATGTTTTTTTTAATATATTTGAGTTGATTGAATGAAAGGTAAATTGCGGTTTACGATTTATGACGTATTAAAAAAAACTACTTACTAGATCTCGTTCAAACCAGTTTACGGTGGAATTTTGCATGGTAATGTACATCATATATTTTTTTTAGTTTTATCATTCTCTTATTTTAGAAGTTACAGGGGTGGGGGGGGGCGACGACACATTTTACCATTTTACCAAGTTTCAATAGTATAGTTCTTATAGTTTCGGAAAAAAGTGGCTGTGACATACGGACGGACAGACAGACATGACGAATCCATAAGGGTTCCGTTTTTTGCCATTAGGCTACGGAACCCTAAAAATAGGGTTCAGCATCTTATTTTTTAGCGACGAAAGTTGTGTCGAACACTAGGTTTAAAGTCTCGAACAATGGTGCCGTGGCCCATAGCTGGTTCCATCAAAGTATTTTTTTTATTTATTTTAAATTTATTTGGAAAACTTACAGCTAATACATAAAATAAAAGTGTTTATAAATTAAATACGGCCAATTACAAGTTTTCGCTTATTATAACTTAATATACAAACACAAACGTTGAAAAAATTTCCACGAGCAGGATTCCAATTGGGAGAGCACCCGGTATGTCAGAAGGGTGCGGGTTCAAATCCTGCTCGTGGAAATTTTTTCAACGTTTGTGTTTTTGTAATTTGTTCGCAACAAAATTTGCGTTAAAAATTATATAAACATTTTCTAACTTAACTAATACATATTAAATTACTCAAATCTCTTCGATTTTCAATAGAAAATGGAAAATGTTGGTAACTGTTTTTTCAATCTTAGGAAAAAGAGCTTTTGAATCGTCCATACATTTTTTTACCTCCTTGAGTAGAAGGACGTCTATGGGCGCACCAACACCACCAGCTCATTTATGTGCCCACTGCTGGGACACGAGCCTTACCTGTGGTTGGAAACACCACAGGAAGAACGGGCCATAAACCTCCACGCGGGCCCAGTGCGGTGCGGTGGTTGTTATCGACTGCTGATGTTACCGCGACCAACGGCTTTACGTTCCTTCTGAATGCAATGCAAGGAGATTATCCGTCTTAAGACCGACCATTGCAAAAATTTAAATATTTTACTATAGTACAGTCAACAGCAAAGGTAACTGATGATTGGTCAAGTTTCAAAACATGAAATCAGTGTGAAAATCAAATTTTTTTAAACGCATATCGAAAAACCTTCGAGTGTCTACTAGTACCTGCAGACTTTGACTGTAGTTAAGGGTGGGCCGACCAAAAAGATGCCAAAAATGCAGTTACGGTTAAGTAAATATAATTGAAAATACTATCGTTTTAAATGAACAAAATATATATTTATCAGAACCATAAATTCATAACACGCTATAGTTTTTTCTATAATATCATTTAAAGTTGGGCAAAGATCATGAAAACGAGTGGCGGCGTTTAGTAGATTTCTTATAGTTTATCTAAATTATTGTACCTCTGATTTTGTCTAAACAATCATCAATGGATAAACTACAAATTGCTAGACTACATTTTTGATTCATCAAGTGGTTATTTAAATAATAAATTTTTATTAAGCACCTTAAATTCCCCATACAAAATTAGTATGGCCGCGCGGCATCAAATAAATATGGACGACGACATTTCAAATAAAACATATGACACTTGTCACTTACGGACGGCGCACCCTTAAGAAAATACCGACTTAATCTATCGAAACTTAATTTTGAAATCTAGTAAACATCATCACACAAACATCATTTGTGTAACCACTACAACACGTGACAGGTTGTCTTTGTATATTCGCCATTAATTCAATAACGATTTTCTCGTGTTCACCTTTGTTATTCATGGGGCCCGTCTCATCGGTATTCTGATAACGTAAACACGTTGTCGTTTACTCAATAAATCTAATGGTGCGAACAATGAACCTACTTTAACAAACCGGTAAAAATCTATAGGGACACACCCATTGATTGCGGTATTAAGTAAGCAACAAAAAATATAGTTTTGTAGTAGGTTTTTTTTTACGCCTCTTCTACTGTTTCTGTGATAGTGGTTAACACCACAGGTTCGATTCCCATAGGGGGAGGGTAGGCGTTGGAGCGTTGGATGTTTGTACTTACTCTGATTAGGTAGGTAAGTTGCTTGCTTATTTTAAGTCCTTCTGCCCAACTAACAAAAACTTTTCTTATAATGGGTTATATTGCCAAAAATAATATTCTTATAAGAGCCGTATTATCGCTAATAAGAATGCATTTGGGCACAAATTATAAGGGGCAATAGCCTTATGGCCCCCATATAGTTGCTTTATAGTTAGCTTTTTTTTCTTATACGTGGCCTATTATGGCAAGTAATAAGGAAGTTAGACTTATAACGGCAAGAAACGAATCTGTTAAAAGTCCAATACACTTATATATAACATATTAAACGCGTTAATAAAGGTGATCAACCTTATACGTGTTTTATCATCGCTAGGAATAAGTGCGATATCACTTACATTGGCAAAACAAATGCTCATAAAAAGTCAATCGTGTTTATATTCGGGTACACTTGATGATTCAACAATTTGGCAGCGGCAGCCATTGTAAACAAAAGAAAACGTTTAGTTTTCAATTTGTTTTATGTAGTCTTGATTAGGTGCTGATTTATGGTAAAACTGTTTGGGAATTTAAATTTATGAGAAAATGTGATACGCCGTGTGTTATAATAACAACGCGCCCTTCAATTTAAGCTATTTTTTGTTAAAATAGGTTGTTAGTTATTTAGTCGTGTTTATAACAAAGCTATTATAAGGGCAAAAGCAATTCTCACGTCGTCTACAAGGAGTCTATAAGATTAGAAACCTTATAATGGTAACATTTGTTTCTTATCCATCGCCATTTTGTCAATCGTTAGGGTTCCTTTTTTACAAATAAAATCCGTTACTAATATCATATTTTATAGGTAACAATGATTCAATATGCGGAAGTTGATAAGTCTTTAAAAAAAGAGGATCTCAATTTACAAAACATAAGATGGCTAATTGGCCATGGAATTGGACACATTTTATTCTACGAAATAAATGTTTTTGTAATTGTCTACATAATTCATTATGTCAGTAATGTCCAGTGCCAATTTCAGTAATGCATACTTCTACTTTATTTGTTTTGAGCAATGTACGCGCATCCAATGGCATCTTGTATGGTATCACTTATGTAATATTTTTAATAATTCACCCAAAGCAATATGGGATATGTTAAATTTCACTGCCCAGTTTCCTATATCACTACGAGTATCGCCACTCGAACTCGTCATCTAATAATATGTCTATTTCACTATCACTACTATTAAATTCTTTCTCGCAAACTTCCTGTTCGCTGTTATCTTCCACAAAATCTTCTACGGAACCATTAGGTGATACGTTGGTATCAGCTTGGTTATTGCCAATTGTAAATCCATTTTATATTTTATTTGACCCAGTTATATGAAACATTTAAATATGACCACCTAGAGACTAAAACCCTTATAATTACTATGTTAGTGAGTGTGGATTGCTTTAATTCTTATAAAGACCATATAACATGCTATAATATGCTTGTTTGATAGATAACTTATTAATGCTCCTATAAGTTAAAAAGCCTCATTGTTACCTTGTGCATTACCATTATAAGTATAATTATTTATATAACAAGCTTTTATACGGCTTTTGAATATTATGTGGCTAAAAAGCAATATAACTGGCCGCTATAAGAAGGACACGTTTTGAACCCATATAGTAGCCATATTATTTGGCTTTATTATCGTTTACCCATCTAAATTATAAAAGTAAAGGTAATATTAGCCAAATTGTCTTATAATGTACCATTATAAAGTACATTGACAAAATGATAGCTATTATAAAACTACTATATGTCTTTAGACCTTATAAATTTAACATTATAGGTGTATTTTGTTTGTTGGGTGGTTACCTACTCCAATATGATGAGTCTTACGGGAGATGAATGAAAGCAGAATTTCTCCGGAGATGTTTATTAGACCATAGTTGCAAGTAAAGTGTTATAGCTAAGTAAAATACAATTAAAAATAGTGTTTGTTGACCCGATTACGAAATCTTTCCTTCGATGCAAATACAAGCGAACGTAGCTATTTTATGTAGCAGTCACTTGTAAAATATATTATGTTGTAGTCAAACTCTAAACATCGACATACTGCACTACCATCATACCAACATAATAATTGTGTTGTTTAATGATTCTGAACTGTGATTCCGAGTTCGAGATAAGATAGCCATCAGTTCCTCCCTTAGCGGTTGAGGATTCCGGGTGAAGTGAGTTTCCACCTTCGTCTTTATTTTCACTTAGAATCAGGTGAGATGACAAAGACCTTAGCCGTAAGGAATAAAAAACAAAAAAAAGTTTTTCATAAAGATACAAAAGATACAAATACAGAAGTTAGTAATAAAACTCTATTATTTTTAAAACATTATCGACATATTCATTAGGGCAATGTATTTAAGCATACGCGGCCTACGGCGACGTACGCAGCGACGACGGTCGATCGAGCACTGTTTTAGCCCTTAGAAAACAATCTCTACCAGTGTCCCAACATTGTCTATGGCAGGCATGCAACACGGGGTGATATACGGTGCGGAGCCACGAGGTCTGCCGCTATCCGAGAAGATCCTGCCCCAGTACCTCCAAGAACTCGGCTACAAGACGCACTTGGTTGGCAAGTGGCACCTGGGCAGCTACAAGAAGGAGTATCTTCCGAAGCATAGGGGGTAAGTAAGGTACCTCGGGACCTCGATTTTATTTTTTCAATAATAGAAAATGTCAAAATAAGACTGACGAACGGTTTTGATCGTTTTAATAAATAGGAGAATAGGTCTGTTGTATGGGAGCCTTAAATGAAATGTTTTATTTAATTCTGTTTTAGTATTTTTGTTGTTATAGCGGCAACAGGAATACATCATCTGTGAAAATTTCAACTGTAACTATCACGGTTCATGAGATACAGCCTGGTGACAGACGGACAGACAGACAGACGGATGGACAGCGGAGACCTAGTAATAGGGTCCCGTTTTACCCTTTGGGTACGGAACTCTAAAAAACAATGAATATTTAATTTGAAAATTTTGAAAAATTATATAAATAAAACAAATAAGTAGGTAATTAACTCTCCCGCAGATTTGACACTCATACTGGTTTCATCACCGGCAAGATAGACATGTACGATCACACAAACGCAGAGCGAGGCTCCTGGGGATTCGACTTCAGAACAGGCAAGAGACCTACTTAATTAATAATTAATGCTGATATAATTTATAACGGCCGCGAGTGGCCGGTTGCTTACCCACATTTCCTTGCTTTTAACAAACATGTTATTTCAGATTCTGAATTAGTTGCTCACAATCTCTTTGGAACATATGCGACAGACATCTACACCAAAGAAGCAGTAAAGGTAATTATTGCTTATTGCTAATTATCACCTAGTTTGAAAAATGCGGGTTAATCAAATCACCAGCTTATATAATTATGTCCCCACTGCTGGGGCACGAGCCTTCGCTATGGATGGGTAGGGCGAACGGGCCATAAACCACCACGCGGGTCCAGTGCCCAGTGTGGGTTGGCGGTTGTAAACGACTACTAATGCAGCCGGGAACAACGGCTTTACGTGCCACGCATAGAAGCTCGAGATGATCAATTTTTGATCGCAGACCGGGCGGTTGCGCCATCGAGCTCCGCATATCTGGCTTTATGCCATTCAGAGTTTTAACAAGGCAAAAGTATAAAAAGAAAAGTGTGTAGAATGAACGCAAATGCGTTGGGTTCAATAGCATGGATAACTTTTGACGCGCTCAGGCTAAACAAGGCAAAACAAAGGAAGGCTATATGTAAAATTATTTGAATTTCAGTTAATAAGTAAGCATAATAGCTCGTCACCGCTGTTCCTGATGGTGTCGCACTCGGCGGTGCACAGCGGGAACCCGTACGAGCCCATCCGCGCCCCCGAGGATGTCATCGCCAAGTTTTCATACATCAAAGACCGGCAGCGACAAAAGTTTGCAGGTAGGATAGTACCATAATACCATGTCTTATTTGTTTATTTATTTTGAAGGTTAATTTAAGTTTCAAGCTTGTTTGAATATTTATCATTTACCTACTTATACTTAACTGCATTAAGCAAATTTTACAAAATACGTATAATCGTAGTAGATGTACATCAGCATTAAAAACAGCTAAACCAAAAAAAAACCCAAAACCCTAAAACCCAAAGATACTGATCATAGCTTTTTACTTTTCATTTGTCTAAAAATAACCAAAGCTTCTGTTTACACATCAAAAATCTATACCAACTTTTCATGATTTGATTACTTTCGTTCAAAATCATATCAAGGTTTTAGATCATCCTTCGTCCTATTCAGCTTAGTTCAAGCGTGCAGAAAACTAACATACACACTTGAATAGGGTCAAGACATTGTACTGCATAGCCGACGAGTACGGCCGACCTCACATCTACAGATGAGTGCGACGAGAAATTTTGCGTTCTGTATTTTGTCTATTGCCATGATGCCAACTGGTATACTAGTTTTTTTTTTGCGGGAATTTGCTTTTGTTCTTAATCGGCCGTTTCAGTGTCACCGACTTTAATTGATTGACACTAATGAAAACTTGTGCCTTTTCAGGTGTGTTATGGAAGCTGGACGAGTCCGTGGGCAAAGTGGTGGAAGCATTACAATCCAACAGCCTTCTGGACAACTCCATAATACTGTTCACGACCGACAACGGGGGCGCCGCTGCTGGCTTTAACAGCAACGCCGCTTCCAACTTTCCATTGAGAGGGGTATGTTGGTGATATATCACACTAATATTATAAATGCGAAAGTTTGTGTGTATGTATGTGTGTATATTTGTTGCTTCTTCACACTGCAACGGATGGATGGATTTGGATGAAATTCGGCATACGGGTAACAACCCGCTATACACTACTTTAAAGTTTATACTGACACCCCCTACCAACCTTCCGGTTACAAAGTAGGTGTCAGAATAACCTTGCGCAAGCACAAGGGACCATCTACGTCAGGTCATAACGCCAGATCAGAACACGCCGGTACGCATCCTTCATCCAGTACTTTTAAGACTAGTGTCTCAAGCTAGTCGACCCGTGGACACGTATAGTCCACTACCTAATATCCAGATAGGTCACCGGAGCTGTAAGCTCGCTCACTTCTCGTTGCACTAAGAGCACAACTCGCAGTGTACCACTGCTTGGGCCGTCAGCTCTAAAGCCAACTACCAAATGTCCTCTTTGGTGGCGGAGTTGTAAGCACACTCACTTCTCGGTATACCCATCCAGGCACCTGATCAATTCCAAATTCCTACGCGGCTGATTAAACCGGAGGCCTTTGCATCTAGCGGGCACCTCACTAGTTCTCCAGACTAGTACCGGAGATGTTGGAGTAACTACTCAGTGAAAACCACCGAGCACCACACCAACTAAGGGTAACTCACGTACCCCGCAGATCTTTTCGCTTCAGGCCCCCACCGGACCGCTACTGAGACCCGCTCGCTATGCACGAAATGGAAGCCTGGCCAGACCAACCAGGCAGACGAACATTCCCACTTCTATAGCTAACCACATGCCACCACGAGTCCAACCCATGTCCGGGGCCTGCCGGAGACGCCCGCGAAGGCATAACCGGCAGGGGGCCTAGGATCCGGAACTCCCGTGGTACCCTTGAAAAGACAGCCGGACCCGTAGTTCCAGCTGCCATACCCTACCTATCAGGGTCAGTAGATAGGGACAAACGGGAACAAACAAACAAAATAGGACAACGGCATACGGGTAGTTTATACCCTGGATTAAAACATAGGATACTTTTTATCCCGATATTCCCACGAGGACGGGAACCACGCGGGTGAAACCGCGAGTGGCCGCTAGTATTATAATATAATCTAAAGCGTTGTTTACGTTACAACACCTCAAAATTAAATTTTATTATACTTCGTATCTCTTCGAAGATGATTACCAGTTAACATGCAGCAGTACGTAGTCTGATGCAGTCCTTGTCACATATTTTAAAGCTACTAAAGAAAAAAAAATATCTCTGTCTCACTCCCTGCCGCCCTATACAGCCGGTCGCCAGATGGCCGCCATTACGTTTTTTTGTGCGGTCTAAGTCACACGTTCGTGTTGTTAATAGTTAGTCTCGCGCTTTGGGCGATATTTTTTAATAAATTATTTGTGAAAAGCAAACAGCACCAAGAAAACGAATTTTCCTTGACAGACCATTTATTTGACATAAATCAATAATATGTTATAAAAACGAGAAGACATAAACCAAAAGGAGTTTTCAACATCCTCACAAGGGCAAAAAAAATTAAAAATAGAACAAACAACAACACAAACAAAGGCGAGAATAAACAAGTTTGTTTGACATGTCCTACAAATAATTTGACGCATGACTGCGCTGTCACTTTACTTCAAACTTTATTAGTCAAAATTCGAAACGGCAACAAGGAGTTTGTAGTGCGAGCTATGATTGACAGTGGAGCACAAAGGTCCTATATAAAAAAGGAGTTGGCCAAAGATCTCGGTCTGCCCGTAGCTAGCGAAACTAAACTGGGACACGTTAAATAATAAATAAATTAATTAATTAATTAATTTCTTTAAACAAACTTGTTTATTCTCGCCTTTGTTTGTGTTTTGTTTGTTTTCGTAGTTTTCAGGTACCGACGAGCCTGGTTTGCTTGTTGCTGCTTCTTCAGGTGTCTGTTTAATTTTCTCCAGTTCTGGGCAGAATAGAACGTTGTGTCGCTTGGAACACGCCAGACATTTAGCAGCGATCCGGCACTTGAAAGCATTATGTCCTCTTAAGAGGCAGGCAGTGCAAGCCTTGGCTTTCTTCACATGTTCACGCCTCTGGTCTATGGTGAGGTTTGCGGCTTTCACGCATTGAGCGCTGGAGTGATTTGTTTTGGAGCAGAAGATGCAGCTGGTGTCTCTTTCATTTGCTGAAGCTTTACCCTTTGCGTTCGTTTTAGGAGTCACTGCAAAACAAGATGTTGTCGGCATAGACTTGGTAGAAGTAGGATCAGTTGACTCTTCAAAGCAAGACTTCGCCATGTCAATGCGTTGGGTGCTCTCCACTTCTTGTTTTAGGAACTCCAACAGTTGTGTCAGTAAATCGTTTGATGTACCGTCTTTAATTGATCTCCGTTCTCTCTCCCAGGTCTTGAGGAGTTCTTCAGGAAGGGCTGACTCGACTAGGGGATACAACATTACTGCATATTTGTTCTGCGTCAGTCCCAACGACTCTAAAGCTCGTAACTGGGTATTGAGCTTGTCGTACAATGAGTTCAAAGGCAGTCTATCTTCTCTTACTTGACGTAGCACTAGGTTGAGCAGATCCCGCATGCATACTTCAATCAGTAGCTCTTCACGTCCGTAGCGTTGCGTCAGATGTTCGATAGCTTTTGGGTAGTTTTTTGCGGATGGAGGGAAGCTTTCGATTAAACCACGAGCTGGTGTACCTTCAGATATGGCTCCGAGTAGGTACTGGAACTTGTCATGGTCGTCGATGCTCTCGTTCTCATGTATTTTTGAAAACTGTCCCCAAAATGGTATCCATTGTCTAACGTCGCCCTCGAACTTGACTAAATTCAGCTTGGGAAGCTTCAATTCGGGTTTTTGCTGACGTAGAGTTTCCTTAGTATTATGGCTACTACAACTTACGGAATCTTCTTTGTTATGATTTTCATATTTCGTCCACAAGTTGTTGAAAGTGACCTTGTACTCATCTTCCTCCTCCACTTCCTTCTCTAAATCACCCTCGCTAATGTCCGATTCCAGTAGGGTGCTGAAGATTTCGTTGTTTAGGCTAAGGAGCCGTTCGTGTTTGTCTTTTAACACCTTTAACTGAGCGACGTCCTCATCACCGAATCCTCCGATTTTGTTCGCGAGTTTCGTAAAACTTCTACGTAGAATCGTTCGCTCCTTCTTAAGTTTAACCAGCTGTCCTGTCACGGTCGCCATTTCTCGCGCTTTGGGCGATATTTTTTAATAAATTATTTGTGAAAAGCAAACAGCACCAAGAAAACGAATTTTCCTTGACAGACCATTTATTTGACATAAATCAATAATATGTTATAAAAACGAGAAGACATAAACCAAAAGGAGTTTTCAACAGTTAGTAATACTTCAATCGCGATCATTAGTGCTACTATGAGTGGAAAAAAGCGGTCGAGAGACGACGATTATGTTCATTAGAACAAAATAATAAATCACGGCGTTATCGTCATGTGCATCGTAGAAAAATATTAACCTCCAAGAGTGAATCTTTAAAACGAGTCATCTCATTAAAAACGGTTAAGGAACACACTGTAAGTAGGATTCCTTTGTTTGCTAAGAGATTTTCTAATAAGCCAATGCACACGCTCGGCGACACCAATAGTGCATAGGCGCCGCGCCGGCCGGCGCCATCATGTCGCGACGGCTTTTGTTTTAAGCGTATTCAAATTCTGCTTGATGCTAGGTATATTATTGCGTTGGCTTTTGTACCAGTGAACAGTATTCTAGGTCCTAGATCCTAGAATCTAGGATACAATAAATTATACAAATTTAAAACGACTACCTAATTATGGTATAAAATAACATAATTATTTAAAAGAGTTTATCGTACCTACTTCCTTTTTTATTTACACTGACCAAATATCATGAGCTCCATGTATTGTATTTGAGCATCAATAGAATTCTATATAGATTGATAAATTTAAAATAATAACATAACAGTGTAATCATAGTCATAAGTATTTATTGCATTATGTATCCTTCTTTACGAATGGAAATATTTTACGAATTTTATATTAGAGTTGTTTTGGAATTTTATATGTAGTTGTATCCTGAATTGACTAAGTTATTTCAAAAATATTGGGCGATAACTCTAGTGCTATATTCTGCACCATTCAGTGACAACTTGTACAAACATGTTTCCACTTGTAGGTAACATATTTTATTATATGATTTATCGAAGAAAATAGTCACAGTTGTTAAAAACGTCCATGACTTTAGAAAACTGTCCCAGTGTGAGTGAGCATATACTTAATCTAGAAATTATAGTGGCTTTCACAAAAATGAATCAAAAGAAAGATGTGTGTTCTCAGACAAAACAAACAATTACCCACTTGTTATTCGGGTTTGGGAAAAGCCCTTAAATTGTTAATAACTAAAAATGAAATTAAATTAAATGAAATTGAATGAAATAAAATAAAATAAAATAAAATAAAATAAAATAAAATAAAATAAAATAAAATAAAATAAAATAAAATAAAATAAAATAAAATAAAATAAAATAAAATAAAATAAAATAAAATAAAATAAAATAAAATAAAATAAAATAAAATAAAATAAAATAAAATAAAATAAAATAAAATAAAATAAAATAAAATAAAATAAAATAAAATAAAATAAAATAAAATAAAATAAAATAAAATAAAATAAAATAAAATAAAATAAAATAAAATAAAATAAAATAAAATAAAATAAAATAAAATAAAATAAAATAAAATAAAATAAAATAAAATAAAATAAAATAAAATAAAATAAAATAAAATAAAATAAAATAAATTAAAATAAATTAAATTATATGAAATTAAATTCAATTAAATCAAATCAAATTAAATTAAGGTAAATTAAATTAATTAAAATGAATTGAAATGAAATGGAATGAATACACATATCTCTACGCAAGTCGTGTTGAGGGTTGTTTGCTAAACTCCACGTAAATTGTGTTGAGGATTGTCTGCTAAACTCCACGTAAGTCGTGTTGAGAAATGCCTGCTATACTCCACGTAAATCGTGTTGAGGATTGTTTGCAGAACTCCACGTAAATCGTGTTGAGGATTTTCTGCTAAGCTCCACGTAAAACGTGTTGAGGCTTGTCTGCAGATCTCCACGTAAGTCGTGTTGAGTATTGTCTGCTAAACTCCACGTAAATCGTGTTGAGGATTGTCTGCAGAACTCCACGTTAATCGTGTTGAGGATTGTCTGCAAAACTCCACGTTAATCGTGTTGAGGATTGTCTGCAGATCTCCACGTAAGTCGTGTTGAGAAATGTCTGCTAAACTCCACGTAAATCGTGTTGAGGATTGTTTGCAGAACTCCACGTAAATCGTGTTGAGGATTTTCTGCTAAGCTCCACGTAAAACGTGTTGAGGTTTGTCTGCAGATCTCCACGTAAGTCGTGTTGAGTATTGTCTGCTAAACTCCACGTAAATCGTGTTGAGGATTATCTGCTAAGCTCCACGTAAATCGTGTTGAGAATTGTCTGCTAAGCTCCACTTAACGTGTTGAGGATTGTCTGCAGATCTCCACGTAAGTATTGTTGAGGATTGTCTGCTAAACTCCACGTAAACCGTGTTGAGGATAATTTTGTACTTACTTCACGTATATCGTTTTGTGAACGACACAGACACTATAATGCTATGTATGTTTAATTGCCTTTTGTTTAATTTTTTGTTTCAACACTAGAATAGATGCATAATTGTTAAGTTCCGATTTTGCGGAACATTTAAAGTCATCTACTCGGCTCGACTCTAAACGTAAGGGGGGCGCCGCAAGCATCAGCCACCGAGTCACGAGCGTGCCCCATACCGAGAAGGAGCAGGCGGCTCCAGCTTTGGCGTTTTGCAACCGAAACAACTACAGCTCGAAGACCACGCAACGAAATCGTGGGAGGAGAACTTTACTTCAGAGGTACCTAGTTCCTAAATGTAAGTTAGTTAGTAACGACCCTATAATTTTATCTTGGGTCAATGGCAACAAAAATTCTTTAATAGATATCCAATAGAATACAACCTACTACAAAACAAGAGCTGTACACTAAAAGAGGCCGAAATTATTGACGGTTGCATTTCTAATCTTACTAAGTCTAGTTTTACTTCAACTTGCAGTCCGTGCGCAAAACTAATATATTTCAGCAATTTTTACTGTTTCTAAACTGAACGGCAAACACAGCTTAAATTAAATCTACAAGGTTAATCATGAACACTTTAAAATTGAAGATTTTCAATGAGTTTTATGAGCCATGAGCAATGAGTGATGAGCAAGACCGTACGGTTTTGAAACTCATGGATCAAAATGACTAACATGGCAACAATAGAACAATATACTTACTTTTTAGCATGTATGATTATTGAAGATAGTTCTTTACACAAATTAATCTTACTACTTTTTTGTATTTTACTTGTTTTGTGTACTGCACCATTTTGTTTACACGAATTTTCTAACACATGAGTAAATATCCTATATCTATTCTGTGCTTCTAAGGCATGTATTGTGTCAGATAGTGCCTAGCATATTGTGCATTTTTTTTTTTATTGAATACAACAACCATGACAAAATATTTAACAGATAAAATTAATCTTGAATAAAGGATAAGGTAATTAAGTTGCTCAATAACAACAAATTTACTTTATGATAACTTTCAGAATTTATTGAACTTCTGACCTTAGCACGCCCAGCAGTTCGTTATGGCTGGGTTTACACAAAATTGTTGAAGTGGGAAAAATATTTAGTTTTTATTATTCCAATAATAACAAGTAGAAAGTAGTTTCTTTCTAAATGTTTATATAATTTTTAACGCAAATTTTGTTGCGAACAAATTACAAAAACACAAATGTTGAAAAAATTTCCACGAGCAGGGTTTGAACCTGCACCCTTCTGACATACCGGGTCAGGTGCTCTTCCAATTGAGCTATCGTGGTTCTAACCAGCCCGCCGAAATTATTCAACACTATTTACTTTTTACTTTGAAAGCCAAAGGCGCCCATTCAATGTTAACAACTACCGTCATTAACATCCGATCATAATATTTTTACAAATACTAAAGATCAGTTAAGAAGTAGGCAAGCTATTTATAAATGTTTATATAATTTTTAACGCAAATTTTGTTGCGAACAAATTACAAAAACACAAATGTTGAAAAAATTTCCACGAGCAGGGTTTGAACCTGCACCCTTCTGACATACCGGGTCAGGTGCTCTTCCAATTGAGCTATCGTGGTTCTAACCAGCCCGCCGAAATTATTCAACACTATTTACTTTTTACTTTGAAAGCCAAAGGCGCCCATTCAATGTTAACAACTACCGTCATTAACATCCGATCATAATATTTTTACAAATACTAAAGATCAGTTAAGAAGTAGGCAAGCTATTTATAAATGTTTATATAATTTTTAACGCAAATTTTGTTGCGAACAAATTACAAAAACACAAATGTTGAAAAAATTTCCACGAGCAGGGTTTGAACCTGCACCCTTCTGACATACCGGGTCAGGTGCTCTTCCAATTGAGCTATCGTGGTTCTAACCAGCCCGCCGAAATTATTCAACACTATTTACTTTTTTACTTTGAAAGCCAAAGGCGCCCATTCAATGTTAACAACTACCGTCATTAACATCCGATCATAATATTTTTACAAATACTAAAGATCAGTTAAGAAGTAGGCAAGCTATTTATAAATGTTTATATAATTTTTAACGCAAATTTTGTTGCGAACAAATTACAAAAACACAAATGTTGAAAAAATTTCCACGAGCAGGGTTTGAACCTGCACCCTTCTGACATACCGGGTCAGGTGCTCTTCCAATTGAGCTATCGTGGTTCTAACCAGCCCGCCGAAATTATTCAACACTATTTACTTTTTACTTTGAAAGCCAAAATTTGCGTTAAAAATTATATAAACATTTATAAATAGCTTGCCTACTTCTTAACTGATCTTTAGTATTTGTAAAAATATTATGATCGGATGTTAATGACGGTAGTTGTTAACATTGAATGGGCGCCTTTGGCTTTCAAAGTAAAAAGTAAATAGTGTTGAATAATTTCGGCGGGCTGGTTAGAACCACGATAGCTCAATTGGAAGAGCACCTGACCCGGTATGTCAGAAGGGTGCAGGTTCAAACCCTGCTCGTGGAAATTTTTTCAACATTTGTGTTTTTGTAATTTGTTCGCAACAAAATTTGCGTTAAAAATTATATAAACATTTATAAATAGCTTGCCTACTTCTTAACTGATCTTTAGTATTTGTAAAAATATTATGATCGGATGTTAATGACGGTAGTTGTTAACATTGAATGGGCGCCTTTGGCTTTCAAAGTAAAAAGTAAATAGTGTTGAATAATTTCGGCGGGCTGGTTAGAACCACGATAGCTCAATTGGAAGAGCACCTGACCCGGTATGTCAGAAGGGTGCAGGTTCAAACCCTGCTCGTGGAAATTTTTTCAACATTTGTGTTTTTGTAATTTGTTCGCAACAAAATTTGCGTTAAAAATTATATAAACATTTATAAATAGCTTGCCTACTTCTTAACTGATCTTTAGTATTTGTAAAAATATTATGATCGGATGTTAATGACGGTAGTTGTTAACATTGAATGGGCGCCTTTGGCTTTCAAAGTAAAAAGTAAATAGTGTTGAATAATTTCGGCGGGCTGGTTAGAACCACGATAGCTCAATTGGAAGAGCACCTGACCCGGTATGTCAGAAGGGTGCAGGTTCAAACCCTGCTCGTGGAAATTTTTTCAACATTTGTGTTTTTTTTTTTTTTTTTTTTTTTAGTTTCTTTCTGATTCGAAAAAACAAATACGATATGGTCAACTTGAATTAAAAGCTGATATCCATGCATTAGAAACATTTACTTCTCATATTTATGTCTAATATACTTATTCGGATTGATCGTGTCGATCATGCGTCACGTCAGTTAAATGTTGATACCGAATGGCAACTTGCTGGATATGCGCTTATACCAATCATAAGAACATTTCGCTAGCCGAACTTTGACCTTTTACCAGCTTATAAAATGACAAATGCTAGAAATGCGCTTCATGGAACCTTCATCCTCAATCCGAATTAATGAATTTACCAGTACAGTTACAGGAAAAGAGTAAGCAATGCCAGTGCATTGCTTACTTTTTTCGCATTCCTACCGTGTCACTTCATTACCAAAAAAATATTTAAAAATTAAATTGGAAGCGGAAGGCATTGTTGTCGTGCCACACTGGTCATTTCAGAAGTGGCACCTTAAGTATCAAAAAAGGTTTGTTTCTCACGAAATTATATTTGAGCCAAATACGTCATTGCTATATCCTCCTTTTATTATCCGGCAAGCTCTTTTGAAAAGAGGAGTTCCATCTGTCTTTTTTTTTTTTTAATATGGCTTCTTTTTCTGAAACCACGTTGAATCAATTTAACTCATCTTTAAAGACTTGGCGGGAGTTTTGCCAAACTAATTATTACAATTATTGTGATAAGTATATTTATATATATTTTACACAACATTTATTATCAAGAGCTAGTGGATACGGCAAGATCAACTATAGTTTAAACACTTCAGTATCCTCACATGGTATGATTACTAGACTGTTAAAGGGCGTTTCCGAGTAAAGATCTCCTAAGCCAAAATATCATGATACATGGAACCCAAATCTTATGTCCTATTATTAAAGTGATGTTTACCCATTTGATAATTTAAGTTTTTGTAATTTATCACTTAAAATAATTACATTACTTGCAATTGCATCTGCTCAGCGAATGCAAAGTTTAATGAAAAATTAAAACATTTATGTCTTGTTAAAAAGTATTACATATCAATAAAAATCATTGATCTAATTAAAACATACAGACCCAGCGCCTACCAACCACTTGTCGACTTCCTTCAATTAAAGAAAATCCCAATATATGTCCAGCACAGGCTTTACAGTCAAAACAAACAAAACTTTAAATATTAGAATGATGAGAGTTGAGAAAAAGTACAATTAGCATAAAAGTGGAATATATATGGTATACAGGTCTGTTTAGTGCACGCAGCACACGCGGCCACCTCGGCCGCGCGCCACTTTTGGATTAACCGTGGGTGGGACTGCGGGCAAGATTTCCCGTAAATATTATAATCGAGATATCAGTACATCTGTAGACAATAACAAATTAGCAAATCTTTTTCTTTTCTTTAATACATAAAACATAAATTTGTGTACATTTTTACAATAATAATACTAGAAAAGTTAGATGGGGATGAGTGTTTTCTTATGTATTATAGGCAGTCTGCAAAGATTTCATAAGAACTCTTCATGTAACAAATCAAATTTTTCTTTTGAAGCTCTAAACATCTGCATGTTAACTGGTAATCATCTTCGAAGAGATACGAAGTATAATTAATAATTAAACGAACTTACCTTGTGAAGTTCGATTATAATTATACGAGTATCACGAAGAAGATGATTACCATACTCCCACCCAACCCAACTTCGAATACATTCTCCTTCCTTACCCCTTTGAAAATTTTGATTTCAGTTACCTCTAAAATTAATGGCGGCCATCTGGCGACCGGCTGTGTAGGGCGGCAGGGAGTGAGACAGAGATATTTTTTTTTCTTTAGTAGCTTTAAAATATGTGACAAGGACTGCATCAGACTACGTACTGCTGCATGTTAACTGGTAATCATCTTCTTCGTGATACTCGTATAATTATAATCGAACTTCACAAGGTAAGTTCGTTTAATTATTAATTATTGTACCTAATATTTGGATACCAACGGGCCTGGGGAAGCCTGCTGGTTATGTGGTGACTCTCCCCCCAGCTCTCGCCTTCCTGTCCAGTTCCAAAGGCCTCAACAGTGATTCGGGAGAAAGGGGGCCTACCCACTAAAACTCCTTGTATCATCCTATCACATGTCGCAAGAATGGTTCGGGACCACGGACAGCAGACTCCGAAATCCACCCTGCGATGGCCCGCCAATATAATTGTATCTACCCCCGCAGAAGTTTACCTCACTCTCTGGATCTATGATAAAAAGGGGTGAGAAATGAGACTCGTCGCTGGTGGTCTTATTTCTAACCCATGATGGCGTAAAGATAAATGCGAATGCGAATAAAACTTTCTAAACTCGACTATGGGAACTAAGGGCGTTCTCAGATGAGCGTTTTCTTCTATGCACAAAGCTCTTTTATGTACGCTCTTCATCGCGCGCCTTCGTAACATGCGCATTTTGTACAAAAGCTCTATACGCGTGAACTTACGGCGAAAAACCGTACATATGTAGGTACACGCGAGCGGTATTACAATGTAGGTTGCGTACGTGTACATTAATGAGCATATACATACGGGTAAAGTAGTAAACGCTTAGCTGCCACTGCCATAAACTACCCTTAAGTGAAAATAAATAAATAAACTTTCCTACACTCACACCAATAGGCTAGTTGACTAAATTTCAATAACTGCTTAATACTTTAGCTTATTATGCCTTTTATCGAAAATAAAGGTTTATTTATTTTTAATTGAGCATTTACATTATAAATTTCGCGTTTTAAAAAACCAATTTAAATTTGGCTCCAAAACGCACAAGACTATCATGGCGTCTTGAATGACGTCACGCCGTGCCAGACAAACCAAAGAGCACAAAGTAACTTGTTGTTTACATAGGGAAACTGAGTGATCGTGTCTTCAATAATAGTTAGTTTTTAGCGTATAAAAATGAATTTCCCATATTATAAGTACTGTATAGTGCCCCAGTGTAATAGCACGACTATAAAAACGCCAAACAAGTTATTATTCTAAATAATAACTCATTTAGGTTATATGTTCCAAACAATGGAGAAATACGGAAAAAGTCAATGATATTTTATAAAGGTCATTGGAAAAAGTGGCTAAAACTTGCAAGAAGAGATGATGCTCATAGTTTATCAATATCAGGTTCAAGAATGTATTTTTATGAAGATCATTTTGATGTAAGTATTTCACACAACACAGTCTATTACTTAAATTTGAACAA
The DNA here is from genome assembly GCA_947562085.1 of Eudonia lacustrata. NCBI lineage: Eukaryota > Metazoa > Arthropoda > Insecta > Lepidoptera > Crambidae > Eudonia > Eudonia lacustrata. Next base: position 22,418,383 of record OX387316.1, read on the forward strand.
ACTAGATGTGTTTTGTAGAATCTCTATTTTCCAAATAAATACATAAGAATAAGAAACATTTATTGACCTGCACAAAAACAAATAATAATATACATGAGTTCAGGTTAAGTTGTTTCACTTTTAGGATTAACATTTTATTTTAGTTTTTTAATATTGTAATGTTACAAATAAACTCTTTTTATTATTCTAGTTGCCAAGTGATATGATTAATTATATGGATGGAGTATCACAAGTGACATGAAACCAGGTTGTATGCCAAGTAAATTTGGATGTCAAGACAGAAGAAAACGAACATGCAGCAGTACACACAACCATATATTCTAAAAAAACTAAAAAGATGATAATAGCAGTGTCTGAATGAATCAAAAGAAAGTTGTACTCCAAGTTCTCCTCTAGATACTTCTGATACAAGTTCAAGTATGTATAATAAATAATATACTTAAAGTTTGAAATGGCAAATAGCCAGTTATCAGCATTAAAAAGCTATTTTGTTTTATTTCTTTTTCAGTTGAAACAGTTGGAGGAAATGTGCCAGAAATGTTATGTCAACAGTCAATAGATAAATCTGTTCAAGCATTTATAACCTACATATTCAGATGTAAGGCTGTGCAAACCAACGTGAAATTGATAGATCAGGCATTATCATTGAAACCTTCTGTAACATCGAGGTCCACATACCCATTTAAAACTGTAACCGCTACAAAATCAAGTCCTTCTGTATCTGGTCTAAGCAAAATTGCAAAAAAATATATTTATTGAAGTACATTCAGACAGTGATATTTCTTTATATTACCATCTGAAGCTGCCAATAGTCCCTCACTATCAATGGCTTCACTACAAGTCAAATCATCTTCTGATTGTAGTGAATTAATCAAAGAAGACAAAAAAATAGAATCAACAAAGGCCATGTTGAATACAATTAAAAAAATTGAGAAAAAGCCAAGACTATACAGTCTGTAGTCTTACAATTAGTTGTTACCACTTAATTGATTTAATAAAAGATTGTATAAATATTCCCAAACACCATATTTATTACTCTGTTTAAATAAAATAAGATTAGATAGTAAATTTAATCAGTTGTCAGATGATTATAGAATGACTCCATCGAGTCCATTAACACTCGCCACAAAGGAAGACTACATTTGCCACCCTCATGAATAAAAATGCTAAATCATAGCCCACATCATTATGGCTGTAAAAATATATAATAAATTACCGATCGAATTACATACTGAACCAAACTACAAAGTTTTTAAAACAAATTTAAAAAAGTTTTTGATAAATAAATGTTTTTACACTGTAGAGGAATACTTAACCATGAGATATGTTGATTTGTGATTACGTTTGGCGATCTGGGTAATATAATAATATAATATAATCTAATACAATTTATTGCTTTATTATACAATTTAATTCATAATATAATTTAAGCTTTAATATCAATTTTATATAAATATAGGTATATATTTTTATAACATATTGGATTATATAGTTAATATAAGTATTATTTGTTATACCTATACAAGGTGACTAAAAAATGAGGACACTATAACATTGTAAACACCATCTATGTACCACTTAGTTTGCAAATAAAAGTTTGAGTTTAAGTTTAAGTCAAAGAATACCATTTTCTTTATGATTCTAAGGGTCTGTTTCACAATGTCTGATTAGGAGATACTTGGCAATTAAAGTGAAGTATTTGTATGGACTATCTGTCAAGTAAAGGCTAATGGGAACTTGTAGATGGTGAAAGACGCCCTAAGCAAGATATTTTAAAAAAATATACCTATGATAGCCAGTGTCATGCGTCTTTTTACTGTGGAATTAGATAGTGCAATGATTAAAAGGTCCTTACCTATTTCATTCAGGCATAAGTATAATATGCAAAAGCTATCTAAGGCAGTAAATCAAGCTCTGACATGGTCAGAGTACAAAAAGCAAATACTATAAAGTACCTATTTAATATCCTGTACACCAAACTAACTAGTGAACTATACTTCTCGAGGATTCGGAGGTAGAATTTAGGCTACAAATAGCTCTTATGAACTTCATTATGCCATCAGTTCGCAAGTCTACTCTGGGCGGTAGACTTTATACTGAGAAGAACTGGCAAGAAACTCAGCAAGTGTCAAGCTCTTTTCTCCCTTACAGCGTCAAAAATATTGGAAAATGCCCTATCCTATAAGGACACTTTCCATCACAAATAAAAACACAAAATATAAAGGACAATCACACATGTTATAGAAAAACAAAAGAGAAAAATAATAATATTATCTAAGTTTTCAAATTTACATCAGTGACCAGTTAAAATTTTTACAATGTCATAGTACTATAAAAGGGCAAAAATTGTCTAAGAAAAAAAAACAAAGTTAATCTATAGTTAATAATAATAAAAATAATAGTATGCAAGAGCAGACCAGCCTCCAATTTTTTAGTTATATATTAGTTACAGTTCTAGTTCCAGACTTTGTAATATAACAATGGGTATACATTAATTTCCCAAAAGTTTAAAATTTATTATTAATGAAATTCTCAACATACTCAATATTGAAATATTGAGTATGTTGAGAATTTCATTAATGGCACATGATGAATGATACTTAAAATCTCCACATTTTGATTTTCACTATAATCTGGGTAATTTCTCTTTTCTGTTAAATACATCAAGCTGCATTTGTGCATAATATTTTTCAGTAGCTTTTCCATTTTTTATATAAATTTTAAATGTGTTAGCATTAACAGGACATTTAATCACGATTATGCCATCTTCAAATTCGTCTGGGGAACCAGCAATCATTGGATATTTGGAATTTAATATCAGGCCACACTTATTTATTATTTTCTTCATTTTTTTTACCACTGTTTTTCTTACCTCATTTTCTAGAAGACGGCCACGTTTCATAGAAGTAGTGTCTGGAATTTTACCACCTAATATGAGCGATAAAAGTGTGCCATAAGTAGTTTACATCTGCTAACTTCAAAGGCTTTTGATGCCGTAATTCAACCATACCTTAGTTCAAACCATAGGCTGCTCTTAGATTGTTCTCTTGTTCTTCAACTCTCTGTATTAATGAAGGTGATATGTGAACTTTTTATAAAAATGCATCAGCACATTTCTCTTTGAAATTACATATCAGTTGATGCATGGAGAGAGCCTTTTCTTCGCTTTGACAATAAGTGGTTTGATATTTTAAAAGTTCCCAGTTATTAATTTTTTTCTTAAATACCTCTTCCAAAAACTTCATTCAAACAGATGAATTTGCTGGCAACATGGGCCTGCCCTCGGACAAGTCTTTAGCTGTCATATATTTAAGGCTACTACTGACTCTAGACAGTTTAGATTTTCTCCAATGACATTCCACCGAAGTGCATGATGGTTCCTCACTTCTGCGATGAACCCACATAAGAAATGCTATTGCGTGTTTACATCCCCACTGTGAAGCTACGCAGTCTTGACATTGAACGGAGATAATAATATCATCTTCTTCATCAACAACCAGTGTGCATCCATATAGTATTGCGTGAACCTTGTGTTCAGGACATGTTTGCACTTTACAGTACAAAATTTACCGTCACATGGACATAACTTATGGCGTCATCTCCATATGAAGCTCGCGAAGACCTGAAATTATACAAGTTTGTTACTATTTTGCATACTTTGTAAATCTAACCTCAAAATTAATAGGTATCAATTATCTTGTAAAATGTACGTCAAAACATTAAGTTATTGTGTACCGAACTGAAATATTACATAGCATTTAAGCTTAATAATTAATACTTTATAACATAACTTATGTTTACTTACAAGGAAGTTTTAACATTGCGAAATTCAGATGAGCAGAAGTCACTGTTCGACGCGAAATTTCCAAGCATAACGGCATCGATTCTGGGCAAATTATGACCGGCTTTGCTGAATCCAGATTCCATGGTGAGTTCTCTCAATTAGAACTAGCAAAAATTGTATCAACTTGATTTATTTGCTAAAAACCAAAATTTAGTAAGATTATTAACGATACTCGAACAACTCGAAACGTCAATGACATTGTCTTGCACGGCGTGACGTCACGGCTTTCTGATTGGTGTTCACTGTCACGTGACTAAAAGTTAATTTTTACGAAATTTATTTCTCTAAAATATTATTAATCTTTAACGCTTTTAACAATTAAAATTGTTTGTTGTCTTCTCCATGATATAATTAATCATTATAAACCCTTATCCATTATATTCATTCATAGTGGACACAAGCCTATTATCTAGCCCAAGAGAAGCGTTATGAAACTCGTTAAATGGTTACTAGACAATGGATAAACATACTTAAAATACTTAAATACATACTATTATACATAGAAAACACCTAGACCCGAGACAATTTTAGAAAAACAATAATTTCGACCCGACTGGGGATCGAACCCGGGACCTCAGAGATGGCGACACCATGAAAACCGGTGTACAAACCACTCGACCAAGGAGGTCGTCTAGAAAAAGCATACATGTAGAATGTTTAATTGTACGCAAAGTTGCGAACATTACAATTTGAAAAGCAAGCAATTTTACAAAAAGCATGTTTAACCACCTGCTAGATGGGCCAGATATAATCATAATAAATCATCATCAGCTTATTTTTATGTCCCCACTGCTGGGGCACGAGCCTTCCCTATGGGTGGATAGGGAGAACGGGCCATATACCATCACGCGGGCCCAGTGCGGATTGGCGTGGTTGTTAACGACTTCTAATGCAGCCGGGACCAACGGCTTTACGTGCCTTCCGAAGCACGGAGGAGCTCGAGATGATACATTTTGGTCACCCATTCGATGACCGGCCTTTGCGAAAGTTGCTTAACCTCAGCACTCGCAAACCAGGCGCGTTAACTACTGCGCCATCGAGCTCCTCGAAATATAATAATAATAATCCTTTATTTCAGGTTTACGATGGCCCATATACAAATATATTGTTTTCTAAAGTTTACGCGAACACTATACACGTTCGTTCAGGATCTACTCGCGTTTATTTTATACATTAATTTTAATTAAGGTTTATCCTGACGTTTCGAACTCTTTGCAGGATTCGTGGTCACAGGGACACTAAGGTTTAAGTCGTCTCATAATTAGTTAATAGGTTGTATAACCCTATTTAAATTTAATCACGTGCGTTCTGTTTTACGCAGAATGAGCTTCAACTTCAAGATAAACATTATTAAAGGTAATGTATAAAATAAACGCGAGTAAATTCGTAAAAGTTGTTTCATTTCATATACAAATACTTTTAAGTCCAACATACTTTAATAAAAATTTTGTTAGTAATACCTATAAAACTTAAGGGTGCGCCGACAAATAAATGCCAAAAATGCAGTTACGGTTAAGTAGATATAATTCAAAATACTATCGTATTAAATGAACAAAATATATATTTAGTATCATAGGGAACGTGTTTACAATTTGTCAGAACCATAAATTCATAACACGCTATAGTTTTTTCTACAATATCATTTAAAGTTGGGCAAAAATCGTGAAAACGAGTGGCGGCGTTTAGTAGATTTCTTATAGTTTATCTAAATTATTGTACCTCTGATTTTGTCTAAACAATCATCAATGGATAAACTACAAATTGCTAGACTACATTTTCGATTCATCAAGTGGTTATTTAAATAATTATTTTTTATTAAGCACCTTAAATTCCCCATACAAAATTAGTATGGCTGCGCGGCATCAAATAAATATGGACGACGACATTTCAAATAAAACATATGACACTTGTCACTTATGGACGGCGCACCCTTAAACAAAGTACGTTACTCATATAGAGCTGATCGCTGGAAAAACTTGGATGCGATCAGCTCAAAACAGAAGATATTGGCGTAACATAGAGGACACGTATGCCCAGCAATGAGTAGATACTGGCTGCAAATGATGATGTGTAACATGATATACCACTCCAGGTGAAGAACACCGTGTGGGAGGGCGGCGTGCGCGGCGCGGCGGCGCTGTTCAGCCCGCGGCTGCGGCGGCGGCGCGCGGCCTCGCAGCGGCTGCACCTGGCCGACTGGCTGCCCACGCTCTACGCCGCCGCGGGCGGGGACCCCAGGTTCACTTACACCACACAATAACTAGTATTACTCTTACAGTGCGATTCAAACAGGACGGCGGCTGTGTGTGAAGTATGCTGCGAGCGCCGGTGCGCGCAGGTACAGTCGAAACGAAAATAATTAGTATCGATTTCAACGTCTTGTCAAACCTGTCATGTAGATAAGTAACATTGTTTTCGACATGAATAACAAAGTGCTGAAATAATTATATTAGGTAACTATTTTTCTATTAGGTACCTAAGTAAATTGTTTTTAAAAATACCTACTTGTTTCTCAAAAACTAAAGTTCAAAAATTAAAACGGCTAATTAAAAATTAATTTGCAATGCCTGTATTTGTATACCCGCTGACACCTTAGATTCACTACTTGTGACTAACTTCACAGCCGCCATCTTATTTGAATCGCACTGCCTACCGATCAGCTATCACCCACGCCACGACGCCATGAACCAGTCTACTCGAACCGAGGTTCTAGTCTTTATGGCCCCAATTCACGGGCACTCCACTCTTATCTCTCCAAATTCAGTCTTATTTGCTGGCCCCTATTCAAGGGCATTCCGCTCCATCGTTTCAGTCCTTCGTCGCTCCAAATTTAATCGTTACTTGGATTGCGTGGCATCGCTCCGAGCGTTGTTTCCAAACTTTCCAAAATCCATCTTTAATTTGGAGTGATGAAGTGGCGCAAATAGATTGCCCGTCAATGGAGGCCTTTAGAGGCGTCCTCAGATTGTTCAGCTCTCGATTCCGATCCGAAGTACGCTGAGAACCTAGTAGCGGATGGAGACACGCTTGAGTGATGACACCCATCCCCTCTAGAAACTAGAGGGTTTTGAGGGCGAGGGGTCCGAGGATGTTCGATCACTACGACTTGGAACATTTTTAGTTTCTCGCTGCTCCTAAAAGTCCGGTGACGCTGTGAAGGCCAATTGCAACCAATGACAATCTCTTACCAAAAAGACAACTGTCTGCCTAGTTATACTTTTCATGCAAAGAGATGGCAACGTCCTTTTCAGTTCCGACCATATTAGAATAATAGTAAATAAATGGGGCAGTGATTAGAAGAGTAAGTTTAATTCAAGTTCAATAAGTGTAATTATATATTCATCATCATCATCATCAGCTCATTTTATGACCCCACTGCTGGGGCACGAGCCTTCCCTGTGGATGGATAGGGAGAACGGGCCATAAACTACCACGCGGGCCCAGTGCGGATTGGTGGTTGTTAATGACTCTAATGCAGCCAGGACCAACGGCTTTACGTGTCTTCCGAAGCTCGGAGGAGCTCAAGATGATACATTTTTATGGTCACCCATCCGATGACCGGCCTTTGCGAAAGTTGCTTAACCTCAGCACTAGCAGAACGGGCGCGTTAACCACTGCGCCATCGCCATCGAGCTCATCGAGCGATTATATATTGTCGTTCTTTAAATACTAAAAAGACAAAAGAACAAATTTTGTGGATGTGCACGCGTCTGTACTTATAACTAGTTATAGGTACAGACGCGTGCACATCCACCTATCTATCCAAAACTGTAAAATTTCTTTAATAAAAGTTCAAAATCTATTGAGGAATTTCACAATTTGTGGTAGGTAGATGCGCATGCGTGTGTACTTTGAAAGTAAAGACGTTTAATGCATACCTAACTAATCAAACGAAATTTTCAGTAATTTGGGAGATATTGACGGATTTAATCAATGGGAAGCTCTATCAAACGACACGGCGTCAGAGAGGAAGTCGGTCGTTCACAACATCGACGATGAGTGGGGCGTCGCTGCCATCACCGTCGACCAATGGAAATTAGTCACCGGTATGAAATGAAACTGTAATGTAAATGATAGCGGTCAGCCATCCGATGACCGGCCTTTGTGAAACTTAGCAGCCTCGTACATATTTTAGGTACAACCTACGATGGAGCGTGGGATGGATGGTACAACTCGGATAATCGAGGAGGCGAGTACCAAATCGATCTCGTGGCTCAATCGCTCGCTGGACAAGCCATCGCCACACTTGGACTGTTGCCCGACAAAAACGAGATGGTACTTATAAGGTACGTTAAAATAACATACATTCAATAATAGTACTAACTATACGTCAAAGTCCATAATCTAATACATATTTTGTTGAGATAGGCTAACTATGGGTCTTAATCTCCTAACCGTTCTGTTCTGTTCTGTTCGTACATAGCTTCTCATTGAAGTATAAATTATCAAACTAGGTAAATATTTTTTCAAGAACTTACAAAATATGTACAATACTGTTACTTTAATCCTACTAATATTATAAATGCGAAAGTTTGTGTGTATGTATGTATGGATGTATGATGATGTATGGATTTAGATGAAATTCGGCATACAGATAGCTTATAACCTGGATTAACACATAGGATACTTTTTATCCCGATATTCCCACGGGAACAGGAACCACGCGGGTGAAATTGCGAGCGGCCGCTAGTAGTTTAATAACATTATGTCGCACACAAAAAGACTGATTAAAAAATAATATTTTTTTCTTACGAGTGAACTTTTTCGTATTAGATTCTCAGTAATGATATCACTCCCATAAAGTATTCTTCTTGTTACTGGATCTGCACAGTTAGTGCATTTGGCCAATGTCACTAAACACATAAGTTAATTAATACTATTAACGATTACAGAGATGCAGCTACGTTGAAATGTAACAAAGCCATTGTGCCTATATTGTGTAAGCCGTTAGAAGCTCCCTGCCTGTTCAACATCGAAGAGGATCCGTGTGAACAGAGGAACCTCGCAGAAAAGTACGACTTTTGTCGTCTCATTTACCTTTGAAATATTGTTGGTAACAAATCTTACTGAACTTAATCCATACTTTTTATATTTTTCAGAGAGCCAAATATTTTACAAAATATGCTATCAGAACTAAGTAAAGTTAATGGAACAGCTGTACCGCCGAATAATCAACCGGTTGACCCGCGCGGCGATCCCAAACATTGGGGAAGAGTCTTCTTTAACTTTGGTGACTTCGAACTGAGCAATCCTTCTGGCGTTGATGTATGATAACAAAACAAATCTAGTGAATTTATGTGTAAATGCAAGTGTAATTAAATAAAAGTACAAATACAAATTAGACATAGCATTTTACTAAATGTATCACTTAATACAATAATTAATATTAGAAAAGATAAATTGAAGTGCAAGCATGAATAAATTTTTGAGTATGTAACCAAAATATGCAAACTTTAGCTACCAATTGTTGACATAGCAAGCAGATATTTAATTAAATACTAAATTAATTAATCAAAAATAGTAATGAGCAATTCTAACAATAGAAGTCTATGCCTTAGTTTTAGCCCGTTTAGTCCTAACGCCAGTCCTGAGTCGCGGCTTCTCTTCATCAACGTCGTCATTCACCTTTCTCTTAGCAGTCCTTTTGCGCCCAAGGTTTGTAATATCTTTAATAGGATCATGCGATCCACTCAAAGGCAAGTCTTCGTCTTGGTAGTTCGATAGCAATGCTTCTTTATATTCCTTTAAAGTCAAATCTTCAACTTCAGGTTGGTTGGGCTCTTGAGAATTGTCTATAACCCTGCCGAGGTTGGTAGCCTGTTGCAAGGATACTTTCTCTAGCGGGCCGAGCACGTCCCCTACCGGGTCGGGTTGGCTCTCCTGCGACGCGAACGATTCGGCCAACAAACGGTCTACTAAATTCTCCTCGGACACTTGGAAGAACTTGCTCATCACTGATTGTAGATTTTCTGGTATAACCGTTTGCGGTGCAGCGTGGCTAGAAGAGAAATATTATGTTACATCTCTAACAAGACTTTAGGCTCAAACCTGTTCAAGGGACAACTAGAAATACTAGTCTATTGATAATCGCGGGCGATGGCGTTCAATAGCAGGAGTCTATGGGAAAGTCTTTCTTTCGATATCATCTTATATGATACGCACTTGTCCGCGTTATCTAGTGTGGTAGGTATTATTCTGTTCGCGACATCTAATGGCATTTAACTTTCCGCGTCAATTAGGTAATATAACACTCACTTGTCCGCTTTTCTACTAAGTAGGTACTCACGGACTCGCTCGTTCGCATTGTCAAGAGTTGCCAACCATACTTTAAAATAACGTATCCTACGTTATTTTCCATCCCCATAACTTTATACTTTTTAATAAAAATAAAGTTTGGAAAATACTTTATTTCCGACTAATGCGTGCGTTTGAACAGAATTTTTATGTTGACTTAATTTCTGTCCGGTTCACCTAATACACTCACCTTTCCGGTTCACCTTATACACTCACCTGTCCGGTCCATGCAAGTGACTCACCCGTCCTTGTCGGTGACGACGCCGTGCGAGGCGAGCAGCCGCACGAGCTTGGCCGCGTTGATGCAAGTGACTCACCCGTCCTTGTCGGTGACGACGCCGTGCGAGGCGAGCAGCCGCACGAGCTTGGCCGCGTTGATGCAAGTGACTCACCCGTCCTTGTCGGTGACGACGCCGTGCGAGGCGAGCAGCCGCACGAGCTTGGCCGCGTTGATGCAAGTGACTCACCCGTCCTTGTCGGTGACGACGCCGTGCGAGGCGAGCAGCCGCACGAGCTTGGCCGCGTTGATGCAAGTGACTCACCCGTCCTTGTCGGTGACGACGCCGTGCGAGGCGAGCAGCCGCACGAGCTTGGCCGCGTTGATGCAAGTGACTCACCCGTCCTTGTCGGTGACGACGCCGTGCGAGGCGAGCAGCCGCACGAGCTTGGCCGCGTTGATGCAAGTGACTCACCCGTCCTTGTCGGTGACGACGCCGTGCGAGGCGAGCAGCCGCACGAGCTTGGCCGCGTTGATGCAAGTGACTCACCCGTCCTTGTCGGTGACGACGCCGTGCGAGGCGAGCAGCCGCACGAGCTTGGCCGCGTTGATGCAAGTGACTCACCCGTCCTTGTCGGTGACGACGCCGTGCGAGGCGAGCAGCCGCACGAGCTTGGCCGCGTTGATGCAAGTGACTCACCCGTCCTTGTCGGTGACGACGCCGTGCGAGGCGAGCAGCCGCACGAGCTTGGCCGCGTTGATGCAAGTGACTCACCCGTCCTTGTCGGTGACGACGCCGTGCGAGGCGAGCAGCCGCACGAGCTTGGCCGCGTTGATGCAAGTGACTCACCCGTCCTTGTCGGTGACGACGCCGTGCGAGGCGAGCAGCCGCACGAGCTTGGCCGCGTTGATGCAAGTGACTCACCCGTCCTTGTCGGTGACGACGCCGTGCGAGGCGAGCAGCCGCACGAGCTTGGCCGCGTTGATGCAAGTGACTCACCCGTCCTTGTCGGTGACGACGCCGTGCGAGGCGAGCAGCCGCACGAGCTTGGCCGCGTTGATGCAAGTGACTCACCCGTCCTTGTCGGTGACGACGCCGTGCGAGGCGAGCAGCCGCACGAGCTTGGCCGCGTTGATGCAAGTGACTCACCCGTCCTTGTCGGTGACGACGCCGTGCGAGGCGAGCAGCCGCACGAGCTTGGCCGCGTTGATGCAAGTGACTCACCCGTCCTTGTCGGTGACGACGCCGTGCGAGGCGAGCAGCCGCACGAGCTTGGCCGCGTTGATGCAAGTGACTCACCCGTCCTTGTCGGTGACGACGCCGTGCGAGGCGAGCAGCCGCACGAGCTTGGCCGCGTTGATGCAAGTGACTCACCCGTCCTTGTCGGTGACGACGCCGTGCGAGGCGAGCAGCCGCACGAGCTTGGCCGCGTTGATGCAAGTGACTCACCCGTCCTTGTCGGTGACGACGCCGTGCGAGGCGAGCAGCCGCACGAGCTTGGCCGCGTTGATGCAAGTGACTCACCCGTCCTTGTCGGTGACGACGCCGTGCGAGGCGAGCAGCCGCACGAGCTTGGCCGCGTTGATGCAAGTGACTCACCCGTCCTTGTCGGTGACGACGCCGTGCGAGGCGAGCAGCCGCACGAGCTTGGCCGCGTTGATGCAAGTGACTCACCCGTCCTTGTCGGTGACGACGCCGTGCGAGGCGAGCAGCCGCACGAGCTTGGCCGCGTTGATGCAAGTGACTCACCCGTCCTTGTCGGTGACGACGCCGTGCGAGGCGAGCAGCCGCACGAGCTTGGCCGCGTTGATGCAAGTGACTCACCCGTCCTTGTCGGTGACGACGCCGTGCGAGGCGAGCAGCCGCACGAGCTTGGCCGCGTTGATGCAAGTGACTCACCCGTCCTTGTCGGTGACGACGCCGTGCGAGGCGAGCAGCCGCACGAGCTTGGCCGCGTTGATGCAAGTGACTCACCCGTCCTTGTCGGTGACGACGCCGTGCGAGGCGAGCAGCCGCACGAGCTTGGCCGCGTTGATGCAAGTGACTCACCCGTCCTTGTCGGTGACGACGCCGTGCGAGGCGAGCAGCCGCACGAGCTTGGCCGCGTTGATGCAAGTGACTCACCCGTCCTTGTCGGTGACGACGCCGTGCGAGGCGAGCAGCCGCACGAGCTTGGCCGCGTTGATGCAAGTGACTCACCCGTCCTTGTCGGTGACGACGCCGTGCGAGGCGAGCAGCCGCACGAGCTTGGCCGCGTTGATGCAAGTGACTCACCCGTCCTTGTCGGTGACGACGCCGTGCGAGGCGAGCAGCCGCACGAGCTTGGCCGCGTTGATGCAAGTGACTCACCCGTCCTTGTCGGTGACGACGCCGTGCGAGGCGAGCAGCCGCACGAGCTTGGCCGCGTTGATGCAAGTGACTCACCCGTCCTTGTCGGTGACGACGCCGTGCGAGGCGAGCAGCCGCACGAGCTTGGCCGCGTTGATGCAAGTGACTCACCCGTCCTTGTCGGTGACGACGCCGTGCGAGGCGAGCAGCCGCACGAGCTTGGCCGCGTTGATGCAAGTGACTCACCCGTCCTTGTCGGTGACGACGCCGTGCGAGGCGAGCAGCCGCACGAGCTTGGCCGCGTTGATGCAAGTGACTCACCCGTCCTTGTCGGTGACGACGCCGTGCGAGGCGAGCAGCCGCACGAGCTTGGCCGCGTTGATGCAAGTGACTCACCCGTCCTTGTCGGTGACGACGCCGTGCGAGGCGAGCAGCCGCACGAGCTTGGCCGCGTTGATGCAAGTGACTCACCCGTCCTTGTCGGTGACGACGCCGTGCGAGGCGAGCAGCCGCACGAGCTTGGCCGCGTTGATGCAAGTGACTCACCCGTCCTTGTCGGTGACGACGCCGTGCGAGGCGAGCAGCCGCACGAGCTTGGCCGCGTTGATGCAAGTGACTCACCCGTCCTTGTCGGTGACGACGCCGTGCGAGGCGAGCAGCCGCACGAGCTTGGCCGCGTTGATGCAAGTGACTCACCCGTCCTTGTCGGTGACGACGCCGTGCGAGGCGAGCAGCCGCACGAGCTTGGCCGCGTTGATGCAAGTGACTCACCCGTCCTTGTCGGTGACGACGCCGTGCGAGGCGAGCAGCCGCACGAGCTTGGCCGCGTTGGGCGCGGACACGCCGAGCGCGCGCCGCAGCCCCGCGCCGCACGCCGCCCCCGCCCGCGCGCACGCCCACAGCGCGCGCCGGAATATGCACAGGCACTGCGCAAACGATTTCCCAACTCGATGTTTAAGCCAATTTACAGACACTTCATTTTATTTCCCCACTACTGGGCACGACGTACGAGCCTTCCTTATAGGTGGATAGGGAGAACGGGCCATAAACCACCACGCGGGCCAGTGCGGTGCGGTGGTTGTTAACCACTGAGTGATGATGCAGCCGAGACCGACGGCTTTATTGCTTTTTAAAAATACTCTTTGCTTATATTAACGGAACTGTTTTGAAAATATATAGGTTAATTTTTACTTTTTATTTTCGAGTGCTGATTGCTTCACGAAGCTTAATTAAATATTTATAAAATACAGTGAAAAAATTAAACGCCTACCTGACCCAGCCAGGAATGGAACCTGGGTCTTCCGCAATCCGGTCGGGTAGGCGTTTAATTTTTTCACTATATTTTATAAATATATATAGGTTAGTTATTAATGATAATTCCACTAAACACCCAAGTACAATGCTGAACATTGGAACCTGTAAAATTAAATTCCATATGTCGGCATAGTTGGTAAACAAAAAGATCAAGAACAAACATAACAAAATCGTGTGGTTGTTGCGTGAGAACGGCACCACAGCCTCTGATCAGTAGGTACGCGGCCGGGGTCCTCGTCCGAGCAGCGCGTGTTGATGGGTAGCGTAGTATAGCTACAGAAAGACGGAAAGTATGAACAAAATAGCGTGGTTATTTCCCTCTTGTTGCATGAGAGTGGCACTAGGGACGCGGCTGAAGCTCGCTGCGTGCTGATGGGTAGCGCAGTAGCTAAAGAGTGACGAAAAGTATATCAAAACATCGTAGTTACCTCTCTCTTGTTGCGTGAGAGCGGCACCAGCCTCTGGTCGGTGGGCACGCGGCTTGGGTCCTCGTCCGAGCAGCGAGTGCAGCAGTGACGCGCCAGGCGTGTCACGGCAGACGGGGTGAGGCCGAAGCACGCCGCGTGCTGGTGGGTGGCGCAGTAGCTATGGGGAGTGACGGAAACACTATGAGAGAGACTTCACTCCAAAGTAGGCTTTTGAATTTTGATAAACGTATGCGCAGCGCAGACGCAGCGACGACTCTGCGCATACCGATTGCCGATGCCGATTAATGACGATGTAAACAACGCTGTCTCAAAGATAGTTCATTGGTTTAGTGTTAACCATTTGCTATTAAATTAACGAAAAACTAAATGTATAAGATTTGTATTACCCAACGTTAAGGAGGTAAAAACCAGTGTAAAAATTAAAGATAAGAATGTGGACCTTGTGGACACCACAGTGTTTCAGGCATTACGTTGGATGCAAAGCTAGTGGGGTGGGGCCCACATATAGATAATTGTCGAGTAGACTGAGCTCTGCGGCTTATGCAGTAATGAAAATTCGTCAGATCACTGCCATTGAAACAGCTAGACTTATAGCATAATGTCGTACGGCATTTTACTGTGGGGCAATGCTGCCGATACTCAAACCATCTTGGTGCTGCAGAAGCGGGCTATTCGAGCAATTTATAACCTTAAATCTGGTAATTATTCTCTCAGGGAGAGATTTAAAGATATTAATATAATGACAGTTGCATCACAATATACCTATTTACGAGAACATAATGTATGTTTATAAAAGTATTGAAGCTTTTTCTAAAAACAGTGACATCCACAATGTAAACACTAGAAATAAAAACAAACTAGCAGTACTTTATACTTGGCTCCACAAAGTAAATAATTCATTTAGAGGCCTGTGTGTACGTTTTTACAATAAAGTTCCAAGTAATATCCAAAAACTTGATATTAATAGATTTTGAATTGCCATTAAAAAAAGCTTTGTAAAAAGCTTAAAGTGTCTGATTACATAAAAGACAAAACAACATGGGTTTAAAATGCTCCAATCACTCCTACAGGTATTTCTAATTTAAAATATTGTTAAGGTTTTTTAAACTGTATAACTTGATAGGTAACGGCATATAATTTTGTAAATGTCGTTACATATTATAATAAAGCTGTAGTTTCTTGCGCCCATTCTTCTCCACAGTTAAAAAATAGACGTCCTGAATTGGCAGTTGGTAAAAAAAATTTTTGGACGATTCAAAAGCACTTTTCTAAATTTTATTTGAATAAAAATATTTGACTTTGACTTTAACTTTGACTTTAACTTTGACTTTGAAAGTTCTAGGAAAATAATAAACACGTTATTATTATTTAATCAATATTTAAATAATTCAAGCTAACGTGAGAAGCTCATATACATATTGAGGGCAGTTGCTTAGCCATGTCCATTGTCAATGAAAATCTTTGTTATTCTTTGGCGGAAACTCTTTCGAACACTGGTGCGCCCAGGCACAGACCGTATAGCTGTGCCCATAGGGCTTCAATACCGTTAAAAAATTGGAATCGATGCCTCTGTCAAACAAAGATACCGGTAAAACAAAAAAAATACCGGTAAGCTAGGTATCGTTACTTGGGTGACATTTTTACCGGTAATTAACTAACCGCTCTACGCGGATTGGCTAAGGCGCAAAATTTAACTAAGTAGCGATACTTTTCTAGATACCCGTTACCTGCATTACCGGTACCAAATTACCTTTATAGAAATAACGTTACTTACAGTGGGAATTTGGTAACGGTATCAAGCCCTGCTGGTGCTAATACCCTAGTAAGAAACAGAAGTTACAAAACTCACTGGCACAGCAGCAGCGGTCCCGCGTCGGCGTCGCCGGCCAGCCGGTTGCAGGGGCAGCGCAGCGGGGGCGCGCTCGGGTCGGACGAACTTGTCGCAGGGGGCGCTACTGATCAACCGAGCAATAACCATCATTACCACCATGGGCGTAGTCAAACCTAAGCCCCCATTCACAGGCACCCCATTCCCGCCATTATATCACTCCAAATTAGTCAGTTAACACACTGCCACGCACCATGCAGCGTAGCGCGTGAATGCGTGTTCTAACGTTGCTTGTAAGTATCTCCGTTTGTATAGAACACACGCACAGACCAACACACAGAAAATGCATCAACGCGCGCCGCCGCGCGTAGGTGCGTCGACACGCACGCAACATGCAGCGTGGAGCGTGGCAGTGTGTTAATCGCCTTAGAGATGGGTTTTGGAACGTTTGGAAATCCAAACGGTCGGAGCGATGCCACGCAATCCACGTAGTTATATGGCGTATGGCCCCCATTCAGGGCACTCTTTCTTACTACTACAATACACATATGTGTACCTATTGTACTACTCCATCACTCCAAATGAATGGAGTAAGGAGAGGGTGGATCCAAACTCAAAAAGCCATAAAAATTCTTGTTTTCTTTATGTGATCGAATGCAAAATAAAATTTGCACCCGAATGACGGTTTCCTTTTGCGAGTTGTGCGGATACGGAGCGAATCGGATTGGGATTCCCGTCAGCCGGCATCCGGCAAACGAGAATACCGATCCACTGATGGAACGAAAGTTACCGCAGCCAATGTGCAATGCTATATAACGCCGAGGGTACCTACCTACATCTGCAATAAATATAGGTACCTAAATTTAATTTCAAAAAAGTGCAGTTTGTTGAAATATTATTAACTCGTAAACTAATAGTAAACTAACAAAACTTACCATTAAAATCTTCATGTTCCATTTGCGACATTATCGGTGGATTCTGTGAAGGCTGTAAAACAACAAAATTAAAAGATTTAGTAGTGTCAAAGTAGTTTATGCCAAAAAATCTTGAGACACGTTAGATAACATTTTTGGCTAGGTATTTGAATTTAGTAATTTTTTTTTAATGGAAATTTTCATGCGCTTACCTATATACTTACTTATTTGCTGGCTCAGCGACCCGAAGTGGATTAGCCTCCGATCTGACACAAGACGCCACTGCGCTCCGTTCTGCGCATCTTCTTCCATATAAATGGTTCCTCGCAACCTAGTCTTAAAAATTATATTGACGCGTATTTACAATAAATACATTTGATTAGGAACTCACAATGGCCTCGTGGCTGGCCCCAATGCTGTCCTTGATGTAGGAGCGGGCGACCAACTTGTGGAAGGGCGTCTCCACGCAGCCCAGCTTGATGGTCTCGCGCGCGGTCTGCTCCAGGTGGTCGTCGGTGTCGGCGGACGCGTTGAACCCGGGCGCCTGGTAACCCTCGGGGGCGTCTACGTTTGAGGAGTACGGTTTTATTTAGGATTCGATCTCGTTAATGCAAAATTTTCGCACTCCGCGTTTGTCACAAGGGTGCTAGTGCGTCTTTTGTTTGCCATTCGATCACGTTATAGAGACGAAAATTTGGTCAAGAAAAGTGTAGAAAAGAGGGCCCCAAAAAATAACGTAATTTTTTTTTCACGAATTACGAAAAGTATTTTATTTTTTGTCTGGAGCTAGATTTCTGTTGTCTAATAAAAAAAATAACCTCGAAATACAAGACAATCGGCAATCTAACCTATCACGTGACCTACAGAAAAAAGTGAAAAATTTTACAAGTCCTAGCTCCATACAAAACATGATCAAAAAATCAGCTATGTCTCGGACCCCCTTTGCTACACCCTAACCGAAAATTTGTATGGCAAAATTAAAACTCTCCTCGTTTGTCACAAAGAGGCGCTGCTCCTTTAATGGGGTCCGGTCACCCAGGTCCAATTCCCCAAACGTCCAGTCTGTCTGTTTCGTCCAATTCCCAGAATGTCCATTTCTCGAACGTCCAATTCTCCAGATGTCCAATTTCCCGATGCTACCATACCATACCATACCATCAGTGGCGGCCCTAGGGCGGTGCGAGCGGTGCGACCGCACCGGGCGCCGAGATGGAGGGGGGGGGGGGGGGGGGCGAAATCAACCTTTCGGCATACTTAGTAAAATTACGTGAGAAACGCACAGTAGTAGATCGCCATCCATCAAGATGGTGTGGATGGAAAGACAATCGATTGCGTGTAGTGCGGTGAAGGAAATCAGCAGCAGGATAAAACCGAACAATTCCTCAGAGCACTCCCCATGATAAAGGCAATAAAATATACAGAGAGACGCAACGTCTCTCCGAAGGACCAGTGGATCGAGCCGACCAGAGGTTACCACGTCGTCGACAATTCGAGCAGCTTTGCGTTGAATGCGGTCAAATGGGAGGTGTTGGTACTGGGGCGCTCCAGCCCAAAGATGGGAACAGTATTCCATATGAGGCCTGCGACCTGTGCTTTGTAAAGCTGTAAGCGATGGGTCGGCTATGGTTCACCAGTCGAACGACCGCGGCGAAAACCGTACTGGCGATCGCTTAGTAGCTGACTCTCTTCTAGGTCTTCCATTACTTTGGACAGCAAAGAGGTGATGGCTATAGGCCTGTAGTTGGACGGACCCGAGCGATCGCCTTTTTTGGGAATTGGGTGGAGAAGGGCGGTCCAAGAACTCGGGACAACGCCAGTAGTGTAAGAGAGCCGGAAGAGGCCCGTTAGAACCGGCGCCAACTCAGGAGCACACGTCCGAAGCACAATTAGAGGGACTGCATCAGGCCCACTCAACTTACGGATGTCAAGGGAAAAAAGAGCCTACGAACTGACCTTTGCAGGAACCGAACGTTTGGCATAGCGCAATGCGGTATGGTTGGTGGCGAGTTTTCCCCATTGTCCAAGGTAGAGTTTGATGCGAAAAGCGTACCCAAATGATCGGCTTTCTCTTTTGCAGTATGGGCAAGGCAATCATCGGTCTTTTTCAGTGGTGGAAGTGACGGTCGACAGAAATTAGAATTAGAATATAGATTGAGAATTAGAATTTATAGATAAATGGTACGGAACCCTTCGTGCGCGAGTCTGACTCGCACTTGGCCGATTTTTTAAACCAAATTAGCGAAATCTAGCGCATTTTCGGGGACGGTTCAGCGCATTTCTTAGGGTAGCAATTGGCAACACTGACTCAACTCAGTCTCACTCAGTCAGTCAGTTGTTTCGCTCCTTCGTGCACTGTTTTGTCATCGAGTCATTTATTCTTGCGCACGGCAAAACAGTTCAAAATTGTGTATTTGTGAAAAGTTGCTCATCTAGGTTATTCATTAAATTGATTGTTATCTGTTTAAGACTGTCTGCAGCACAATAGTGAAAAATAAAAGTTGTCGAATAAAATTATGGACGGTTTTTCATTTCTCATCTGTACAACACAGGTTGGTTGGGGTGACAACACCTCACCACAGCAGGGCAAGCACTGGCGTTATCGAGTGCGACCAAAGTGCGACAAAGTAGTACAACCGGGATGGACAATATTTTTTTGACGCGAATGCACCGCGCGCGCGCCCTCTAGTACCCACAATCACGGACAAGAACTGCATAGGTAGTATAGGAACATTAGGGTATTGTTTGTATTTAGAGGGGCGCCACTTTGAGATGTCGCACCACCTAAAAAAATAAAAAAATGTCTAGGGCCGCCACTGCATACCATGTTCGAAATTCAAATGACAAGTAAAACACGCACTAGTCACCAGGAGGCGCTGCTTCAATGCCATTACGAATTCTCGTCGTAATCATTAACGTGAATCTATACTAATATATAAAGCTGAAGAGTTTGTTTGTTTGTTTGAACGCGCTAATCTCAGGAACTACTGGTTCGAATTGAATAATTCTTTTTGTGTTGGATAGTCCATTTATCGAGGAAGGCTTTAGGCTATATAACATCACGCTGCGACCAATAGGAGCGAAGCATCAGTGAAAAATGTTGCAAAAACGGGAAAAGAGCCTAAAAAATTAAAAATGCTGCCGAAAGTCACTATTCCACGCGGACGAAGTCGCGAGCACAGCTAGTGAATTATATGTAAAGATCGCGTTGTGCTCCATGATCGCTTGTTGTAGGTACATGAAAGAACACCTAGTTTTAAGTAACACTGTATTGTAATTTAAGAACTTTACCGTACTTAGAGACGTCAATCAACATGAATTATTACTTTTATTTGCCCTTCATTACCCTCATTGTAATACAAGCGAAGGCTGACGTCATAGTTCTCCGGAAGCTCGAGCTGGCAGGTCTGCATGATGACCACGCAGGCGCGCACGAGGTGGACGGTCCGCTCGCGCACGCTGTCGAACGAGTACTTGCTCGTCTGCGGCGCAGCGTCCCGCGTCTTCGAGTGTACACTCATGGTCACCCCGTCGGTGTTGTACGAGTATTCGAACACGTGGTACTCTATCAAATTCTCCACTTTACATTCGTCCTCGTAAAAGCACAGCGCTAGTTGGTGTAGCTAAAAATATTTAAAAAAACGGCAGGATAAAAAGCGACTTTTAAAGAATTAAATAATTTTGTAATATCTCACATATTTTTTGTCGAACGCCTCGAAAGCCTGCGTTAAAGCCGTGCTCAGGAAATGCGCTAGTTCATCTCTACATTTCTTTTTCAATATTCTTAATTTTAAACCACCGAAATTTTCCAAAGAATAACTTTCTTCCGGAAATGCGTTCTTCAAGTAAGTGATAGTGCTGATGGCTATAACAGTGAGTTGCTTCATAAATGTTACAGAACTGGTATAATTCTCAGTTATTTGTTTTGGAAATACTTTAGTCCATTCAGATAAAGCCTGCAATAGAAAATATCTTATTAAGTTTGAAAAAGTAGTTAGGTATCTGCAAATACTTACTTATTGTTTGCAATACCTGAGAAGTAGGAGTTGCTGTCGCTGTCATGTTTATTAGTTAGTCCTGCAATCGCAATTGAAGAAACAAATTATCCTGGTTATTTTAAAATCTCAAACAACTTGTAAACCTTTTTTACTTTCGCGCCATTAATTGAATTTGACAGACCTCCAGCCAGTCAGATGAGTCAGACAAGACAGTATTGTTTTCATCCGTTTAGAGAAAGCAGAGGGATCTAGCCTATACAGCTTAGTCTTCGACTATGTTCGACATTCGTGAAAAGTGATGATTGTGTGTGTGTCTTAGAGTATACATACGGTACCGTATGCTTATGTATGTATGTATGTATGGTGTGTGCAGTGGTGATTGATTACTTAATAATGAAAAATATTCTTATTAGGTTTTCTTGGAAGAAATAGAAACTGCCTACCGCACGCAGCGCCGCGCCGCCCCATTTGGATCAATTTGCTAACATTTTGTGCTCACGAAGTCCACTATGGTTAGATTACGTCATGGATGGTCTAAAATATGAATATCCACCAATTTTTGTTTAAAACAAAATAAGTTATTTGATTTTAAATATTATTGCACAACATTTGATGATGTATTATAATAATTATTCAATGGTATTCAACTATTACACTTTATCTCACAAGCTTAGCATGCATTGGGTGCCGTTTACACGTTTTGTACCCACGTTGGTGCCTTGCCATCTTAGAGCATTAAATGCTTTAAGCTTGCCATTTGCTGTGTGACTTTCCCCCTTACAAATAAACACTATTTAAGCATTTATTTAGTTAATCATTGTTTTGTCTCTTTTTCTCAAATTGAGAACGACGTTTGTGTGACGTTGACAAAACAATGATTAACTAAGAATAGTGTTTATTTGTAAGGGGGTTTGTGATTAACCTTTTTTAATTAAAATGTTCAGGCCATTTGACGTTAAACGTCGATTGTGCAAAATATTTTCAAATATCGAAAACTAGTAATACAGTTTGACAAGTTTGTAAAGAATTATAATTTTGTACAATTTTTATCGTAATAAAAATATCATTTATCACAAAAATTAAAATGCTGTGTCCTGAAGGTGCTTTAGTTTCAACTGAAACAACCATCGTAAAAGAAGAAGTTGATCATAAAAAAAAGAATAAAACTTCGGGTGAAGGAAATGATAGCTTGGAACTAACTTCATTTAGAAATCCTAAGACTTGGAAAAAATCGATCACCAACTTTTTTCGTCAACAGCTTCGATCTACAAAATCTAACGATGTAAGAAATGTTTTAACTATCTACCTACGTATTTGTTTGTTAGTTAATGATTCTGACAGTTTTACTTCATTATTTTAAAATGTAAATTTTACTTTCAGGGAGATCATCCATCTGGTAGCACTGAAAGTTTCGAAAATAAAGATGTCAATCCGGACCAAAAATGGCAATCCTTGGGCAAAGTATTTCGACGACAAAGTTTCGTTGAACATTGGAGTAAGGGAGGAACGAGCAAACAAGGGGAATGCTCTTCACAGTCTAAAAGGCTAGCAGTGCGAAAAGTTTTGTCGAACTATTTTGGGAAAACTCAAAAATATGTAGCTGACGATAATCAATGATTGTACTTATAGTAAATGAAACTTAATGTAACTAATCAATAAAGGTCCTAGTGTCTTTTTATTATATTGTATTAATTTTATTAGCAATACAACTAAATAACAGGTCCGTATCCTTCTAACACAATCTCCGTAAAGCGGCTGGCCACGGGTCCGGGCCCCGTCGATATGGTATGACCGGGCCACCACCGTACCAAACATAGACTATGTATATTATTAGGTAGTACCAAATGTCAAAAAATATTCCACTGCCACTCTATTGGTAGCTACGGATCTGTAGACTAATGTCAAATTAAAAATGTCCAATACGAATATTGTCCAAAAATAAAAATGTCCAATACGAATAATGTCCAAAAATAAATATGTCCAATATGAATAATTATTGGAAATTAGAAATTAGAATTTTTTTATTCATAACCACTTAAATTAATGTATTAATACATAGACAAAATACTTAGGACTAGTGGTGTTGAAACGGTCTTCACTCAGCATAATGTCGAAATACCTGGTTGGCACCCCGACGCTGATCTTCCGTGGAAACCAGAAAAATAATAAGATAAATAAATAAATAAATAAAAGGTAGGTGACATCACTGCACGCCAGCGCCATCAATCACATCAAATCAGATACAATGTTAAAGCTCTAGTTTAAAGAAAATCGGAAATGCGAAACCTTGATAATATTTTACTTACAGCGATTCATCATTAGAAGGCATCAATACTACCTATGGGGTTGACTTTTGGATATGTAAAAGATATTCCTTAAATTTACGTTTGAAAACTGGAACGCTACACGAACTTCTAATCGGTGGAGGAGGTTATTCCAACAATTCGTGGCCGCGTAGCAAAAGCTGCCACGAAATGCGGCTGTGCCAGTTTTGGGACACACTAAACAAGTAACTTTTCTAAATGGTCGACATGAAAACTTAAGTTTTTTGTAGAGATCGGGTCGGTATAATAATAATCTATAAAATAATAGTGTCCAAAAATAAATATGTCCAATACGAATAATGTCCAGAAATAAATATGTCCAATACCAACAATGTAGTTGCGAATCTGACAAATTGCGAATCTGACGAGTCGTGATTTTGTCGATTTGCGTATTCTGACTAAATACTGTGTTCTGTGCTAAATACGTATTTGACCACCTGCGTATCTGACGACATGCGTGTGATCCGTCCAAAACCATGTCAATAAGATATATTTCCTTCGGTAGATTAATGTCATGCTGCTTGCATCTGTGTTTTTCTTAAGTATTGTCACAAATGAAAAACATACATGCAAGTTTTGTCCATGTGTTTTTATCGATACTCATTTCACAAGAATGATAATATAGAACCTCTTATACTTGACCATTTTTTTTAATTTATGACCATTTACCGCTCAAACGGCCACTGGTTACTTTTGTAACCAAATCAAAATGGCTCAAAACGGCCATGGGCAGTATAGTAACCAAACGATCTTGCGTTCGTAAAAGTTCTTCTTATCTTTAAAATAAAGATTCGATTCGTTTGCTTTAACTTTTATATAATTCTGTATTAAATTCCTAACCTTTTATATTTAAGAAACACTCCAATCCAGTCCGCCATTTAATATACAAGAGCGTTTGAAATCTGACACCTGTCATCTGTCATTGTTATAGTATGTTGTGCCAAGTAATGTGTTTTAGTGAAATTAATTGCATTTTTTGGTATTACTGTTAAGAGAAGTGTAATACATTGTTAGAAAGCCTATTAAATACAGTATTTAATGATGTTATTATTTTATTTATTTCATTTATAATATTTACGTAGTAAATTTTTAAAATATTTTTTTTATTTATTTTTTATTTTATTCCGGGACTGGTTAGACTTGTCTTTAAAATTACATATTTTATTAATCTTTTAATTATAATTGCTCATTTTACAAATCTGATATAGTATTAAATACTCTTCATGGTGATATTATTATTTCAGACCTAAGTACCAGGTTAATTTAAAAATTAATTAAATAAAACTAAAAAATAAATTTTCCTTGTACTAAAAATCAACGCCAAATTTTGAAAACTTCCTAAATAAAAATTTTTCCCCGGGATTATGCGTGTTTTTTATTAATATAGCTTAGGAATGTGTTTACAATGCTTTTAAAATTATAAAAAGTATAGGTCATCGATTTATATTTAGAAATATAAGAATTTTAATGAAGCAAAATGTCAAAAATGTAAAAAGAAAAAATTTAATGTTGATTATTTCCTATAAGAATCGTCTAATCCAAACAATACTATAACAGATGTAGTGTAATCTTATTAGCTTCAATAAAAACAACACTTAAATGCTACGCGCGCCAACGCTTAGTCATAAATAACGTTTTTTGTAAACAATAACAACGCCGCCATTAAGTGTCGAATGACGTGGCCGGGTAGGGGCCCGTCGTGGGTGGTCCTCTTGGCCGCCTCAGCGGATATTACAAGCCTTGTAACTGGGCCAAGCAGTAAAATCTCTGAATAAGGAATCCTATGGAAATGCCATACCTACGAAAAAAACGTGTGTACCTATTAGGTATTACCGCAGCTAAACATGGCGGCTTAGTGTTGTACACTTATCGCTTTCATCATTTATCTGTCGATAAAACTTGTTGATTCCGTACTGAAGGCTATTTTGACATTACCTTAGTCATAGTGGGTTTTAAATGTTTTAATATTTTATCTCAGTATTAGTGGAGATATATACATGGTGGAAAGAAATGATAGGCCCTGGAGGAAAACTACCTTAAATCCTTTAGTAAGTTTAATTTACATAAAGGAAACATTTTTTTATTTTTAACAAGAAACAAAAGTGCTTTTCAAGATTTTTTAATTTGCTTGGAATGAAACCGGCTAAAAATAAAAATAAATAATAACTCTCTATTTATTGTACTAATCGATAGCATTAAGTGTTTTTTAGGATAATATTTCTCTAATAAATATTTAGTCCTTGAAATAAAAGAAACGTGATTCCATACGAAGTACATGAAAACATAAAAGAAAATTTTAGAAAATCTTTGATTGCAGTTCTGTATCTTTTTAAAATAAAAGAATGTTACCGTTGAGTAAAATAATCTAGCTGTTCTAGCTAAAGGATTTTAAGGTAGTTTCCCTCCAGGGCTTTCTGCCATCCTGTATATAATTATATAGTATGGTACACCGGTACCCGTGCAATGAAGATCGATATCGTTTGGAATAGGTACTGCAAAAATAAAAATAAAATTCGTACTTATTTATTTATATTAATTCGCTTTTCAATATTGTTACGGGCAACTTATGAAATCTAGTCACTATGAATAAAAGCCGGCCCGTGTACATAAGCTCCATAGCAACTGGGCAATGTAATTAAAACGCATAATTAGTCACTTTTCCCCGTCCAAGTAAATAATAACCACCCTAATTGATAATTGAGGTAGGTACATGTCATTTTGGTTAATTATAAAATACAAGCCTTCGGCTTTGACTAATTTGTTTTTAATATTAAGTCTTTTGGCCGAGCGCACTGTTCTAGAAGTATGCAGTTTTCGTGAGTCATCAGATTTTTTTCTTTTAGCTCCTTAATAACTTCTTTAAACTTTGCCATTTTAATTTTTTGCCGACGGATAGTTTCATTCAAGCATTTTATTTTTTCTTCTGATTAAAAACTTTCTCTTGTAATCGATTAAATTCCTTAAGCGCTTGATCCTGTAAAGAAAATACGTTTTAACTGTTATTGTAAAAGGCAGGACTAATGAGTACATTTCAATTGCTAAATTGAACATTTAAATATATAATACATAGAGCTTATGCTTTTTACAGAAAACTTGTAAGAGTGAATTCGAACACGGGGTATGCTAACTTTTCTAAACGAAACTTTAAAAATAAAGACTAAAAAATTTATCTTGTGACTTTTTGCTTATAATTCGGAAAGTATTAACTTTATGTAAATAAACTTTTAGAGAAATTTAATTTTGTAAAATTCTCTATAACTTTACTTTAAGTATGTACTTCTTCAAATTTCCAATTGTTTCTCGTTCTATGAGAATTTATAATACAAGTAACAAAAATCAATTTACCTACTCCAATCACTGATAATCACTGAAATATTAAAAGAAATGTATATATTCTGCCTGTTTAAGGGATAAACAAAAAAAATGTCATGAAGTATTATTCTCACCTGTAAAAACAGAGATAGTACAGCATCATCTTATAGTTTATAATAACATCCAGTGTTCTGTTAAATAAGCTTTCATGAAAATGTAAGGAACATTATGTCAATGTTTTTTAAATCAGATCTTATATTTTTCTTGCCAATGACCACTAACCAAATTCCTTTTTAAGTTTGCTTCGTGGCAGTCTAAAAACAAAAAAAAATACTTATAATAAATAATCAATTAAATCAGCTTTTATTTTCTGAAATTCCTTAAGTTTAGAAGGGGCTGTATACAAAAAAGCCTTTCAAACTTCCAATATCGAACCGACTCTCGCACTCTCGTTATTGCTTGTTTTAAAAAGTATCTGAATTTAATGTGGATAAATTAAACAGAAGTTCGCGCATTTCTGATATTGAATTGATAGATTTGAAACCAATGATCTAATGATATACTGAAGTCTGCAACAAATCGATAAATTGTGCGATACAACAAGAACATCACTACTAGTCCAAACAAATAGAATGTAAACAAAACCAAAATGCCAAATTCTTTACTAATTTGTTCTACTTTCCTATAAGTTAGACAGAATACTATACTGGTCTTTACTTAGAATAAATTTTTAACTGTTTTTTTACCACTATCTACAGAATTAACAAGGTTTATCAACAGGTTATATAGCTTACCGGTGAAATGTTAAATTTGGTCGATTTTGGCTTATTATTGCACCACAATTTATTATGCTGCACTTATTAGGCATTACGCAGTATTGTTTTTTCACTTTATTTCACCACAATCACAGCACAATCTTAGAAATATCTTTAAAACTTAATTTTGTCAACAACGAAGTCGTAAGTACATCGCGTCACAATATGGCGGACACGGCACAGGCCTGACGTCACGACAAAGGTTGCCATTATAGCGAAATTGTTGTGTATAGAGTTGGCCTGTTTTTATTGCATACATTAGACAAAGACGCCATCATGTTTCGTCTCTAAACTATAGCATAGCTAAGTATCTACATGTTGTTGTAGCATTTCCATAAGATTCCTTATTCAGAGAGTAAAATACATATTTAACTTTTTAATAGTTACAAATAAACAAAGAATAAGGTCCGAATAGTTATTCCGTGTTTTGTTCCTGTCATGTAAACGTCATTTCAAATTAGAGTAAAAGAGACAAAACACGGAATAACTATTCCGACCTCATTCTTTGTTTATTTGTAAGACCCTTTGACTATTATTTTTGGACGAACTTTTTTGACATTATTATTTTTGGTCATTATTATTTTTGACATTATTATTTTTGGTCATTATTATTTTTTGGACATTATTTGGTTTTGGTTATAAGGATCAATATTCATTGGAGAAATTTGACAGATTTGGGTAGGTTGATCTACCGCCGACTGTACGTACGTTATTTTATTTTACTTAATCAAACTTGGGGCACTGCTATCAATATTCGCCACTTCAACATTTAAAGAGGCTTTTTTTTCTCTGATTAAGAGCCCTCGCCCACGTCTGATAATAAAATTGGTGACCGATTTTTTGGGTTCGTCCATCAGGATCCCCTTGAAAATAAAACGTGAATAAATAGGTAATGTTGCAAGTTGCAACGCACGCGCCCTACAATAAGTCGGTCACAAAATAGGTGATAAAATCTAGGCGAAAAAATCCGTCCGATTGTTGGTCCTACAAAAAGCCAGTCGTGGGCGGGCGCGTTAACAAAGCTCACAAGTCACAACACAGGATAATCGTGTATCTTTTAAAATCTCAATTTATAAAAACTCATGAGTGTTAATAAAACCATTCACTTCCCACCAAAAATTTTTCTTCTTATTTAATCTGCTTTTGAAAAAAACTATCAATAACTACCTATATATACCTACTAATAACTACACTAATACCAGCGCAATTTTTTTAGCATTATTAAAAGATGTAGGTATATTACACGCGAAACGCACACATATTTTGCCGAATATGAAGTTTGTTTACGTAATAATAATAGACCTCAATAGTATATTGCTTTAGTCTAAGAACATTTTAGTTATTATTTTTAGGCTCTTTCTAAACTAGGTTATAAAAAAAATCACCACACTACAAATCCGCCAAGCGATTTTGCTCAAAAAAAATTGGAGTCCAGAGCCGTTAAAATATTCACTAATAAGAGCGGGAGCGGACGCAGCGGATCAGCGGAATGCGGAGCGACAAGCGAAGCGAGTGAGAGTGACATTTCCGCAGCAGTCACTCATGAACGGAATTAATTTCACTGCTAAAGTCCTAAATTATAAGTATTCGTTACCTTTCTTTTACCTTTGTATTATTACTATATAATTTACTTAGTGCTGTAACCTATTAAATGTGTACGGGTACTGGTGTACTAGTGCATACGCCCTTGAAAATTGTTTCTAAAGTCAGCATAGCAACAGCGTTTCAAGACATATAATTTCTATTTTAGGGAGTATTGGAATCCGATTTTTTGTAAGGGTGCCTTTGAGGTGAGTCTAAGTTTCTGAAATAATAATACGCATGTTACACTAAACAAGCAAGCCATTGAAACCTCGATAGGTGTGTATACATACCTACATAACTAGGTACACATTGTTAAGGTTTATTGCATGCATGACACTAAGTTACACCAATAAATTGTAGATAGATTAGCATATCACCGTAGATCAAACTATCCCAATTTTTTAAAAAGCGAATAGAGATTTTCAATGTACCTACTTACCTTTGTTAATTTTTTGCCTCAATTCGGTTACCTTAATCACATTTTTTGTATATATAAAATTGCAATTTCTATAAAAAAGTTACTTATAATTAAAATAATAAAACTAAAGTGCTGAATGTACAAAAATATTCATATTTTGGGTTTAGTGATGAGTTTACTGTATTTTATTCTTTATTTACCATTTTATTGTATCACATAAAATTTAACTGACCTTGTCTGACTGACTGTTTTGTGTTATTGATGTAACTAATATTGTTTAATTTAATTAAAAAAAAATTAATTAATTAAATTTAATTTAATTAAACAATATTACACAAAACAAAACACTTTTATAATTAAAATCAAGTACATTTTATTATACCTAAAACTAAAATACCAACTACTGAAACAGTATGCTCAAAATCGCAAAAATTTAAATACCTAATACTTCAAATAGGTAATGTAGTTACACCAAATGTGTAAAACACCTAAACTTAAAATATTGAGGGGCCAAATTGCCTAATGGTTTAAAATGCCTTACTATATTGTAATACCTATGTATTGAACGCATAAGTTTATATCATCAAATGATTATAAATGTTATAAAATTTGGGTGTTTCGCAAGCAACTTTAGATGTTTGGGTGTTTATAATTTTTAATATTTGATAAAAGTAGTTGAATTTACCAAAGTTCATTGGTAAATTGAACTAAAGGTATTTTAAAATTTCAGTTGTTTGAATTTAGGTCAGACAATCATTTGGTATTTGAGTAAAGCCATTTATTTAATCTGTTGGTGTATTAATTTATGGTATTCTAATGTTACCCTTGAAATCGTATTGTAAAATTTTAAGGATTTTGACTTAATCAGCAAGCTTGCTAAATATAGGTTGGTCACAAACCTGATGCATCAAAGATTTCAAAACACACTAGCCAACTACTATTACTAGCCACTAGATATTGAACCGAACATAACATCAAAAAAGACTGTGAAATGATCACCAAAGTTTAAACCTCATTTTAATTTGAAATGATAACCAATAATTGTACGAGGGTGCTGTGATAAATAGTGAGCCTACTAATGAAAACAATTTTTTTTTTAATTTTTAATTTTGCCCAGTCCTTACACTGCCCAGCGATGATGCTCCAACTTTTTTAACCCTTTCTGTACGGGGCGCTAGTAGGCAAAGCAACCTCTCAATCCAGGGATTTTTTGACTTATTGAAAAGTAACACAAAATAAAGGTCGAATCTAAAAATTAATATTACTTACCAAAACTAAAAATGCTAGAGTAACGAATTTTGTACAAACACTCACTAGATACTGCTCTTTCATAAACTTAACAGTTTTGAGTAGTAAATATGTTAAAAATAGAGATAAAGTCCCGGGCAAGGAAGGAAATCGGAAATTAGCCTGGAATATTGTCATTTCGCACAAACACTTCACATTTTATCAAGAAGAGGTTTATAAAAGGCTAATCTATATCTATATTAATATTATAAAGCTGAAGAGTTTGTTTGTTTGAACGCGCTAATCTCAGGAACTACTGGTTCGAATTGAAAAATTCTTTTTGTGTTCATTTCATTTATAGAGGAAGGCTTTAGGCTATATAACATCACGCTGCGACTAATAGGAGCGAAGCATCAGTGAAAAATGTTGCAAAAACGGGAACAAGAGCCTAAAAAATTAAAAATTCTGCCGAAAGTCACTATTTCACGCGCACGAAGTCGCGAGCACAGCTAGTTGTTTATGAAAAGGCACAATTATAACCGAAAATCTGAAATCACTATGACTTTCAAATCAACACTAGGCCAGGCCGCGATAAATTATCGATATCGATAAAATGGATTTATCGACAATTGTTTTTTTTCATACAAGTTTAATTTCAAAAAGATGCAAAATAAAGTGAAAAGAATCCGAAAAACATACCTATTTATTAAATTTTGATTTTATATTTTTACTATTTAGTACACATGCCTGAACATCAGACTGAACTTTATGTCTATCTGTTATGGTTGAAAATATATTAAAGAAATTTGACAGCTTTGGATAGTCTGATGTGCAGGCGTCTGTACATTAGATAGTATTTTTAGTGTTCTACGCGTAAAATATCCTCGACTTCTTCATCTCCAAAAGTTCGTCTGCTTGCTTGGGCCCCCACCAGGCATAATAATCTTATTATATATTTGAGAGTAGACATAATGACTAAACCTAGCAAACGAAAGATTACGTATAGACTAATTGAAAAATGCCTTGTAATGGTTATAATATTTTTTATTCGTAATACCTTCATATTGCTATAATATAAAAATTTTATAAAAATATATCGATATACCCCCATTTTCATAGCGATCACCACTAGAAATCCACCATTTTGTTTTTTTAGAGAACACCTGCACAGTACGGATGGCATCTTATGATGCCAGCATCTCTTGCTCTTTATGATTTTTTTTCAATTTGAAGACATGTCTTTGAGCAAGTTTATTTTGAATTACTTAAATATGGAGGCCAACCAATCACGTCTCTGTCCATAGATAATGTAAACGAAATTCGTGATTCTTTATTGCCTGTGCCAAAACATCGTATGATGCCTTCCGAATTTAAAGGCAACTTTGGTCTTGGCATCATATGACGCCTTCCGTACAGAAAAAGTAAAGTAAGCCCTCTGAAAAGTATGAGTTTTCAAACTCTGCAAAATAGGCCTCTGTGGCGGCGATGACATTCTCAGTCGACGCGAATCTCCGTCCACCGTGTCATTAAGGCCAAATCTGGCGGAGAATATGGTGGATGTGGCAGCAATGCGTAGCCTAATTCTACTAATTTGGCCGTCGCAACGTGATATGAATGAGCCGGTAGCAGCCGGTTGCTTTGTCGTGGTGAAAGAGAACTTTTTTTCTTCAATTCAGCGTCGAATCGGCCCAATAAATCCGCATAGTATAGCCCTGTGATCGTTCTTCCCTTCTCCAAATAGTCAATGAAGATAACGCCACGTTCATCCTTAAAAACAGTGGACATAACCTTCCCGGTGATGGGACCGTCCTTCGCCTTCTTCGGAGCACGTTCACCGGGGGAAATCCACTGTTTTGACTGTTCCTGCGTTTCTGGTGTGAAGTGATGAATCCATGTTTCATCCACAGTCACCAAACGTCGATGAAACTACTTCGGATCGCGCTTAAACATGGCCAAAATCACCTCCGAAGTGGTCACACGATTCCGCTTCTGGTCTACTGTGAGCAAACGCGGCACCCATCGCGCCAAAAACTTTTTCATCCCCAAATGTTCGTGTAGGATGTTTCTTGCACGTTCATCCTGAGATGCCTGTCATCTCAACAATCTCCCTAATCTTCAAACGGCGGTCTGCCAATACTAAATCATGTTTTTTTTGACGATTTCCTCGGTTGTGACTTCATTTGGGCGGCCTGGACGTGGTTCATCAAAATTTTAACAAAAAAAAAACCGACTCCAAAAAATTTGACTGATAAAATTGCACTAAAAAGTAAAAAATAAGCGTTAGACTTATAGAGACAATAACTTTATTAAGAAAATATATAGGTAAAATTATTGTTATTTTTGAGGCCGGTGCCAGCCAACGAAATTTTTGAAGCCGGTGCCAGTCCGCGTTTGTAGTCAAAATTTCATGCATAAGATTGAATGTACTATTATGATTATAATATAGTATGTCGTTAAAATGTTTATATTAAAGTTACCTTGGCTGGCACCGACTCCAAAAGTAACAATATTTGTACCTATATATTTTCTTAATAAAGTTATTGTCTATATAAGTCTAACGCTTATTTTTTACTTTTTAGTGCAATTTTATCAGTCAAATTTATTGGAGTCGGTTTTTTTTTTTGTTAAAATTTTTGTTTATTTCTCGCTTTTTAGTGATTCGTTTCGATCTATTTATCAAAAGCGAATATGGGTAGACCTACTAAACACGCTGCTCGTATGAGACAGCGCCGTTTAAATGAGACAAGCGAAGAAAACGAGAAACGCCTATCTCAAAGTAGGAAATCAAAAACTGAGTTCCAGTGCCTGTCTTTTTTTGCTTCGTCATAGTGGCTTAACAATCTTAATCGAGATATTTTATCGCCACCCGTGAAATACTTATCATTGAGGAGTTCCGATGGCAATCTGTGGTCTTTTTCATCAGTTACACTTCATCAAATGATACTTTCTGAATGCTTGATTTATTTCTGAAAATACCAAAATCGCGATAGGTATGCCTACAATATTCGAGGAGTTCCCTCAATTCCTTGAGGATCCCATCTTCAGAACTGGACCAAATTAAAATGGGACCACACGTGAAGCACCAGCTTTCAAATAAAGAAAGAATCATCAAAATCGGTTCACTCAGTCGAAAGTTCTGAGGTAACAAACATAAAAAAAATTAAAAAAAATACAGTCGAATTGATAACCTCCTCCTTTTTTTGAAGTCGGTTAAAAACAGACATGCGACCTCTCCTGAAATCGTTAAACCAGCGCTTGATAGTGGCAAACGAAGGCGAAGCGTCCCCATAGACGGCATCCAACTCTTTTTTGATTTCGCCACGCGTAGGTCTTTCAAAACTAGAAATCGAATCACCAAACGATATTGCTCTTTTTCCATTTTCACAAAAAACTCGGACTTGTTCTATTCAAATAGCTCCAAAACACAATATAAATGCTCATTGGAATTAGCTGAAATTTTGACAGGAGTCGTTTATAAGATAGCAGATGACAAAAAAAAACGAGTTAGTGTTGCCAGGTGGCTTCAAGGCTCACTACCTTTCACTCTGCCCTCGTACATCTCTCTGCCTATTTAATTTTAAATGATTTGAAAATATTGCAATGATTTATAGAATGTAATGATTTAATGTTACAAGTTAACATACAAATTACAAATACAATCCAAAATATAATATTATGCTCTAAACTATTTAACAATGATATATCATTGTTAAATACGATTATATTATAAATATGATATGCCATATATGGCGATAAAATTAATGGCTCGAAAAAGTATAACACTAAAATTTAAACCATATTTTAATTTATAATCATTGTCATTCATAGTTAACCCTGTTTTACTTGTTTATTCAACCCTATAAAAACAAAAACTTATACAATCTCAATAATCTTTTTATTGAAAGTTATTTGTATTTATCCTGAAATGGTGCAATAAAAGCCTATAAGCCGCTAGACTAACTAAATTTAGAGTCATTATATTTGATTTGGTAACCTAGATTTAATGGCAATCATATTGATTTATTTGTATGTAGAATAGCGCATGTATTTGCTTGCTTTTATTTGGTGATCATTTACAACATTATTTTGGTCAAATACAATTACAAGTGCAGTCATCACCTGAACAGCTACAACCATTATATATTTAGACTTTAGGTAGACTTTAAGTGCTTAGGGTCTTAAAAAGGTTTTGGTTGACATTATATTTAATCCCATTTCTGATCTGTGCTTTTTACTTTCAGATGCTTAAGAAAAAAGTGGGTGCATTCAGAACTTAACAAAAAAAGATTATATCGAAGTTTATAAGGTATAGTTAAATAACACGGTGCTTTTTATTATACAATGATTACTAGAAGATGGTTCCACCCATCACTAAATGGTGTAGAGGCCGAAAAGATGCTGCAACAGTGTGGACGCGACGGGTTCTTTTTAGCGAGGCCCAGCATGAGTAACAAAGGAGACTTCACTCTGTCTGTACTTCGCGGCAAAGACGTAACGCACATCAAAATTCAGAACAATGGAGAATTCCTCGACCTCTATGGTGGTGAAAAATTTGCTACTCTTTCGGAACTAGTTCAGTTCTACATGGATAATCAAGGTCAGTTGCGTGAGAAAAACGGTAATATTATTACATTGAAAACACCACTCAACTGTGCTGACCCAACGACCGAGCGGTGGTATCATGGACAACTCACAGCGAAGGAAGCAGAACGAATGATGCTGGAGAACGGTAAGAGCGGCTCGTTTCTTGTTCGCGAATCGCAGAGACAACCTGGCGACTTCGTTCTATCGGTGCGGACGCGCGACCGCGTCACGCACGTCATCGTGCGCCGGAAGA
Source organism: Eudonia lacustrata (assembly GCA_947562085.1). Lineage (NCBI taxonomy): Eukaryota > Metazoa > Arthropoda > Insecta > Lepidoptera > Crambidae > Eudonia > Eudonia lacustrata. The sequence goes on from OX387316.1 coordinate 22,454,063, forward strand.
ACAAGCAGTACGACGTCGGCGGCGGGCAGCAGTTCCCCGACCTCGTCAGCCTCATAGAACACTACCGGAACTACCCGATGGTGGAGACGACAGGCGACGTTCTACGGCTCATTCAACCATTTAACGCCACTCGTATTCAAGTTCGGCATTTCCATACCCGTGTTAAGCAACTGCAAAAAGAGAACGAGGGTCCCATCGAGAGCATGGCGTACAAGCAAGGCTTTTGGGAAGAATTTGAAACATTACAAATGATGGAAAATTTACAATTATTTGATAGAATGGAGGGCTCTAAATCTGAAAATATAAGGAAGAACAGATATAAAAACATTATTCCCTTTGACCACACACGGGTAATATTGCGAGATATTCCGGTCGACGGCCCGCCAGGTTCCGACTACATCAACGCTAATTATATTCGTTGCGATATCACTGACTTGTTTGATCATGATTCCAATGGAAGTTATGAGAGTGGATCCCTCGGTAGAGATGGGATGCCAAGAGGAAAACTATCACCGAGCCATGAACCTGTCATAGTTACTGAAGAACCTGTAAGTGATGGAATGGAAGAAATAATTACTAATGGTGCTCTCGCATCACCAAAACTCTCACCCACATATGAACCAAGTGTTCTTCGGACAAACCAGAATTATAAACACACGACGATTCCAAAGTCTGTCATAGAGTCGGAGCCGACTGTTGTAGACAACGTGTACAATAAGATTTACATCGCCACACAAGGCTGCCTCTCGACCACGGTTTATCAGTTCTGGTCCATGATATGGCAAGAAGACGTCCGCATCATCATAATGACTACTAAGGAAATTGAACGGGGGAAAGTTAAGTGCGAAAGATACTGGCCCGATTTAAATAAGACTGAAGTCATGAAGAAATATACGATAACCAACGAATCTGAGTCTTCTACCCAAGATTACACACTTAGGCGTTTTGAGGTTGTAAATAAAGACGAATCGAACACAAAGAGGACGATTTATCATTTTCATTTCACTGCCTGGCCTGACCATGGTGTGCCTTCGGAACCCGGCCGCGTATTGAATATTTTATTAGATGTGAACTACAGATTGCAGCAGATAATGACGAGTCCGGACCCGCCGCTGCAGGCAGTGGTGTGCGTCCACTGTTCCGCGGGCATCGGCCGGACGGGGACGTTCATTGTCATAGACATGATACTGGACCAAATACGAAAAGAAGGGTTCGACTGTGAAATCGACATACATCGCACAGTGCAGATGGTCAGAGACCAGCGATCTGGTATGGTACAAAATGAAGCGCAGTACAAATTTATCTACATGGCCGTGTTGGAGTTTATTGAAACAGTCAAACAACGAATTGGTATGGGCCCAGAGCCCGTCCAAGAAACGCCTCAAGTGCGGCCTCATCCTCCGTTTTTATGAGGCATGCTAAAAGGGTTAAGGAGTTTATATCAAAAACTATACCTCATCGACACGCTGTAAGGCGTTCGAAACGGTAGACTCCTTAACCTGCAACCAATGTGGTTACAAAAACTTGTGAAAACGAATAAATTGTGATTTGGTACCAATATGGAACAAAAATATAAATAATTGGTGGTATTTCTATATTAGTATATATAATTATCAAGATTCGAGGTACTAAAATATATAGCTAACGTTAAGATTATATAGTCTAAACAGAAGTGCCGAATATACTTGTTGTGAACCTTGAGGGTGGAAACAGGAATATACACTCTGCTAATGTAAAATGAATATTGCAGGCCTGCGGGCGGTCCTGCCGGCAGCCGCCACCATTGTGCGTAGATTTCTTAATAAGCTCCGGCACCCGCTATTTACAGCAGGATCACAATAAAATTCACAATACATACTTGAGATGTGGTCCTGCAACTATGTCTGTGTACTTGAGCTGTTCTATGAGGTCATTGTCGAGATTGTATCTCTACATGTTCAAATTTGAGCGTAAAATCCAGCTGTGTCCTCTCAGCTCTCTTAGGATACTCTCTATATTCATTTCCACATTTGTATTTCCTGATACTGTTTTAAACACTTTCTGGCTTCCTTTTTGATTTATCTATCATAGATAGTTCTAAAAATGTAGTATGTCGTTTAAGCACGTCAAACTCGATATTTTAATTCTTGAATACCAAAATGGTGTGCGCCATAGCGAAAGGTATAAAAAATTTCCCTATTAATTCGTTGTTTAAGTATATGAGTGATGAAGTGTTTTAACACTGTATATTATGTATAAATAAATAATAGATTATAATATTTAATGAGGCACTAAACTACTCTTATTGGCAGTGACTACAATAATATCATATTTTTCCAAAATAATGCGTTTTTTAAATTCGAATATGAATTAATAGTACTCGTAGGAATAATAATATTAAAATTGGATATAAATGTTGTTATAAACTGAGATAATTGTTAGTATCTACGTATTGGAACTATTACGTTTACAAATTGTGAATATAGCGACCTGATAATGTTTAAAATCGCTGCTTTAAAATTTTACTACATGAGGTCAGGAGGTTGACCTTAATGTGATCTCGAATTGAATTTTTGTTTGACAAAATTAATGTTTAATATTACACGCGATTTGTAATGATTACACATGTAAGCTGGATGTTTTAAATATAACACTTATTAGTGTTAGAAGTTATAACACCAAACCGAAACTGTTAAAACATACATTCCCTGTAAAGCAGACGCCGCAGACACAATGGAGCAGGGGATGTGTACAAGTGCGTGTCGCTGATTGCGTGCATAATGTCAATTCAAGCTGTTATAATTAGTCATTGTTTTTATAATGCTGGACTGTGTAATCAGTATAAGAACGGTGGAGGAAAATTGTGGTAAATACGTTCAGACTTGATTAATGTAGTGTTATGTATAGTCCACAATTAATCTGAGACTGGAACTACAACAAAACTAATTTAGCCTTTCTTATTTTTAATGAACCAACATGTTTACTTATAAATGAATTTTCATTTTTGTATTATTAATGTTTAAGAATAAGAGGAAGTAATTTTTTTATCTTGTCAAAATGTAAATTAGAGGTGCTTTTGAGTAAAGTAAATATATTATATATATGACTCAAGTAGGTAATACAATGGGCAAATGGTGCGATAATTTGTATGACCTAAATTTAATGTCGTCGGCCAATCGTAAAATATTGTGTTGATATATCCGGGCACATCACAACTTTAATTTTGGCGACAAAATAGTACATATGTCGTTTCGTAATTAGTGTCATTACGAAAGGCCCAGTGGCGGTAGCCAAAGTAACATTAAGAAAACGATAGCGAAGTTCGAAAATAATAAAATGTATGGGATTAGCATAAGATTGACCACGTGATTTAGCGCGGCTTATGTCAATCCCATATATTTTATTACTAGCTGTGCTCGCGACTTCGTCCGCGTGGAATAGTGACTTTCGGCAGCATTTTTAATTTTTTAGGCTCTTTTCCCGTTTTTGCAACATTTTTCACTGATGCTTCGCTCCTATTGGTCGCAGCGTGATGTTATATAGCCTAAAGCCTTCCTCGATAAATGGACTATCCAACACAAAAAGAATTATTCAATTCGAACCAGTAGTTCCTGAGATTAGCGCGTTCAAACAAACAAACAAACAAACAAACAAACTCTTCAGCTTTATAATATTAGTATAGATTTTCGAACTTCACTATCGTTTTCTTAATGTTACTTTGGCTAAGCCTACTGGTGTATGTAGGCTTAATTAATTCTTCGATTGGACTAAGTCACATTCATACGTAACATGTAGACGCCTGCACATCTACCTATTCAAATCTGTCAAATTTATTCTATACATTTTCAACCGTATGCCTTTACAATAAAGTTCAAAGTCTACTGAGGAAATTTGACAGTTTGTGGTAGTCTGATGTGCAGGCGTGTGTACCTTAGTAATTAATAACTTTCTTATTAGATTCCAGTATGAATGTTATTACTTGCAAGTTGACTTTATGTTGTAATTTGGGTAGTTGTAGTCTCCTTGCTCTACCTATGTGAATGAATCCATGAATGTTCTCTATCCACGGAGAGCATAGGGTTAACAACTAAAACCTTCTTACAATTACGGTGCACTTACAAATATTAAGAAACTAATTAAATTATTAGTCAGAGGTGTACCTTTTCACTTTGTACCTTTACTATGATTTTAAATTATACATTCGGATGCCTACTTTTGATCAACGAAAATGTCAATGAAAATGATGCTTATTAATTTAAATAATTATAAAACCTACTGAAAAAGCAGTGTAGGTGTGGCCACATCATTTTCTGAGCGTAACTCTGTTTTATTGCCGTTTGATTACAATGAGTACAATAACTCAATTTTTATCGCTATTGTTTTCGTCGTTGATTTAGTTTGTAGAATGTAATAAATCAATACCTTATTGACTCTCCTTGGATAGACATGTGTTAAGTCATAATCATAACTAATGGCACCTTTAATAAGAGTGTATTCTCATGTCCATACCCTTGAGTATTTACAAAGTCAAGTTAACATGATTTAGACTTACTACTTATATTTGAATCGTAAACAATGAGTACAATTATTGAACTCAACTCTTATATTACACAAATTAATGACAATACAAATAACTGTCATTGGCCTGAGGAATTGTTAAGGATTTACGTACAAGGTAGTTCAAGCAGTGAATGCGTAGTTGTTTATGTGCAAAGTAATTACCTTAATTAGTCATGAATGACGCAACACGAAAATTATTGCGTTTTTTACTGAGGTTTTAATCTTCAATTGTAGTTTGTAAAAATAAATCGGTGCAGATATTATATTATTATTTTAAGAAAAAATATTATTTAGGTACTGCGCCTTTGCGAATAGGAACGGTCATTCCAAATTCTCGGTTTTTTTTTTTAAAGAATTGCTTTTATCCGTCATCGCCTGTGCTGTAACTAGATGTATGGGCGGCGAGAAATTTAAAGGTTTCTTAAGGTTATAGTAATCGAGCAAACCCTGGACTCGTTCTAGAGAATAGGAGCAACGCGCGCGTGTGTATTATCGTTACACGGTTTTCCAATCGTTGCTAGTGTTCGAGGCGCGTGTTGGGAACGGAAAAAATCAAGGGCGCCTCTTAAATGCCAGGACCTCTGCGCAGTTTTACCACCGTGTGGTACCCCGCGAGGGTTTCTTAGTACTCCAATAATAAGGTGTCAGATTTACTGAGACAACTATGTCTATGTTTGAACAACTGTTACATGTTCGTGCAAGAAGTATTTATTAATGTAGGTACCTAACATTATCAGCACAGTTATTGAGTGAGAATTACTTGCACTTCGAATGTAAAGCTTATTGCAATGGTAATAAAGTGGATTTGAAATCCAGTGTGGCGCTTGATATGCTGTTTATAATAATATACTATTATAAATAAAAGATCTATTAAGAATATTTTATATTACTGGTTAATATTATGACAAAATACTAACAAAAAGTCTAGGCACGTTTCCATTTGAGGTCGTTTTAGGTAGCTAGTAGGTATTTTAATATAGGAGTTTTAGAATGCTTATTTTCATGTTTTCATCCATAATGGAAAGATGTGAAAAAAGAAACAAAATAAATGTCGTTATGTCTCGTTTCGGAGACAAATTGTTCAGTCTACTCAGTAGAAAGTGTGGAAAGTGCTAAGGCCACTTAACTTATTAATTCAACGATCATCATCACTGTTTGAACGACCCTTGAAATATTATATGTTGTTGGCATTTTATTTATGGGTTTCACGCAGAATATGCACATCGCAAAATATACACTCGACAAAAAATTGCATTTCGCATTTAGTGCACTTCTCATAACGGTCACTTCGCCGAATGAGCACTATTTGAGATATTATCCAAATAAAGCAAAATGGTATTAAAATAAAATAAAATGTTTTGCAAATGTTTACTAAAAAAAGTATGTACTAGTTGATATATTTTTGAGTTATCTGGATAGTATCTGAAAAAGTGCACATTCTGAAAAGTGCTCCTTCTGCGACTGCACTTTTTGCGAAGTGCTCATTCTGCGAATTTGACATTCTGCGAAGTGCTCGTTATGAGAAGTGCACCAAATGCAGAATACTCGAGTGTTCATTTTGCGAAGTTCACGTTTTGCCTCAAACCCTTATTTATACTTTATTCCAATTTGTAATGCTGAGCTAAGTAACAATTGCATGAAGAGTAGAGAGAAAAATTTATGTTACTTATCTGCTAAAGATATATGTTGTGTTATTATAATAATAATGAATAAATTGTGATATGTACCTATTAAAGCTTAGAAATTTATATTCCACCTCCCCACTATAGTAATATAAATAGGTCTTTATTCTATTTTTTTACGGAGTGAGGTAGACGCCTGCGCATCAACATATCTAAAACTACAAAAACAAATGTTGAAAAAAATTCCACGAGCATGATTTGAACCTGCACCCTTCTGACATACCGGGTCAGGTGCTACTAAAAACTTAGTAAAAAAGTAAATAGTGTTGAATAATTTCGGCGGGCTGGTTAGAACCACGATAGCTCAATTGGGAGAGCACCTGACCCGGTATGTCAGAAGGGTGCAGATTCAAATCCTGCTCGTGGAAATTTTTTCAACATTTGTGTTTTTGTAATTTATTCACAACAAAATTTGCTTTAAAAATTATATAAACAATACAAAAACATTTTATATCTAAAACTGTCAAATTTCTTCAAAGTAGTCTGACGTGCAGGCGCGTGACCTTTGACACATGCATGCGCCGTAAAGCTGTAAAAAATATAGGTATTTAAACTTCCTGTTAGGGCAAAATTTGGATGTTTATGTAAAACCTAACAAGAATATAATATATGTATATAGCCTCCGCTGCGAATCGAACTCGGGACTTGTGTCTGAGACCTAGACCACAGGCTAGGCGGTCACTTGTAACATATGTAGGTACGACCCACTTATGGGTTTAGGATAGTTTATAAGTAGGTATATTGTTATCCATTTTCAGGACTGCTCGTTTCGGCAAGTAAGTGTGGCCAGCCACGGGCATCTTAAAGCAGTCGGCAGGACACGACTGCTTCAAGCTGCGACTGCATTTTGAAATAGTCTTCTATTTCAAACTCACATGGTACCGCTCAAGCAGTTGTGTTGTGCACTCCTGACTGCTCCAAGCTGCCCGTGTATGGCCGCCCGTTGGCCTGCTAATGAATGCATGAGCATGAGCACGCATGAGCTACCAACACCTTCCTGTTGTTCTGTGAATGTTTTTAGTCGTTATTCATTTATTACATTACTATTTACGAATCTTAAGAATACGCCCTATACAAAATTTTGAAATAAAATAATTATAATAAGATTGCCGCTTAAGCATCATATAAGTAATATTCACCACTTAACATATGTACAAGAAGGCTTATTATTTAATTGAACTGAAAATCTTTTATAATAAACTTTTTTAATTTTATTTGCGGACGTTGTAATTAATATACACCAATCAAAGTTATTTCATGTTATTATTGCAGACCACCAAGGAGTAAACTATTTCCGAGATCCGGTATAGGAATGGTCATGTCTTGTTAGCAACTTTGGGAAATTAGCCGCCTTTATTCCGTTCACTTAGTACTTATTCATTTTATATTTCCTGAAAATGCATAAAGTTATGGTCGAGCTAGTTATCTGAGGGCCTAGTGTGTTTTTTTTTTGACATTCGATCACGCTAACGAAAACGAGAATTTGTATTACAAAATTTTAACTTTTCTCGTATGTCGCCAGAAGGCGCTGCTTCCGTTCCGGCCCCATGGCACAACTACTATGATGCTCAACTGGTGTGCATTTTTGATTCCCTTCTACACAACTGATAGGTTCATTGGGAAAAAAAATACCTATGGCCCAACTGACGAACGAAAACTCGAATCCTTGGTCTATTCAAATTCAAAAATCATTTATTCAGTTTAGGCTACAAGTTGAAACGCCGGGGTGTTTAGTCCACCCCAGGTTCAGGTAGAGAAATAAAAGAGTAAAAACTTTACAAGAGTTTATTCCCAGGGGTGGGTAACGTCGGTCGCATACAATTCAGTGGTGTCGCTTAGATTAGAGAAGAGGACTTAGCTTCTAGGGGCTTAAGTCTCGTGTGCGCAGTTCGGCTCCTAGGTCAGCCTAGACCCGGCCGTAGACTGCGCCAGTAGATACCGGAACCAAGGCTGGACCGCAGTAGTAGCTGCCTCCGGAGGTGCAGGCGGGTAGGCGCGTATAGTGAGCTGCCTCCAGAGACGCCGACGGTTATCACCAGACCAGGGTTATGTACCCGGTAGAGGGAACCCTGTAAACAGAAAAGGAAATGAACAGATGTTCAATAAGTCCGGCCGCTATGCGGTCCGGAAAAAAGGTACAAGCTGCTACAATTGAACCGGCCACCTATTGACCACTAACGGTTAAGCAATTGCAACACAAAAAGAACTACATTAGGTTTAGAGAATCTAATGAAAGTCATTTAGAAGGGAGACAACATCTGTGGTTAAATAAACCTTAATTGACTAATAAAAACTCCCAAAGAAATAACATTTACTAATAAATGTTAATTATTATATTTATGAAGGTAGGTACCGACACCATAGTAAACAGTTACTCGGACAAATGAAATTTAATGAAAACTAAGAACCGTTAGGGATTCCTACATAATAAAAGTAAATGTACAATAACAATAAACTACCTTTCTCAACCATTGTAGGTCACAAATAATAACTTTAACAGTAAAACAGAGTTAGGCAAATCCAGCAAATCTAAGCGAAAACACTTTGATGAAAGAACACTTACCCGTAGGTTGGGGTAGTCAAATATGAAAATTCACAATTACAACAACAAAAATCCGAGAACCGACTAATAGCTGCGGTGGTGAACAAAAAGAGAGCGTTCACCTCTTTTTCACCCTTTTATATTACTTTTCAAAATCCACCAGTCGTATGTTCTAGAACTTCCCCGAAAATAAAAAAATGTTCCATAGAGCAGACGATTTACAAAAAGAACATAGACACGAATGAACAAACAGCCTAAGGTTTCACTCTACCACAAATACATTTTGAGTAAATGTATTTGTAAATAATACAAGAGAATCACCGCGTATATGTATGTGCTTTCCTAGCAAATAATTTATTTAATTATATAATTTATTTAATTATATAATTGATAATCCCTATGTTAAAATTTATCAAAGCAACCTTTGTAAAGAAATTGCTGAACGAAACGTAGACGTTCGGTTCCCGAACGGAATAGCTGTCAAAACGGAACTGTCACCTAGTTGTTTGTTTACAATCATGAGTTAAGGTTATTGTTCATATTTATTTATTGTATTTCATAGTAAATAGTTTAATAAAATGTAGTTCTATTAAATAATTGTTATAAAATTAATGGCAACGGTAAGTACTATGGATTTTAGCAAAACACACGCCGTTTCCAAAGGTAAAATCGGCGAAAGTGTTACATATCCCCCTTTTTAGAGTAGGATTTTTCCTGAGGAAAATCCATCTAAGAAAAAAAATAAACCACCAATAAAACTAAAACTTTGTACTACATCCATCAAATCTCAACAAATTTCCCCCATTCAAATTGCTCCATTCAAATTGCTCCATTTAAATTGCTCCATTCAGAATCTGTTAGCAGAAAGCAATCATAATACAACAACCTTATGACCGCACCTTACAACTAGGGTGCTTTGTTTTAAATTACAAAAAACACCCAGATAATTATGACCTTAATGATGCCAAATATTATTCCAGAATAATTGCCCTTCGAACATAAACAACTGCAATAAAAAAAAACCCCCACAAGGTTGACAATAGGTAGGTATCGCCAACTACCAGAACTTTAGAGGCCCTGGTTAGTACAGAAGTACCTTGTGTTAAAAATCCCCCCAATAATGTTGACAATAGGTAGGTATTGCCAAACACCAGAACTTTAGAGGTCCAGGTTAGTAAGAAATGCACAAAACAAGGCAAGGAGATTCAATTACTAGTAATTGAATAAAAAAAAAATATTACAGTTGAGAATGACCAGTCTGGTAGATGTTATGTCTTTTTCCATTAATATAATTATTATTTTTTTTGTGGAGGAATTAAATTTGGGATAGAACCAACAACAACCATTTTCTTTACTTTAATTTAGGGGTCAAAACCCAGCAAAAAAAGAAAATTATTTATTTATTTATTTTTTAAAATCAACAACAACCCACGACTACCGATGTAAATATATGCCATATAAAACAGTAAAATTCCCATGCAGATTTAAAAATCGCACCTAAAGCAGGCACTAAAATTTTATTTACTTGTTCTGTCCTTATTACATTGGACTTCAATTGATGTATTAAAATTTATATAGTAATTTAATTATATTAAACAACATAAGTTAGTTGTAGATAAGAATTGTTTGAATTAAACTCTTGTTTTAATTAAACTATTTTATTATTATAATTTTATTTATACATCATTATTAATTTATCATTGTATATTAAAATTATTATATAGGTTTTTTAATTATAGTTGTGTTTCATTTAAGGTTTTGTTTTATTATAAGTTAGGCTGATCTAGATAACCTGTAAGACCATGTTATCCAGAACAGAACAGATCATGAAGTTTTCTGGGTTTATGAAATGGTCTAGAACCTCCTTAGGATGACCCATAAAACCTAATCTAGAATGATTAACGCGCTTACAAGAATTGCACGCATCACAATTATTGACAAAACTAGCAACATCACTATGTATACCAGGCCAAAAATAATTTAAGGATATACTTTTTAAAGTTTTAAAATTCCTACATGACCAGAAGAAGAACTGGCATGACTTGCAGATAAGATATCCAGCCTGGAATCACTAGGAACAACTTCCTTCCATTCGAGCTTCCCAGATAAAGGATTTATGCTCTTACCAAGACGATATAATTTATTATTAAATATTTTATAATTCGAAAAAGATGTAGGAGATGATTTACAACCCTTAAATATTTTTAAGTACCAAGAATCCGTCACAGCAGGTACGGTTTGGTTAACATCGCTTATAGCTGCAATAGGTACAGCACGATCCAAGATAGATAGACTAGGCTCTTGAGGTGAGTCTAGAATAAAACAATCCAGCTCCTTGGGAAATAACCCAAAGGATCTCCAAAAATCCATTCCCAAAATAAGATTATTTTGTACTTCAGGTACAATATAAAGTTTAATAACATGAGACTGATTATTAAAAGTCAATGGTAGGTTTAAGAATGATTTAGACATAAATTCTTGACCGCCAGCTGCAGAAAGCTGTATCGGATCACAAATAGTTGATTTATAATTTAAATCAGAGAAATATATCTCCATTTTATTTCCTAGAATGCTAATGCCAGAACCACTGTCCAAAAGACCAACAATACTTTTGTCACCAACATTAACTGAGATAAAAGGACGAGAAGAATTAGTTTAGATTCTTGAATTGGAGGACACATAATGTCCAGTAATGGGCTTGGTTTTTTGATCCTTTTTATTTAGTATTATTTTGTTTCCACCCTTATTACAATTTGGACACTCTGGGGAACGAACACCTTCTTTACCACACTTAAAACGAACAATAGTGTGAGGTTTGGTACAACTGCCGTAGCGAATGAGAATCCATCCTACATCTCGGACAATACACTTTTCGTGATCCCCCAGAATCATTATTGTGTGTCGATGACATCGAAGCAACCGGATAATTCTTTTTAATAGTATTAGAATAATTGTGATTAATATAATTAGAATTGTGACTTTTATTATTGTTTGAAATTGTAGTTTTATTTGAATAATTTTGATTAGTATTTCTAGAAGTAGACGATGAAGTGCCACGGAAGGCAAATTCCGGTGCAAGTGTATTAGGACCAACACTAGGTGGCTCGTGAAAATGAGACGTGCGAGACTGAATACTCTCGTAGTTACGACAGAGTGTTTTAAGATGCTCTAAGTCGTTTATGTTACTTGCCGCAGCCAAGGTACTTGCATAACACGGCCTAATATTATGTAGGATAATCTCGAGTTTATCCTCTGACTCACAGACTTATCCAATCTAGAGAACATGCCATGCATGATTGAAAGATATATAGTTATATTCTCACCCTCACCCTGAGTGCGAGCACGAATCTCCGCCATGAGGCGATAATCATAGTCGTTTAGACCGAAATCCTCCTTTAGGAGCTTGACTAACTCAGCCCAGGAACTGATGCTGTCCTTTACCCCCCCATACCAATGGAGAGCATCGTCCGTAAAAACATCAAACAAGAAGGACAAAAGCCTATCGTGCTGAATGCCTCTAGCAGCAGCGAACTCCTCTACACTTTGTATAAAAGCCCGGACACAAGATTTGCCCGAGTAGTTAATTTTTCTTAAGTCAGACAACAAATTCCGTTCACACATAACACACACCACTTTAGCTTCAACAGCCTGCTCCGATGATGCAGGTATTGTTGCGGGTTGCGGCTGTGGTTCCATTGATTTAAGATTTTTATATATAGAGTCAAATAAAGAGGATACTTCCTGAAATTGGGTTTTTAGCTTTTTCGTTGCAGTTATTCGATTTAATCTGTGATAAATGTGATTCACTAAATTATCTGTGCGGAGAAAAAGATTCCTATCAAATGAACTTTTTAATTGTTGTATGCTAATTATAGCTTTATTTAAAGATTCCTTAACGCATTCAATATCCTTCTCCGGATCCAAGAACGACTCCAAAATATCCTCCGCTGGTGAGTCATTAGCAATTTTGACAATTTGCTTCCGCAACTCCTGCACGGAATTCTCAGGTTCTAAACCACGAAGTTCCACTTCGTAAGCCAGCTCGGCCTTTTGTAGGGACAAAAATTTTATTGGGTAAGCCATTTTAAATTTAGTTAATACCTTTTAAAAATGATTTATAAAATTTATACTGTATGATTAAAAAGGAGCACACACAAATACACAACAATTCGCGGCAATAAAAGAGTCAAATCACACGACCTACGTATGAGAAATAAATTAAAAATATTTTAAAAATTGACAGAAGTCAGTTCGAGAACACACCACACTGATGAACCAATAACCCTAAGAGAACCCTAGGTAAGTGTTCTTAACCAGATCAATTGCAGCGTAAAATAAAAATTTTAAATAAAAAAATTAAGTGGGTATCAACCAAATTCCAAAATTTTAAAAAAAACAACAACCGTTCACAGCCAACGGATTTTAAAGACAGGAGCACAAGTAGTTTAAAAATTAAAATTTAAAAATAGAAATAACGAAGAACGAGGTAGATCGCTCGTTATTTAAAATTACACCGCTACCAGCGCAACGGATTAAACAATAAGTGAGGAAGGTCACTAATTGTTACGTTAAAGTTGTCTCAGTAACCAGTAGTAATAGTCACTAAACGAGAACAACCACTCAATATGTACACGAAATGCACAGTAAGCACCACAAAACACTAAACACAATTTTTGATACCCACTTATAAAATAAAATAAAATAATAAAAATTGCGACAACACTGAACGAGCGACCTTGAGCAAGCCGGGCGCCACTGAAACGCCGGGGTGTTTAGTCCACCCCAGGTTCAGGTAGAGAAATAAAAGAGTAAAAACTTTACAAGAGTTTATTCCCAGGGGTGGGTAACGTCGGTCGCATACAATTCAGTGGTGTCGCTTAGATTAGAGAAGAGGACTTAGCTTCTAGGGGCTTAAGTCTCGTGTGCGCAGTTCGGCTCCTAGGTCAGCCTAGACCCGGCCGTAGACTGCGCCAGTAGATACCGGAACCAAGGCTGGACCGCAGTAGTAGCTGCCTCCGGAGGTGCAGGCGGGTAGGCGCGTATAGTGAGCTGCCTCCAGAGACGCCGACGGTTATCACCAGACCAGGGTTATGTACCCGGTAGAGGGAACCCTGTAAACAGAAAAGGAAATGAACAGATGTTCAATAAGTCCGGCCGCTATGCGGTCCGGAAAAAAGGTACAAGCTGCTACAATTGAACCGGCCACCTATTGACCACTAACGGTTAAGCAATTGCAACACAAAAAGAACTACATTAGGTTTAGAGAATCTAATGAAAGTCATTTAGAAGGGAGACAACATCTGTGGTTAAATAAACCTTAATTGACTAATAAAAACTCCCAAAGAAATAACATTTACTAATAAATGTTAATTATTATATTTATGAAGGTAGGTACCGACACCATAGTAAACAGTTACTCGGACAAATGAAATTTAATGAAAACTAAGAACCGTTAGGGATTCCTACATAATAAAAGTAAATGTACAATAACAATAAACTACCTTTCTCAACCATTGTAGGTCACAAATAATAACTTTAACAGTAAAACAGAGTTAGGCAAATCCAGCAAATCTAAGCGAAAACACTTTGATGAAAGAACACTTACCCGTAGGTTGGGGTAGTCAAATATGAAAATTCACAATTACAACAACAAAAATCCGAGAACCGACTAATAGCTGCGGTGGTGAACAAAAAGAGAGCGTTCACCTCTTTTTCACCCTTTTATATTACTTTTCAAAATCCACCAGTCGTATGTTCTAGAACTTCCCCGAAAATAAAAAAATGTTCCATAGAGCAGACGATTTACAAAAAGAACATAGACACGAATGAACAAACAGCCTAAGGTTTCACTCTACCACAAATACATTTTGAGTAAATGTATTTGTAAATAATACAAGAGAATCACCGCGTATATGTATGTGCTTTCCTAGCAAATAATTTATTTAATTATATAATTTATTTAATTATATAATTGATAATCCCTATGTTAAAATTTATCAAAGCAACCTTTGTAAAGAAATTGCTGAACGAAACGTAGACGTTCGGTTCCCGAACGGAATAGCTGTCAAAACGGAACTGTCACCTAGTTGTTTGTTTACAATCATGAGTTAAGGTTATTGTTCATATTTATTTATTGTATTTCATAGTAAATAGTTTAATAAAATGTAGTTCTATTAAATAATTGTTATAAAATTAATGGCAACGGTAAGTACTATGGATTTTAGCAAAACACACGCCGTTTCCAAAGGTAAAATCGGCGAAAGTGTTACAAAGTAGCTCTTATGAACGTCGCTATGCCATCGGTTCGTAAGTCTACTCTGGGCAGGAGATCTTGCACTGAGAAGAACCGGCAAGAAACTCAGCAAGTGTCCAGCTCTTTCTCCCTTACAGCGTCAAAAAAAATAAAAATTGGAAAATGCCCTATCATAGCAGGACACTATCCATTACAAATAAACACAAAAAATATAGAAGACAACCACAACATGTAAAAAAACAAAAAAGATAAACAAATCTAATATATCAAATTTACATCCGGTATAAGTTTCAATTTCCACAATGTCATACAGTACCACTACAGTACTCTAATAAAAGTCAAAAATTGTTTAAGAAAAACAAAGTCATACTATAGTAATTAATACTAACAATAAGATAAGTATGCAAGAGCAGACCAGCCTCCACAGGCGGAACCCGTTCACGAGTATGACATGAATCAGCCATCGCTTCGCTCAACCATATTTTAGGGAACGTAACATCGATTTAGAATACCCTAAATCGATGGAACGTAACGACCCGACGCACACGCCACCACCGCAGAGACAATAAAGAGAGCATGACACACTCAAGATACTTTAAATAATTAAACTAAACTAATAATAATAATACTTTAAATAATAAAATTAATGATCTATTTAACGCAACGCTGGTTGTGCCGCGAGTGCTTTTGAGACACAACTGATTGATCCATCGGGCGAAAAACTATATTAGTTGATTACTTAACTGCTTTGTGTAGGTATGTGTTTTTTTTTAGTTGCACTAGATTTAATATTTCCAACATAAAGTACCAGGCTACCATAGCTATGCAGGAGATTCCATAATAATATAAAAGAATATTATTATAATCTTTGCTATCATCCTAACTAAGCTATGTAAGATAGGTATATTTATTAGTGAATTTACAAGACTATATTATTATTTTATATTATGCAATCTCCTGCATAGTTATGGTAAGCCTGGTACTTTATGTTGGAACTATTAAATCTAGTGCAACTAAAAATACAAATAATAAAAAAAAATACATACATACCTACACAAAGCAGTTAAGTACCTAATCAACTAATAGGTACAGTTTTTCGCCCGATGGATCAATCAGTTGTCTGAAAAGCACCCACGCACGGCACAACCAAGGATTCGAGTTTTCGTCAGTTGGGCCATAGGTATTTTTTTTCCCAATGGGCCAATCAGTTGTATAAAAGGGAATCAAAAGTGCCCACGGCACAACCAGTTGAGCATCGTAGTTGTGCCATGGGGCCGGAACGGCTGCTTCAATGCTGTACCTACTCTTTTTCGTAAATTTAACCTTTTTACCGCCAACAACTTCTATAGAAGTTCGCGATTTTCGTGCCGCCCACGCCAGCACTTCTATAGAAGTTCTTTGTACCTACTTTATTAAATACATTTATACGTTGGCGTACAGCGGGACATCGCGTGCAGGATAGTTGGGCGGTGAAAATGTTAATGGAATGAATACGGATAGTAAACAAAACTCACACTAGGGGCATTCTAGGTGCCAAGTGCGAGTTTCATTCGCAATTCGATCACGTTAACGAAAACTAGAATTTGTTTGGCAAAATGTTAACTCTTCTCGTATGCCGCCAGGAGGCGCTGCTTCAATGCCATAGTAATTTTCGTTTTCGTAACGTAATCGAATGAATACGGATAATAAACAAAACTCACTAGGCACCCAATCAGCTCCCTCCCACGCAAGTTTTATGACAATACGAGTAGGTATTCGTAAGCCGCTCTTTTTGCGTGTTCTTTAGTTGAAATTCTGAATCTAGACATGTATAATCTTAGACTAGGAATAATTGAAAAAAAAGAGCATTTTGCATAGTAATTTTGTAACTTTATTATAGCTACCATCTGAAGAAACTTTATCTTATCCAGAATTGCTGATATTAAGTGTGCAAAACTACATAGACTATCATGGACAATACTTTGAAGTCTTTAGCCAAATAAGATTTAGAGGGAATTTGGTGTTTTATGT
The DNA here is from genome assembly GCA_947562085.1 of Eudonia lacustrata. Taxonomy (NCBI): domain Eukaryota; kingdom Metazoa; phylum Arthropoda; class Insecta; order Lepidoptera; family Crambidae; genus Eudonia; species Eudonia lacustrata. The sequence goes on from OX387316.1 coordinate 22,471,089, forward strand.
AATTTATTTATTTCTACAACTTAATAATTTTTTTAAATATACAATCATTTCTTTTATCACCAATACAAAAAAATAACAGTATGGAGGTTAGTAACAAGGAAGCAGGTAAACAAATAAATAGATAATTTTATATTCACATTTCACAATCTATAGTTTCATATCTTCACATATTGGCTGCTAGTTTTACTATCTATGGAAATTGGAGACACATAATGACTGGATTTTGAATAAGTATACAATGCTAAGAAATTCACCACTATTTAATAATATGCCTATCACAATCACATCAACTGCAGAATTGCCACATAAACTAAACTAATCATCATTATTCACTTGAATTTCTTCAATGCCATCAGTTTCGGTGACCAAGGCTCTTTCAAGGATAACACGACCTTCTTTGTACCTGAAATAAATATAAAAAATATTAGTATATAAATGGTATTGTTTGGTTATTTATAATTACCTCAATCCATAAATTTTTCATAAATGTCTAATTCTCTTAATAGAGATGAAAAAAGCAGGAAAGTTCAAAGGAGAATGGTCTTAATTCGCACATGATAATAATAAGAGTGACCTAAACCCAGCCAACCAGAGTCCCCAACTAATGTTGAAAGAAGATTGAAAAATTACAATTTAAAAAAAAGACAAAATCGTTTGGCTTATAAAGTAAAATGTAGATAGTGTTGACTAATTTCGGCGAGTTGGATTGAGCCACGATAGCATAGTTGGCAGTGCACCCGACCCGGGTTTGAAATTTCGTGGAATTTTTTCAAGTAATTTAATTGCAACAATATCTGCGTAGAATTATATGTAAACTAGCTGACCCGGCAAACATTGTTTTGCCATATAAATTATTTCTACGGAATTTGTGGGTAGAAAAAAATAACTAACTTAATGTACTTAAGTGTGCGAGGATGTGGTATATGAGTGAAAGAGGCATGGAGCGCTGTGAACGATGACAGAATATAAAAATAACAAAACACCAAATATTTATTTTTTAAATTTATTATAATTTATTCCATAATATAACTTATTTGTCGTAGCCAGTCATGAGTATTGACACCAAATGAAACGTAAGAACGCCCCAAGCGGCGATTCAACAGAACTACGGTTTAGCGCGCTTCGACGGAGTCGTGATGTTATCTGTGGACACGAGCGAGCCCACGAGCCCACTTTCGATCGGTTCGCCACGGAGCATCATAGATAATACATCGCATGTTTAATGGAACACTGTCCCATTAGTAGATGGTCAGAATTGAGTTACGTACAGATACACGCATTTTTTCAAAATCAGATCTTCTTTATTATTCGTTCTAAATAGAATCATTAATGATTAATTAATAAATCAGTTTTAATTTTACGCGTCAACAAGTAGAATAAGTCCTCATAGCAAGATCTTCTGTAACAATTTCCCAAAATCGTCTTTTTTGAGTTGAGTCAGTGTTCCATTAAGCATGCGACATATCCACGGAGTGAAGAGTCGTCACGGAACTATCCCACGTTTCGCCTAGTGCCATACTTTTATTTCTAGTAGTAACAAGTACTAAGTTGTAACTTTGGTTCCTTGTAATATAAAAACAGTGTTAAAGGTAAACGTCTTCTCATTTGCTTTGCACGATTCTTACTCACACAATGTCTGAAGAAACAGTTCATAATCTCTTCTAATTTCTACAACAGAAGTGAGATGTAACCGACGCGAACCACTAGAAGAAAACGATGCCAAGTTTTATCGTAAATGACAACGGATATTGAAACAGCGAAATCAGAATTGTATGGCGTTACCTACTTGAAGTTTAGAAAGTACCGTGATATGAGGAGATTCATTACCAGAGTTTATATGCGTGCGTAGCTACAGTCGAGACGTATGGATTGCTACATTCGACATGTGAGTGTATAGCCGAGAAAAATGTACAAAGTGCACTACATTAGTGATTGTGATTGGTGAAGCCTTGCTTAGTGAAACCTTGCTTAAAAACTTTAAAGGACAAAAACAACATGGCTTTTTATGCTTCACGACCTTCAACGACAGTGATGGCTCGTTTCAAGGATGTCATTTTAGAATAGAAACTTTTGCCATGGAGCCAGCACTAGCCCACATTGCACAGTCGCCGGAAGATTACAACGCACGGCTTTTACTATCGAAGTCAAAACTCGTTGAGCAACGGCCGTTCTTACTTCAAGGGACCTATGCCTGCTGGACCTCCTGGTCCCATGCTTCATGTGTGGGAAACTGGGACATCGCAGCACCGATTGCCTCTCCAAGGATAATTAAAGGTCATGTAATCGTTCCATTATTTTTAGTGCTAATTATTTTGTCAAACATTGACCAAACGCGCCTGGTGTTATGTTTCAGATGTGCACGGATCCCTTAGCAAGCAAGTGCCCACGCGCTTATACTATCACTGCGGGGCGCGGGGAAAGACGCTTCTAGCAGCTGCGGTACAACCGGCTAAAGCGACACCGACACCGGCGGCGTGGCGAGCAACGATAACTAGCGTCATCGGGTAGAGAGACCTGTGCTGCATCGGCAACCCTGCTGGACTGCTGAATGTTTCTGGTGATGTTTTCATGTTTCATTATGATTATTTTATGATGCTTAGAAAGTTCTATGATTAAAAAGTCAAATACCTAGAGGAAAACGTTTACATAATGAAGTAACAATGAGAGTTACTGGACAATCTAATGTTATTAGTACTGGTACTGTTCGTTATTATAGCTGGACAAGATTATAACAAGTGATTTTGTGTTGGTTAAAAATAGTGAACGAAACCAAACCAAGTTAGATAATAAATTAAGAGGCAAACGAATTAATAATTTGATATCATTAATTGGTATTGGCATTAAAAATGTTAACTGTACTTTGCAAATATTACTACTGAGTTTACTTTGATGTAGAGAGCCAGTAGTTTATTAAATGATGAGTAGTGTGTTGGTACCTGATGGAGGTAGCTCATGATTATGATACGAAAGCATTAAATTCTAAGCGAACTTACAAATACGCACACGATAGATTAGGAAGGATGCCAGAAGGTCATGTACCAGTCGAGGTTGAGGTGGAGGTACCATGATTGTGACCCGATTGATAATGAATAAAGTTGTTGTGTGAACTCGAGTTAGGGCTCTAATGACCGCAGTGTGTAGTCAGAGGGACAGAGGGAGGATGCACACGTGCGCAGGGTTCCACTAAGATGGACGCGCGTTAGCGGCTGGGATATCGCTGTTTGGCTGTGAGAACCGTGGCATTAGAGGGGTAACTTGAGGTGATTTTAAAGCTTATAAATAGTGAAGTTTGATTTGTGGAACGAATGGTTCATGATGACCCTGGCTACCTGGTTGCCTTGTTACCTGGTTACTTAGTTATCTGGTTTGGATTGTCTGGTTACCTTTTCTTCTGTTATGCTACAATTGATATGTTATTTTTCTAAGTTGAAAAGGTTCAGTTTTCAGTTTTTAGTCTTATGTAAAGACTTATGTAGAGACTTATGTAGACTTATGTAGTCTTATGTAGAGTCTTATGTGGAGCTTTATATGGGGCCTTATGTGGATCCTACTGTAGGGTCTTATGGGGAGCCTACTGTAGAACCTAGTGTGGAGCCTTATGTAAGGCCTACTGTGAGGCCTACTGCAGAGCCTACTGTGGAGCCTATTGTGAATACTGTGATTGGTTATCTTTTTTTCAAACTAAATTGAATGTTAAGTTCAGAGGACCATTTCAGTTATAAGATAGGATAAGATCTCTAATCTTAGATTGTGACCGTTATGTTTTAAAGTCGTATCAGGAAGATCCCTGAGGGCCAGGTACCTATTGAGATCGTAGATTAAGTAGAGATGAAGAGAGAGATGATGAGAGATGATGACGAAGTGGCATCTAGTTAATTAAATTAAATAGCTGTGTACCGCTAATGATTACCTGGTGCTTGGTTTAATTATTTTGATTGATGTGTAATTTGTTCTTTGTAAATAATGAATGATGCTCCATTGAGCAAAAAAAAACAGAAGATCACCGAGACCGTGCACCATTGTGCACGGTCTCGGTGATCTTCTGTTTTTTTTTTTAAATTGTGTTGTAATTAGCTGTAATGCCCTAATAGTATAGCGCAGCTATTGTTAGTTTGTTAAGTTTTAGAGAATAATCATAGTTGATTAAAGTATAGCTCAGAATAAACAAAGTAGAATAGACCTGTTTTGTTTATTTTTGAAAGTTGGTTGGAAATAGGATTGGCCGAACGGAAACTGTGCTGTTCTTCTCCTATTTCAGATTAACACATGAGGACGTGTGTCAAGCAGGATGGCCGTGTCGTAGCCGGTCATGAGTATTGACACCAAACGAAACGTAAGCGCGCCCCAAGCGGCGATTCAACAGAACTACGGTTTGGCGCGCTTCGACGGAGTCGTGATGTTATCTGTGGACACGAGCGAGCCCACTTTTGATCGGGTCGCCACGGAGTGAAGAGTCGTCACGGAGCTGTCCCACGTTTCGCCTAGTGCCATACTTTTATTTCTAGTAGTAACAAGTACTAAGTTGTAACTTTGGTTCCTTGTAATATAAAAACAGTGTTAAAGTAAAACGTCTTCTCATTTGCTTTGCACAATTCTTACATCTACCCACACAATGTCTGAAGAAACAGTTCGTAATCTCTTCTAATTCCTACATATTTATTTATTTTATTTTATTTAAGCTTTTGCAACATAAATATTACATGGCGGACTTAATGCCTGAGGCATTCTCTACCATATACACATCTAAACTTTCGTGTTCCATAGTTAAACAAAGAATTTAAACAGGGATTGACTGCTGTTGCGATGTCAGCCCGTGACCACGGCCGTTGTAACTCTGTCGAAACGTCGGGTGTAAAGAAGGTACAATACCTTTTTACTGATTAGTTGGCGTTAATCCCCATTTAAATTCTTTCTGTACTAGTCAACCATAGGGTATATACAGGGTATGAAAAACCCTTACCGAAGCTGTAATATATGCATAGTGTACATCAAACTAAGAAACATTAAGTAAAATTAATTGCTGGAAAACAACTATTATTTTTGGGTATCATAAACAGGTGTTATTTATGACACTCAATGGAAAGCGTGTAAGCATGTGAGTAAGTGCGTGTAGCGTACGATACGAGGCAGCCGGCCGCGAGCCGCATCATTGTGTCATTGTGTGCCTTCGATATTCATTGTGGTTTGTAACCTAAAACTCCTCTGTTTAATTGAAAATGGAAGAAAAATGCTAATGTTCCGGTCAGTGTCGCCTTAAGGGCAAGTTGGAGTATAGCCTTCAGGGCACTATGAGGAGGTTAAGAAATTTGTTCCAAAATTTACTAATAACCTTATAAAACAGATTCCGCAAAAACCGTAAAAAAAAGTTTTGACTTCGTTCCTCAATAACTCCTTAACTATCAGGTTCAGGTTAGTTTGATGTACACTATGCGTATATTATGGCTTCGGTAAGGTTTTTTTCATAGACTGTATATAGATAATCAATAAGATCGAAAAAGTTTACATGATTGCTTTTAGTATAGTAGACCATACCTTTGATTCTCCTCTGTAGCAAACTCATAAACCCATCCCAGCTTTGTGGCACAGTTCTTGCAGGAGACGTCGCGGACCATGTGACGTCCCGTCAGCATCACACGGTCTTGCACTTCAGAGTAAATCAGGTTTACCACTTTGTGAAACAAGAATGCGCGACCTAGACAAACAGATGAGAATTGTACATAAAGCTATAGATAAATTGTTAAATAAAAAAAAAAAATATACAATCGACAATAATTCTTGTGACAAACTTGTGAAAAAAACCTTACCAATAGTTGGGCAAATCAATAGCAATTTGCCTAACTATTACGTGCAATTTATTTAGTAGTGTAGTTTCCGTGAAATTCTACTGAATAGTAAAAGCAAATTTTCTTTTGCATTTTGTATAAAGGTCTAACAAAGTGCATAAACAAAAAGTGATGATTACGACAACTTGTGTTACCTGTAGCTCCTGTAAATCTTGTACTTATTAGCTCCGAGCGGTTTGTCAGATTAACATCGCATGCTGCACATGAAAATAAGCGTGTGCCACCAATGTGATCTAGAAAAATTTTGCCCATATTTTATGATTTCTTTGTTTTCAATTTCACAATCAACAAACAAACATGACATGCATGTCAACTCATGACATCTCAACAGCCAACAGCCAACAGCTAAACATAGTCTTGTTCCAATGCTTATTCCAATTTAAATGTGTTGGCACCTTCACAGTTTTAACAATACATAACTACGGATAAAAGAAGGACAACTTTGGTTTTTTTATGTTAGGTTGTCGCAAAGCACTAGAGCAGGAACATCATTCATAATGTTATTTCTTATAAATTACGTTGGTTGGCATGCGTGGCAAAAGAATTTTTTCCTTCATCCAAGATAGATTTAATTCTTCTAAAAACGTTTCATGTTACTAATACATTGAATACCTATGTAAAGTAGAGTATGTACCTACGTATAGAATTAAATACCTATCTTATTATTTGAAATTCTCTAGGGAATGGTTTATCAATAGCAAATAAAGATAATTGCATTTCAAAATAAATCTAACAAAACAATACAGCTCATGGAACTAATGTTTATTAGTTACCAAAGCAACAGCTTCTCTTTCAATTTTGAAGTATGATTTCTCAAAAAAAGTAAACACACTCATGTCTGTTACTTTAATTCACAAAATTAGAATAGATTTTATTTGCTAGCTAGTATTATGGAAGCAATAAAAGATGAAGCAATACATCAAACCGCACTAAAATTAGCAGAAGAAATAAAGAACCTATCGATATATAAATCTTTTTACAATGATGTCCAGGCAAGTAGCCTTTGGGTGGTTGCCTCTCTTTTCTTACTCAGTTATGTAATTTTTCTATTGCCTATATAATATAAAAGATAATCCTATGTATTTAAACAGAAATTAGTTTCATCGCCGAACGTTAAAAAGGAAGATTTCAAGCAAACCTTGCAGCAAGCTATGAAAGAAAAAGGTCTCGACACCAAACTTAGAAACACAGTTTTTCATTGGGTGCGAACACAAAGTAAACAAAATGTAAGAAGTAAAATATTTTTTGTTTAAAAAGTTAACTTGTAAATATATTTTTGTAATTAATAAATTAAGATTTTAATTTGTTTAATCAAAGTTGCGTTGTACCTATTTCAGAAATTAGATCCATTGACATCTTTGTTAAAAGCTAGTGCACAGTGGGAGAAAAGAATTCATAAATCATTAAATTCCATGTGTTCAGATCTAGAAACATCATTAGCAAAGATGCGGTCGCAAAGCGAACACGAGGAATTATCGGAAAAATGGAATGAACTTAGTACTTACAATTTAGGTAAAATAATAGATTGAACCTTCCATAAAGTCTACAACTATTGAGTACGTAGGTATTATTGTCTAAAGTCAATAAATTTTCTGAATTTTAGATTTAACAAAATACAGGCCAGTGTATGCACCAAAAGACTTTTTAGAAGTTTTGTTAACGCTGTCCGGCTACGTTCCATACACCAAAGAGTAAGTATTTGCCAGAAATTCATTACCTACAAATACGTTAGGACCAATAAGTAGTAACTAATATGTATAATCTGTGTAATCATTATATTTTAATCGCATAAAGAAGAGCTTGTTTATTTTCGATTATAATAAATCAGGACATATAGAGCTACCATTCAAATAATGTTAAAAAAAACAGGCGCAATGATCGCCATCATGCGCGATATAAGCCATAATTATCCGCGCGCGCGAACTTAATTATCCAGAGCACTACTTGTCACTAGGTGGCGCTTCGTCACGCGATCGCATAAAACTCTGAAATCGCAATTACTTCTCTGATTATTATTATTTATATTATTATTATTAATAGGCTTATTGCCCTTAAAAACAAAGAGGTAATACCTTACATATATTAATTTACTTACCTACCTTAAAAAACTTGTTTTCTTTTTTTTTTCAGAGAAGAACCAAAATGGGAATTTGCACATTTACCGCTACAAGTAAAAACATTAGATCAGTTGGTAAGCATTTGAATAATGTAAACTACCTAAAGCATAGACTGTCCTATTAATTTTGGATAAAAACCATATTGCGAATTTGCAACCAACGACAGCACGGATTAAAGCACCGTATCGTATAGGTATACTTGGACGCCCAATGTAACCACAGTGCCATAGAATAATTGAATTTCTATTGTGTCTGGTTTAAGAACAACTAAGTAAATAAGACCTCTATTAGAAGTTTATTCTTTTTTATTTTGTTTATTTATTTGTAATTGTACAATGTTTTTCAACAGCATTATTGGTACAGAAAATACAATAAATTGTAATATTATTTTTTATTACTAACGTCATAACGTGGCTGTAGCATGTATGTTAGTCATTGGTAGTATATCCAACGACTCTGTCAATCCGTGCGAGAGCGCGCGAATCCCGATTCCATTCCAACACCCGGCGTGTCCCGAAGAATCTAGTAGGGTAGGTACTATATTACGTAAATACATTGAGAAAGTCGCGAAATATAATATTGAGTTAGAACTAACACGTAACACGTAATGATCTGCACGGAGCAATAGGTAATGTTGTCGCCGCCGCCGCCGATCCTCTTTGTTGATCCCTACGAAAGATTCAACTTGACAACGCAGTTTTGTTTCAATATTCTAGTCGCCCAACATTAACACATTCAGTGCTGGACCCCGCACATGTGCGGGGCGACAAGAAAATTTCTATTGTATCTGGTTTTAAGGCAGTCAACGTGTTAAGACCGACGCTACGGCCCCTACTATACTCAAAACTCTGCATAATATGATTCGATCGATGCCACCAACAATTATTTCTGAGTAGTATAGGTACCTACATGACTGTGTGCTTATCTGAGTGCCTCTCGTGTGACTTTTATTTGCCATTTGATCACGGCAACGAAAACGAAGTGAAGAACTTTATTACGTACCTATCAGTTTTGTTTCGAAATACGGTGAAATCATGCATGAGAACTGGAAAACTCAACGTAGGTAACATCTATCTCTCAAAAAGTCTGCGTACGCCGCGTACGCGAAGCGCATAGGCATCTGCACTGACTGACCGAATACCTTTAACCCTAAACGGGCAGAACATGTAGAATTTTTTCATTGGAAAATTAATGGTGTCCAATGTATTAAATAGTCTACAAAACTGTTACTAGATGGCGTTAGTACTCCAACTTAATCGCGATATGGTTTCGTTTGCATCAAGCATACATAACTGCTTGATATTGGTACTGGGTACACCACGTGCAGAGATAGATATGAGATGTAAAAATATTTTACTAAAACAATTTTTGAAAATCTATCAGATTTATAAAGTATAAAATAAAATGTCGTGTAATAAATCCATTTTATTCTTAATGAAAGCGTTATTAAAATAAGGAGCCTGACTTTTGTCAGTTGTGGTGTGGTTAAATAAAGATCTATACAAAACAACTGCATAAAAATAATTAAGGCGAGGGTTTAAAAAAAAACGGTGTTTTATGAGTTTTATTCGAAATGTATAAGGATTTTAAATCCAAAAAAAAATATATGTTATTCATTGGCCTTTTATCTAGTAATTTCGGCTGGTATTTTTACGATATTTTACAATTTCCTGCATCGAATATAATATCAAACATACGTCGTATTATTTAAACTAAATATAATTTTATTCAGGCTATACACCGTTTCAGACAAAGAAAAATATACCAAACCAATTGCCTTTGAATATGTAATAGTTGTCGGCCATTATAAATTTAATAATAAACGTTCAATAAAATCTACATTATTGCCTAATTCGACGCTCGCGCCATCATTCAGTCCCGAGAGGAACGCCTTGGAAATCTCACAGTCGGAAACGCTCGCCTTAAAGTTTTTGTTCGAATTTCAAAATGGCATTAAAACGAGGCGAGTTCAAATTTTACCATACTAATTCTCATTTTCGTTAACGTGATCAACGAAACCCGTTTTTACATAATACAATTAAGTACTTAAACGAAAACGTTAACCCTTCGCTAACGTTTTCGTTATCGTTAACCGTTCCAGCGTAAAGTGTACATAGAGTGGACGAACGGCGAGCCGCTGTTGGGTGTGAACCCGACCATCCCGAGTTCGGTGGCCGGCTTCGCCACGCTCGAGGCGGAGCGCATCGGACTCGGCGAGCGCGTGGCGGCGCTTGGCTACGCGCCCGTCATACAGGAGTACCTGAAAAAGGGCAGCCCGCAATGCCTGAGGGCAAAGCTCTGGTCACTGGTGCTGGGGGCTGACATCAGAGCGCAAGTATGACGCAGGCAATGTCAAATTTATTTTTTTCATTTAAAATTATTAAACTTATGTACCTCTACCTATGACACCTGTGTTTGTCACTTTAAGCCCAGCGTTTGCCAGAGTTTTCCTCGCCAAAAAATAACAAAGATTTTCATTGAAATATTACGTGATGACAGCAAGGACAAACATGTCGATCACTTGATAAACTTGTAGAACTTGGTAACGGCATATAATTTTGTAAATGTCGTTACTTATATTAAAGCTGTGGAGTTTCTTGCGCCCATTCTTCTCCACAGCTAAAAAATAGACGTCCTGAATGGGTAGTAGGTAAAAAAATGTTTGGACGATTTAAAAGCACTTTTAAGTTTAAGTATTTGAATGAAAAATATTTGATTTTGACTTTGATTCCTGAACACTGGTGCCTGCCATTATCCTATATCGAAAAATTGCATTAGTAAAAGACGAATTGCCTTAGGTAGTAGTAAGAGTCGAAAACACGACCTTTCGTAATCTGGGTAACAGCTGTACCAACTACCAGCTACAGCAATGTCTCATTGCTTTCGTTGTGGAATTTTAGGTTTAGGACCCATTTGAGGCAACTCATCTTTTAGAAGTGCAATTTAACACTGGTTTTGTATTTAGCCATTTAACTGTACAGTAAACGATAATTTTTATCCAGTTTCAATCTTAGATTTTTGTTGAGTAGGGTTCAATTTATAATAGCATCTACACCTTGCTACTGACAGCTACAGGATCAGTACAAAATGGTATTGTTTTGTATTGTATCATTCACACATTATCGTTTAAATCATTAATTTTTTAGTACACCTAAGAAGTTGTAGTTGTCATTTAGTGTTTACCTAACTCTGTTTCAGCAAGTCACCTATTTCAACCAATTGAAGAAAAGTGTCCTGGAAGTCGACCTCATGATAGACAAGTTAATATTTAAAGACGTCCAACTGACAGCGTCTAATGATGACCAGTATTTCGTGTTCGAAGACTTATTATATCAGGTACTTAACAGAAACATGCCTATATCTATCATCTCTCCTAGCCAATTTCGGCTACATAACCGCTTGTATGACTCGGGTGGCGCGTCTGTCGGTCTTCTACAGGATTCATTTCGGGGAGTGCGCGAAGGAGTTGCACGACCTAATCCCACCATCCACTTTCCGCTACCGGAGCGCGAGGCGCGAGTTCCATCCCTATGTTATAGATAAGCCACCTTGTCGTACGAGTCGATTCGGTTCAACTTTCTTTAGTGCGTATTAGGTACCTACAGGCTAGGGAATGGAACGCGCTGCCTACGAGTGTGTTCCCTGAAAGGTATAATCTGGACCTCTTCAAGGCCAGAGTAAATAAGCTATTTCTAGGCAGGCATGTTCCATCCTCGACCGCACCGTCACTTAACATCAGGTGCGTGTGGTCGAATGCCTGCTTAAAACCAATAAAAAAAATATAAAAAAACAAGCTGCTGTTATGTTGATCAGGGTGCCTAGTGAGAGTTTCATTTGCCATTCGACGTTAACCAAAACGACAAGCTTGACAGATTGCTTAACATAAGTATCAGATTCATTTATAATTTGAAAAAATATGACCACATCTCACAGTATAGGTCCGAGCTGAAATAGTTACCCATTCGTCAGCGAAGAAGTTCAAGAGCCCTAAGTACACTGTTTTCGATTCTTAATTCTCCAAATTCTCCTTCCTATCTTACCCCCCATTTTCAATTCCTTTGCTCTTCCCACAGTAGGAATCTCCGATCTTCTAATAATCTTCTTCTTCTCTGTCCTTCCCATACTTCCGGATTTGTACATTCTTCCTTTTATATCCAGTCCATTCTCACATGGAATGCTCTGCCTCTCGAAATCAGGATGGCTACAAGTCGCGATGTCTTTAAAAAGAAAGTCCGCATGCTTTTTCTTAATGAAACATTGGCAGAATCATCTCAGTAACGACCGATTTTTAAATTATTTATAAATTATTTATTTATGTATATTTATATATTTTTTTTAAAGTATTTTATGTAATTGTAATTTATAGAATATTTATTTATGTATTATAAGTTTGAATCTTTTTGTTACACTGTTTTCTACTTTTGTTGTCTCACTAAATTTGCACCTCCCATGTCATTTCTGCACCACCCTATGGTTGACTGGTAGAAAATGCCTCAGGCATTAAGTCCGCCATGTAATATTTTGTTGCAGAAGTTTAAAATAAATAAATAAAACGATGTATGGCAATCGAGCAGTATCTTCCTTGTGGAAAAAGACGAGTTAAAATTTTGCCATATAAATTCACGATTTCGTTAAGGTGAGTGAATGGGAATTAAACTCGCACTTGGCATCCTGCCCTTTCGAGCGCTCTCGCATCGCAAGTGACTAATATAGCCAATTTTTGCGAGAAAAGTGCCGGCTCACTTAGGGCAGGTCAAGATTGCAGCGCGACAATTTGTGGGGTCGGTCAGGCTTTAAGCTTATTTCGTTTTGAGTCAACGGGGCGATTTATGAACCGGTGACTAATTCTCACGCCATGATATCAGTTACGATTGCTCGTTTTTGTCTTATTCAAAGTCACTGGTGACTTATATTTGTCACCGAAATTTTTCAAAAATTTTCATTCTAAATAATCAATTTGAGATATAATGCAAAAAATATTATACTGCATAGTGTAGGTATTTCATGATACTTTTAACTTCGAAATCATCGGTGAGATTAAAAATTGCCCCCAGTTCTTCTACATCGTTTACCTCACAAGCTTACCTACCTATTTCTTCTACTTATCGACTCCATTTGGATAGATATCCAGCAAGTGATTCCCATTCCGAGGATTCGATGTCACATTTTTTCATATGCCTCTTCATCACGTCTTTGTATCGCGAAAAGCTGTCCCCGCCTTGCTTTCGCTTATCGCTTTAATAATACTGCGAGTATTATTCACTATTGGATCATGTTTGTTGCTCAGCACTGTCAGCACTCAGACGTAACTCAACATTACTGGGCCTTAAGACTGCAAATTCCTTAACGGCTTATTAGTGTGTCGATAGCCTTTAAGCCACCGACGATGTAGGATGTGTATTTTTTTTTAATAAAATGCTCATACCTGTTATTACCGCAAACTTATACATAAGGTACAGGGGCGTAGCTACCGCCGTAACAGCAGTATCAATGATTCTGAGGCTTCGGGCTACAGGAGCCTCGAACACGTGAGCAAAAATTTGCAACATGTTATCCATTAAGAACACACCATTTGGGCCACCCAACTAGTTTTGACACAGGGCCCGTCTAAGGCTGGCTACGCCCCTGATAGGTATCCAAGCCAGGCAGTGACGGAGTGGTTTGGCAGGTGATGTTGTGCTTCTCGCGGGACTGCGAGGTGATGCAGCAGCTCAAGGGCAGCATCGGCAGCCCGCTCACCGTCACCATCAAAGGCCGGCAGCCCTCCCCGGAGGGGCTCACCGTGTTCCCGCCGAGTGGCGTCATACCCTTCCACGGCTTCACTATGTACGGTAAGTCTAGTTTTGAAGTTCGTTTAACCTTTTCATCGCCACAGTGAGCTGTAATCGACAAGCGATAGCGTGCCCTGCACGCCAACGACGACCATGACCAACAATACCTATAGTTTATATAACCACAAAATAAAGATAGTGTTGATTAATTTCGGCGAGTTGGATTGATCCATGATAGCATAGTTGGCAGTGCACCTGACCCGGCATGTCATGGTGTGTGGGTTCGTTGTTTATTTAACAGAATTCGTATTAGGGTCAAATCTCGCTGTCAACATTTATATTCTCTAACGGCGTCTTTGCCACAAAGGTTGTCTGGAAGAGATCGCTTTAAGCGATAAGACCGCCTTTGTCTACTATTATTTTAAAATTTCCTGTTATTTGTTTTGTGTATATTTGTGTAAGCAATAAAGTGTTTATCTATCTATCTATCTTTACTGCATTTTACATCTATTCATATTTTATGCAATTGTATGTTTTTCATTCCAGCAACCCCGTTTTGTTACCTGTACGATGATCCTGCCCAACTATATTATACGTTTAGAGCATTTTATATCCGATACTGGCATAGACTGCATTATATTTCAACACATCCTCAGGTTAGTAACGTTTCATTTCACGAAAAATAATTTTATCTAAATGTTTTACCCAGTTATAATCAGCTAATTATAAAATTTATTTTTTCAGAGTATTGTTTCCTTATGTCTTTTATACGAGAGATTACTAGAAGCAAACGAGCCACTATTATGGATACATTTCAGAAATATTAACATAAATCCGTAAGTCTATTATTACTATTATTTTAAACATAAAAATACATTGGTAAATATTGCTCTAAAGCGTACCGCTTTTTGAGCACAGCTGTAATTTGAACACCAAAGTATTATTATATCAGCCGTATATGCCCCACTTCTGGGCAAAGGCCTCCCCTCACTTTTCCCACATCTTCCGGTCCCTGGCAGCGTCATGAGTTTCTTTTGGACCTAACAAGGTCTTCTCGCTGTCTTCGTCTCTGTCTCCCGGGTCGTCTTTTCGCATTATGCGGGGTCCACTCCGTTTTCACGAGTATAATGTGTAAAGTATACATAAGTAAAAATTACATTGCTGTAAGAAATTTTATGATAATTTGCAAAACTTTTGAAAAAAATCCAAGTGCGGGATTTGAACCCGCACACTCTTAGATACTCGGTCAGGTGCACTACCAACTACGCTATCGTGGTTCGTGGCTCTGTCCAAGCCCGCCGAAGATTATCGACACTATTTACTCTCGTTGTAAGCCAAAGAAGCCTTATTCAATTTCAACAACTACGTCATCAAAATACGATGGTTTAATATTTTTATAAATATTTGACCGGTTTACAGTCCCGCAGCCCATATATGGTACATAACAATTTTATTTATTTATTTATTTATTAGGAAAGCTTACGTGGCTTAAATACTAGCTTATATTTCTATTGTAGAAAGTTAATTACAAGCTCTCACATATAGAAATTATATTATATTGATATAACTATTGAACAGTGAAGCTGAGAAACTTTGCTGAATCGTAATTTGTTCGCAACAAAATATGTTTATGACATTTCGTGTTTCCAATTCCAGCATCCGAGTGGTATTTAAATGGCTAATGCGCGCGTTCAGCGGCCACCTACCACCAGATCAGCTGCTGCTACTGTGGGACGCCATCCTCGGTTACGACTGCCTGGAGATCCTGCCGCTGCTGGCGCTCGCTATCCTCAGCTTCCGCAAGGAGAACATCTTCCAGGTGAACACGCTGCAGAACGTGGACGCGGTGCTCGCAGACCTGTCCACCATCTCCGTCATACCGCTGTTACAGTTGGCGTTGGTGAAGACGTAGGCCGTGCCTTGCGCAGACGTAGATCTGGTTATGAAGAGAAATAGGGAATTGACGTTTCTGATACTGCTTGAAATGCGAAAAAATCTCAATAGATGGCGTTGTTTGTATAAGTTGTATTGGAATTGGTAGATACCGTGTTATGTAGACTTTCGTGCCGATCTGCAGATTGAGCAGTTGTTTAAATAATTTCTATTTAGCTACAATTTATCAATGTTAAGATTTAATTTAATTGATTTGTCTTCGACTGATAGATTTCTGTTGTAATAACGCCATCTAGCAAGTGCTGTTAAACTATTTTTTTATAAGAATACGCCTTTGTGCGTTACTAGACTTGAGCGCATTCCACAATAACCAAAGAGACGTTTTGATTTGCATTAGTGCCTTAATGTTTTTTTTTTCAGTATTATTGACCTATTGTTACGGACATGAGCATTTATTTTTAATTATATTAAACGCTTCTTAAAAACAATACCATTAAAAAAATTAATTATCTACAATCGCATTTCTTCGTTTAATAGGCAAGGCAGCCTATATAAAATCAAAATCTTCAAAAAAAAAGAATTTAACTACTGTTTTTGAAATGTTCCCAAACTTTACCAATCTACGCCGCGTGTGCGCAAGCCATAGCCGTTATTGTTATACACATTGTTTTTGTATAGTGTTTTTATAGCATTTTCTTTTGTAGAATTATATTTTTTCTATTAACAAAAAAATAAAGTACAAACATGTTAAGATGTCACGTTTATTTTTTTACATACGACACACCAATTGCCTTCTTCATAGAAGCTCTCTTCGACCTCCAAAGGGAGTCGCCCACACAGTTGTTCCAGCTCGCCTTCTTCGAAGACGTGGTAGTAGCGTAAGAGTGTATCCTCTGGCTGTGGCGATAAGGTTTTGTCTTGTTTAACGCGCCGCAGCTTCCACGGCACTAGCACGTCGTTGTGCTGGAACTGCGTCCGGTTCTCGTGCACCGGCAGGTGGAGCCCGGCGACGGCGACCCGTTGCTCCGCCGGGGCGCGGGCCTTCGCCCCGCAGAGGTAGTTGGAGGCGGTTTGGTCCTTCGCCCACACGGTGATGAGCGCGCGGCCGCCGGGGCGGAGCAGCCGGCTGATCGTGGCGATCGCTTGCAGTCTCCTTGCCTGAAATGTTTTATTTTTATTATACCTTAATTTATGTCTGCTTCATAGACTGAAGTCATTAACCTACCGTGCCAAAACGCATGCTTCGATACCGAGTAAGCAGTCTAGTACTAACAACATGAATTTTGATAGACGGAGGGATATTCTTTAATAGAAACAAGAATAACTTTCGTCTTACTCTATTTAACCAACGCCGACCTGTGCGACTCAACGTCGTGAAATACCTACAAACGGTTCGGTCTTACTTCCGCACCTCGAGACATCAATTAATGTCATAGAAATTCAGTATTTCCTTAAATGTTTCATTCTAAAAGGCGCTGACGTTCGTTAACATTTCCAAAGTATAACGGTCTACATGGCGTAATATCGTGTAAATATTAACGTTAATTGACATGAATTGGCGGTAGTTAATTTCTTATTGACGTAAGTAGGTAACTGTCTTCGGTTAAAACTATATAAATAGTTTCATCACTGCTGTCTCTCCTCCATCAGCAAAGGCTATATCCAAGCAACGCGACGGCTGAGGATTCCCCAATCTGAGTCAGGTCCGCTTATTAGTCAATGTTAAAATAATCGTAAACTCGACAGTTTGCTTAATTAACCTGAAGTGAAGAGCAAAAAAATATATATTTATTTTGTTTTATTAACCCATTTCGTCCCAATGTTGAACAAAGATCTCCCCCAAACATTCGGCTAACGTGCCCCGCCCGATCCCACTTCAGCCTGGCGGTGTTTTAGCTTACATCAGCAACCGCCTCTGTGGTCTAGTGGCTATGACCACCGGTTTACAGGCGAGAGGTCCCGGGTTCGATTCCCAGCGGGTATGTTTTGTATGGGACGTTTGTGTACTCGGTTTGGTTGGTGGAAGGGAGTGTTAGCCCGCCTGGCTAGCTACTACCATTTTATCTAAATATGTCGCCATAACATCAAAGTTTGTAGCATTGGCATTGTTGCGTTCCGGCAGCTAGAGATAAGCTAGTGCCTCACTAGACGAGGTTGCCGGGTGAAGTCCGCTTCCATCATTGGCTTTATCAACACTTTACATCAGGTGAGATCGAGGCACTGTGCTTACCCGTAAAATAAAATAAAAAAAAATATATAAAGGGTTTTCAATAGGGACGCTCGAACTTTGACAGCGTATAGCGGCCATCTTGGTAAAGCGATAGCTGTCAAATTTGACATGATTAAATATTCAGTGGTGCTGGTGACAATTCACCATGGAACGCTACACGCTTCAAGAACGAGTAGAAATTGGTAAAATGTATTATTTTAAATTTATTTATTAAATAAACATTAAATTTATTGAATGAGAAGTTAGAGGGCTTCGACATCTCGCGTCGTGGCGACATCAACTGGCCACCGAGATCGTGTGACTAACTCCGTTCGACTACTTTCTGTGGGGCTAAAAATTCTGGTTTATGCGGACAGACCACAGTCAATTGCCGCCCTGAAGGCCAACATAACTCGCGTCCTTCGTGAAATTGAGCCACATTTATGCGAAGATGTCATTCAAAATTGGTCCACCAGGATACACCACACACGGCGGAGTCTCGGCGGCCATTCGGCTAAAGTTAAAGTCCATACATAATGTCGTCGAATATCCTTTAAAATAAAATAAAAGTTGTAGCAATATCACTTACACAGGTTGTTTTATTTCATTTCAAAGTTCGAGCGCTCTTAATGAAAACCCCTTTTTTAATATGTGGTCCCAAAAATATATGTAAGTTTAAAAATGTGATCGTGTCTGAGCTACCTCGGTGCTGCAGTGGTGTATGACCGCGACGCACAGCACGGCGTCGGCGCACGCGTCGCGCAGCCCCGCGCGCAGCACGTCCAGCCGCACGCACTGCGCGCCCAGCGACCCGGCTATTCCCGCACCATGCGTTTTACATTCGCGGAGAAGCCCGCTACTACGCTCGCCCGCTATCTGTACATACGTAATAGGTGTTTATAGAAGATGGTGTTCATTGACTTCGGCGAGTTGGATTGAGCCACGATAGCATAGTTAGTAGTGCACCTGACCCGGCTTGTCGAGGGGTGCGGGTTCGAATACCGCTCGTAAAATTTTCAACGCTTCGTATTTTTTTCAAATTGTAATTTGTTCGCAACAATATTTGCGTATACCGCCCATATATAAAAGGTGTGGTAATGAGAAGTGTATCCGGTCTAGATCTTGACTGAGACGTAATTATAACTTAAAAGTCATGCAATTGTACATTTTAATATTTTTAATAATGAAGTCATGCGCGATTGAGCTAACAGCAGTGATCATGAATGTACACAGAGATTACTAAACCACTAGAGCTGTGATTTGTTTATTTTGATGTGACGTCACAACAGAAATATATTAAACATTGCAAAACAAATTAAAGTAAATAGTGATGTCTCAGTAACTCTGCATACAAGATCTAGATCGGATACCGGGCTACCCAAGGCTTTTCGGGCACCAGCACCAGTATCATACAAATCACAAGATTTATGCCTATTGTTGCCACTTTATTTTAAGTGAATTGTATGTGAAAAATAAAGTTTTTTATTTATTTATTATTTTTGTTGTAAATTGTAAAAATCAGTAGTGAGTCAACTGTAACACGCACCTGCATGATGTCGTTCCTGCGCAATATGTTCTTGCCATTGCCGCAGCCGAGGTCGACGACGACTGCGCCTGCGCACACTCCCCGCATGAACTGCACCACGCGCGGCCACGGCGTGTGGCGCGTCGAGCTGAAGTGGCCCGCGATTTGCTCATACACCTACAAACATTATTATTTATTTATTAAAAAATAAATGCAAGTAAAGTAAATAGTCTATACAGTTTTTTTTAACTGGGACAGTATGACGAAATCTGAAAGCATAAGAGATACATGGAAACTGTCTAAGGAACCATCAAATTTTTTTTATGAAAACAAATTTGGCATTACAAATTTTTTGGTTAATTGTGAGTTGTATACCTACATAATAAAAAAGACAAATTGATCAAATTCAAATTCAAATTCAAAAATCATTTATTCAGTTTAGACTACAAGTAGCTCTTATGAATGTCGCTATGCCATCGGTTCGTAAGTCTACTCTGGGCGGGAGATCTTGCACTGAGAAGAACCGGCAAGAAACTCAGCAAGTGTCCAGCTCTTTTCTCCCTTACAGCGTCAAAAAAATAAAAATTGGAAAATGCCCTATCATAGCAGGACACTTTCCATTACAAATAAACACAAAAAATATAGAAGACAACCACAACATGTAAAAAAACAAAAAAAATAAACAAATCTAATATATCAAATTTACATCCGGTATAAGTTTCAATTTCCACAATGTCATACAGTACCACTACAGTACTCTAATAAAAGTCAAAAATTGTTTAAGAAAAACAAAGTCAAACTATAGTAATTAATACTAACAATAAGATAAGTATGCAAGAGCAGACCAGCCTCCACAGGCGGCACCCGTTCACGAGTATGACATATGAATCAGCCATCGCTTCGCTCAACCATATTTTAGGGAACGTAACGACCCGACGCACACGCCACCACCGCAGAGACAATAAAGAGAGCATGACACACTCAAGATACTTTAAATAAAAACTTAATGATCTATTTAACGCAACGCTGTTTGTTATCTGTAGGACACTGTTCAAAACTATCATATCAGTATAAAAATTATATAAATTAATTTTATTATGTATATTGATACAAATAGAGTATGTGTTTTTTATTACAACCAGGCTGTTTTATCATCTAATTATTCTTTGACTTTAATAATAACCTTTTATAAAAAAGTGTAACTACTTACAATGTGAAATATCATGTGCAGGCGAGCAGACTAAGATGACCACACATTCTTATCATTAAAATAATCATCAATTTTATAGTAACCTTTTTTCATTAGACCTTGTTTTATTTCTGTCTTAAACTTGTGTAGTGGCAATTCTGTTAGAGTGAAAGGCACTTTATTGTATATTTTTATACATTTCCCAACAAATTTTTTTATATCTATCTATCTATCTATATACATATAATAAAGCCATTATATGTATATAGATAGATAGATAGGCATTCTAGATACATAGGTATACCTTTGTTTCGTATGTTGACTGTTTGTACTTTGTACGTCAAGAATAGAAAAGTTTTTCTAGGATGCTTATACTAAGTAGTTTCGAGTCCTCATTCAAAATTAATTTTGTAAAGTCGTATATTAAACAGTTTTATAGAGCTGACTTCTGAGAGCTTGCTCACAAGCTGAAACTCAATAACTCACCTAATATTTTTAACACAACTATGTATTGTCTTACCTGATGGACATGTAGTTCTTCTAAATTTGTTGCTACTTCATCTTCAATGATGTTGGGGGAGCTTACGACACTGTCGCATAAAATTTTGAAACTACAATCGCAGGGGCCCTTTCTAGTCCAGCGAAATGTTAATGATATCCTAGTTTGCCTATCTACTGTATCACTGGTTATAACTTTAACAATTTTCTCACCACCATCTTTTGACACTATAGTTCTATTCTCAATTACAGGATCCCATGTTCTCGATTGGATACCATGCTGCCAATCATATCTGTAAAAAAATGATTGTGTAAAAACTCATTAAAAAAATCAAGATTTTTTTTCTTTTTGCTGGAATCACGCAAATCAATTTTGTCCGTAGAAGAATTTGTTATTATTAATTTGTAATGAATTATTTGTTAGGATATAAGTAAAACAATAATAATAATATTCTGATCTAATTCCAGGTAGGTATAAATTATCAAAAAAAAATTAAATAACAATTACCTCTTTTTCATGTAAGTATATTATATATTTATTTATTTTATTTGTTACTTAATATTTTATATCTGTATTGCAAATAAAAAACTATCCAAATAACTCACCTAGCCTCACCTCGCATCACCAGCATAGATCTAGCCCTAACTAAAACTGGCACATTTTTGTTACTGTGATGCTTCCAGTCCATTACCACTGATGATCCAAGAGACAGTGACAAGATGGTATCCCCAAATGGACTGTGTTTATCCACATGATTTGGTATACCTAAACAAAAATATAATTTATGCCTTAACCTCTGGTCTGCCTGAATACCAGACACAATAGAATATCAATTGTTTGGGCTGTGGATCCACGTTCCGGCATACTAAAGGTTAAGCCTAATCTATTAAAGTAACTGATGTAAAGGTAGAGGCTGACTGGAGCAATCTTAGAAATGAGCTGTAACATACCATTTGCGGCGAGCTTGATATGTAATTTTACTGACTAACCAATAAGAGAATGCTCGCATCGAACATGTTAAGTTATGATTATACGCTCCAGTCAGTCTCAACCATAATAGTCAACTAAAGGAATCATTTATAACAGTGTTAGAAAATATTATACCATGACCAGGTGCATATTTATTAACTGTAAGTTGATCTGGCTCCCCTAAATCCAGATCATATTGTGTCCTCAATCTTCTCCAAAGTAAATCACATTCGTGAGGAATCTTCTCGGATAGAGGTGCATTTAAATCAACATCATTGCTTCCATATCTAAACTCATAGCCATAATGTTTTACTTGGCGATTCTTTAAATTATTAGATTCATTGTCTTCAATCCAATCCAAGAGTTCAATGAATTCCTGTTCTTCTACAGGGGTAATGAAATCATCTAGTAAAAGAAGATCTTTAGGATTTTCATGGTAGCATATAAAGTCTGTATTCGGAACTGAAATAAAAAAAATCTAATTATTACTAACGTCATAATTAGATAAATTGTAAAACTTCTAGAAATAGCTTACCAGTTTCAACATAACTTAAATAAAGTGGTGTTTTATTGTCAATTCTTGATTTACCATTATAAGTATCATAAAACATAGAAGAACTTTTTGTTGAACTGAAAACTAGAAAGGAATATGTTTCCCCTTTTTCCGCTATTAATTTTGGTATTTCTACATTGTTGGGCAACTCTGACATTAATTTCAAAACCATATTTTTATTCAGTCCTGTAGCTTGCCCTGCATTGCATAATATAATATTCTGAAAGTTCAATTTGGTTTAGTTACTTTCATCCAAGTAGGTACAATATTAAGTCAACATTGGGTATTTTAAAATTACTATGTGAATAGGCCTACGGAGAAAATGTCTTTATAATATTTACTTATGAACGGTAAGGGATAGACGAGGTTGATGATTTTTAACGCGTTTTGGGAACAATATTTTTGTTCGAAGTAAATAAAGATTTGAGGTACTAACAGGTCCTATAACGTCAGTACATAATATTCCTTTGGAACTTCGCAATCGTGCAGCATATCGTCTTTTTTTGCGGTCGGTCTTTTTCTCATCGTCCATAATAATTCAAATTATACATGGAGCACAAGCAAACAAACAAAAATTGCCCATGCATTGCATGCCCACAACAAAAGTCACAATACAGAACGTCAAAATGACATTAATTCAGGGATGTTATGAGCCAACTCAAAAACTATGACACCGGCCTTTCAAAATTATGGTACTGTAGAAAAAACCATGGTACGCCTTGTTTTTTTTTTATTTGTTGGATTCGTGCAATTAGCATATTTAGCCAGTGTCAAAGTAATATTTCTTACAAGTAATACCATAACATACCCAAAACTGTCAAATTTCTACAATCAATTTTGAACTTTAGGGTTTGGTTATAAGGATCAATATTCATTGGAGAAATTTGATAGATTTGCGTAGGTTGATCTGCCGCCGACTGTACCTAGTATTAATACTGTGCTAGTATAATAGTAAGTAAAAAAAATTCGTCTTTTTGTATTACAGGCGAAGACATTAAGCCATACTGCCAATTCTTGAATATTATTAAAGTTTTTAGAATGTAGGTGTGTTACATCCATAACGGGAAATTGTTTTAATGCTAGATGTCAAAATTATGGTACTTTTGCGTACCATAATGGAAGTACCATGGTACATGGTGCGAAGGCCTAAGTTATGGTACGTGTACCATAATTATGGTACGCATACATCCCTGCATTAATTAATTATTGTTTTATCTTTGTCTTTTACTTATCTCGCAAGGGATCTCGCCCATACAGTCACTTAATATAAAAAAAAAGAACATGCATGTGTTATCTAACAACATTTAACGATTTTTTTCCTAATAATTACCTACTACACAAAAACAACTGATAAAACATAAATACATACAGATTAAAAATCTCACTCCAAAAGATATCATGCCTTACCTTACTCACTTATTTATTAGTGAGTTACTCTCGCTCGTTTTTCTCTTTGTCCTTTCGGCTCCTTATTTCATTATTTATACAATAACTGATTGACTGTATTGGCTAGATTCCTTTACTATTAGTAATAGGAGAGACTATATGAAAAAGTCATTCAAACTTTAAATGACATGCACACACGGCGGCAGATCAACCTACCCAAAACTTTCTACAATCAATTTTGAACTTTATAATTTAGCTATAAGGATCAATATTCATTGGAGAAATTTGACAGATTTGGGTAGGTTGATCTGCCGCTGTGTGCACATGACATGACAGGATGACAATGACAGCAGGAACTTGAAAAAATAAAATAAACAACACCTCAGCGTTCTTTCTTTTAGATTTTAAGTTGTAGCTAGCTATCTGAAATACTCACTAACCAAAAACGTCTATCAATTATTCACAAAAGGCAATTTCCACAAAATACAAAACTAGAATAGATTTTTTAAACTTAAATAATAGTAAAAACTGAAATGTTCTGCAATAGTTTTGTACCTAACCTACATAGTTAAATCATGGTTTTGTATAATTAGTCATAGCAAAAACATGCAGGGAGTGAGTTATAACAATCTTTTTTTTATCGTATACTTGCCTCAAAACAATCATAAAACGAACTCTTTTATATTTTCAGGAACACTCAAAGGGACAAAAAAAGAGGCATACCGTTTGTATGGCCTCCGATTTCTTCTATCCTAATACTGGAGGAGTAGAAGAACATATTTTTAACTTGTCACAATGTCTAATCAAAAGGGGTCACAAAGTTATTGTTATAACACACTCTTATGGAAAACGAGTAGGCATAAGGTACTTGACAAATGGACTCAAAGTTTATTATTTGCCTGTTACAGTTATGTATGCACAATGTGTTTTGCCTACAATGATATGTAATATAGCATTAATCCGATACATTCTTATACGTGAGTGTGTGCAGATTGTTCATGCCCATTCAGCATTTAGTGTAATGGGGCATGAAGTCTCCATTATTGGCAAGTTAATGGGTCTGAAGTCCGTATTCACCGATCATAGTCTTTTTGGGTTTGCAGACACTTCTGCTGTTCTCACTAATAAATATCTTCAAATGTGTTTATGTGAAATAGACCATTGCATATGTGTGTCTCACACAGGGAAAGAGAATACTGTAATGAGAGCCAAAGTCAAAGCTCACAAGGTATCTGTGATACCGAATGCAGTTGATGCATATAGCTTTACTCCTGACCCAAGCCAAAGAGACCAAAAAGTGATAACAATAGTTATTGTGTCGAGGCTAGTCTACAGAAAAGGAGTTGATTTGATGGCTGCTGTGATTGCAGATATGTGTCCAAGGTATCCTAATTTAAGGTTTTTAGTGGGGGGTGATGGCCCTAAAATGTGGCTCCTACAGGAAATAAGAGAAAAAGGATTCCAGCACTGTGTGACATTGTTAGGGAGCCTACAGCATTCTGAGGTCAGGGATGTGCTAGTCAAAGGAGATATTTTCCTAAATACTTCTCTGACTGAAGCTTACTGTATGGCAATAGTTGAAGCTGCCTCTTGTGGCTTGAAAGTGGTTTCCACAAAAGTGGGAGGAATACCAGAAGTATTACCAGAAAATATGATTTATTTAACAGAACCAAATGTCAACAGTTTAGTAGAAGGGATTGAAAAAGCTATGCAAGATTTAAAAGATGGCATAATTTTATGCCCGTATGAGTGTAATAGAATGGTTAGAAAAATGTACAACTGGATAGACATATCAAGGAGAACTGAAATTGTTTATGACAAAATATCTCTAAACAAAAACAAGTGTTTGGGACTGCAATTGAGGAGTTATCTGACCAGTGGTGTATGGCCATTCCTGTTGGTCATAAGTTTAATGTATTTATTGTTACAACTAGCAGACAAAATATACAAAAGAAAACATATTGACATAGCTAAAGATTTAAAATTTTAGTAATAAAATAAAACAATTTATTCTTTTTTATAGATTTATTTTGGAATGATTTTATAATACTATGTTCAAATAAAAAGCCTCATGACTTCCTAACTAGTCACAAGTAATAGTTAGACAATATTAGTTAACAATTAATAATAAATAACAGTCTAATATTGGAGCTTTTACATTCCATTACATTTGTAATTATTAATATTTATTGAATATTGCAATGTTAGAAATAAGAAAGATATTGTTATGAGACGACAGAGTATAGCTGTACCTTTTTGATTCAAGCCCTGCAAACAAAACATATTATTTTAATAAACTGACTGGAATAACTACAGCATTAAATATTGATTTTCATACTTATTCAGGGTTAAAAATAAGTCTTAGAAATAAACTTTTGTTACAAGCTTCTATTTTATTTATACAATCAATAAGTTTTATCAACATCAAGAAATATTACCAGTACATGGCTAATTTATCAAGTGCAATAGAGCAATGGTATTTCGCTCATAGTCCATTCTCGTGACATTCTGATTTTAATGAAATCTACTCGCAACTTAGTTGAAATGTAATCATAATGGTAATTTACACTTTGGTGGTGCGCGGTGGGTGTTTGGGGCGCACTCCCGACTGCTTGAGCTGCAGCACGATGGAGCGCAGTCGCGCCACGTCGCGGCCCCGCCTCGGCCCGAAATCGCACAGCTCGGAGACCCGCGCCCACTCGTTGCCCTCTTCAACAGTGCTCTCTGAGCCGCGGGCAAGAGCTTTCTCTGCGTTCCTAAGTTATGAGTTTTGTTAGGGATGCATGATTGAAAATGTCAATACCCTATCACCAAATAATATAATTTAAGAATGCTTTTATTCAACAGAAAACTAATTAAAACAAAAAGTAACCTTTTAGTTAAGTACAATTAATTACTTTACATTATATTTTGTAACCACCTTGTGCATACTAAACAATATTAAAACATGTAGTTAGGTGTAATTTTACATAGGTACACTGTCTGTTTATAAAAAAAACCGCGATTATGAAAATAATGTGGGACTGCATAGTTATTTTTTACACGGCGATTTTTTTGCAGTAATACAAAACCGCGATTATGAAAATAATGTGGGACTGCTTTGTAATTTAAGTTTAATGTGTGTTCAATAATACTACAGCTAGTTGAAGCCAGTAATTCAATCTCAATACAGTAGCTAGAAGCTAGGTATTGCTGTAGAAGCGCTGCAAAAAATTGTAAGTAACTTTGTTTAATGGTAAGAATTAATATATTTTCATAATGAATGTTTCAGAAACACCATTACTTTTTTTTAGCATATTGTGAGATATTTATAACTTTTTTAAATACAGTGAAAAAATTTAATGCCTACCCGACCCAGCCGTACATAAGCGCTGAATTTTGTCACTGCTTTTTTTAAATTTGTTTTTTTTTATTAGCACTCAAAAACAGCCTTCCCGGTAGCATAGCGGTCAGTGCAACCGTCCGGATTGCGGAAGACCCAGGTTCGATTCCTGGCTAAGTCGGGTAGGCGTTTAATTTTTTTACTGTAGTTAAAAAAAATTATAAATATTTAATTTAGCTTCAGTGCAGCAATTAGCACTTGAAAATAAAAAGTGAAAATTTACATTGTAAGATAACAATCCAAGTGTTGGTCACTATAATTTGTGCTTGTGCCTTAAATTATTATTGAAAAAAATGTATTTATACTTATCTGTGTTTCATTACTGTATTGTTTTTCAAATAAAATAAGATAAAATATAAATAAATAAATAATAAAATTACATAGGTACCTAATACTTTCAATTAAAGTTATCAAAAGAACTGATAATACTATAGAATAGAGGATAAAAAAGTATTATTCCACTTTCCATATTTTTTGATGGTTGACGTCATGATGACACAATAAGAACCTCTGGATTAATGAACTTCCCCACACAAAGAATTAACATCCCTCACCTAGGATAAGAGGTATATTAGTAAGTGAGACATTACAATATATTATATAGTTGCATACTCACTTAGCAGATTCCCTGAGAGCATAGGAAAGAAAATTTAGAAATATTAGTCTACAGAAAAATTGCATAGCATAGCACATGAAAGTATTGAAGATGCAACAAAGCTCTGAGATATTGTAGAGCACAAAAATAAAGTTAGATTCTCAGTTAATTGAGAATGATTACTACCCACCTATTTTGAGAAGGAAGTTAAGAGTTTGATTGTGAGTTGTATAGTTTTCAGCTTACACTAGTCCACTGCTGGACATAGGCCTCTCCAAGTGCACACCACTGAGCATGATCCATGGCTACTCTCATCCAGCTCTTGCCAGTCACATGGCTACTACTACCACTACTCTTGGCTAGTGTAGGCTGATACAGTTTTCTATTGTCAAAATTTTATATAAAACCTAATTTAAAATATTTATAAAATTTTGACAACAATCACAGACCATATAAAAACAACAATATAAAATAAAATTTAACACAATACCTATTTGCAGCTTTAGTTTTAGCAATCTGTTCTTCATGAGTTTTGTACCAGTCTTCGAGTTCCTTCTTAGCAATACGCAGCATTTCCTCTTTTTTCTTTTCTTCTTCAGCATCTTTGAAATTAAGAGAATAAGCAAAATCTTAACTAATTTATTGGTAGAAAGTTTGTTTATGTTTCCATAAAATCAAAGCTGTTAATGAAATTCTCATGCCTTTTGTAAATTATGAGAATCTGAATTTTACACAGGCTAAAATTGCAAACTTTTTAATCTATTTAGTAATTTGAATAAAATAAATTAAAACCTTTTTCTTCCAATCTCTTTTTTTGTTCTTCTCTCCACATTTTGATTTTTTCTGGCTCTTCTCGTTCTTGCTTGAATATCGAGATAGGTGAAGGCTCCTCATCTAATAGACCATTCGCTTCGAATGCTGCTGCACTGGGTACCTCTAAATATAAATTAGTAAAATTACACCAATTGAATTGTAATCTATTGTTTACCTAAAACCTATTATATTGTATATCTAAAACTATGTAATTGTAGAACTTTCACAATGTCGCCGTTAATGATATTGACGGCAAACAAGTACGACACGAAGTTTTGGTGGGTACCTACCTGCCATGAACTCAATACGAGGTATTCAACTATTCATTCGACTAATAAATAGTTTACAAATAAATACCTCTTAGTAATGAAATACATACATACCAACAAAGTCATCGAATTCATTGGAGTTTGAAGAAATTACAGGGGGCGGAGCAGCAGTTTCCAAGTCATCTTCGAGGCCGGCTAATTGGTTTTGTTCACGAGCTAAGAAGTCTGCCGCTGGGTCGACCTCTGGTAGAACTTCTGGTTGGACGAAATTATCACCAAAATCATCCATTTTGTTGATAAAGCAAGCCCAAACACAAAAACTACAAAACGTCGAATAGGTCGATTACTCAGCAAACAAGACAATTTTATGTTTTAGAGTAGAGCTGTAGAGTAGATAGAATACGAATCCACAGAGAACTATAAGCATAGAGAATATTATTATATCTATTTTGTATTTTGTGACTTATAGATATAATAGATAGATAAAAAAAGATGGAATCGTTTTCTCTCAACCATAGACTATGATGCACCACCATTCATTGAGTTTATTCTCAAGACTGAAAACAAGACTGTATAAATTGAATACCTCTGCCATTACTCCATAGAAAGGAACAAAAATAAAATAACCACAAAAAGTCAAAAGTTACTTTACCAGTTTACCTATACCTACTATTAAAAATAAGTTCCTTGAATAAAAATGAATTTATTTATCAGGACGAGATTATTGAGACCAAATTTTATAAATAGCCTTTCTCGTTACTCCAATACAGCTTCTGAAACTGTTGAGCAAAATGAACAAGTGATAATTGATGACAGCGACGAATCCTTAGCAAGAGAGACTGAAATCGAAAAGAAACGCAACAAATCGCGGTTATCACATGCTCACCAGAACCTAATACATGGACAGCGTCCTTACGAAGCTGCTCGGCATTTAAGCCATTTAACTGTAAAGTACAAAAGGAGAATTTACGGAAAGTATGGTAGCGAAAGTGGAGTCAATCCAAGTATGTTTATTAATACGGACTCAATCCGCTTGCCTTCATTGAACATGTTACTTTAGTCTATCCCAGCTTTTTAATCATCATTGTTATCATCTCAGCCAAAATACGTTCACTCGCCGAAAAAGGCCTCCCCAAGTATCTCCACAACAACCAGTTTTGCTGCTTGCATCCAGTGGCAGAACAAAATATAAATATTTTCTATACTTACCTACTAGATCCATCAAATATTTTCTTAGGTACTTATATTATAAGTATTTGTTTGAAGGTTTATGCTGGCCTACAAAGAACGATATTGAGGAAACCTTGGAATATGAATCTGTTGCATTTCCATACACCATTAAAGAGATGATGGATACAGCAGCGCAGAAAAGACAAGAGACTCAACATAACATTGCTAAACGAGAAAGTGAAATAGCAGCTAAATTTGTTAAGTTAGAGCAATGGAAGAAAGAAATTAAGGACAAAGTTGCCAAAAAATCTGCTGAAGTAGAAGCTGCTAAGGTATGTACTATAAGAATGTCATGAGTTCACATAAATTTTGTAGCAATACGCTAGTATAGTCGACCATAAAATGGCTTTACCACCCTTAGGGTGAAAGCCGTTTGCATATCACAAAACAATAAGGTCTATTTTTGCTTACAAGACCAAGTGACAGATAACGTTGACGTAACAGGTGACGTTAGTATAGATGTAGATCTATTTATCTTTCAAATAAAGTTTTTAAACAACTAGTAGATCCGGCGGACTTCGCACCGCTTTGACAGTTTCCATCAAGTGATTAAATTCTCTTTGGTTTCCATGACAACAAAATAAACAAATCATTTGTATTGGAAAATTAAATTGTCGTTTTTAGTAAATTTATAGTGTGATTCCCGTGGGAATATCGGGATAAAACTATCCTATCTGTTAATCCAGGTTATAAACTATCTGTATGCCGAATTTCATCCAAATCCATCCATCCGTTAAAGCGTGAAGAAGTAACAAATATACACACACAAACTTTCGCATTTATAATATTAGTGTGATTAGTGTGATATAATTACATTCCTCCTTGTGATCGCCGATACCATTCGAATCACACTAGTATTATATTATAAATATGAAAGTTTGTGTTATGCTTGTCACTTCCTCACACCGCCAATACTACTAATCGGATTTAGCATATACCCAAAATTAACACGTAGGTTTTTATCACAGAAAATTTAAAAGATCCCACAGGAACATTATTCAATGTTGTAGGTAGTTGCCGAAAAACATTGAGAAAAAATATTAGCCTAAAGTAGAAATTAAAATACACTTGCAAATTTCTGAGTGACTATCCGAGTCTCGTTAGCGCAGTGGTTAGACAAATCGCGTTGATTGCGGAAGGCCCCGGGTTCGAGTCCTGCTCGAGATCTCGAAAGACGTTGATTTTGTGAGTATATTTTCGTATGTGAATAGAAATATTGTATTATGAATACGAAATAATACATAAATAAAATAAAACGAAGTTAAAACAAATAAATTAAACAATCTCTAAGCAGGTATTAATAAAATGTTATAAATAATGTAAAGAATATTTTTATTAATTAGTAACGTGTATTTCCGCCATTAGCTGCAATGACTGCACACAATCGGCTTCTCATTGACCCCACAAGTCGCCCACAAATATCTGTACCCCGCATAGCCTCCCAAATCTCTTTGCAATGACTCTCAATTGCTCCTCTAGTTCTCTCATTGCGATGAGTCCACTTTTGCACTATAAGTCCCCAAAGATTTTCGATCGGGTTTAAGTCTGGAGATTTTGAAAGCCATGGTATCACACGAATACATTGGTGTTGACGGAACCACTCGCGAGTAACAGCAGCAGTGTGTAACCGGTAGTTGTCTTGTAAAAAGTGAAATTCTGGAAGATTGTTTTCTGGATAAACGTCCCGGACGGTTGGTAACATGACGTTTTCTAGAGTGTCAATATAATTTTGAGCGTTTGCTTTTGGAGGTAATCCGCATAATTCACCGACACCATCAGCCGACATCCAGCCCCAAATATTTGCACTAATTCTACCAGACTCTGTGTCCGGCACTATATGATTTTCATCATATCTTGTATTGTCATATCGCCAGAGACTTAATCGACCATGCTGACTAGATTTGAATGTCTTTTCATCAGTAAATATTGTGGTTGACCAATCAAAATCTAAGAAATCCCTGGCAAAACGCAACCGAGCTGCTTTATGGGCTTCAGTCAAATAAACTTTTTTAGCATATCGTCTATAGTGCAACCCCATACTATGCAGATGGCGCCTAATAGTCTCAGTGCTCACATCGAATTCTTCTGCAAAATGGATGTTGATGTAAAACCATTTTCTTTGCGCACTCGTTACTGTAGGCCGTCGACCACTATGCTATGCCTGTGACTTTGGAGACTGCCCTCTTCGCCTTCTCGATTAATCCAAAACCGTACAGTATAACGCGATATATTTAAATCTCTCGATATCCGACTTATATTGTATCCTGCACTGTGTAATGAAATTATTTGTGCCCTTTCGGCAATATTTAAATTACGTGACATTTTCACTTTTTTTGATTTGACTAGCTAGGTCATGTCACAGGTTGACAAGTGTCAAGAAAATTGAATTCAGATTGTAATATTTTGTGGTTTATAACATAAAAACTCCGCAGTTTCTAGTGACATTTAAATTGTGTCAGTAGAAATTATTATTTATTGCTTTGATAAAAAAGGTTGAAATATGTTGCACTTCTGAGCTATGCATTGATTGGGCTACATTCAACCAATTACGTTAATAGCATATAAGAACATTAATAATGAGTCTTAGTGAAATTTAATTTGGATTGAAGTTTTTGTCAAAAGTGGTAAAGCAATTTTATGGTCGACTATACAACTGTACACACAGCAGAATAAATCCGACCCAATCCTCAAAAAGCCACTACACATGATATACTGTAGTCTGTACTCTTAGGAGAGTATGATAACCAGGTGCACATGCACTCTATAACAGGTAAAGATATTATGTACCTGGGGGCTTCTCACCAGTCCCACAATCCAGTCAACCTTAGTCGAGGTTCTACTCTTTACCCTTTTGAGCGCCACAGTCTTCTGGGGAAGACAGACGTTTCCATGCCCTGAGCGCCACGTCTTTACTAGAAGACAATATCTTATCATGACGTTTAATAAGAAAAAATGTAAGCAAATACTTTGTTTTATTTTATGCATACTTTTACTATTGCATAAAACCATAAACTTACATTTTTATGTTAATAGGGGCCTTTGTTTATTTTAAAAACAGCAAAATAATACTAGCCAAAAAAATTGTAGTGCCCCGGCGCCTTATGTTTAAATAAAACACTTTTACTTATTTTTTTTATTTTAATATATATTTTATGAAGACTGATGAAAAATTGTTGTTTAATTTTTAATATGTGTGTGATTAATATGCACATATTTTTTTTATGTTTTTATAATTAGCTCGGCAAATGACTCCATCCCACCTGATGTTAAGTGGAAATGGAGTCCAGATGCGAAGACAACTGGTGCAGCGTAGAAACAAACGTAGCATCAGCTAACTTCACTGCCGGCCCACAAGGTGCTTCTTCACGCCTCTCTTGAAGGACCCTATATCATAAGAAGGAGGGAAAACGTGTGCTGGTAGACTATTCCATCTTTTGGAGGTGCGACAAAGAAACGAGTCACCAAATTTCTTTGTGCGCGATGGGATATTTGAGACAGTGAAGTGGTGACTCCGAAAAGCAGCACGTGTACTCTTATGAAGAAAGGGAGAAAGTGGGCTGAGGTCAAAGAGCTCTTCAGAGCACTTGCCATGGTATAAGCGATAAAACACGCTGAGTGACGCAACATCTCTACGCAATTGCAGAGATTCAAGAGTATTTGCTTCTGCATTGCCGATAATGCGTTAAGCGCGACGCTGCAATCTGTCCAAGGCATCGAGAAGGTCCTTTGCGGAACCGTCCCAGATGTGCGAGCAATACTCCACGCAAGACCGTACCTGTGTCTTGTGTACAAAAGGCACAACTGATCCGGCGTAAAGAATCGCCGCACTCTGTTCAGAATTCCGAGTTTTCGTGAGGCTGTTTTGATCACGGCTTCGATGTAGTCCCTTTGGTTCAGATCGCAGCGTATCGTCATACCGAGCATGTTGATACTGCTCTGCAGGCGTAGAGATGTACCCTGAAGAGTTGGAAAGGGAAGGAATGGTGACTTTTTGCCGTGAACGCGCATACCTGTGTTTTCTTGGCATTGAACTCAACCAGATTATTGGTGCCCCAATTAGATATGAGGTCCAATACCCAATTGAGCTCAATGACAAGATTCACTCGATTCACTTCAGTTTCGACCCGCCCTGCCGCTGGGTGACCGTTATATCTCTCATGGACCGTGCTATCATCTGCATAGCAATGAATATTTCCAAGTGAAAGCATATCATTGATATGCAGAAGGAACAGCGTGGGGGATAGAACAGACCCCTGAGGGACACCAGCGTTCACTGACATGAGCCGCGAAGCGCATCCATCAGATATAACACGGATTCTGCGCTCATGCAAGAAGCCAGCGACCCAGTTGCAGAACTGAGCAGGCAGACAGTATGCCGGGAGCTTGGAGAGAAGAGCTTTATGCCAGACCCGATCAAAAGCCTTGGCTATGTCAAGGCTAACAGCCACCGACTCACCATTATTATTTTATCTTATATTTATTTTATAGATTTAGATTGTGTAATCTCAAGTGCATGTATCATGCACAGACACACACAGCCTCGCACACAAACACACACACTCACACACACACATATAATATATTATATGTACGTGTATTAATGATTTATAATAATTCTGTCATATACAATCTGTCCAGGGAAGTAGTAATCTAACTTTAAAAGCATGATCTATGGATAATTTTATCGATAAAAATACCTCAAATCAGGGGTCTGACCCGCCTCTCGCCAAATTACAAGAATTTAATGCTGAATGAATGCTGTAAAGGCCATCTGAGGCCAACAGCAAACTCTCTCCGAAGAAACAGCAGAATAATCGTATTGAAGCACTAATAATTTAGAAAACAATACTAATAATAATAATAATATAGTAGTATATGTAGTGCCGTACTACAGGTACACACCTGCGCCGGTTCTCGAAAACGGCCGTGCCACGCTCTATTGGGAGCGAGCTGTCATCACGGACAGGACTATTCTAGCTAATATCTGCCGGCCTGATATCGTGCTGATAGATCGATCGCAACGCCGGGCAGTGCTTGTCGATTGTCACCATCCCACATGACGAGAACCTTGTAAAGGCCGAGAAGGACAAGGTCAGCAAGTACCTTGACTTGGCTCACGAGGTAACCGCCATGTGGGATATTGACTCGACAATCATTGTGCCGATAGTCGTGTCTGCGAACGGTCTGGTAGCGAAGAGTCTCGACCAACACCTTAAGAAATTCTCGCTCAATGGTTGGATCAAGGGTCAGATACAGAAGGCGGTACTCTTGGACACGGCGCGGATAGTCCGAAGGTTCCTGTCTCTGCAGCCCTAACCACCGGCAGCTTGAGCCCTGCCCCGTTGCCGGCGGTACCCTAGGCTAGGTTTTTTATAATATTTTTATGTTTTGTATGTGATTTTGTATTTTACTCTTATATTAATATTATATCAAACCTAGGCTAAGAAAAAAATAAAAAATAAAGAGATAATAATATAAAAAAACACAAATGTTGAAAAAAATTCTACGAGCAGGGTTTGAACCTGCACCCTTCTGACATACCGGGTCAGGTGCTCTTCCAATTGAGCTATCGTGGTTCTAACCAGCCCGCCGAAATTATTCAACACTATTTACTTTTTACTTTGAAAGCCAAAGGCGCCCATTCAATGTTAACAACTACCGTCATTAACATCCGATCATAATATTTTTACAAATACTAAAGATCAGTTAAGAAGTAGGCAAGCTATTTATAAATGTTTATATAATTTTTAACGCAAATTTTGTTGCGAACAAATTACAAAAACACAAATGTTGA
Organism: Eudonia lacustrata; assembly: GCA_947562085.1. Taxonomy (NCBI): domain Eukaryota; kingdom Metazoa; phylum Arthropoda; class Insecta; order Lepidoptera; family Crambidae; genus Eudonia; species Eudonia lacustrata. Next base: position 22,507,126 of record OX387316.1, read on the forward strand.
AAAAATTTCCACGAGCAGGGTTTGAACCTGCACCCTTCTGACATACCGGGTCAGGTGCTCTTCCAATTGAGCTGTCGTGGTTCTAACCAGCCCGCCGAAATTATTCAACACTATTTACTTTTTACTTTGAAAGCCAAAGGCGCCCATTAAATGTTAACAACTACCGTCATTAACATAGCGATAGCTCAATTGGAAGAGCACCTGACCCGGTATGTCAGAAGGGTGCAGGTTCAAACCCTGCTTGTAGAAATTTTTTCAACATTTGTGTTTTTGTAATTTGTTCGCAACAAAATTTGCGTTAAAAATTATACAGTTTGTCCAGGGATGTAGTAATAAAACTTTAGGAGCAGTATCTGCAATATATTTCATCGACGAAAATACCCCTTATGGGGGGTCAATTCCAAAACCCCACAAAACTGCAGAGACTATTGGTTTTATTTTACCAAAACTCGCTTAACTCATAAAATTAACGGCGGTTTGAGTTCTACGTCGTGCAGGAGCTCGATTTTGGTGTTTTTTTAAAGGCAAAGGTGTAGGCTAGCTAGTGCAATAAAAACACGCTATCAAACAACTCCTTTTTTTAATTGCCGAAAGGAGAAAGTATTTTTTTTACAGTTTTTGTGCGCATTCGGGCACTTTATCAAAAAATAGTACTAAAACGAGACCATTGACATACCTTTTTTTTATAATCACTTAATAGTATTTGAGTTACATAAAAAATTGATGCAGCAATCACTATTCTCGGTCTAATAGTTTAAGAGCTATTGTTGTTTAAAAAGACCCCTTTGTCGCGAGTGCACGTGCAGGTAAGCGATCCTCGTCTTTTGTTGCGTTGTGTGAGCAGATACGGATTTTTTTTAGGGAGTTAGAAAGAGACAACTATTCTGTCAATTGAATGTATTTATGTATTTTATTATTATTTTTATTTTATTTTATTTATTTATTTATGTATTTTTTTGGTATTTTCGTCGATGAAATATATTGCAGATACTGCTCCTAAAGTTTTATTACTACATCCCTGGACAAATTGTATAAACATTTAGATAATAATATACTAACATACAATTCTGAGCAATGAAAGGTATAAATATATATAAAACATTACCAATTTCAGATGAAGAAGGAGCGATTGGTAGAAGAAGTCAGGAGACATTTTGGTTTTACCCTCGACCCACGTGACGAAAGGTTCAAAGAGATGCTTGCTAAACGAGAGAAGGAACAAAAGAAGATAGAGAAACAAGCCAAGAAAGATGCAAAGGAGAAATCACTTATTGCCAAGTTGCAGCAAAAGAATATCGAAATCATTGATGCACCCATGAAAAGTTAGGTAATGTAGTATTTTAATAAAATAGTTTAATTAATAAAGGTAGTAAAAAAATTTAAGGTTTTTACTATGAGGAATCCATAAATAATGTTAAAATTAGTGAATGATAAACAAATAAGTTTGTGAGCCTTATACATTATATATTAGGAATATTCCTTACATGAGCCCTCTCGCCCACGTCCAATTATCGGAGCCATACATACCAGGAGACAAGGAAGTCGAGCGTGCGATAGGATTTGATGAAGTAATTCATCCCGCTTTGGATGTGGATAGAGGCTTCGTCTGCCTGGTAGACCGGTACAACGTGCAGACGGTGCGTATCTTCACCGACGGGAGCAAAATTGACGGTAAGGTTGGGTCTGCACTGTCCTTGTGGCACGGTGAGTCTGAAACCAAAGCTGTCAAACTTAGCTTACCCGCGTACTGTACGGTGTACCAGGCGGAGCTTTTGGCCATAAACAAAGCCACAAGCGTCATCCTCGGGAGAAAGGAATCTACGTTCGGCATCTACAGCGACTCTAGGGCGGCACTTGAGACAGTCACCACGTCAAGTCTCCTCATCCCCTGGCAGTAGAAACAAGGCGGAACCTGGGCTTGGCTGCGATACAAAACAAGGAAGTTTCCCTGTTCTGGATCAAGGCACATGCGGGTCTGCCTGGGAATGAGCGCGCCGACGAACTTGCGAAAGAAGCGGCCCTAAAGTTGAGAAGAAAGCCAGGCGAAAGAAGCGGCCCTAAAGTTGAGAAGAAAGCCAGACTACGACCAGTGCCCAGTTTCATATGTCAAGAGATGCATTCGTCAAGCATCTCTTGCCACATGGAACGAAAGGTACCGAACACAAAACACAGCTGGCACAACCAAGATCTTCTTCCCAGATGCCAGGGAAGCTTACACCACCATCAGAAAGATAAGCCACACAAACCACACTACACAAGCACTGACTGGACACGGCGGGTTCTCCGAATATCTGCATAGATTCAAGTGCAAAGATAGCCCTCTGTGCGAATGCAACACCAATGACGAGACCATACAACATTTAGACTTGGAACATAAAATAGAGGGTTCGTAAACGTAAACACAGTCAGTGCTTTGATTAAAAGTAAGAAATATAGAAAAGATTTGCTAGAGTTTATTATAAAAGTGGTTAAAACGGCTAATTTAAGAAATAGAAATAAGTAGTGTAAGATTACGTGAAAAATAGTAAAGTTGTGTAAAAAAAAAATTTGTTGTATAAAACGATCATTATAATTTAATGAGTAAATGGCGAATAAATATAAAAAAAAAAATATCGGAGCCCGATTTTTAAGTCTGTGAAAATGGAACATTAACCCCCTTACAACGTTACCGTTACGTCTCTTTTACTCTAATTTGAAATGACGTTTACATGACAGGAACAAAACATGGAATAACTATTCGGACCTTATTCTTTGTTTATTTGTAAGGGGGTTAATGTTTCATTTTCACAGACTTAAAAATCAGGCTCAAAAATAAAATTTGTAAGGCGGATAGAATTCTATGTTGCAACGCACACGTCCTACAAAAAGTCGGTCACAAAATCTATAGGTATTAATAATATTATAAAGCTGAAGAGTTTGTTTGTTTGAACGCGCTAATCTTAGGAACTACTGGTTCGAATTGAAAAGTTATTTTTGTGTTGGATAGTACATTTATTGAGGAAGGCTTTAGGTTTTATAAATCACGATGCGACCAATAGGAGCGAAGCATCAGTGTAAAATGTTGCAAAAACAAAAGCCTAAAAAATTTTAAATACTGCCGAAAATCACTATCCACGCGCGAAGTCGCGAGCACAGCTAGTCTATGATAAAACCTTGGTGAAAAAATTAGTCCGATTGTCGGTCTTACAAAGTCGGTTGTGGGCGGGCACCGTAATATGAGCAATTCGACTTCATCTCACCTAATGTAAAGTTATGATAAGGCTGAACTTTGAAGCAAAGTTTACTAGAAATCCTCAACTAGGTACCTACTAGACGTTAAGTATCGTACCTAGCTCATTATGATGATGACAGCTAGCCAGGCAGGCTTAAAAAATAAGATCAACCATTAGACAACAGAAGCGGTTGAAAAAACAGTACTTTGTTAATTGCATTTTTTTTAAAGATTACTATTATTAGTATTTTGTGCTTGACGTACCTATTCACATAATACTTGTATTGATAGATGCAGTCGTGAACCCATATAACGGCGCTGTGAGAATTGTTTTTACCACGACCTGGTTCAATACCAGGTAAACAAAGGTATTGAACCACGATTTCTTGCATTCAACCGGAGCATCTATCGGTTCTTTCTGACGCATCACTTCGTCATTGTACGGACTAACCCCCGCCCACGTCCGATAATCAGTGACCGATTTCTTAATCGGTAAAAATGAAACGTATGGAATTCTATGTTGCAACAACGCACGCGTCTACAAAAAGTTCGGTGATAAAACCACCGCAAAAACATCGGTGCGATTGTCGGTCCTACAAAAAGCCGATCGTGGGCGAGCGCGCTTAAAAAAAAACAACACGTTACCGAACATACATGTTTAATCTTCATTCATAAAGTTGTATTAAATAAACGTATAAAAAACGTCACGGGCTATCTTCGTCGTCTGAGGAGGAGCAGAGCGCGTCGCGCGGGTTGGGCGCGCTGGGCGCGGCGTCCGGCGAGCACACCAGCGTGTCTGACGAGTCGCTCACCACGCTGCTGCTGGGGCTGCACCCCGCCTCGTACACGCTGCTCTGTAACGCACAACAACAGCTTTATAGCCAAACCCAAAGCGGAGATGACAGGAGACGCGATGTCACGTAATCAACCAATATGGCCGCGTCCTCGACGACTGCGGGGAGCGGTGGCGACGCGGAGAGCGGTACACAAGCGGCGCGGCGGGCGACTGTCGAATGTTTCGAGTCTTTTGGCGCTGCGGTAATAGGGATGATTTTGACAACAAAAAAAACAAAAACCTAACCCCTTACAAATAAACAAAGAATAAGGTCCGAATAGTTATTCCGTGTTTTGTCTCTTTCACTCTAAGTTGAAATGACGTTTACATGACGGGAACAAAACACGGAATAACTATTCGGACCTTATTCTTTGTTTATTTGTAAGACGGTAAGTCTTGACCTAAGCTTGAATTTCTGTAACCTAAAAAGTTAATAAAACAAAATAGTAACAACGTAGTTTTACATTTCCATTCGATTGAACTAACTAGTCAACTACTCCATTGCGAGCGATGTGCCCGCCCGCCTGCTATCGCCGAGATAAGGCATTTCCGCTCTCCGCCCCGCTCGCCGCAGACGTCGAAGATAGGAGAGTAACAAAACACTGCACAAAAGATCCCTATGGGTGTGTTACTGCGAGAGGGAAACCTCGGCAGGCCCCACTAAAATAAGATAGGAGAGTAAAGGCTGCCTTCTCTTTCAAGTTTGAGAGGCAGATACTGATGAGATTTCTGATCTCATCAGAACCTCTACTTTAGATAACTGTTACCATACCAGTTACATACCTTAACACTTAATCAGTTTAATATGCCTTTTGATCAGGCTAGAAAACCCTTCTGGTATTCAAAATGTATCAGACAACTACCTACTTAAACCAGACTTACTTACCAACACGTGATCACTGTTATTCCTCGCTTTTTTTGGTTTGAATTGCGCTGTCATATCGTCTATTATGTTAATAACATCACAATGCGAATTTTTCGTATCTCCCATTTGCCGTTCAAACATTTCAGGTTTCTGTAATTAACAAAAGTTAAGTATAAGCAAGTTACACAACGTAAGTTAAACAACTTTTGCAACGCCGGGTCACCCATCAGATGGATGAGCAAACAAAAAATCTAGAACACCTTGCTTCGGAAGCCACGTTAGGCCGATTGTCCCAAGATGGCAGTCGAAACCCACCAAACCGCATTGCGCTAGATTGGTATACCCGATCTCCCCCTGTTCATTTGGCAAGGTCCGAGTCTAGTAAGACGTTCATAGGCTGAATAAAGTACAGTCAACAGCAAAAGTAGATGATGATTGCTAGATTTCAAAATTAAGTTTCGATAGTGTAAGTCGGTATTTTCTATATAACTACAGTCAAAGTCTGCAGGTACTAGTAGACGCTCGAAGGTTTTTCGATATGCGTTTAAAAAGTTTTGAATTTCATACTGATTTCATAAACTTGACCAATCATCAGTTACCTTTGCTGTTGACTACGTATATGAACCGACGACAGCATATAAATAACCAAACCAGATCAATGTATACTGCGAATGTACAGACGCCTGCACATCCACCTGTCAAAAACTGTAAAATTTCTTCAATAAATTATCAACCTTAAGACGTCTATATAAAGTTGAAAGTCTATTGAAGAAATTTGACAGTATGTGGTAGTCTTTTGTTGTACTTTTTTATATATCTTTCGGGTAAGCACTTTGCTTTCATCTCGCCTGATGTTGAGTGATGACTTATCATCACTAAACACCAGCCTTAGCCGGAGGGGAAGCGCACTTCACTCGGAATCCTCAACTACTGAGGTACTGGCTATCTTATTTCTATCTGCCGGAACACAACAATGCTACAAACATTGATGTTATGGCGAAATATTTAGATAAGATGGTGGTAGATAGCCAGGCGGACAAACAATCATAACCATGCAAGCAAGCAAACACATAAACATGTACCCCCCGCTGGAAATCGAACCCGGGACCTCTGAGTCTAAACTGGTGGTCTTAACCACTAGACCACAGAGGCGGTTAAAATGATTTCGGTTATCAGACTGACATCAGTCAGGCGTATGTAAGTAAAGGTAGTGCACCATTTCCATATTGTCTCTGCTTCGCTCCACGCGCTGCTTGTCGCCGAGCATGTGGGCGGACTTGGTGAGTTTGTTCATCTTGGAGTGGTCCATCATCTTCATGTGCGTGCTCTGCGCCTTCTTCGGCATAATGTTGATGCGCAGCTCGTTCGATTGGTATTCTTCCATCTCTGGCACCTCTGTTTCCTCAATTATCTGGTCGTCAATCTCCTTCCCGTTCGACATTTCATGGAGGCATTGACTGAAATTCGTAAATATATAGGTTAAGATTACAAGAGTGAAATCTATCTTTGTTTTATATGTTTACAAAAATCATGACTAAAACATGAAAGTGTGAAACCGATGTTGTATTATGTGCTACATTTATTTAAACTGAGGCGTCGCGTCGCGTCGCCTAATTGACATTGATCGTACGATGCGTCCTCGTCGTGCGATAAGTTCAAACATACAGATTTCTTCAGAGTGTCCTAATTACAGTTCGCAAGTCATCGCACGAGCAAAGGCAATGTTTAATAACGATCGTACGATAGGTTTGATCGTTCGATTAGTAATCAAATCAAACACACCGATCTCTTTTGAGTGTCCTATTGATCCGCGTCATCACGCGAGCACAGCGACGCGAGGCGCGCGGAACGAGCGACGGCATCTCACGATGGGCATCGATCTATTAAAGGACACGGGGGTGTCAGGGGAACAGGGGTTCAATCATGGTACGATCATTTTCATTGCACGACGAAAACGCATCGTGTCATCGTACGATCATTGCCAATTAGGACGACCGACGACGCCTTAAGGTGTTCGCGAAAATGAAATTCAAATTCAAAAATCATTTATTCAGTTTAGGCTACAAGTAGCTCTTGTGAAAGTCGCTATGCCATCGGTTCGTAAGTCTACTCTAGGTGGGAGATCTTGAGAAGAACCGGCAAGAAACTCAGCAAGTGTCCAGCTCTTTTCTCCTTACAGCGTCTAAAATATTGGAAAATGCCCTATCATATCAGGACACTTTCCATTAAATGTTCTATAGCTTACAATCACCCAATATAGGAATGTGTAGAAGCGTGGCCTCATCATATGCACGCCACTCTTTCCGTTCTTAGGCTTTTCTTGGATATAGGTACTCCAATTAGGTATGTGGAACGTCTACCGGCTTCTTCTAGCGGCTAAAATTGTACATGCGCCTGCACATCGGACTACCACAAACTAAACAGTCAAATTTCGTCAACAGATTTGAAAAAAGACTGTTTTGAAAAAAATCCACGAGCGGGATTCGAACACGCACCCCATGACATGCCGGGTCATCAGGTGCACTGCCAACTATGCTATCGTGGCTCAATTCAACTTGCCGAAATTAATTAACACTATCTACTTTTACTTTTTATAAGCCAATGTCGACACGATAACTACGCTACGTCATCAACGAAATAATAATATCTAATAATAGATGTTAATATTTTTACAAATATTGATAGATCAGTTAAGAATTAGGCAAGCTATATTTATGGCTAGCGGCCGCTCGCGGTTTCACCTGCGCGGTTCCCGTTCCCGTGGGAATATCGGGATAAAAAGTGTCCTATGTGTTAATCCAGGTTATAAACTATCTGTATGCCGAATTTCATCCAAATCTATTTAGTAGTTTTTACGTGAAAGAGTATCAAACATCCATCCATACTTACAAACTTTTGCGTTTATAATATTAGTAGGATTTGATCCTCAATAGACTTAATAATAATAATAATAAATAATAATAATAATAATAATAATACTTAATACTATATTTCTTAATCATATGGTTGAACATTGTTTGAAGAAGTTTTATAGTTTTGGATAGCGTGATGTGCAGGCTTCTATACGTAAGTGTACATCCTGTTCATAAGATGATTATAATATTGTGGTCTTGCATAATGATGTTAAAAAAAAATCTACAGACAATGAAATATTTTTAACGTATCTTACCCATGGCACTGGTTATTCTTGATGAAAGCGTAAATGTCCTTGAAGGCTTGCTGTATGTAGGATAGCGTGTTCTGGTCGATCGGCACCGAGCTGGTGGAGCCTGAGCTGCATGACAGGTCGCACGACCGCGAGCTGGCTTGGAACGATTGCTCCGAACCTGCATACCGTACTTCAGGTTTAATGCAAATCATGAAAAAAGTGTATTTTTTTAATTAAAAACTAAACCCGGCATTATAAAGAGTAGGTACTCCCTATGTATCAGTTTAGTGAACACAGTTATGGCTCTTTTAATTTTTAATGTAGACGTGTGCTGGTGTAAGACTGCTACCTTGCATTCCCATATTAAAATCATCCCCACGCCACGCTCATATTTGTATGGAACACAGTGCAACTCAAATTGAAGGAAGCCCTATTACAGGCTGTCCCAAAAAGTAACAAACGGGTAGACCAAAAAAAAACTAAGGCGGTTTAAAAAGGCGAACAAAACATTGAGGTATCTTATCTTTTGATTTGTTTCACAACCAATTGCGGTTTAATAGGTCAGTGAACATTTAATTACTCGTTGTTATTCATAAACATAAAGTTTTCAAAATAACGCAGGTACTTACTTCGTCGTAGGTAGGTATGTGTAGGTATTTTTTTTTGTTATACCTTATAAATAAGACAGCTCTTGACCTCGATCTCGCCTGATGGTGAGCGTAGATGAGGTCTATGGTGGAGCGAGCTGCCCCAGAAGATGCCTATTAACTCTCGCCTTGAATGCATTCAGGTTATAAGTTTTTGGGAACACTAGACGATAGCAGAGAATTCCACTCCTTGCCAGTGTGCAGTAAAAAAGATGACATGAAGCGCTTAGTGCGACATAGTGGAACTTCTACTAGGTGGGGATGATATCCTGCAGTACGTCTGGAGGTTCGGTGGTAAAAGGGCGATGGTGGTATGGGTGCTCGCGTTTGTTACCTTACTTACTTAATTTGTGTTTTAGTTTTGACATACAGAATAACGAGCTCAAATATGTGCACATAAAGTGTCCTTTACCAGAGGAGTTCGCGCCGTTCGCCCATAACCGCAACTGCTGTTGCTTGAGTTGTTTCATTTGATCCACTAACTGCAGATTCAACTCTTCCAGTTGCTGCCGATGTGATATCTCCTCATGGAGCTGTTCTTCCAGTACCTCCGTGTAATCCCTGTCACAAAATTAAAGGGATGTTTTACTGAATGACTAGGCATTCGTATGGCATTGAAGCAATCATAAGTTAGTTACAAACTTCCCTTCAAAAAAAACCCTTCCGAATTCTAATTTGTTCGCAACAACATTTGCGCAAAATTATACTCGTACGTACATAACCATAATTAGTTTGTCAACCAAACAGTTGTCACTAGATGGCGCTGCTAAGATCCCATAATACTGAAATTAATTTAAACTCGTTCGAAGAGTAAAAGAACTCTCACTCATAGTGTTGTTTCAAAACGATTAATTTACCCAAACACAAACACTGTATTATAAAGGTACGCACTTTTCCTTTTTGGTCACTATGGCCTTATTCGTATATTTATTTGGGACAGTTTTTCCAATAGACGGCATTCGTTCTTTTACTATTCCATTTCTGAAATAAATGTTTATTCATTAAGAATGTCAAATCACAATCGTTGAAATTAAAGTATTGTCACAAACTTACTTGGAAACAACTGATTTAACCGTTCTGCCATCACTGGACCCACTACTGTTGCCAAGCCACGAATACTGAAAAACATGTAAGTTTAAAGTATTTAATAACGTTATATTTATAATTTATAAGAGTTGAAAATTAATTAAGATCAGGTCTAAGAGCGGTACACAGCTTGAAGCAGTCAGAATCGACTGCTTTAAGCTGCGACTGCATAGTGGACTAAGCAACTACTTACGCGGTTAGTCAGTAAACAAATTACAAAGACCGCTTGAGCAGTTGTAGTAAAGCTCTCATTTCACCGCTCGGAGCAGTCGCAACTCGCAACTGCTAAAACAGTTCCATGTATGTGTATAAATAGAAGACTATAAGGAACCACAGTCTTTAAAAAAAAATCAAAATCATTTATTCAGTTTAGGCTACAAATAGCTCTTATGAACGTCATTATGCCATCGGTTCGTAAGTCTATTTACAAATATAGGTACATTGAACCGCTCAACCAGTTGCGTAGAAGCAGTCGCATCGTGACTTCTTTAACCCTTTTACTGGTAGTGGCAATATAGTTGCCACCATAATTTGAACCTTATGTGGTTGCAATAGCATCGAAAACCAATAAAAAATATATTATGCTATACCAGTCAGAGGGTTAAGCTGCCCGTTTTTTGGCCGCCCTGTCCTGCCCTGCCTAGTCTTTTTCAGCGATTCGGACGGTAATGTCCCTTTCGCAAAATGTCCCGCTTCTAATAACATGACCTTTTCACAAAATGTCCCGTTCGCGAAAAGTCCCGTCGAAGGAACGACGCGTCGTATAATATCCCGTTCCTAGTTTCTCTACAATCTATGTATTAAAAACCACATAATATGAACGGCAATTTTTTTATCATATCTAAGTACCTATTAGATATAATAGGTTTAGTTCGGTAGTAAAACTGTTTTGAAAACGGGCCTTTTTGACAACGGGCCGTTTTGATAACGGGCCGTCTTCAGCACGGGGGACATAGAATATAATTTGTATAGCATTAAAGCAGCGCCTCCTGGCGGACAATCCAGGAGAGTTGCAATTTTCCCATAAAAATCGTTTTAGTTATCACGATTGAATGAGCCACTAACACATACTCACCAGTTGTCCACCGACTCGTCTCTCATTCTCTCTCAAGGCAGCTCTGACCTTGGAAAGCGATTCGTTGCATATGTCCAAGTTGTGTCTCAAGTCCAATACCACCAAAGTTGTGTTCGAGAGCATCATTTGCTGCGCAGCAGATGCGCTTTGCTCTAACAGACCACAGTTCTGCATGTCCAGAGCTAGAAATTAATTTATATATTTGAATTAAAAAATATATATATACTTACTCATGTTTTAACCAATTCAAACATTTTATTAAGCCAGCCATGCCATGTTGTGTTTATATCTTAGCATATTTTAGAGTGTTGGCTGTTGTATGTAGCTGTAACTTTGTATTATATCTATATTAATAAAAATCAATTGCTACATGTATGTCAGAGCATCACTTAAGAACGGCACAACCGATTTGGCTGATTTATTTTTTGTTGTGTTCGTAATTGTCAGGACAAAGGTTTGTATATACAGGGTCTAACAAAATCAATAAGCGAACGTTTAAGGGCGGTATCTATACATCATTCTGAATACAATGACAAAAAATGGGCTCCAGTTTTATAGTGATTTTTCAATGTTATGTTTTCTAACAAACTAAATCAATTAAAAAATGCACATCATGACATGAAACATGCTGTATCTTTACTAATACGCACGCCACGTAGGCGTCGATAAAAAGATAGTATATGGATACACGACACAACGGCTGTCTTTGTGTGCGTGTAGTACCCGCTGTACGGGTTTGGAAAGGGTGTATATTTTGGTAAATTATGATAATGTTTTGTTGATTATCTCGGTGACGAGCCTGTAGTTTTGAACCAAATTTGGTGAGCATACTCAGTGTGATGTATAGATGCTCCCCTTATACGTTCGCTTATTGATATTGTTAGACCCTATATAGCAGTTATATATGTGATACGCTGAGAGAGTTATTTAAGCAGATTAATATTTTAACTGTAGCTTCACAGTATATTTATCATAATATCGTTTATGTTTATAAACTAAGATAAATTCGAAAAAAAAGTAAAAAGTAATTTATCATCATCATCAGCTCATTTTATGTCCCCACTGCTGGGGCACGAGCCTTCCCTATGGATGGTTAGGGAGAACGGGCCATAAACCACCACGCGGGCCCAGTGCGGGTTGGTGGTTGATAATAAAATAATTTTATCACAAGAAATAAAAACAAACTTGCCGTTCCAAAACTTAGACTCAATAAGGTCGGTAGGTAATTCATTTGTTGGGAAATGTATAAAAATATACAATACAGTGCCTTTCACTCTAACGGAATTGCCACTGCACAAGTTTGAGACAGAAATAAAACAAGGTCTAATGAAAAAAGGTTACTATAAAATTGATGGTTATCCTAATGATAACAATGTGTGGTCATCTTAGTCTGCTCGCCTGCGCGTGTTATTTCACATTGTAAGTAGGTAGTTACACTTTTGTATACAACTCTTTGTTTAAAAAAGTAGCTGCTTAGTTTCTTGCTGGAGTCTTCGTAGCAGAATCAACCTTCCGAACCAGCAGTAGCATCGCACTACATATAATTATGTTTTGTTTATCAAATTATATATTTTAAGTATTATTGTGTGTACCTACTGATATTATTTTTTAATATACTTGTGTTTTTTTATGCAACTACTTGACGTTCATAAGTGCAATTTATATGCTTAAATTGAATAAAGATTTTTTTAATTTCATTTCATTATAATATCACGGAATACGGGTGTCATTGAAGAGGACGAAGTCGCGAGTGGGCCATTAGGTTTTAAATAAAATACCTTTGATCCACAAATCATCGGACAAGACTTCAAACAGTTTAGCGGCGCCTACATCGCTCAGCTGCGGATTGGCGCACAGCGTTATGCGGCGCAGGCCCGCCATCGTGTCCAGCTCTGGCAAACGATATCGTAACGTGTGTATCCAGTTCTCGCTGTACCGGTGGATCTTTTGATACTGCAAATTTCATTTGGTAGGTACGTGAAAAATCCCTGCTGGTTAGACCTTCTTTTTTAGTTTATTTTATTGCGTCTATGCGTATTTGAGAGATCATGCATAATGTACGATTGACAAAAAAATAATAAGTAATTAATATAGCACAAGTACCTACATCAGCACAGGAAAAGTTAGAATGATTAATGAAGGACCATATGAAACGAATTTCTGTGTTTCTTTTAAGGGTGCGCCGACAAAAAAATGCCAAAAATGCAGTTACGGTTAAGTAGATATAATTGAAAATAATGAACAAAATATATATTCAGATTCATAGGGAACGTGTTTACAATTTGTCAGAACCATAAATTCATAACACGCTATAGTTTTTTCTACAATATCATTTAAAGTTGGGCAAAAATCATGAAAACGAGTGGCGGCGTTTAGTAGATTTCTTATAGTTTATCTAAATTATAGTACCTCTGATTTTGTCTAAACAATCATCAATGGATAAACTACAAATTGCTAGACTACATTTTCGATTCATCAAGTGGTTAGTATGGCCGCGCGGCATCAAATAAATATGGACGACGACATTTCAAATAAAACATACACTTGTCACTTATGGACGGCGCACCCTTAATTAAAACTGGCTGACCCGGCGGCCGGCGGACTTCGTACCGCTTTGACAGTTTCTATGACAACAAAACAAACAAATCGTATTTCTATTTATTTTATCACTATCAGTGTTTCTCTACTATATTATGCATGTATTTATACATATAAACCTTCCTCTTGAATCACTCTATCTATTAAAAAAAACTGCATCAAAATCCGTTGCGTAGGTAGTTTTAAAGATCTAAGCATACCTACATATACATAAAGACAGACAGACAGCGGGAAGCGCCATTGTTTTACTATGTAGTGATTAATTAAGTAAAATATTAAAAAAAATATAGTTAACTCAACCAGCAGTAGTAAAAGTAGCATAAATTAAATGTTTCTAAAATTATATTTAAGAACTATTATTGTGTGTACCTACTACACATTATATTTTATACGTATTTTCTACGTTCACAAGTAAGTAGATACTTAAGCAATTTGTCATTTTATTTCAACTTGAGTCTAGTCGAGTCAAAATCAGACTTAAATCTATTGTATTCGTAGGTTAGGTACTTACCTTAATTAAGTCGGCTAAATAGCCTGCACCGAGAGCGGTGATGTCGCAGCCCGTTAGGTCAAGGGTAAGGATGTTCGGCAGGCACCGCACAGCCTTGCAGACGGCCAGGCAGCCAGCGTCGCCGATCAGGCAACGTGGCAGATACACGTGTTGGAGAGAGTTATTTGCAAGTAGAGCCTGGATGGAATATGAAGAACTCTTGATTTTTTTAGGCAATAAAAATGTTCAACTAATATATTTAGACAACATCACATACATTGTTCTGATCCCAAAGTAGCTAAAGCACTCGTTTCATGGAAATCAGAAACAACGACGACGGTACAACAACCACCCAGACCCGACACAATATCGAAGAGTTCGTTTTCGACATTGACCCGACCGGGTACGAACCCGGGACCTCAGAGTTAGCGCCGCCCAAAGTCCGGCATGCAAGCCGCTCGGCTACGGAGGTCGTCAAATCTAGGGAACGTATTTTCATATTTTAGAATCCCACTAGACTAGACGTTGAAACTAAGAGGCAGTACTGAAGACACCTATATTAGGTACTTATGTACAATTAACTGTAATGGCGTAACTCATCCCCTACTTGATTCTGCGAGGCGTTCAAATCGTAATCGATAGCGTATCAACCTGAGCGCCTCCAATGGCCCCCAACCACGGGCACTCCACTCCACTCTCCATCGCTCTAAATGTAATAATTTAACTAAGTAAGGTACTTGGATTACGTTGCATCGCTCCGACAGCGTTAGATTTCCAAACATTCCAAAATACATTAATTTGGAGTGATGGAGTTACGCGAAGGAGGGAAAACTAAGTGGATTGCGTGGCATCGCGCCGAGCGTTGGATTTCCAAACATTTGAAAATCCATCCATTTCAAGATTTTTTACAGAGCAACTAAAACCTTTAATGACAAGTGTAAAGACAGCAATCTCAACATTGATCTTTTCAATACCAGCTTACCTTCATTGAGAAGGCAACTTAGTAAAGGCTTCTTCATAAATTAAATTATTTATTATGTAAATTAAGGATAAAAAAAATTCGATGCTATTTTTTTGTATAAGATTAAATATATAATTCAATATAGAGCACATGAGTAAATACCCGAAATTTACTGATGTGATTGTAGTTAGCTTTAACGTTAAGCATTATTTATAACTGTGCTTTGGTTCAAGTATTGCTCCTTTGTTATTTAAGTTGTTTCTATCAGTGGAGACTTTTTAATGACTTTTCTGTTTTACCTATAAGTTTGTAGCTATTCATTTATTGCATAAGTCGATAGTCTTCCTAAGATAATAAATAAATAAAATAACTAAATAAATTTCCAAGCCATTAATTTGGAGTGATGGAGTGATGCGAATGGAGTGCCCGTGATGTGGTAGAGCTAGGAACTCCGCTCGGGTTGTCTGGATCATGGGAAGTAAACACTGCTTTTAGATAATAATCCTTATTACCTCGCACAAAGGGTTCAGGTAAGGTATCTTGAGCGGCAGCCCCTCAAGCAGCAGCGCCGTGAGCAGCGTGGTGTTGGCCAGCAGTTGCGCCGACGCCTCCACTAGGTTGGTCAGCATGAAGTTTGTCAGGATCACCGCTCGCTTGTTCACTGTCTTCGCTAGTCTCTCACAGTCTATGTGCTCGAGGACTGATGAGGTAAACATTTTACTTAAGATTGTTTACATATAATTTTACGCAAATATTGTTGCGAACAAATTACAATTTAAAAAAAGACAAAGTGTTGAAAAACCCACGAGCGGAACTCGAATCCGCACCCCCATGACATGCCGGGTCAGGTGCACTGCCAACTATGCCATTGTGGCTCAATCTAACTCGAGAAAAGAATCAACACTATTTATTTATTTATTTTATTTTAAAACTTTTGCAACTTATATTACATGGCGGACTTAATGCCTGAGGCATTCTCTACCAGACAACCATAGGGTGGTGCAGAAATAACAAGGTAGGTGCAATTGGGTAAAGACAACAATTTAGAAATAAATTAATATATTACAAAACGCACAGTATATCTACCTACATATATACTATCTACTATCTGTTTTACTCTTTATAAGCCAAAGGAGCCCTATTCAACACTTTCTTTTTTCAAATTGTAATTTGTTCGCAACAATATTTGCATAAAATGATATTTATGTAAATAATCATAATATAGCTTGCCTAATTCTTAACTGATCTTTCAATTGTAAAAATATTAAGATCGGATGTTGATGACGTAGTGGCTTATAAGAGTAAAAGTAGATAGTGTTGTTTAATTTCGCGAGTTGGATTGAGCCACTATGCCAATAGTTGGCAGTGCACCTGACCCGGCATGTCATGGGGTGCGGGTTCGAGTCCCGCTCGTGGAATTTTTTCAACACTGTCTTTTTTCATTATACTATGCCAGATGATAGATCCTAATAGGTTAGAGTTGTTCACGGTCTTCGCAAGTCTCTCGCAGTTTTTGAGCTCAGGACTGATGATGAGATAAACATAATATGTCTGATGATAGGACCTAAAAGGCACAAATAAGGAAAGCCATTAGGTAAGCTTAAACCGCGCCAACCAAAACGCACACATAGACGGAATCTCGCAATTTTGACAATCAGTACTGTACCAAAAAATTTGGCAAGTCGTTCCTCTGTAAGACCATTCAGCTTTGGAATTCTTTCCCGGCGCATGTGTTTCCCAGTTCCTATAGTCCCGGGTATTTTAAGCGGGGCGTGAAACGGCATTTAATGCAGGCCGTCATGAATGGGTGCGCTTGTTACCGTGCTTGTACCACGGTCAGGAGCGCTCTCGTTATCTTGGACTGCATCGGCTGCTTACCATCAGGCAAAATGGGGTCACTATGACGTGTCAAAAAAAAAACAGCTCCGCTCTGATTGGTTCAAACTGTTCCGAGATCCGTATCCGTGAGAGGTTATCTATGTGTGCGTAGTTCGTGCGCGTTAGTATGTAGCCAGTCTTATTATTATGTGTAAAAAAAGGTCAAGACTTGTTCACGATCTTCACTGTCTCTTGTAGTATATGTGCTCGACGAATGATGAGGAAAACATTATACTTACTCATGTGAGATGATAGTAATAGATAGTGTGTCCGGGGTGAAATACTGACATTGAGCTAGCTTATTTCTGTTTTAAGATATTCAAACACAAATAAAAACATATGGCGTTGGTTCATGTATTCTAAAGGCGACTGAACGGAGCGTACCCTATCATCGTAACGTAACTGTAACGTACCATTCGCGGCAAGCTTGATTTAACCGTCAACAGAGTGGAGCATGCTCGTTGTAATCGGCTCGGTTCACTGTTTTGACCATAAGAATGCTCACATCGAATATGTTACGTTACGGCAATATGCTCCTGCCCCCCGACCGCCTAACCAATCGCTTTGACTACGCGTATAGTTTATGACGTCATCTTGCTACCTCGCACCGCCTATGAAAGCAATATCAAAAGCTAAAGGCTATAGCTTTAGCACGAAACGACAAAATGACGTCATAAACCACACACGAAGTCAAAGCGATCGGTTAAGTATAGGCGGTCGGGCCCCTGGTCAGTCGCCATTATAAAGTTTAGTGAAATTGGGCGTTACAAAGCAAACTCCTTACTGGTTTTGACTTGTTGCCTGCACCGAATGGAGACGGAGTGCAAGCTGAGATCGCAGCTGAGCGCGTTCAGTATGGGCGGCCAGTCCGCGTACTTGATGCGGTCCACGCACACGTCCAGTACTTTGCCATTGTTCAACGGAAGTACATTACTCAGAGGCGTCAGGTTCTGCAACTTGCAGCACTTCAGGTAGCATTGGTGGAATATACGACTGCTCTTCGGTTCGACTCCCTTGCCGACCATTTTGTTCAATGAAAAATGTAAACCTACAAAAAAACTATATCCGACCGCGAGCTCCTTAGCCGTGTAACACGCGGGCTCGCTTTATTTAAAGCGAAAAAAAATGTTTGATAATAAATAATTGATTTGTTTGAATAATTGCTCAAAAAGTGACAGGGTTTAAAAATAGAACCGTAATGACATGGACAGTTTTGCACACCTGACTTTTATTTTGCCACTTGAGATGTCTTGGTGCCAGGTGCAAACTTTTCGAGGAGGTCGAATAATAATAATAATAATATAAAACTTATTTAGCTCATCAAAACTGGGGGGCAATTTACTTAGGCAATTTATGATTCTCAACGTGCACGCGGTGGTCTCGAAATTCAAAAGACATAAATGCACTACGAACTATAATAAGTTTTACATAATTTACAATTTCAATAAGATTAGAACATGCCGTTCTCAAATGCTCGGTGTCAAAAATAGGTTAGCGGTGGCTTTGAATGTAAAAAGACCACTGGAAAGTGGAAAGAGAAAAAGACCACAGCTGTGATATCATTTCTGAGTGTCTTAGCCTTTTGGTTTGGATAACTAGTCACCGGTTCAAAAATCGCCCCACAGAGCATAAAACCCAAAGACATTGGCTAAATCATAGCCAGTATTCAAACGAGCATCAAATAATAAATAAATTAACATTATGTACTTTTAAACTTTCGCGTTCCATTTAAATCAAAAGTTTATAACGGGGATTAACGCAGTCAGCCCGCGACCTTGACCGGTGCAACTCGGTCGAAACATCGGGTTTATAGGTGTCTATGATACCTATATAGGTAGGTATATAGATAAAGTAAGTAGTTTGCGTTAATCCGTTATAATTTTTTTCGGAAGATATATCTTACATATATATTATATTATTATATAGCTTAGGTATACCTAGTCTTTCAATCCAACGCTATAGTAGATTCCGACGGCAAACTATTGCTAGCAGTAGAAGATGTCCGTGACTCCAGCGGGATAACCCTTTCAGATCGGCTTCAAATTTCGCCATGATTTAGTTGATATTATATTTAAATTTGTTAGCAAATATCAAAATTTGTTGACTAATAGTTATCGAGATATCCCATGTTAAAGGGTATCCCACTGGGGTCACGCTCGTCAAAACTATAAGACCTAAAACGAGCAGGAACGAGACACGCTACTGATATAGATTTTGTGCTAAGATTTTGTTGATTCAATTATGAATCCATCAGTGAAAATTCCAGGATTCTACCTTCTGTAGTTACCGAGTAATCAAATACCTACTTTTCGTCAAAATTCCTCCGAAAAGTAAGTTCTAGTTGAGGTGTAAGACAAAAGGCTACATTCGTGAAATCCAGGGAAGATTTTGTTGACTCTGAGAGAAAATTTGTTAGACAAAACCGAGAACTCTAGCTACAGTACATCCTGAGATATTATAACGTTAATATGGTTATCCCGCTGGGGTCACGGTGTTGATACATAAACATGGTTTTTCCACAGGAATGGAGCAAGTAGCGAGTTTATGACTATAGCCAAGATTTTGTGGGTGTAAAAATCTAACCAGTTCCTACTTTTCAGTTTCCTAGGTACAGTATTTTAGGAGAAATTAAAATTTATAACTTTTTCATACTAAAAGTACGCGTATAAGCCGACCAAATTAAGTTGGTTCCTTAAAAGGCCAAGATAGCGGCCTTTTTTTTTGTTTAAGGGCCGATTCCGATGAAACTAAAATTGGCCACCATCTTAGTCTTTTTAAAGAACCAACTTAATTTTGTCGGCTAATACGCGTACTTTTAGTATGAAAAAGTTATAAACTTTAACTCCTCCTCTTCGATCTGAAGGGGTTATCCCGCTGGGGTCACGGACATCAGTAGAAGACAGATTACGTAGTTGGGAAGAATATATCGTAGAGCTATTTAAAGACGACAGACCAGATCATGCACGCTTTGGAAACTACCTATCCGGTCCACCAATTCTACGAGATGAAATTGTTAATGCACTAAAGTCTTTTAAAGCTGGAAAATGTACCGGCGAAGATGGGATCCCGCTAGAATTGTTGGTATCCATGGGAGATAAAGCAAAGAACACACTTTTGGCACTCTTTAACAAAATTTATAGCTCTGACGATATACTCCAAGATATGTTGCGATCTACCTTTGTAACTATATCTACCGAAGAGGCCAAAATCAGTTAAAATGTTCGGATTATCGGACTATTAGCCATTAGGCCGGCTCATTAGAGCCAGGCCACGAAAGTGCTGCTGAAGATACTATACAATCGAATTTTGATAAAATGCAATGAGGCATTGCGTCAACAGCAATTTGGCTTCAGACCAGGAATGGGGACACGTGAGGCTATTTTCACCCTTAACACTCTTGCTGAACGCGGGCTTTGGAGGTACAGCAACCAGTGTATCTGTGTTTTTAGATTACGAAAAGACGTTTAACCGTGTTCAACACCATAAGATGATAGAAGTGCTTGCAAAAAGAGGGATAGATCAGAAAGACCTAAGACTGATATCTAACCTTTACTGGAGGCAAGAAGCAGCCGCTAAAATAGAAGGGAAGCTGTGTGACTGGAAACCGATCGCAAGAAGCGTTAGACAGGGATGCATTTTATATCCTCTACTGTTTAACCTGTATTCTGAGGACAATATCTTAACTGTGTTGCTGAGCAGGATCCCAAAGGGTATTTCCGTAAACGGATTTCGGGTCAATAACATCCGCTATGCCAACGACACCGTATTACTGATTACCACCACAGAAGCAGGCCGACAAGACTTACTAACATATGTATATCCGCTGCAAGTGAAGCTATGGGACTCTCCATTAACGCCAAAAAAACAAAGACGATGGTCATCTCCAAATCTTCGCAAGCCCAACCTACTAAACTAAAAGGCAATGTACTGGAAACTGTCACCAAATTTAAATATCTCGGTTGTTACTTCACATCTGACTTGAACCATCTAGAATAGGTGAAATGTAGAATTGGTCAAGCTAAAGCTGCTTTTCACAAAATGTCCAAAGTCCTGTGCGATCCCAAAATAAAATTTTGTAAAAGACACCGCATTATGAGCTACGTTTGGTCTACGCTTTTATATGGCTGCGAATAGTGGGTCTTGCTGAAAGAAACATGTGACCGGTTGCAAACGTTTGAGATGTGGACTCTACGCAAGATGTTCAAGATACCACGGCTAATCCTCGAAAGCAAAATTCCGGGAAAGAGAGCTCCGGTACGTCCGCGACGCAAATGGCTGGACGACATCAAAAAGTGGACTGGACTTAGTTATCGCCAGTTATAACATGCTATATGAGATCGCAGAAAATTTTGTATACTGATCGCCAAACTTCAGTATGAAGATGGCACTAGACTTAAAGCATTAATTGGTTTAATGCTCTAAGGGCCGGCGCACATTTGGCGAAGCGCAGCGCAGAGCATGCCCGCGAAGCTTTCTAAACGCGGATGCGCTCGACTGCGCGAAACCAGATTTTTAAGGGCAGCTATCACCCTGATTTACCATGCAGATAATTTTATAAGTCAAATTCTGGAGTTTGTAGTAAACAAGCGACATGCGAACCCGACACAGCGTCGTCATTCGTTTAGCAACTTTTCGAGAGTATGGTAGGTACGAGTGTTGACAACAAAATGGCGGCTCCCGCCCGCGCCGCGCGAGGGTCGCCTCGGCGCCGACGGCGAGCGACGGAAAGCGAATGCGCGCGGGGTCGCGCTACCTTTGGTATGTAGTCGCTTCGATGCTCTCAGGAATTAATTGTTGTGTTAATTGGTTTAGAATTTTATTTCAACGAGGACAATGTCGATAATAGTTTGACAGTGAAAAATGCTCTGCGCTGCGCTTCGTCAAATGTGCGCCGGCCCTAAGGCACTAGATGATGATAATGATATTTTTTTTAACAGGGATTTACTGACTTTTAACTGGCTGTTACCTTTTTTCATGTTACAAATTGCAAATTGTTAGCATTTTTTTATGTTAACAGGAGGCAAACGAGCAGGCGGCAGTCGTATGTAGATTAGATTTGATAGAGTTAAAAAGTTGAATAAATAAAACAAAACATAATTTTATGATGGTTTATTTAAATATGTATTTGTGACATTGTTATCATTGCATGAATACAAAATGTTTTAAACCAGTGTAGGCTGCCTATGGAATAATTAATTAAAGTACTGTAACAAATTTTAATATATTTCGAAGAAAATATATCAGTTGTGGCTGTGTAACATAAGTATACTAAAATATGCTGGGTAAGCGTTATAACAAATAACACATCAGGGCAACCCTGTCTTTGGAAATTAAAAATTACGATAACATAAAAAATCACTGATGAATTTTAAAATAAGTATCTGTAAAAAAAGCGGGTAACTCCTGGTAACAAAACGATTAAATCTCGTCAATATAACAAAATAACAGTATTAGAGAATAATTGGAAAACATTACGAAAGGTACACTTTACTTACTTAAATAGATAGATTCCATTGCATGCTAGCAATAAAAACGCTTTTAAACAAAATAAATTAGTTATTCTGAAACTGTCAATAAGTTATCAATTAGTTCAAATTTCAAAAAGAACTTCATGTTCGTATATTATTGGTATTCAATTTACGAAACCCAGGCAAATCAGTAAAATTGATGTTCAATAATTTATTAACAATAACAGAAAAATTGACGTCGGTAATATTTGTCAAATTAATACGAATATATCGTAAAAATATAACCTATAATCAGGCATGCGTATTCATTTAGTATGCACACCTACGCCTTTACAATAAGTGTGTTTGAAATCTAGGCAATAACTGCTACCTATTTATAACAACTTTGTTATATTTCAAAGAAACATTAAAGAACAAATCTAATATAAATTAAGTCTTTATTAAGTGCATGCAATTAGTATAGGTACTAAGAAATTATCGTCTTTTCGTTTAACAAATTATCTTTACAGCACTCGAGCGATACATCCTTATCTAATCAACTAAGGATAAAATTGTGATATTACTTCAAGATTATCAAAAGTTAATTCAACTTTACTGATCGCTATTAATTTTACCCTCGAAATATAAAATATGCACGGAATAAAACGCTTATTATTAATTGACAATAAATAGCACTTATGTACATAATATTAATGTTCTAATATATTATTTTATAAGAGTAACAAAATATCATGATAAACATTTCAATGTAGCTTTCCCTGTAATACATCAGTCATAAAGGTAACAATGTCAAAATCAGTTTCTATGATATAACGCGCCTTTTGGAATGGATGTAAAATAATTTACAAGAATAAATATTATTTTACAAAAACCACGACAAGATTTTATAATAAACTAATATGCAAACTCTGATAAGGTATACAAATTTCAAAGTTTTAAAAGAAATAGTTTCAAATGCTGAAAAAGGTTTTTAAATTAGCTAGATACCTACTTAATTAATAAAAACAAACCTTCGTTTTGCGGTTCGAAATTTAAACAATGGTATAAATTTACTATTAAATGAAGCATTACGAAAAATTCAACTATTTGGTTACGCTCAAACAATAATTGTAAACAGTTATTATTATATTCTCATAATTTGTGCGCAAACGTCGCTACTTGGCAACATCGGCCAGGCACTTAACATTTTCAACAAAATTTAAAAAGCAAGTACTTAAATTTTAAGTGCATTGATAAATAGTTCCTTTACTTACTATTAGATTATATCTAATTGGAACAAACGAGATCACAAGCTGTTAAAATGATCTCCGTGTGTTGTAATCATGCCATGTAATAGAAAGGAATGGTCCATAAAGAAGTATAGAAACTTTTTAATTCATTCAAAAATTGTGGGACTACTTTTTTTAAATTTTAACGTATGATTTTCGTATATTATTTATTAATTACAATAGCATGTTTTTAACACCACTTATCTCATAATTATACTAAATTAACATAATACATTTTTTTGTGTATTTTTTCTACTTTTATAAATGATACATTATCACAATGTCGAGTTTCTAGTATTGCCAGAGTAAATCTACCTTGGCTAGAGTAGAATGCACATAAGTTAGTGATTTATAGTTTCAACTTTAGTGACACGGAGCCACCGTTTGTGGCAATGACAGCCAATATTAAGGGTGCGCCGTCCATAAGTGACAAGTGTCATATGTTTTATTTGAAATGTCGTCGTCCATATTTATTTGATGCCGCGCGGCCATACTAATTTTGTATGGGGAATTTAAGGTGCTTAATAAAAAATAATTATTTAAATAACCACTTGATGAATCGAAAATGTAGTCTAGCAATTTGTAGTTTATCCATTGATGATTGTTTAGACAAAATCAGAGGTACAATAATTTAGATAAACTATAAGAAATCTACTAAACGCCGCCACTCGTTTTCATGATTTTTGCCCAACTTTAAATGATATTGTAGAAAAAACTATAGCGTGTTATGAATTTATGGTTCTAACAAATTGTAAACACGTTCCCTATGATACTAAATATATATTTTGTTAATTTAATACGATAGTATTTTCAATTATATCTACTTAACCGTAACTGCATTTTTGGCATTTTTTTGTCGGCGCACCCTTATGTAGGTACTACAAATATTTTGCAACCTTATTACTCTTTATATTTAAGATTTAAGGTGAACGCACACCTGGCCGCACCGCACGCGCCGCAGTCGCCGCATTCGAATTCTTTATATGAAGTTCTGTGCAACCTCGCACACCTACCCGCGCCGCAGTCGCCGCAGTGCCTAAAGCGGCCGAACTCCCCAAGCCGCAGCTGATGACGTCACCAACGCCGGGTCCGCCCGCATCGGACGCTGCGGCCGGCGCGGCGCGGGTAGGTGTGCGTGTGTATGAGTCCAGATATTTTCAACTCTTGTTGGTATTTCATTTTCTTCTTCTTCTAATAATAAACAACTAATAACAAATTGTTCGTCAAGAGCCATACTGTAATACACGCGCACTCTTGATCAAATTAAGAAACTGAATGAAAGAAATCTAGTGCGATGCGTGCGGTGCGGCGACGGTAACGACTGCGGTGACTGCGGCGCGGCGCGGACAAGTGTGCGAGGCCATTAACAAAAGCGATGACTGCGGCGACTGCGGCGCGTGCGGTTGCGGCCAGGTGTGCGTTCACCTTTAAAGTTCACAGTAAGCTGAAGTTGTTGATGCTATCCAATGTTTTTTCAGATTTAGCTATTCGAAATTCAAATGTATACGTATGAGCAAACAGGACCACTTTCGAGATGCATTTTTGTTCCGGATCCTTTTCTAGTACACACGCCTGCACTACAACCTACCACAAATTGTCAAATTTCCTCAATAGACTTTGAACTTTATCCCTTAGTGATATGGTTGAAAATGAATTGAAGAAATTTGACAGTTTTGAATAGGTTGATGCCTTTATCTAGTCTAGTACATTACTGATCGAAGGTTATGTGCGAAGTAACCCGTACAGATAGCATTATTTTGTGGCTCTATGATTAATTATGATTGAAGTTTGGTTTTAACCAAAGTTGACAGTGAGTCAGTGAAATAAAAACCAAAAAGTATGACGAAAAAAGTAGTTCCTACTTTAAAACTCAGGGGATCGAATTTAAAATCTCACCGGGGTTATCTTGAAATTGAAAACGTAACAAAAATACACTATGAAACAATCATTTCTGTGATAACTGAAATTCGTTTATTAACTACACACCGTGTTTCGAGAATTTTCAGTGTCAAATAGCCACCGGTGACTTCGAATACGGTATAATAATTGATACATCGGTGTGAGAGTTATTCACCCGTTCAAAATAGCACCCCAGTTGCTTTGTTTTAGAGATCGTTTTTGTAAGTGCTTATCCCGATTTTTTTAAATTTACAACCAAATTAGATGCTGACCGAAAAACCGGTAGGTACTTTTACATCGTCACAGACGATATAGACCCAGTCTCTACAGCACATCTGTGATGATTTATGCTCATATCAACTGATTATCACTGCTCTAATCATTTTAAATTACTAGGTAGTTGATGGTTGTATGACTTGGCAAACAAATTAAATAATGATAATTACAGAATTTTAAATAGTTTCTACATATAATAACTACATGTATTTTTTGTTTTGTTTAAGTATGCTTAGTTTTTTTTATTGTATGTTTGTAAAGGAAATCGTTTTTTAAGATAGGAAGGGCAACAGCGCTGTATAATAGAGAGAGAAGCCCTTGTTGTCTCTCAGTACAAGGTCTCACGCCGCAAACATGAACCGATGGTGTATAGTTACAAAAGAGGTTCAGATACATAGTAATACACTTTGAATTTAAATTCTATCTAGTCGGAAGACAATCTTAATATTTACTCAACAAAACCTTTAAATGTAAGGCACTGCAACAAATGTTCTGCCGTCATGCGCATATTACTTTCATTCATCCTCATTCCGATATCCACGTCAAGGTGTATCTATGACGCCTGCTTGTTGATGCTAATTCTGAACCCTATTTCCAAAGGCATTAAGTTCATTCTCGCGAAGAGATAAAGCACAAAGGTGATACTTGACTTCATAGAGCTGTGAACCGCCGCGGTCACTCGGCGCGCGTGTAGGCGTGGCGGGGCGCGGCGTGCTGATCGGCCTCGGGTTGTTCCGCGTCGCTCTCGGAGGTGCGCGAAGTGCGTGAGGTGTTTGAGGTCCGCGAAGTGCGGGAGGTGTTTGAGGTGCGCGAAGTGTGCGAGGTGCGCGAGGGCGGGCGGCGCGGCGTCCACTCGCTCTCCGGGTCCGAGAATAAGTTGCGGTCGGCGCACTCGTCGTCGTCCGACTCCTCGAACTCCAGTTCATCTGCAATGGAGATTTGAGGATTACTGCTTCACGTTTGTGGCTTTGTATTTGCTTTTATTATGTGTTGGAAGCTGCTATCTTATGAGAACAACGAGGACCGACGACGGCTCAACGTGCTTTCAACATTATTATAGGTACTATATAGCGGAAGTAATATTGCTTCCGGAATACCGGAATCATTCGCCGGCCTCGGTTTCGACACCACATTTTTTTTAATGATTTTAAACCGGCAAACCCCTTAACCCTTTATTGTTACCACCAGTTAACCCCTTATAGTAATTTTGCATTGCTTTTCAATATTACTCTAAGTTAATAGGGTATAATATTCGGTAGCAATATGGCTGGCGTTGCCTACCAAAGCTTGGCTTCAACAGGCAATAAAGTAGCAATTTTTCATTTTCAACCTTATTTCAGTTACATAGGGTTCAATATTCGGTAGTAACATGTCATTTAAACATCTAATAAGGGAAGGATCTGTTTACCTAACCTAGGGGGCAGAGTCATATTTTAATTCTAAGCTTTGTTTTTTGTAACTTTATATTACTGATGTAGGTATACTGTTTTATCATCATCATCATTTCTGGCATAAATAAGATTGGTGGTTGTTAACGACTGCCAATGCAGCCGGGACCACAACAGTTTCACGTGCTTCCGAAGCAAGGCATCTTATTTATGTGATGTTATTAAACAATGCAAATTATTATTATTGTTAGGTATAGCTGCTGTGGTCGGTTATAAAGAAGGTATGAAACCTTTTTACTAATTAGTTTGCGTTAATCCCCGTTTAAATTTGTTTTAAAAAAGGTAACTTACCGCCGCCCGCGATGAGCTCGGAAGCCCAGTCGTTGTCAAATTCCAGCTGCTTGTTGAGGTCGCGCTCCGCCGGCGACTGCACCGCATCCGAGTCTGCGTCGGTCACGTCGTAGATCTCCGTCATTTTCATCTGAAGCGAATTAACAGTTTTAATATAATAACCTTTTGACAAGACGTAGGGCAAATCAAAACTAGTCAAAAGAACCATGAACCGGCGAGCATGTATGAGGGAAATAATAAGAGTAGATGAAGCAAAAAGTATTCTAAAATAATCGTAGCTAGTGGCAGGAAGTGGTCTCTGCCTACTGCTAGACAAGCGTGAATGCATGTATGTAGTATGTATGTATGTATGTATGTATGTATGCATGCATGCATGTATGTATGTATGTATGTATGTATGTAAGTATGTATGTATGTATGTATGTATGTATGTATGTATGTATGTATTGTATGTATTGTATGTAAGTATGTATGTATGTATGTATGTATGTATGTATGTATGTATGTATGTATGTATGTATGTATGTATGTATGTATGTATGTATGTATGTATGTATGTGTGTATGTATGTATGTGTGTATGTATGTATGTATGTATGTGTGTATGTATGTATGTATATATGTATGTATGTATTGTATTGTATGTATGTATGTACTATGTATGTAACCGCCTCTGTGGTCTAGTAGTTAAGACCACCGGTTTAGATACCCAAAGGCCCTGGGTTCGATTTCCAGCGGGGGGTACATTTTTGTGTTCTCGGTTTGGTTGGTGGTAGGGCTTGTTTGCCCGCCTGGCTAGCTACCATCGTCATATTTCAATATGTCGCCACAACTTCAATGTTTGTACCATTGTTGTGTTCCGGCAGCTAGAGATAAGATAGCCAGTGCCTCTAAAATAATTCAAATTCAAAATCATTTATTCAGTTTAGGCTACAAATAGCTCTTATGAACGTCATTATGCCATCAACGTCATAATGATAATAAATAGGGGGCGAAGGGGCGAAGCACGCTTCACATGGAATCCTCAACCACTGATAAAACTGCAAGGGCGAAAACATGATAATATGAGCGGCAGTCATTCAGTTAATCTAAAGATATCTTAAGATTATTTTTCATTCATTTTAATGGCGCCATATTTGATAAGTGAGTAGAAAATAATGAGCCTGATGGGACTCAGAACAAGCCTTACCACCAACCAAACCTAACAGAATACATAGATGGATAAAATTAAAGATTATAATAACCGTTTTTAGCAGTTAATACCATTCAAAACTCTTTAAATTAACGGCTCTTTTCGTCCTGTAAAATCTATTTATCAATACTTCGTACCCTTTTTGAGCACATTGCACGCACGGAGGAGTAATAAATTTGGTATAGTTCAAATAGAGAACGTATAGTCCCAAAATATGAAATGTACTGTATAATATGTGTTGCATTACATTGTATAACCATTGTTTTTTCGACTGCTGGGCGTGTCTAGTAGTAATTAATATCTTATTGTTTTGTTCGTTGTCTTATCTACCATTTCGCAAAACGTGAGTCCGCACAAAGGGCCTGCTATCATATTGATTGCAAGTGCATTATAACGGAAATCAAGCAGCTGCGGACATTACTCACGGGACGAAGATCAGACTTTACTTATGACATCTCTTCAAATAAAACAAAGGAAAATAGGATACGCTATTGCTATGTGTAGTAATTTTAACTGTCAAAGCCAAGTTCATATAAATTGCTTTAAATCCAAAGACAACCTACTTCAAAATCATAATAACTACAATCACCTAAACAAGCCCATATTATCAGTCATCCATCAAACCATTCTTGATCTTCAACGGATTGTAGCTTGTAAGATAAGCCTCTTAAGCCGCTAAATATCTAGATTAAAGGACCATTAAAACCTTTTTATATAAAATCATTAATTTCAAAGCCCTTTCAAACACATAACGTTCAGTTAAGTGTCTAAAAAGTATATATTTCAAATAAACATCGATAACCCCGGCACGGTATACGGCGTGCAATCGCGCGACGCCTGCGTCACGGTGGCGCGACCCAGGCACCATTCACGGCGATAACGGTGGGTCAAGTATAGTGCGAGACGGGTCATTTCTCTTGCTTTATGTTTAGCGACCGCCCGAGGCGTCCCGCTAATAAATAGGCTTTATCCTCATCATCACCAACTCTTATTGTCCCTAATGATGGAGCAAGAGCCTTAACACCACGGTAGAACGGGCCGTAAACCACCACGCGGACCCAGTGCGGATTGGTGGCTGTTAACGACTGCCAATGCAGCCGGGACCAACGGCTTTACGCGCCTTCCAAAGTACGGAGGAGCGAGAGATGATGCATTTTTGGTCACTCATCCAATGACCGGCCTATCGTTTCATCGCTTCGAGAAACCTACTCAGCCTTACGGGCCTCTTCGGAATTGGATAGTTCGCGGAGGGTCGGGATAGTTGGGAAGGAAAGTTCCACATAACTATATGCGTAACCCACACCAAGGTGTTTGCGGAAGACCAGAGCGTCAGGTTTTCCTACAATCTAGGAGGCCTGACATCTTGCTGAGCGGGCACCTTTTAGTGCCACTTGTTTTTGTACAAATTTTATGTAGTAACTAGCGGCCGCTCGCGGTTTCACCCGCGTGGTTCCCGTTCCCGTG
The DNA here is from genome assembly GCA_947562085.1 of Eudonia lacustrata. Taxonomy (NCBI): domain Eukaryota; kingdom Metazoa; phylum Arthropoda; class Insecta; order Lepidoptera; family Crambidae; genus Eudonia; species Eudonia lacustrata. The sequence goes on from OX387316.1 coordinate 22,537,225, forward strand.
GGAATATCGGAATGAAAAGTATCCTATGTTTTAATTTAGAATATACAGTATCTGTATGCCGAATTTCATCCAAATCCATCCATCAATTGCAGCGTGAAGAAGCAACAAATATACACACATACATACACACAAACTTTCGCATTTATAATATTAGTGTGATGTCATTTGTGTTGCGTCATTTCTATTCTATTCTATTTTTATCCCGCATATAATGTGAAAGTCTTTAGAGCTCAAGCTCAGCATAACCCGAATGCGCCTATTTAAAGACTAAGACCTCGATTCGGGTTGACCGTACCGTGGGGGACCGATAGCGCCCCTCCCCGAAAGAAGAGAGGAAGAGAGGGCAAAGGGAGTGTGCATGTGCTATTGGGAGGGTTGGGAGAGGGGCATTCGCATGTGTAATAGCATCATTGGGGTCATTTAGGACATGTATGCCTGTATACTCCTTGGTGGAGCAACCTACTGACCTTGTTGTCGCTGTCGAGGTAGTAGTAGGCGAGCAGCGCGTCGTTGTGTGACGTCACGCTGAGGATGTGCTCAAAGGTGTCCGCCTCGTCGTACGCGGGGCGCACGTCGCTGTACGTTATGCGGAACTCGCTCGCACGCCTAAAGGAAAAACATAGCAATGTTAAAAATGGGTAAATACACTTAGTAACTTTTGTAAAAAAATATAAGAATACTTTGAAGTAACATAGACATACTTTACATACAATTAAACAGAAAAACTCACGTTAGAACATTAAAAAATACTGGTGTTATTTAATGTCGAATATTTCTATTCAATTTCAATGTCTATTTTACATAAAATATTTTTACCTTTAATTAAATTATTTTAAAAGAATAAATATTAAGTATTTCGAATCGCAGTGATGCGGACTCTGCATTATTTTACTGGTCATACCATTTTTATGATGGAAAAGAAAAAATAATCATAGAAATATTCGTCTTCCTTAGACGACGACTGACAACGGAGAAAAACGTAGGTGTGTCACAAACAATGTTGATATAGCTTTGTTACATTAATTGATTGTACATTACGGCAGAACAAAAAACTATAATTATAAAAATATCGTCAAACAAAACTACAACTGAGAGGTCACTAACTTGCTGCGAATTATTATCAATCGGTATCATTGACAGCTGGCGCTGCTGTGACGTCAAACAGTGTTGCGCACATGGACTTATCAGAAAATAGGTCGACGGTACACCGGAGAAGAACGGCTGGTACACACGTCTGCTCATCGGACTACCACGAGCGGACACCTTTACTCAATAAACTTTGAACTTTATGGGTCTTACAAATAAACAAAGAATAAGGTCCAAATAGTTTTTCCGTGTTTTGTCTCTTTTACTCCAATTCGAAATGACGTTTACATGACAGGAACAAAACACGGAATAACTATTCGGACCTTATTCTCTGTTTATTTGTAAGGGGGGTATGTGTATAGCAAATCGATACTTCAAAGAAGTTTGACAGTTTTGGATGTACATTGTACCAATGTCGACGTTAACATCTTAATTGCATTGGGTACGCTCTGGACGTACTGTCAGAGAATTACCTGGTGAAAATTTTAACAAAATCACGCCACGGCTGGGGAAACAACGCGGTTATGTGGTTCTTCCACTATTTTTATGGGGGATCTGGGCAAAATCCTACTACTAACAGGCAAAACCATTTTATCATCATCATCCCAAAAGACGTCCATTGCTCGACAAAGGCCTCTCCCAAGAATCTCCGCAACGATCTATTTGGCCAACAACTTTACATAACAATAATAGGTAATAATAAGGCGGTACTCTTGGACACGGCGCGGATAGTCCGAAGGTTCCTGTCTCTACAGCCCTAACCACCGGCAGCATGAGCCCTGCCTCGTTGCCGGCAGCACCCTAGGCTAGATTTTTTATAATATTTTTATGTTTTGTACGTGCTTTTGTATGTTACTTTTATATTAATATTATAACAAACCTAGGCTAAGAAAAAATATAAATAAAGATAATAATAATAACTAATTAGAAAGCAATTAATAAATAATCTACGCATATGCGCGTTATTAAAATTACGCAACACAGAAATAAATCACAAAAGCTTAGGGTTAATCTTTGCAACGCGTGTGGGCTTCTAAGAAGTTAAGAACCCCCAAGGCCGCTGATAATGATCTGGCATATAATAAACAAAAACCTACTAACATACAATATTATCACACGCGCAAAACGTAAAATGCGTAGGTATTCTCAAGAATGCAAAAAATCCTGACGATTAACTCTTATCACTCTCGCGATATTATTTCTGCGCATTACGTTCACTGAACTAAATCTCTTTTATAGTTGCTTTTCCGTCAGATATAACTAAGCATATTTTTACTGAAGCGTAGCATCAGATGTACTTTATTATCAACTTTCAACAAACTGCTTGTTCAGCTGAAATAGGAAGGAAACGTGTTACTGTCAGGTAAATCTTACGTACTTACAACTTATTTTTAAATCACGAATTAGTAATAATATTGAGTATTCACAGAGTTAACATTTCTCTAAACAATATTATAAAAAAATAACAGCAATGAGAAAACTGAAAAGAAAAAAAACAAGCTCTACGATCCCAGTATTTTTGAGCAATGTTGAATGCAACGTGAAATATTTCCTTGTCCGATACCTATACTTAAATAATAAAATCTATAATAAATGAGTATTTTTAAACACATTGAATATTGATAGTTGTCGCAGGCGGGGACAACCAAAGAGAGTGCGGATTTAATTGAGCTATAGCCACGGCCGCTTGGTTGATGATTGTCCCCGTCTTTTCTCTTTGCTGTTATTTTTTATGTTAGCCCGGTTTTTGCGAGTAGGTATATAATTGTTTTTTTAGCAGTGGGGTTTTTTGTATTATTTTAAAAATTTGGTTTATTTCAAACTTTTTATTTTATTAAGTATAATTCCGGATTTTTATAGCCTATGTCACTCCCACAGTCAAAACAAATCTAACGACACCTCATATGTTAAAATCCACCATGCCGTTTGGACTGTAGGGCGTGCCAAAGAAATAGACATACATAGGTACATACATACATAAATACATACATGTAAATGTATTAGGAATCCCTTCTTTCGCTGTCAGTATTAAGGAACTGGAGAAACTCTGACAGCCAGCCGAACGAAGTAAACAAACTATCATAATAAAAACGATTTAGTTCCACACTTAAATTAGTTAATATAATTGATAAAATTAAAATTCAAAATAATTTATTCAGTTTAGGCTACAAGTAGCTCTTGTGAATGTCACTATGCCATCGGTTCGTAAGTCTACTCTGGGCGGGAGATCTTGTACTGAGAAGAACCGGCAAGAAACTCAGCAAGTGTCCAGCTCTTTTCTCCCTTACAGCGTCAAAAATATTGGAAAATGCCCTATCATAGCAGGACACTTTCCATTACAAATAAACACAAAAATATATAGAAGACAACCACAACATGTAAAAAAAAAACCAAAATAAAAAATCTAAGTTAACAAATTTACATCAAATAATTATGTAAAAGTTTCAATTTCCACAATGTCATACAGTACCACTACAGTACTCTAGTAAAAGTCAAAAATTGTTTAAGTAAAACAAAGTCAAACTAAAATAAGATAAGTATGCAAGAGCAGACCAGGGGCCCGACCGCCTAACCGATCGCTTTGACTTCGTGTGTGGTTTATGACGTCATCTTGTCGTTTCGTTCCGCTTATGAAAGCAATATCGAAAGCTATAGCCTTTAGCTTTTGATATTGCTTTCACAGGCGGTGCGAGGTGGCAAGATGACGCGTAGTCAAAGCGATCGGTTAGGCGGTCGGGGGCAGCCTCCACAGGTGGCACCCGTTCACAAGAATAACATATGAATCAGCCATCGCTTCGCTCAACCATATTTTAGGGAACGTAACGACCCGACGCACACGCCACCACCGCAGAGACAATAAAGAGACCATGACATGACACACTCAAAATACTCTAAATAAAAACTTAATGATAATTATATTTAACGCAACGCTGTTTGTTATCTGTAGGACACTGCTGATAAAGGCTATCGTATCAGTATAAAAATTATATAAATTAATTTTATTAAATTGATTCAAATATAATATGTGATTTTTATTATAACCAGGCTGTTTTATCATCTAAATATTCTTTGACTGTATAATAACCTTTTATAAGTAGTAAAGACTTCACATGTTTTTTAAACTTATCTAAAGGTAAATCTAAGTACAGTATTTGGTATTTTATTGTAATAGTGTATACCTTGCCCCAAGAAAGAACCAAGAACCTTCTGTAACCTGAACAGTGGCATTACAAGTTTTGTCTTATCTTATCTTATTATCTTTTCTAGTATACCGTGTTTAGTAAAGGAGTTGATGTTGCAACGTACAAAAACTATACAATTATAAATATATTGAGATGCAACTGTCAGGACACCAATCTCCTTAAAAAGATTTCTTAAGGAAGTTCGTGATCCTAGTTTATAGATTGCTCTTATTGCTCGTTTCTGTAAAATGAATATATTTTCAATATCAGCCGCTGTTTCCCACAGTAGGACGCCATAGGACATGACACTATGAAAATAACTAAAATAAACTGTTCTAGCAGTTTCAACGTCTGTTAACTGCCTAATTTTTCTAATGGCATAAGCAGCAGAACTGAGTTTACCGGCCAATTTCGATATATGAGGATTCCATTGAAGTTTTGAGTCAAGGGTAATGTCTAAAAAGACTGTAGAATCTACCAAATCTAATTGATCGCCGTTTATTCTAATATCGGTTGGTTCATTTCTGACATTTGGTAATATAAATTTAATACATTTTGTTTTCTTAGCGTTAAGCTGTAAATTATTAATAGTAAACCAACGGAGTACCTCAGCTGAAAGAGCTTTATTTACATTTTCATAATTAGTTTTACACCTAGTCACATTAAAAATGAGTGAAGTATCGTCTGCAAATAATACAATTTCACAGAAGTTCTCTACAAAGAATGGCAAGTCATTAATATAAATCAAGAATAAAAAAGGAGCAAGAATCGACCCTTGTGGAACTCCCATTTTTACATGAGAACCAGATGATTTAGTTCCATTTATATCGACAGTTTTTGTCCTAGAACTGAGATACGACTGTATCAATTTTAGTGCAAAATCATTTAGACCATAGTAGTGTAATTTCATCACCAGAGTCCGGTGCTCAACGCAATCGAAAGCCTTGGACAAGTCGCAAAAAACTCCAAGAGCATTTTGAGACTTCTCCCAGGCATCAAATATATGTTTTATTAGAGCAACGCCTGCATCAGTAGTAAAACGACCCTTAGTAAAACCATATTGCTTACTATGTAAAAGGTTGTTTGTGTTAAAATATGACATCAACAGAACTGTTCGAGTATAATTTTTTCATAAATTTTACTTAGCGCTGGTAATATTGAAATGGGCCGATAGTTACTGGGGTCTTCTTTGTTTCATGACTTGAATAAAGGTATAACTTTACTAAATTTCATAAGATCAGGAAAGATTTCTTTGTCGACACAGTTATTAAAAATTTCAGCAAAATACGGTGCAATAGAATGAATAATATTCTTAATTACTTTAATAGATATACCCACAAATCACTCGTGTTTTTCATTTTAAGTGATTTGAATGTTTTAATAATATTCATTGAATCAATGTATTTAAATTGAAAGGAAAGATTACATTTTGGTACATATTTTTGGAGTAAAGTTTGTGCAGCTTCTGGTGATGAATCTAAATTTGATGTTGTTATTACAGGTATATGTATTTACAAAAAATTCATCAAAAATATTAGCAATTTGTGAATCTGAATTGACTAAGTTGTCGTTTACTTTTAAAGTAAAAGTATTATCCCGTGGTTTAAATTTACCTGTTTCATGGTTTATAATGTCCCAAGTGGCTTTAATTTTATTGTTAGACTTTTTAATTTTTTCTAAAATTAAACAGTAATAAATTTAAGTCATAAATGCGCTTATTTTGTTCCCAAGTTAAATTTGTACAATAGGGAAAAGCGCTAAATTTTAACTTGCAATTCGTATCTGATTGCAGTTTAATCAAAATTTTAAAATTATTTATAATGTCGCGTTTCTTCGTATGTGAACTGTCACCACACAATATAATAATAACATTAGTGGAACTATTCAGTTAATAAGCATAATATAATGCTAACGTAACACCTCGTCGACCATTCCAGGGAGTTCCAAGAATCTTATCAGTTCGTTGTTGTGGGAACCTTTCAACAAACAGAGCGGCCGTTGTAATCATGGCCGCCGATAATAACAACGAACAAGAGGTCTTTATACGAACCATGTTATCTCACGCGGTCGCTGCCGGATGCCAATTGGGGTGTTGCAATTAATGCTTCCGTTTCAACGACAATGCCTCGTCAGTGGCCTAGTGGGAAAACGCTCTAATTGATATCCGGAGATCCTGGATTTAATTCCTAAAGGCAATAAACACTCCAACTGCGCAATAGTACCTACGCTTCATATGAGCGTAACAAAATTGTGATAATAGTTGAAAATTAATTGTTTTTTTTAATTGTCATGATTCATGCTATTTCATGATTCCTATATAAAGACTAATCTGTCAAGTACCCCTTATTTACCATATAAACGTTCCAATGCCGGGCTGAACCTTCCCATGTACAAGAAGGTCGTACTTTAATCTATCACCACACGCCCGTGTTGCCAAGCGGTAGAGTCTATTTCGCGTTTACTATGACGATACCGTACCGAGAAGATGGTTTAGATAATGTTGATAAGATTACGCTATCAGATCTATACGCTCTATCGGCCCAAAAGCCATGTGAAACCACTATGCTCCCGGATCTGTAGCCGTGAGGAGGATGACGTAGTGCAGGTTAACGCGCTCGGTATGCGATTGTTGAAGTTAAGCAACTTTAAGGCCAGTCGTCGGATGGGTGACCAAAAATCTATCATCCGTGCTTCGGAGGGCATGTTAAGCCGTTGCACGTTGGTTCCGTCTGCATTAGCAGTCGTTAACAGCCACCAATCCAAACTGGGGCCGCGTGGTGGTTTATAGCCCGTTCTCCCTATCCATCCATAGGGAAGGCGCGTGCCCCAAAAGTGGAGGCATAAAATCAGCTGATGATGATGATTGCACTCGTGAAAGGGTCCGCCTATAAATAAAGGCGTCCTAACCTCGTTTTCCGATACGCGGTCTCCACCAAAATAAATAGAAAATTATATTTTAATATGAAATTGCCTGTTACGGTATTGAATATCATTAGCTGCACGTGTTATTATGTTAATATCTTTGATAATAACACGTGCACGATGAGTGAAAGTCGTCGTCCGTCGAGGCACCGGACGGCGCGGGCGCGGCGATCGAGTTCCTTTCTCTCATCATCAGGTTAAAAATATTGAAACTATTTCATTTCTTGTTTATGGGAAATGTTAGGACTAGCCAGTGCCTATTTAATGATAAAAAGCTAAGTACTTTAATTCATACTAGTGGTCCCCCAGTGTTCGAAATTCGACCGTAATTTTACTAAGGCTGCACGGAATGAAAAATTAAAAAAGATAGAATGTAAGTTTGGATTGGCATTGACAGATTTCGGCCGCTCCTCTTCCATTTTTGAAATTTTTGAAAAGAGTAATGCGTGTATATCAAATACATGGTAGTTTGTGTAATGTTTGTTTTATTGATTTAATGTATTTTTTATGCATAATAAAAAAAAATATTAACATTCTGTACCTACTTCTTCTCTATATAAACTATAAGTGTGCGAAATTTCATGCTCCTCCGCCCGCGCAATTTCCGTAAAAAGGGGTACAAAGTTTTTGCTTCACGTATTAATATAAAGATTATTATAACTTTTTATTTGACGTTGCACACACTTGTTCCATTATTGTCAAAACATATTTTTTTACTAAAATTTTAAATTGCACTTGTATAGGTATTGCCGCAAGTGGAATTCGAAATCACGATATTTCGCTGGGCACGATTTGAATTGTCGTTTTCAATGTGCAATTTTCAGTTTTAATATGAATATAGCATTAAAAGTTATTTGTTCATTAGCTAGATTTAAAAAAGTGATTGATTAACAATCTCAATCAAATCAGTGTTTATAAATGTTTATTTCTTATCTTGGTTAGACTTTCGCCTTTGCCTCACGTGAATGATGAAATCATTTTACAAGTAGGTACATAACCATAGACCAGTGTTCATAGTAGTTCGGAGCACATAGCAAATAAAATCTTTAATTAAAAACTTCTTTTGCTTTTATTAGTTCCAGAACAGTTTTAATAAATTAAATTAAAATTACTATGATTAATTAATTATGCAGTCAGAACAGGATTTCGCTATTATCGAGCTCACTATCATAAGAGCGCGGATGCAACAGAAAAATTGATAAAACGAAATTTTGTTAACACCCCGATAAGATAGTCGAATGTGTTAATGTAAAAGTATAATCGGTCAGGATTAAATTGTCTAAAGATTCAATAAAAAGAAAATAAATGCACCTTCTCTTAGTCATTATGTTGTTGCTATATGTTCTAAACGAGCTGTATAAAGTATCTACAATAAGACTTTTGTTAAATAATAATATTATCAGCCCAATATATGTATGAAATTAGAATATGATCAACACGATCACTAGATCATTCATATTATTGTTCAATTATTTCATGAATTGAGCGCCTTGGTGGTCTGTGGCAAAACGCTGCCTGTAACAACAACAACATAATATTTATTTTAAAATAATTTAGAAGAATTGAATTAAAGTGTTTTAACGTTATCATTATCAGAATTTTTGTTTAAAGATATTATTTTATTTCGTTCTATTAATTTATATACGCTTATACCGCATAAGCGTTTTTGATAAGGAATTTCCTTACAGAATCGTTTAAAGCGGGTTTAATTGCGGATTATTTATTATGTGGCTTGTTGCACCTAATTAAAAGGTTTTTACTAAAAAGCGTGCCTATATGTTACCCCTATGTGTATGATTCACATAGGCGGCACGTGGCAGTGGCAGGGCAGTGGTGGCAGAGATACCAAACGCCTTTTGATACAGTATATCTAAAACAGAGGTTCACGTCACTCTTCTTAATTACGCTCCTAAATAATAAAGCCGATAACAATCAGTTGCATTATAACTCCTGATGCGATGCGATGTGAGTTACTGTTATCATAATGCATTCGCTACGCGGCTCGAGGTCAGCGTGGACAATGGCTCTCGTTGTGTGTGACGTTTGTTTTGCTATCATCGGAACATACGTAAGCTATTAGAGAAAACATGTTTCAAATTATTTATCTGTCATGAGTTCGAGTAGGCACAGTACAAATTGAAATTTTAATTTCACTAGCCTCTCCGCCTAACTTTGTGCAAAAATACATGTTAATCCTTAACGCGTGCGCACGCACCACAGATTGACGTGTTTTGACGTAGACTGACGTGACACCAAAGTAACATAGTAACAATTGCTTATTATCGATTGGTATTATATGATATTCCGAGATGTTATACCACCTTTTCCAAACAAGGTGCATGCTAGAACTTTGTCAAATTCAATTTCAAATTCAATTTTTGGCGCAATCAACATTTCTTTTCAGAAAAAATATTTTTAAGTTTTGATTTAATTAAAATTTGTTTGACTCTTCATAACAAAAATATTAAATATACAAAGATACCTACACGTTTCCGTCATACTCAGATTAGTCAGATTAGTCGTATATATAGGTATTATCAACATAAGCCTTTAAACATCCTGCTGCAGGGGTCATGCATGCCTTCCCATGTTACCAACAGCACAAGAGAAGTTAGGAGCAAATAAATAGGCTATAATAACTTGTACATTTATCTTAATTAGTATAATAATAAACAACGTGTTAACACCGGTAGACTCATTTAATACCATTGTATGAGAAAGAAGCATAATCTCACGATAACAATTGATAAGAAAAGGATGTAACTTCAAGTTCCCGAGCCTCAATGACAACAGTGTCGATTTGAGGTGACCACGAGTTGCCTTTGAACCGCATCTCTTTATATTATCAGTTAAAAAGCCAAACAGCAACCCGTTTACATCCGTCTTCACTAGTCTACCTACATCCGTGATCATCACGCATTCAACTGTGCGCCCAAATATCGGATTATCAATAATAACAAAACATGTTAACATGTTAAAATATTTTAAGGTATCTCTATTGACCGTAGAATTGTGTTCAGGAATCGACTGGAATCACCCTAATTCCTATTTCTGGTGTCAAGCAGGATTGGTTTGCATTGCTGTATTTCAGTTTAGGGGCATAAGAACTGGAGCCTCAGAACCGTCAAGCCGCGTACTTTCATACTCCCTTAGAAATAAACAGAGAATAAGGTCCGAATAGTAATTTCGTGTTTTGTCTCTTTTACTCTAATTTGAAATGACGTTTACATGACGGGAACAAAACACGGAATAACTATTCCGACCTTATTCTCTGTTTATTTGTAAGACCCTAGGTCGACTCGTCTAGGCACCAAATAAGAAGACTGCAAAGAGTAAGTTTAAGGTGAGCGTTTCCGACTGTGAGATTTCCAAGGCGTTCCGCTCGGGACTAAATGATGGCGCGAGCGTCGAATTAGGTAATAATGTGGATTTTATTGAACGTTTACTTATTATTAAATTTATAATGGCCGACAACTATTACATATTAAAATACAATTGGTTTGGTATATTTTTCATTGTCTGAAACGGTGTATAGCCTGAATAAAATTATAATTAGTCTAACAATAAGACGTATGTTTGATATGAAAGAAAAAAAGTGATTTATCCTTGAGGGAGGCCTTTGACCAGCAGTGGACGTCTTTTTGGCTGAGATGATGATGATGATGAAGTTTGATATTATATTCGATGCAGGAAATTGTAAAATATCGTGAAAATATCAGCCGAAATTATTAGATAAAAGGCCAATGAATAACATAATTATATATTTTTTTTATTTAAAATCCTTATACATTTCGAATAAAACTCATTTAAAAACACCGTTGTTTTTTTTGGAAACCCTCGCCTTAATACATAACACGCTCGAGAAACGCACACGGATCTCGGGACAGCTCAGAACATTCCGAGCGCAGCTGTTGGGCGAGATTGTGTCCGTGAGTCGTTGTCCTTCCCTTCTAGGTTCCCTTATTTTGTATCTGCGGTGACCGCGAAGCATACGTCTATGCTTGGTTGCTTGGAAGCAAACTTGGTTAACCCATACTTGGTTGCCGGCCAGTATCATTAAAAAGGCATACTTTTTCTGTAATGGTATCTGTTAGACGTTTTATAGGATAACTTACCTCCTATCGAGCTGGTAGCCCTCGTTGCCGTCCTTCTTGGAGTCCATGGTGAGCTTGTAGTAGATCTTCGCAGCGGCCTCGGACCGGTCATGCGCTGAGTACATGAACCCGTGCAGCTGCTGCAGCATCGACCAGCTCAGCCGCCACAGGGACTTGCTCATCTTGGGAGTGCATGACACGAACCTGGGGGGCAAGGATTTCCATGATTGAGTGAAATGAACGATGGTAACCGCGTATCATCAGATTACGCGCCGACACTTTAAACCAAGTCATCATCAGCTCATTTATGTCCTCACTGCTGGGGCACGAGTCTTCCCTATGGATGGAAAGGGAGAACGGGCCATAAACCACCACGCCGCGCCGGTCCAGTGCGGATTGATGGTTGTTAACGACTGCTAATGCAGCCGGGACCAACGCAACGGCTTAACGTGTCTTCCGAAGCACGGAGGAGCTCGAGATGATAAATTTTTGGTCACCCATCCGATGACCGGTCTCTGCGAAAGTTGCTTAACCTCAGCACTCGCAGACTGCACGCGTTAACCACTGCGCCACCGAGTTCCTCAAGCTAAACACTTAAGCCATTTGTTCGACACAATTTTTATCGCTAAAATATAATATGGTATCTATTACTAATATTATAAAAAGCATTGTATTTTTGTATATATGTTTGTAACAAATAAACTCAAAAACTACTGGACCGATTTAAAAATTCTTTCACTATTAGAATGCTACATTAGCGCTGAGTAACATAGGCTATATTAAAATAAAATAAAAAAATGCCTACCCGTGCGAAGCCGGGACGAGCCGTTAGTATAATAAATATACATTCAGATTGTACTAGATGGCAGCCTAGAAGCAGGGGTCTAAATAAAATTGTTCTGCAAGACCAAAACCAGTTGCTAACCCCTATTTTTAACGATTTAAGGAAAAAACTGTCGATCACTTGTGCTACTACCCTGCATACAATAATCATCATCATCATCATCATCATCTCAGCCAAAAGTCGTCCACTGCTGGACAAACGCCTCCCCCAAGAATCTCCACAACGACCGGTTTTGTGCTGCTCGCATCCAGCGGCTTCCCATACAATCAGGCCTGTCCTAAATAGGGAAAGGGCTACTTCCTGCCACTTGCTACGATTCTTACATACCGCTTTTACTTCGTGTACATACTCTTATAATAATAACTCAATTTGGTCCAGATACATCCGCATATGTCTTTCCCGTCCCATATCTCCATTCACATCCGTTTTGTATAATTTTTTGGTCAATCTCCCCTTACTTATTCTTCCTACATGACCATACCATCTGATTACTTACCTTTTATTTTAATAAAGATAATTATAATAATATTATAATTATATTAGGTATGAACGCAAATCGGTCAACAAACATAGTATAGGAAAATAAGAATCCCTTGGCTTAATAAAATTTGATCTCTCTAAAGAAAAGTAGACGTCATTAGCCATGTTTGGGATTCTGGGTGAACCGCGTGCCTACAACAACGTCATTACGTCACATACATGCAGGTAGGGTTGCCACTCGAACGTTATATAAACAATATTTATACATTAAAGAGAACAAGAGGTACTTACCTACCTACAGTACCCGAAAACACTTTTATTTTAAAAGGTTAAAAATGTTTGATCGTTTATTTACCTATAATGGATCGCAATACTCGTTGTTCGGAAACAAAATATATAGTAAAAATAATTAACTTAAAAGCATAAGTTAGGTACTTTTTTCCAACATTTCACAATCAATACACTTTCATCGCATTAGCCTTTATGTACCACTGCTATCTTCAGGGGCTATTTAGCCTCAGACCAACGGAAAAATAATGTGTCGGCCATTTTGTATTTGTTGCCAATTGCGAGTGGGTATAGTGAACTAGTGCTACAAATATGACGAGGTAGTTTTGCTTCCGTACTCGCTCAACAATAAGGTTAAAGCGAAGACTTCCCATATGGATTATAGTCAATACAGATTATTTTTTAATGAAAAGGAGGCAGCCTTAGACGAAGACTTAGGCAAAGCATCTATCACTTTATATGGCCAAGCTTTCTCCCTGATAATTAAAAAAATATTCTTCAAGGTAGGTTTCTATTGACTCATTGACAATAAGTATAGGAGTATATGGGAGTGTAGGCACCTCTTCTAAAGTTTATTGTTTAATCTTTCTAGAGTTTAGATACCTACAATGTTCATAGTAGCACACAAAACTAAACGAAACAAAAAATATGCAAATGTAAAAGACGAAAACTCAAGATGATACCTATATGTGACGTTAGCTAAATGTCATGATTAACGAAAATAACATTGATGTTTATTTTAAGACAAAAGGTATAAATTCATATTGATTTGTAAAACGTACAAGTACCTACCTAATAATTGAATAAATATTTTTCATATCAATTCATACCTATTCATATCATCATAACATGTTTATCTCACTCAATTACGATGCGGTGATGCATCCTATCTAACAATAGGTTCCTTGTAATATTTGTTTATTACAAAGATTGCCTGCACGCCTGCACTACAACTAGAAAATAATGCTGTAATCTATATCTATATTAATATTATAAAGCTGAAGAGTTTGTTTGTTTGAACGCGCTAATCTCAGGAACTACTGGTTCGAATTGAAAAATTCTTTTTGTGTTGGATAGTCCATTTATCGAGGAAGGCTTTAGGCTATATAACATCACGCTGCAACCAATAAGAGCGCAGCATCAGTGAATTTGTAGAAAAAATCATTTGAAAAAGGAATAGTCACACGAAAGGAGTATAGAAGACAAGATACTGTTAGTGTACCGCCTTTATGTATTGGAACTTTATCGCGTTCGAGCTAGGTTTAAACAAATAAACAGGAAGTAGGTTGCCAATAGAAGGTATATAATGATTCAAATAACTATGGTAATGACAGTAGGCGTTATCTATTATTTAACTAGCTAGCGATATTGCTATCGCTTAATGTCCGTTCACAACAATGTCTTTAGATCCATCTAAAGAAGCCCTAACCACAGAATAACTAATCCCTAACTAAAGAATTTTAATTTTCTTTTTCTTGATATCTTTATATATAACTATCACTTATCACTTTATCTATCCGCCTGCCAAGCGTGGCGATTACGGCAAATACCCCCCATGATTATTTGGGGGAGGCCTTTGTCCAGCAGTGGACGTCTTTTGGCTGAGATGATGATGATGATGATGATGATATAACTATCAAGAACATAAGATTCAATATCAAAGAAAAATCAATTAGTTTAAATAGTTATATTTAAACTTTCATGGTCACTTGCACTAGAGTAAAATATATAAACGGATTTATATCGGACTAGTGGCCGCTCGCGGTTTCACTCGCGTGGTTCCCGTTCCCGTGGGAATATCTGGATAAAAAGTATCCTATGTGTTATTCCCGGTTATAAACTATCTGTATGCCCAATTTCATCCAAATCCATTTAGTAGTTTTTACGTGAAAGAGTAACAAACATCCATACTTACAATTACAAACTTTCGCATTTATAATATTAGTAGGATTTATATCGGATACTCACAAATAATAAACTGGTAAGAATCCCGTTAATAATTAAGTACTTTTTTTGTTCTTGTCTGCGGAGTTGTATAAAATTCTAACTGTGTAAAATAATTTAATATTTTGCGAAATATGTATGTAAGGTAGCGGCCCCAGTGCTCGACACAGTAAGCCCATTCAGCCCAAAGTGTTCCACACCAGTTTTTGGCGCCAAAAAATAATGTATAATTTCATTAAAATATTACTGGATTACAGCTAGGAAGCAGGTTGAATATAGACCGTATTCAATTGCAGCTAAAGTAGAAAATCTACTGCTAACCCCTATTTTTAATTATTCAAGGAAAAAGTGTCGATCATCGGTTCCTGTCGCACACGGTGCCTACTACCCTACTATGAATGAATGAATGAATGAAAATATTTATTTGCTCCTAAAATACAAGCATCTCAAATCTACAATAAGTATATGTTTCAAAAAACTTTATGGAAGCAAAAAGAAACTGTGACTCAGCACCGACAGCCTAGTTATATACCGTCGCTGATATTCTGCCACTATATGGATGGGTATCAATCCCTAACCCTAGTTAGGGATCCAATGTGACTTAGCCAGTTCCTCAATGGTTAAGGATTTTGGGTTTGGGCTGGCTATTCAAGTAAGATTTAAAATAAAAACAAAAATGTTTTTATCCCTTACAAAAGAGTTTATAACAAAACGCATACCTACGTACATTACGACTTTATCAACAGGTTGGTCAACCATATAGTAGTAGGTCAAAATTACGACACACAAGGCGAGACGTGACCTTATCGGGGTCAAGATAAATATTTTCAATTACATTTAGGTAATTTAAATCAAAAACAAAAGATTGTAACACACGTATGTGAGTATTTAAACAAATCGCAGTTGCGTCAAAACCTTGACCCAATTAAACAATGTAGCATACGACCAACTGGGTGATAGGGAAGCGCTGATAAAAAACCGATGCGAGTGGGACTCGAATAAAGAGTTTCATAGTCATCATTACAAGCGTGTAACGTTCCTTTATCGTTTTTGAAAGAGCTGTGTGACGTTTTTGCGCTGTATTTTAATCTAACCCGTCGTGGTATTGTTGTTTTTTTTTGCGAATGCTTCACAACAAGCCCCAATGGAACCTTAGGTAATATAGCAAAAATATGTTTTTACAGCACATCAAGCATAAAGCAAAAACATAAAGCGATACATACATTTAAAAAAGAGACAAGTTTAATGGGTTTCCATTTGTAACTTTCAAGCTTTTTTTATTGTATTGACGCAGGTGTGCGAAGTCAGCGAGTCAAAAAGGTCAAATTGACCAAATGTAAGAGAGAAAGAGAAATGTCCAAAAACCAAGATATTATTATTTCTTTGCTTATCCTCACTTCAGTAAATCTTTGATTTTCGTAAAACGGCCATTGTTTCATTGTTATCAAACAATCAAATTGTGAATGTATATAGGAAAACTGATTGATAACCATCCGGCGGCAAATTGCTGATATGCAATATATAAATAGGCCGAACTTGATTCGATGCTCCAAAAGGCATTATTTATAAATAAGCCAACAAAGAATTTAAACGGCGATTAACGCAAACTAATTAGTAAATGGTATTATACCCCATAGTTCGTATGTGTCGCCAATAGAACGAGTTGACTCAAAGCAAACATGACATAAATATTTTTACCTCTAGTTCAAATGTCTTCAAGAAGAGCCTCATGCATGACCCTATTTGATTGAACAAAATACCTAAAAAAAAAAATACCTAAATAAAAAGTAAAAATTTACTATAGCGTTGTGTTATTAAATTTGTAGTATTTCATCTGCAAAGATGAATCTGCATAGCCATCGGTTGCAATGACCGTTGGATAGATGGCGCGCTGTGCCGCTATTTACACTCTAAAATTACAAAAGCAGTGACAAAATTCAGCGTCTACGTCAGCCTTCCCGGTAGCATAGCGGTCAGTGCAGCCGCCCGGATTGCAGAAGACCCAGGTTCGATTCCTGGCTGGGTCGGGTAGGCGTTTAATTTTTTCACTGTATTTTGTAAATTTTATAAATATTTAAAATACCTAAAATAAAATAAAATTATAATAATATAATGTTCACGGCCTTATAGTTAATATCTCAATATGTAAACTGATATCTATCTGTGTGTAAAACCATTAAATTATACTCATGTCAGGGATGCATGCTTTTAGGTGATAGTTTAGTGTATAAGCTTTACATAAAAACTATGCTACTTTTTAAAGTGTTTCCTGTAATGTGCCCTTATAAATAAATAAAATACCTTCTTTATACCCGACTTTATTCGCGATCAAATAAAATTAGCTGGCGCGCTCGGGATCAGGATCTTGCATTGGTTTTGCCATGCCGGTCATTGGATGGGTGACCAAATCAAAGACATCTCTAAGGCTTCCGAACTTTGAACAAAAGACTTACGAGGTTGTTGTCCGTAAGTCGTAAAATAGCAGTTGTTTAAAATTCACCGACGCGCATTATCGACTCAAGTGGTGGACTCAACTCACATGGTTCCGATCGAATATATACCTAAATACTAGCGGCCCGTCCCGGCTTCGCACGGGTGGACATTTTTTTTAATATAGCTAATGTTACTCAGCGCTAATGTAGCATTCTAATGGTGAAAGATTTTTAAATCGGTCCAGTAGTCTTTGAGTTTATTCGTTACAAACAAAAATACAAAAGCTTCCCTCTTTATAATATTAAGTGTGATATGATTTCATTTGGGAGAATTTAAACAGTGGGATGTCTATAAGCTCATGATGATGATGATGATGATGACGATATGATGACAATGGAGGTGCTTTAGTGCTATCGATCCAAAATTAAAACCAGTATCCTCTTATGTGAACACTGTTTTCTAAAGTTGACGCGGACAATACACATTGACACAAAACACTTTACATAACAAATTAAAATCCATATTAACAACAAAAAAACACAAACAAAAACCTCGGACATTTGTTGGTACCCATCACTATCACTGACTGCGAGTTTTAATCACCATTTCATCGCGTTAACGAAACAAGAATTTGTATGGTATGAACCAGCGAGCGTCTTCTGATCACATACAATTTTGACATACAAACTCTAGTTTTTGTGTTTAGGTGAATTAAACCAAAGTACTATTTATCTCCCTATAGGGTGAAAGATGGGAAGAAAATGTTTCATCTGTCCCCCTAAGGAGATAAGTTTCATATATCCCCATTCTTAACCGGTTAAGAACCACTGCCCTAGGGGGACATATGAAACTTGAAACATTGAAACTCGAGGGGTTGATATATCATTTCTCACTTCTCATTTCTATTATCGTTCATCATCATCGTACTGGAAGGAAATATTGTTATTTATGTATTATTTGTAAGAAAAATTACTATGACACTGGCTAAATGTGCTAATCGCACGAAGCCATCAACTAAAGAAAAAAAAAGAAGAATAACTAACAGGGGGACAAATTAAACTTTACTCGCAGTCAGCACTATACCACAAAATAAAGAGACTGCAAAAGGCAAGGTTCATACGAACGCGCTCGAGCTGCGCACAAGTAGACAACCTCTCATGGACGAATAAATAAATAATAAATAAGCTTTCCTACACTCACACCAATTATCTAGCCCAAGAGAAGCTTCGTTATGAAACTCGTTAAATGGTTACTAGACAACGGATGAACATACTTAAATACATACTTATTATACATAGAATCTCGCAACGCTGCGCTTCTGTGGCTACGCTTGGACTGGTTTAAAGCGCCACTTGGAAAAAATACATCAACTTTCATCGAAAGTTGTAGGAGTATGCCAAGACCAACGAATCTGAAATTTTGATATACTTAGATAACTTCATGCCTTTGTCTTTAAAAAACCTTGCTCAAAAACACGATTGTGCAATTTTGGCTCGATCGTGATTCCTTACGAAAACACCTCTAAAAAATCATTAATGCTATAATTACAATGAAATTACTTAATCTATGTTTTGAAATCACTCAAATATATTGATAACATCAATATTCGTAATTTAGTTGCTGCATATTTTGATAACTAAAACCAGTAATTTTATAAAAATATTTTTTTAGATTCTGCAGTCTTTACGGTCTCAATTGTCGCAGGCGCTACGTGTAACAAGCAAAGACAAACAAAGGCATGAAGTTATCTATATCAAAATTTCAGATTCGTTGGTCTTGTCATACTCCTACACCTTTCGATGAAAGTTGATGTATTTTTCAAGTGTCGCCTTAAGATGGTCCTGGATTCCGTGTCCATGAGAGGGTTAAGCTCACCTTTTAGGGTCTCTTTTTTTGTGAATGAACGGACTAGACACAACATACAAACAACAACGGACGACATACAACTCACAGAGGGTCCCCGGATAGTCGGTAGTCACTGACCTAGTCATGAGGTTGTTGTGGCGTCTACACTTCTTTTTAAGCACGAACACATTGCCCACAACTGTGTATTGCACCGCATGCGTCTCTATTTTACCACCAACGTAACTAAAAAAGCGTGACAGTGTTTTAGTTGCGAAGCGTAGCGAGAAGAGAAAATAGGGAAACAAAACCGAAAGGCATGCAACTGTTCGAAAATACATATCGTATACACCTAGGGCCTTACAAGTAAACAGAGTGACAAAGCTTTGAACATATACTTCGTGTTTTGTTTGTTCCCGTCATGTTATCTTCATTTCAAATAATAGAGTAAAATAAACAAAACACGGTATAACTATTAGACTCTACATACTCCCTTCATTAGTACGCAAGTTTTTGTTTTCATTTTGTTTGGTGGCGGCATTGACTAATCTATAACTCAATATACCTTAATTTGAGTATTATTTGGACTCTTTAACTTTATAAATTAGGATTAGGACATTTCAAACTAATATAATATATGACAGCTTAATTAAATCATTGTAACATTTATCTACGTTGATATATTTTTTACTTGCTGTGTTACAAATTGAAATCTGAATAAGACACAAATAGTATCGAAATTGTCCGGTAAACTCAGTTCTGCTGCTTATGCTATCAGAAAAATTAGACAATTAACAGACGTTGAAACTGCTAGAACAGTTTACTTTAGCTATTTTCATAGTGTCATGTCGTATGGTGTCTTACTGTGGGCTACAGCAGCTGATGTTGAATCTATATTTATTTTGCAGAAACGAGCAATAAGAACCATTTATAGACTAGGTTCCCGAACTACTTTAAGAAATATTTTTAAAGAAATTGGTGTTCTTACAGTTGCATCTCAGTTTATTTATAATTGCATAGTTTTTGTGCGTTGCAACATCAACTCTTTTACTAAACACGGTGATGTACACAATTTCAATACTAGAAATAAGAAAAAACTTGTAATGCCACTGTTCAGGTTGCAAAAGGTTCTTGGCTCTTTCTTGGGGCAAGGTATACACTACTATAATAAAATACCTAATACTGTACAAGATTTACCTTTAGATAAGTTTAAAAAACATGTAAAATCTTCTTTACTTAAGAAAGGTTATTATACAGTCAAAGAATATTTAGATGACAAAACAGCTTGGTTATAATAAAAAATAAAACTCTCTTTATTTTATTTTATTGGGATCAATAATTACTTTAAAAATATCTTAGCGCTGATATGATAGCCTTTATCAGCAATGTCCTACAGTTTACAAATAATATTTATGTTACGTTAAACTTTTCATTAGGTTTTTATTTAGAGTATCTTGAGTGTGTCATGCTCTCTTTAGTGTCTCTGCGGTGGTGGCGTGTGCGTCGGGTCGTTACATTCCCTAAGACATGGTTGAGTGAAGCGATGGCTGATTCATATGTCATACTCGTGAACGGGTGCCGCCTGTGGAGGCTGGTCTGCTCTTGCATACTATTATTTTTATTATTATTAACTATAGTTTAATTTTGTTTTCTTTTTTGTTTTTTTCTTAGACAATTTTTGACCTTTATTAGTGCTGTATGACATTGTGAAAATTTTAACTGGTAACTGATGTTTTGCAAATGTAGATATTATTATATCTTCTCTTTTGTTTTTTTTTTATATGTTTGATTGTCCTTTATATTTTATGTTTTTATTTGTGATGGAAAGTGTCTTTTTATGATAGGGCATTTTTCAATATTTTTGACGCTGTAAGGGAGAAAAGAGCTGGACACTTGCTGAGTTTCTTGCCGGTTCTTCTCAGTACAAGATCTCCCGCCCAGAGTAGACTTACGAACCGATGGCATAATGACGTTCATAAGAGCTATTTGTAGCCTAAACTGAATAAATGATTTTGAATTTTGAATTTTTTGAATTTTATCCTACTTGCATTGTTAATATCGGACACGCACTGCTAACCAAAATTTATTCGTTCGTTCGAAATTTTAATAGCAAAGGAAAGGTGGTAGGTTGGCTAGCTTCATAATATGGTTACTCTAGTATTATTTTGCACCAACAACACGCGTTTCCTTTGCGTTTTAGAAATCGTATAACAAAGGAAGTAGGGGGGTATTTGTTTATGGTTCCATCTAGCCATTTACAGTTTTTAATTACCATGAATGAATGGACTTCCATTTGTTGCTGCCTTTATCGTGCACGGGCGAGCGGCTATTGCCGTTGCCCTTGAGATAGCTGCGTATCAATTACTACTAACTAGATGCAACTCTAACTCTAATTTGAAATGACGTTTACATGACAGGAACAAAACACGGAGTAACTATTCGGACCTTATTCTTTGTTTATTTGTTAGGCACATAATCTTTTTGTTTGTTAAGAAAAACATTCTTAGACCAGTATTACAGTATAAAAAAACATACGAATACTTAGATACAATAGGATCAATACTTTTTTTATAAAAAAAGTGCATTATTTAATTAACAGCTGTTTTGTAAAGATTTAATGTTGAATTGAGGCAGATAATAATGATGTACGTTGTAATTTCCCCCGATAAACGCACGATCAATCACCATTGTGCCGCGCTTCAATGCCCCCGTCTCTCGTTTAGGCAACAGTGCATCGCTAAAGGTGCTTATCCACCTGTAGCATGGCAATTTATTGTAGCAGTGGTCACTCGGTCGGCCAATACCAATTTTGTTTTTATTAAAAAATCCGATGGATTAGCCACGATAAACCTTAACCATCCTAGTGATACTTTAGTCAGTTAGTGAGTATTTAGATCAAACTGAAGAATAACTAGTTTTAAAATGTGGGACGACAGTGACATATTACACGCTACTTCTGCCGACATAATAATGTCTTCACCGGAACAAAGTAAGTTCCGCGTTTCTGGATGCCCAAATAGAGACGAATCCCCATATGATAATAAGGTAAAAATTGACACTGATGTTGGGGCGGTATCATAAAACACGTTAGATAGTCTAAGTAAAACCTATGATTAAACAATAGTAAAATCACAGATCGTGACCGGCCGATCTAGTGTAGCAGCGACGCATGATCACGTCAGTCAAGAAATATTAACAAGTGGAGAAGCACCTTGATATTGCTACTGTGTTTTTGTTCTGTTTCAACAAGTCTTGCATAAACGGATGCTACGTGGAAATTGCCGTACAATTAACGAATAGTTTAGCAATAATTACTGAAATAAAAGGAGCACTACTGTAACAGCATGATGATGATTGGTGGATGATACATTGATTTTGTATTGATATCAAACTCAATAATAAAAGCATTGAGTTAAACGATTTAAATTATATAAAAATAAGTCACTTTATCACTATTTCTATTTTTGTTATTTATAGCTGTTAATTAAATTGAATTAAAGCTACAAAAAAAAGCAGCCTTTTTTATTTATTTATTATTACTCTGACCACTTATTATTATTAGTTCAGCTAAACAAAACACGCTTATAGGTTTATGTAGGTACCTAATGTAGGTAGATAACATCACACATATAATGTTATCACAAAATTTGTAACAGTTCAAACAATTAAAATAAAATATAGATACGGATATCAGTGTCGTTAGCCCAAACAAAGTACACAAATTAAAGTGGGAATGGGCAAAACAGCTGGGAAAATTATGTCTATTTTTGGAGTTACATACAAAAATGGTCGTTATAGGACAAACGACACGCCAAAGAATTACTACTCTTTCTATTTTCGGGTGCTTAAAAACATATTGATGCCATCCATCATAAATATATCGACAATGATCTCTTATACTTCCTAATCTTACTATATTAATTTTAATAAAACCTTTTTTATGTTTTAAGTAATACCGACCGTGAAATTGCTTTACCACCTTATAGTGAATGTTGTTTGCCTATCATAAAACAACAAAGTCTATTTTTGCTTACAAGACCATGTGGCAGATGCGTTGTCGTCATTGACATTGTAATGGAAGTGAAAAGTAGTAAATTATTTTGATGGTCGACTATAATTATACAAAGGTCAATTTTGCACGTTTTTGCAGACTATCATAAACGGTCAAACGTCCTCAATAGACTTTAACTTTATGTCTATGGTATATGATCCTTTCTTGTTTTGTTCTATGGAGCCTGTGTGCTTTGCACAATTCTGCCAATATCACTTATGTAGAAGATACACGGTATCAGTACCTACCTATATACTTTGTTAATTTTTGATGATGAAAATGTATTAAAGAAATGTATGTAGGCGACACAGGCGCGTCCACAAAAACCAATATTACAATCAGGTCAGGTTAGTTAATGTTACAAACAGTAGTGAACTCACTTGGTGAAGGTAGCGTACATGACGTCAATAGGCACCCTGTATGGCAGCGTGAGCACCGATAGGTACCGCATCGCGCGCCGGCGCATCACCCAGTTCACGAGGCCGTTGTTCGCGGAGTCGATCGCGTTTTGGAATATCGTCATCACAGTGTCGGGCAGATCGTCCACTAGTGCATCCTAAAAAATAATCGGCTATAAGGAAATATAAAATTTGTTTTATAATATACAGCCCGACAGTCTGTAGACATGCAAAGGCTGAATAGAAATTTGGTGGTAGTGGTAGTAATTCAGATGACCTTCTATTCTTCTAGTTAGAAACGTTCACCAATGTACAGTCACGAGCACATTTGGCTAGTTTTGGTTCTTATTCCATTGTATTAAGAGTTACATTGTTTACATGTATGCATATCGACAGGTCTAGTCACGGATCTGACGATGTGCTTTGCACTCCTCAGTCGTAGTCAACTCAAAGGTGACATTCATCCAACATATCCTGGACTGGGAATTGAACCACAGAATACATAATAGTACAAGTATTGAACTTAGTACCTCCGGGTCAAGCACGTTGCCCCCTCCCACCGAAGCGATAAAAATAGCTATTAAAAATACAATTAACGTAGCTTTCACCAGTGTACCTGTCTGTGTTTTGCACTCCTCACAATCAGGGTCAAACTCAAAGGTGGCATCATCTAACACATCCTGGAGCTGAAAGGTAGACTGGGAATTGAACTCAGTACCTCCGGGTCAAGCATGTTTCTACTAACCCACCGAAGCCATAAAAACAGCTATCAAAACAACACAATTAACGTAGCTATCGCCAATTCACCAGTGTACCTACCTGTCTATGTGTTTTGCACTCCTCACAATCTGGGTCAAACTCTAAGGTGGTATCATCTAACACATCCTGGAGCTGAAAGGTGGACTGCACGGCGAGGCAGCGGGTGCACGAGATCATGTTGTTGCGCTGCAGGAAGCGCAGCGCGTCGTCGAAGCCCTGCTTGCACATGTTGCTGAGCACCTCGGGCTTCGGCGGGAAGAGGATGCGCGCGAAACGGTTTATGTTCTGCTTGGAGAGCTCTATGCTTGTGTTCGCTACGTTTACCTGCATTGAAAATAAAACATTAGTTTTTGTGTTACGTAGCCGGTAAAGGAGCATACAGATATAGCTGAACATATTCTCTCATATTCTTTTCAGGTAGAAACCTAAGCATTTTATTTTAAAAAAAAATATCTCGAGATGTGTTGACATTGAAATAGGCTCACTTTGGCTTACAAAGTATGAAGATAGTGTTGATAGCTTTGCACGGCTCGGATAGGGCCCCGATAGCCTAATTGCTGAAGCGCCTGATCTGAATCGTTGTAAATTAGAATTAGAAGAATTTGTAAGGGTCGGACAGAGTATAGAGCTGAGAGCCAGGATAGCCAAAATGGAAATGCACCTGACCCCGTATGTCAGAGGGTGCGGGCACAAAAGAAAGATTATTGCGGGATCAAAATTCCGCTCGTGGAAAATTTTACAACACTTTCCGGAATTGTTATTGGTTTGACAAAACCCTTTCTGAAACACGTTGTACCTAGATATATTATATTAGGTACCTATTATTTGTAAATCCCGTAATTATTGATCTAAAAGTTACACTATAGAAACTTTATGTCAGTAAATAAATAAACTTTCCTACACTCACACCAATTATCTAGCCCAAGAGAAGCTACGTTATGAAACTCGTTAAAATGGCTACTAGACAACGGATAAACATACTTATAATACTTAAATACATACTTATTATACATAAAAAACACCCAGACCCGAGACAATTTAGAAAAACAATAATTTCTAAATTGACCCGACCAGGGATCGAACCCGGGACCTCAGAGATGGCGACACCATGAAAACCGGTGTACAAACCACTCGACCAAGGAGGTCGTCAAAGCAAGAAGAGTCACAAACTTAATATTACTACTACTACTACTATTGGAGAATACAGTACATACGTAATTTGTTGTTAATTAGAGCCACAAAAATGTCAGTAATGTCGCAGTTGTAGGTACTGTGGTTGTATCGCGCGCATGTCAACATGGACCGATGATTCATTCAATGTTTATCTTCTTATATAAGAACATTGCAAACAAAAAGTCAATTAGCCAACTAAACATAGGTATGTTTTGCTGGCTTTAGTAGGTACTAAAGGAAAAAAATAATGTTGTGATGTGATCCTATAGCCAATAAATAACATACATTTGAAAGTAAGTTTTTTTTTGTATTTCATTAACGACAGCAAAACTAAGCAAACGATTTGCAATACACACGAGGCAGTGGGAGGGGTTGAATTTTTTTTTTATTCGACAATGGGAAGGCTTATGAGAGTTGAGACATCCGGGAATACAATCTATGCTAAAATGACTAATGGCTTAAATGATATGTGGCCTAAGATAAGTCTATAGGACCTGAAAGATTTAGGGTCTTAACGTTTACGAAGGCGGAATCTTTAGGCCCGAACGTAGTAACGTTTTGAGTGACCGATTTAACTCGCCAGATAATAACACTATTAACTGATTTATGACTTATTCATCATAGTCGTTATCACACATATACCTAGAGATGGTAGAGTTAATGAATGCACGCGTTTGTTAATCTCAATAAAATCGTAACGACTAAGAGCTGTTTTTAGTTATACAACAAGATAATGTACAATTTATTATTGTGTTATGCGATCAACCGGCAATTAGTCGAAGCCTAGCAACCTATTAAATATAATTGCTGTGTTACATAATTTCATACTTTGCAAAGGAGGCGATACTGCTTAGGCAAAACTAAACGCTTAAAGCCACTAACTTTTTTTTGTAATATTGGCACGTCATAGTGACTACATCCTGCCTGATGGTAAGCAGCAGATGCAGTCCAAAATAATGAGAGCGCTTCCCACCGTGGAACTAGCACGGTAACAAGCGCACCCATTCATGACGGCCTGCATAAATGCCGTTTCACGCCCCGCTTAAAGGACCCGGGACTATAGGAACTGGGAAACACATGCGCCGGCAAAGAATTCCAAAGCCGAATAGTCTTACAGAGGAACGACTTACCAAATTTTTTGGTACGAGTACTGATTATCTGTACAGTATGATGGTGGTTCCTAACACCAGCACGTGTAGTCCGGGAGAGGAAAGGAGAGGGCGGGGATTAGATTAAAAAGCTCTTTAGAACACTCTCCGTAGTGATTCCGGTAGAAGACACTGAGAGAAGCAATGTCTCTACGCAGCTGGAGGTCCTCAAGATAGGCTGTAACCACAGCATCTCCAATAATGCGTACCGCTCGCCTTTGCAGTCTATCAAGTGCATCGAGAAGGTATTTAGCGGAGCCGTCCCATAGATGGGAACAATACTCCATACTCGGGCTTATGTCAGGGGAAATCAGAATGGAATTATTAGCATTAAATTACAGCATTTCATAGTAAAAATTTCGGTGCGCCAAATATATCCGTGCACTCGTGAGTCTCGTGACGTGACACCCCCCCCCCCCCCCCCTGTTGATTTTCTATAAATATATATTTCCCTGTGTGGTGCCGGGGATAAAGAATTGCACCACCCCATCTCTTCCCGTGGGTGTCGTAAAAGCCGACTAAGGGACTATTCCAGAGGATGGGCAGGCAGCATCTTTCTGAGGTTACCCTTAACCTACTGCGATCGCCAACCCGCCTGCCAAGCGTGGCGATTACGGCAAATACCCCTCATATCCTTGGGGGAGGCCTTTGTCCAGCAGTGGACGTCTTTTGGCTGAGATGATGAAATATATAAAAATATGATAACTAGGTATGTTTTTATTTTAATGTAATTTTTTTTCGAGGGAGTCCGGGGATTTCTTTTTATTTCACTCAAATGTCCTGGGTTTTTGATTTTTTTATCTTGGGTCCGTAATTTAGCTGATGGCAGCTCTATGTACAGCAAACAGCGCTGCTCGGAAGTGAAAAGCCGCCTCACCTTATTGAGAATACCCAACTTACGGGAGGCAGTTAAAATAACACTCTCGACGAAACATTTTGGATTCAGTTCCTGGCCGATATCCATGCCAAGAATGCTTAGGTCCATCGAAATGGGTAACGGAGAGTTTTGAAAAGAGGGAGGACTTAGTATATAAAATCCCAGTGCTGTGGGCTAAGGCCTTACCATATGTTTTAGTGTGATCCATGTGATTCCATGAGTTTCCATGTGATCCACGTTATGGTTTAAAAAGGCATGGCTTTGATTTGAAGTTCGTTTTGTATATGAGTTTAGATTTTTTTTTATGAATGGGGATATGCAATCCCTTTTTAGACAGTGGAAAACTCGTCTTGCGTGTACCACCGCGCCCGGGGTGACGCAGTTAGTTATGTAGGGTATGTAATGCCTCGGCAGGAGATTCGGGAGGAGGGTCTATCCATCCATTACATCCATTCATCACGTGCCAATAGTATGACTGGGACCACCATCACCCTGGCCCAATGTGATTTGGTGGGTTTTAACCACTTCTATATCCTACATAAGACCGCCCGCCGCCGCGGGGTCAAGCACGGAGGAGCTGACATATTTGAATGTGGTCACCGATCCGGCATGCGAATGTTGCAAAACTCTCTTTAAATAAAACGCTGAAGATTTCTAAAGTCAGTTACAATTATCATAAACTATGATTGTACTCGTATGTATACAGCTACATAGGCACCCAGGTGAGATTTGTTTACTATCCGTATTAATTAAAAACGTAAAATAGTATGGCATTGAAGCAGCGCCTCCTCGCGACATACGAGAAGGTTTAAAATTTTGACATACGAATTCTCGTTTTCGTTAACGTTAACGAATAGCGAATTAAACTCGCACTTGGCACCCTGAAGGTTACCCTTTGCAAATGGACTTTGAATCGGTCGGTAGTGTTATCGTGACGTCACTTTGTTTACAAAGGTGGCTATCTAAGTGCCTACAGGCAATGTTACAACACGAGACTACCTATTCACTATTTAAACAAATAAGTCTATAAACAATAAACATTTACAATCAAATGGTAAATTTGGTTATTTTTTTAAACAATTCCTGCCGTCAAGTAAGTAGTTGTAAGTAGCCATGGCTGGCAGGTAGATTTCATTCGTGCTAGGAGATAGTTTTCGCATTTTACAGATCAAGTTAGCTCGCTCGTTTATTAACTTGTCGTTACTTTCAACGTCTATATTATATAAAGGCTGTGAAGTATGAATGTGGCTAATGTTACCTAATTTAAATAAATTCTCATATTAACAAATTTTCTTTAAAACTACTTATAGTAATAAAATTACATGTATAAAAGTTATTTTCTTGCGATTAGGGTCTAATAAAACCATTGTAGCATTAATGTAATATAAAGCCAATAAATCCCGCACGTGGAAAAAATCAACCCTTTATCGGTCTTTGAAGCTTTGTCATCGGTAGCCAAAAGTGGGGAGACGCATCACGGGTTGATTGCGAAAAATTGTGTGTCAATACCTATAGCCCTACAATATTCTGTGCCCTGTGACTACACTGTAGTCTGTATCTAGGACCTATCAAACCGGAATATAACAAAGAAAAACAACGCAGTTTAGTTTGGTAGCAGATATACTATTGGATCTACAAGTTTCATATCACTACTTTTATTTTGTTGCGCGTTCATATCCGCGCTACATAGAACATGTAGACTCAGAAGGTAGGTAAGCTTAATCCATTCCGCGCTCGAGAAACACACACAAGAACCTCCTTGAAATGAAACAACTTTTACGGATCTACTCGCGTTTATTTTACACATTACTTATTTAATGTTTATCCTGACGTTTCGAACCGTTTGTAGGGTCCGTGGTCACAGGCTACCAACAGGCTAGGCCAGGCTATACAAGCTACCAACTAATTATGAGACGACCAACACCTCAGTCTCCCTGTGACCACGGACCCTGCAAAGGGTTCGAAACGTTCGGGATAAACATTAAATAAGTAATGTGTAAAATAAACGCGAGTAGATCCGTAAAAGTGGTTTCAATGTGTAGTGTTCGCGTAAACATTAGAAAACAATAAGGACCTCCTATTTTTTATATATTTACGGAAAAATACGGATACGGATCTCGGATCAGCTCGGAACAGTCCGAGTGCCGCTGTTGCGAGATTCCGTGTCCGTGAGAGAGGGAGCTGGGAGGTTTGTCTATGTGTGCGATACTTAGGGTTGCCAACTTTTTTTACAAGAAACTGTTTAATATTCTGCTTAGACTTAAATATACTTTGTATTTTAGAAAAATTAACAGTATTTTACAGACAGATTCGTTCCGAAACTCCATTATTGTAAATGTTTGTGGGGCCCTCTGACTAAATAAAAAAAAATGTGTGACTAATTCTAACAGAAAACAGTATTTTGTATACTTTATTTTTGTTCAACAGTAAAAAGTATAATGTAGAGAAAAACAGTATAATACTGTTTTCAACAGTATAGTTGGCAACCCTAGCGTTACTCGAGCGCGTTTGTCCACCACCTCATAATTTTGGGGACATGCTGGGGCACGAGCCTTCCCTTTGGAAGGATAGGCAGAACGGGCCATAAACCACCACGCGGGCCTACTGCGGGTTGGTAATTGGTAACGACTGCTAATGCAGCCGGGACCAACGGCTTTACGTGCCTTCCGAAGTACGGAGGAGCTCGAGATGATAAATTTTTGGTCACCCATCCGATGACCGGCTTTTGCGAAAGTTACTTAACGTCAGCAATAGCAGACCGGGCGCGTTAACCACTGCGCCATCGAGCTTCTCTTATTATGTGGTAAGTAATAATTAGTACATCTGCGCTTCCATAGTGAATAGTCAAGACAACTTACGTGAAACAGTTGTGAGCTCAAGTCCCTCGGGCAGATGTCGCTCTCCCCGCAGAAGGGGCTCACTGTGATGGTGTTCTCGTCGAGCACGGGCAGGTTGTCGCTGAAACCGCCGTCCATGTAGCGGATGCCGTGGAACCGTGGCGGCAGCAGCCCCGAGAACACGGGCACGAAGCAGGACGCCAACAACGCCTACCAACGGTGGGTTCAGTTAGAGAAATACATACTAGGGTAAGGGCACCAGTTCCGACACCTTAAGAGCCTAAAGATGCAGTCACGGTTAAGTTGATACAATTGTAAATACAATCGTATTAATACATAAACTCCCTGTGTGGTGCCGGGGATAAAGAATTGCACCACCCCATCTCTTCCCGTGGGTGTCGTAAAAGCCGACTAAGGGACCATTCCAGAGGATGGGCAGCAGCATCTCTCTGAGGTTACCCTCAACCTACTGCGATCGCCAACCCGCCTGCCAAGCGTGGCGATTACGGCAAATACCCCTCATATCCTTGGGGGAGGCCTTTGTCCAGCAGTGGAGTGGAGTGGCTATAGTTTTTTCTACAATATCATTTAAAGTTAGGCAAAAATCATAAAAACGAGTGGCGGCGTTTAGTTGATTTCCTATAGTTTATCTAAATTATTGTACCTCTGATCCGTCTCACATTTCGATTTATCAAGCGGTTATTTAAATTATTATTTTTCAAATTAACACGTTAAATTATCTATAAAAAATTAGTAAGGTCGCGCGGCATCAAATAAAATTGGAGGAAGACATTTCAAATAAAATTTATGACACTTGTCACTTAAGTGCTGGACACACAGAAAAGACGTAAGACTCAGACGTGGCGCAAATAAATGTCTCTCCCGCGCCCCTTTCATACAAAATGTATAGTAGCGTCGCAACGCAAAACATATAGATATAGGTATAAATATTAATGTCAACAATTTGAATTCAGAAATAATTATAGTTAATGAAATTATTTCATAAATAAGCAACCAAGAAGTGTTTAAATCTAAAAATACTACTGAAAAATGCCAAATGCTTTTTAAAAACTCAGATAGAAATTTAACAGATACATTTAAAAAAAGTTTATATAATTTTTAACGCAAATTTTGTTCAATTTTGTTTGTTTTTATGTGTGTCCCGCGGCTAACGGAATGTGCACCCTTTGTTCGACGTAAGTTTCGTAGCCAAAAAATAACAGTGACAGTGTGACACATTGAGTATTTTTAATCAAAGTTCTAAAGGCTAAAATCAGTTGTTTTTTGGGACATAAACTTTGACTTTGACTGTTGGAGTGCTCTTTTGCACTGCATCAGTCAAAGTCAAAGAAAAAAGTCGAAGTCAAAATGTTATATTCAAATAAACTTAAGTTATATTCAAATAAGCTTTTGAATCACTCAAATTTTTTTTTATAAATAAATAAATAAATGCGTTTATTGCTTTCAAAAACGAGTATTTAGGTAACAATTCCATACTTAGATAACTAAAGAAAAAAAAACATAGATATACATATTTCATGGAAGAGCATACATGGGTAGATCAAAAAATAAATTTTGAAAGCAAATGGAGGCGGCTCAGCTAGTGCTGACATAGGACAGCGCTGATTTTCAGCCGCTCCCACTCCTCTAAGGTCTATTGTGAGGGTTGAGTTACGAGGGCTTAAAACAGATAACAAAAATAATTCCTCCAAAAAACTAAACTAATAAAAATTATAAATTTATCTACTATTCACATCTATTTTTTTGCTGTGGAGAAGAATGAGGGCATGGAACTGCACAGCTTGTTAAGAATACACATTGAATGTTTATTTATTTATGGTAATGATACCCATGTTCATAGTAACTTAGTTTATGTATCTTTTTTTGTAATCCATGCTGCATGAAGTTGCATGCAACATGGATTTTGGAAAGACTTTATTTACTAAAGCAATAATATGTAAGAAGTGTTCAATAAATATCAATCTTAAAAAATGATTATTATCAAAAATAAGTAATCTAACATAAACTCACTTGCAAAAGATCCTCCCTTGTAGGGAAGTCTGATACAATGACATTCTGTCCATCGTACACTCTCGTCAGTGAAATATGAAGTTTCCCACTGACCCTCTTATGTACATCCAGCGGTAAATACTTTTCCATGCCTTCGAGGAGGACATTTTGGATACTGAATGAAGGACTGAATGGGCCTAATGAACCAGCCCTGGCCTCTCCTACTACCCGCAGTACATCACTTGTAAGTTCACCTAAAATGCAAAAAATACTTTTAACACAGACATAGCATAAAGACAGATGATCTTTCTGACTTTATTGTACACATAAATAAAAACACAGACATATTTAAAAAAAATAAAAAATAGGAGTTGTACAAAGGGTTAAGTGTGTGTTTTGTTTTTCAATTTAGTTGTCTTTAGTGTTGTGGTTTTAGAAATATGCTTTCTCATTCTCAAAATTGAATTTTGAATTATTTAATTGTTTTCAGTATCAATTGTGTGGTTAAATAGTTATTATATATATATATATATTGCAGTACATCTTTCAGTAACTAACTACTTTTTTGTAGCAGTAGTGACCATCAAACAAACCAATGTTGGATTGGCATTACTTGAGAGTGACCCCAAAGCTTACTTTAAGTATATAAATATATTACTTTCTCTAGGGCAGGCAAATCAAACATCCTACTACATATTTTAGGAAATATACACATAGGTGTGTAAAATATAAACATGCAATGATTAGTTCATCTCACATATAAACTGATGATATCACTTGTTATTCATAAGATCATTAGCAGACACTTAATTATCAGCTCATTTTCTGTCTGTTTCATTATTTATAATGTTTTACACTACTTAAAATCTACTATCTCAATATGAACACACAGCATATCAGTAATAATCACATTAAAAATATTAATTACTTATTTGATAAATAAAATTAAACAATAGCTAGCCAAATGTATAATCAAAGATGTTTTCATTGTATGAAATGTGAAAACTTCAATATATAAAATTTTATGATATTGTATGATTAATGATTATAGTACCTAAAACATAAAATTTTTTTTTTTCTAGATTCAGTTTATGAGAATATCATTATACTAACAATTTATTAGACCAAGTAGGCAAACAAGCTTAAACAGTCTTGTCAGCCTCATGGTAAAGACTATAAAATAGAGCACATCAACACAAGTGTTTATTGGGTGCAGAAAAAAGTATGAGGTTGGGAGCTGCTATCCAGCTGAGGTCTGTGCGGGAATCCCACTACAGAACAAGTTTATGAAAAAAACAATAACTTATTTTCAATTAATTAAATTACACACTATACAACTGAAATAATTTTCAGGCTTTAAGTAGAATAACTTACCTATGGGTAAATCACAAAGTAGACAACAAGCTGAGAGTGCCCCAAAAGAGGCACCTGAAATTTGCCCTAAAAGCAAATGTGGTGCATATTTTTTGAAACACACAGCAACCCCCACATGGTAAATCCCAAGAAAACCACAACCAGCAAAAGATAAGTTCATTATTAATCACATGAATTGATATTCACCAAATAAAATTCACTATTTGTAAATAAATTATTGAATCAACACTGTAAGCACAGAATCAAATCAGGTATTGCACTGAAAATCTTTATGTTGAAATATAAAGTAGTATTTTGTATTATAAGTTATGTACAATGATGATGAATAATCACAAAAAGATAAAAGTTACAAGATTCGCAGGAAAACCAATTGTGCGTTACACGCAATCAAAAAACACAACACAACTACCATCTATCTGCAGGACTGCATCCACTGTCTGTATTGTTTTTGAACAGCACGACAACCAACCAACTGTCAATGTCAAATGCCTTTGACAATGACATTTTTTTTTTAGTTGATGGCTTCGAGCGATTATCACATTTAGCCAGTGTCAAAGTATTTTTTCTTACAAGCAATACATAAATAGACAATATTTCCTTTATAATGATGATGAATGATATTAGAAATGAAAAGTGAGAAATGATATACCCCTCGAGTAGCTCAGTAACGATTTGGGGCTTTACTAAGTCCTCACGCGGCGGACGTCTTGAGAGAATTTGAAAAGTGCCGTTGCACTGTTTTCTTTAATTTGTCAACACTCATGCATACTCACGAACACTTAACGGTTAATAATCCACCATTATTTCACATTAATATTCGACATAACACAAATTTTAGAAAATAAAACAAAATCGCAGACATGACTCTTCACTTTCCCGCCAAGAAGTTCGACAATGACATTTGCAAAAGAGATATTTTTTTTTGTTTTCCTTTAGTTGATGGCTTTGTGTGATTAGCACATTTAGGCAGTGTTAAAGTAATTTTTCTTACAAGTAATACATAAATATACAATATTTCCTTCCAGCGCTAACACTACGACATCGATTTAATCGTTAGGAAAATTTTGCGCGATACCATTTTTGACATCGGCTAAACCAAAACCGAACCAAAACTTTATCGTTAACGTTTGACCGTTTGAGTCAGTTTGAGATGTTGGCAAATAGCGCGATCGAGGCCCAGTACATAATGATGATGAATGAGAAGTGAGAAATGATATACCCCCAACCATCTCAGTAAAGATGTGGGGCTTTATTAAGTCCTCGGGCGGATTTCTTGAGAGAATTTGAAAGTCAAGAAGTCCTGTAAAAGAGAGAGAGAAAAATATCATAGAATAAAGAGTTTAACCTATTCTTCGTCATCATTATTCTATTCTTCAAGTTTTAGTCGTCTAGGATTAATTGTCCTACAGAACTGTCGTGATTTTAAGAATCCCCTGGTAATTAAACTTATTTACTTTGCACTCGTACGCAGCCAACTTGAAACCGGTAGTTGTATGAACTTGTGTGTGGCACTCCCATGAAAGCACTTACACCCTGATGCTTAAGAAAGTGCGAAAGGTGTTTTTGAGGTACCTTTACAAGCGCGTCTGCACTTACTATCCTTATTTATATCCCACTTTATTTCTTCTGAGATCTCTTGGATTTAACTCCCTAAGAGCACGTAGAGCGAAGGACCAAATACTCATTGGAATTAAAATACTCCGTGGTCACCTTGATGCTCCCGATCTTCACAACAACATAAGCCAGCTGTACGTCTCAGGTCCCAGGGCGGTACCTAGGCCGGCACTGCACTCCTGGCTGATCAGCCTGAATGTGATGTGTATGCGGATGGATGGAAGGAGCTCTTAAATAGGTGTATATTGTTTTTCGCAAAATATGAGTGTGAGACTACTTGTTTGTGATTTGTTAGTTATTCTTTTTTATTTTTATCATTGCTATTTGTATTTTTGTTATTTCTTTTATTATCCTTTGTACTATTAACTGTAATTGGTAATTGGTGTTCACCGTTTTGTAATAAGTAAATAAG
Organism: Eudonia lacustrata; assembly: GCA_947562085.1. Taxonomy (NCBI): domain Eukaryota; kingdom Metazoa; phylum Arthropoda; class Insecta; order Lepidoptera; family Crambidae; genus Eudonia; species Eudonia lacustrata. Next base: position 22,572,993 of record OX387316.1, read on the forward strand.
CTTAGGAGTATCGAAGTATCGAACTAATCTATAGTATCAATATTAATTTATCGACAAGAGTATCGATAATAATCGATTTATTATACTTTATTTGCGTAAGTACAGAGCAACACGGGCCTCCGGCGGACCGGAGGGGAGTGGCCATAGCGTTTATTCCCGATACAGATTTGTCTGTCATTTTTTGCGGGGGGTGACGCAGCTACATTGACAAGTAGCGACTGCCGTGGCTGCGACATTGTCGATATGCATGTATCGATAAGTTCGACAACTCGGTTAGGATAATGGTAAAAGTGGGACACAGGTGAGATGTTATAAAAAGGATTTATTTATTAGGATATCATTCAGAATCTGTTCAAATAGTCAGTTTACATGGGTAAGTTACAAAAGTTATTAAATAAAGAAATATGAAAGGATTATCGAATGTTGATGTTTTACTTAGAATCCGTTTTTAATAAAACAAAACTATGCACAAATTAATTGATTTTCATTTCTGCTGAATTTCTCATGTAAACTGACTTTTTATAATATAATGAAATAATGATATAATGTATCAAAACAATAATAACATAAACTATTTAAATAATAAAGTCTTTAGACATTACATACAGCGTCATCTAGTTCCAAACTAAGCAAAGCTTGTGCTATGGATACTAGACGACGGATATTAAATACATATACTTATACTTTTTTTGTAAACAAACTTATAATACATACAAACAAACACACTTAGACCGAAGGCAAACAACATTTATGAGATGAACTTAGGTAAGTTCATCAAATAAATGTTTGTCTTCTGTGGGAATCGAATCCACAACCCCGAGGTCAGTAGTCCACTATGTACACCACTGGGCCACGGAGGTTGTCATTTAGTAATATATTTAATTAGGAACAACTTTTACGGATCTACTCGCGTTTATTTTACACATTACTTATTTAATGTTTATCCTGACGTTTCGGACCCTTTGCAGGGTCCGTGGCGTGGTCACAGGGAGATTGAGGTGTTGGTCATCTCATAATTAGTTGGTAGCTTGTATACCCTGATTTAAATTTAATCAGGTGCGTTGCGTTTTACGCAGAAAGAGCTTACAGTATCTTTTGGTCTGGCAGTATGGTGTTGGGGCTTGGATTTCATATTTTGTATGATGGGATCCCAGGCTGGTGGTAGATTCCAACCATCTTCTCTATTAAAATTAGGATGTTTTTTTAATTTCAATAGCCTCGCGTATCATTCTAGGGATGAATCGTTGTTCTCTAGCGAGTATTTGTGGTTTATCAAATCTGATGTAATGGTTGGGCCCCTCTAGTGAATGTTCGCATACGTCAGACTTATTTTCGCGCCTATGCTTGACGTCGGCTATATGTTTTTTAACGCGGGTTCCTACACTTCTCTTTGTTTGCCCGATATAAGAAAGCCCACAGTCGCAGTCCAGTTTGTACACGTCTGCATCTTGAAGGGGTATGTTGCACTTGACAGGTCGTAAAAATTGGTTGATCTTCTTCGGCGGCTTGAAGTAAGTGTTGATTGAAGCTCGCTTTAAGATATGTCCAATCTTGTCAGTGACACCTTTCATATATGGAAGTACAGCAGGTTAGCGCTCGACTGTGGTTGGTTTATTGCGTTTTCTGTGACAAAGCCGTGGTACTTTCAGTTTATTATCCTGTAGTACGTGCTTGACATGCTGAAGCTCAGCAGCCAGGTGTTGGATGTCACAGATGCCGCGTGCTCTTTCAAACAAAGATTTCCCTACAGTAGCCAACTGTCTAGGATGGTGGTGAGAATCACCATTGAGGTACCTATCTGTATGGGTTACTTTACAATACACAGTGTGACTCAAACTATGGTCCGGATTCCTGATGATTAAAATATCCAAGAAAGCTAGCTTACTATCTGCTTCTAACTCCATTGTGAATTGTATTTTTGGATGTATGGAGTTAAGATGATCTAGAAAAGCAGATACTTTATTAGTTGGTAGGATAGTGAAAGTGTCATCTACGTACCGCTTGTAGAACCTAGGGGTTACCGGTGCTGTGCTCAGGGCACTCTCCTCGAAGTCTTCCATAAAGATATCGGCGACGACGGGTGAAACAGGGGAACCCATGGCAACACCCTCTACTTGCAGGTAGTAAATGTCATTCCACAAAACAAAAAACGCGTAAAATAAACGCGAGTAGATCCGTAAAAGTTGTTTAATTTCAACGTGTAGTGTTCGCGTATTATACTATATTAAAATATATTTCACTATATTAGAAAATATTACCTAATCTAAAAATGATTAAATGCATGAGAGACGTGGCTGTATAGAATTTGCCTTTGTCATTTTTATCGATGAAAATGATGACAACACTATCGCTCAGTGACAGCGTGAACTTGGATACAGACTCGGATCAGTCGTTTGACCGATCCACATATTGTACGACGGCAAGCGGCCTCAGTTGGTAAACAAATCCGAAACAACACGGCCGCTTATTATTGTATTTTTTTGAATAAAGAGAAATACATAGTAATAATGTGATCTAAATTAATTACATATGAAAGGTAACGCAAACTTTTTGTAAATTTGACGTGGCAGATCTCTTTTTGCAGCAAAAAACTGAACAATTCGGCATTTTTCTAGGACGTCGTTTTAACCGCGCAACTAGATTCAGTCTAGTGAGCAGTGCGGCTGCAACTAGTTTTATTGTTACGCATAGGTCCGCGTGGAGTCACGCATAGGTATTTGTACTTTGACAGAGGGGAACGCCTGCGTATGGCTACTCCCCTCCGGTCCGCCGGAGGCTCGTGTTGCTCTATGGTACATGGTATACAAAGATGGTAGGTACACATATCGATCATAATTATCTAGGTATACAATACTATCGACTTAATCGATTGAATCGATACCTGAATTAAGACAGTACTATCGATTAAATTGATTGTATTGCTGAAATCCATACATCTACAAATTATTTTTAGATATAATTATCATTCATGTAATGTCTTCCTACACGATACATCATCTACAGAACACAATCATTAAGCACCATAAAATGGTATATATTTTTAAAACTGCATTGAAATTATAGTATAAAGTTGGTGTACATCGTAAATATTTATTTATTTGTTTAAATATCAATATAAAATATATAAAAATTTTCGTTAGAGCATTTTTGTTAATACAACCACACTTTTGATTTATTGTGATTGTCACTCACTCCTCATCGTTGATACACTGATTATTTTATGTATTTTAAACTTAATTACCTATTCTTAGTTTCACTCACACACAATTAACGATACCAATGTGTGTTTGAAGAAAATCAAAATAAAAGAGCTAGCATAATTATACTTGAACTGTAAAGGCGGCGACTGACATTGAATATTCGCTCGATGTGAGCACGTTACAAGTCGAATATTCGGCATGTCAGTACAGCAAGCTGAGCAGCTCGATACGAGCGCCTAGCGCCCGAGCGCGCTCAACTCGGCGGTCGGTTTTTTGGCGAATCCCTTTGAATGTTACATTACAAGTTAATCGCTGGCGTCGCTGCCTGCGCGAGCACCGCACGCGTCGTGTTCGTGTCTCTGCGCTGATTGTGTATGCAGTGGAGTCAAAAGAAAACTCTTTTATTTATTGATAAATACCGCAATCTACCCCAACTGTGGGATCCTACATATCCAGATCATTGTGAGCATTTGCTCACAACAAATAAATATTCATGCGAATATTCACATCGAGTGAACATTCAATGTCAGTCGCCGCCTTAAGCTGACAGCGATACTATCTTTTTTCTTTTTTTTTATGCCTTATAAGAAAAGCTCGTGCCCTAGTGCATTGGGGACATAAAATGATCTGATGATGATGATAAGACAGCTTTTGACCTCGATCTCGCCTGATGGTGAGCGTAGATGAGGTCTACGGTGTACGGTGGAGCGAGTTGCCCCAGAAGATGTATTGTAGAGATGGCGTTAATAGTTGAAAATATTTATTTGTTAAAAGATAATTGATAAAAGTTTTAACTGTTAATTTTAATGGTTGAAAATATTAGTTAATTATTTTAAAGAAGTAGTAGTTTTAAACACATGTATGTTAAATATTGTCTTTTAAAGTATTACTTTAAAAAAACCCAATGAACTTTTCTTGATACTTTGACAGGCTTAGGACTGTCTAGCATAGTGTTTAAACATTAGTAATTTTGAACATTAGTAGTTATATTACGTACGATAGCTAGGCTAATTACCTAAAAACTGTATAAACCTAATTAACGTCAGCTAACAACAACGATATTGCTCTCGAATCGCCACGCAATCTCTACACAACGATCAACGACCGACTGCTAAACATAAAAAAAAATATCGGATGAGATTATCAGTTTAAAATATTCAATCGTGAATGAACGATAAACGTAATAAATAAAAAGACGTTTATTTTGATAGCGAAAGAGCATACAATCGAGTGCATCTAAAATTATTCAATAAATGACAAGTTGAAGATTAATAAAAACAACATATCAAAGAAAAATGTGCCTTAACAATATACAATTAGGGGTCAATTTCGATTTTATGTCAATTGATAGCTGATGTCGTGTCTCTGTCGCTCCACGTCTATCGGGCGCCTCCACGGCTCGCTCGGCGTCGTTTGCCACGCGCGACGTTAACTAATATTTTCAACCATTCAACTGATATTGTTAATTTCAATAATTGAATGTTAGTGATATTTTTTTATTAGTTAATTTTAATGGTTAATGAATATATTTATTAGCTCTAATGTGCCCTATCTTATCCGATAGGCTAAATAAATCGATTATATCGATATTACCGATTAGATCAAAAACTTGCTATCGATAATATCGATTGTATTGTATAGATTATGCAATATAATCGATTATAATTATATATATTGATAAAAATTAAGAATCGACTCCATCGATATTTTCCATTAAAAATGTCAAAAATTAATTAATTAGTTATTTTGGGCCCCATTTGCACTATCAATTAACAATCGATATACTGTCGATTGTTCGGCAACACTTCATGTTTCGTGTTTTGACATTTTATTTTATTGATCGAGAAGAAGAAAGAGGGAACTTCTTGGCGGGAAAGTGAAGAGTCATGTTTTGATTTATTTTCTTTTGTGTTATGTCAAATATTAATGTGAAATAATGGTGGATTATTTACCGTTAGTATACGTATGTGAATGAGTATTAGCAAATTAAACAAAACTGTGCAACGGCACTTTTTAAATTCTCTCAAGAAGTCCACGTGAGGACTTAGTAAAGCCCCACATATTTAATGAGATTCTCGAGGGGTTGGGTGGGGGGGGAGTACCTATATCATTTCTCACTTCCTTCTCATTTCTATTATCTTTCATCATTAATACTACTGAAATTAAGAAACTATTGACATGGCAGCACTGTCTATGACCTTAGCTGGTTCCTCGGAACAACAAACAACACTTTAAAAAAAAATTTGATTGATTGATACGATTTCTTGGTTGATCTCATCTCATATAGAAAATTGTATTGGTTGATCTGCTGCGTTAATAATTAATTAGTTTTTTAATCTCTACCTAGTTTGTGATCTGCTGCTGTAAAATCTAATATGACTCGCCACGCAAGAAATTGTACTGCTGGAGCTGTTTATACGTATCACGAAAAGAAGAAGGATGCTGCTGCTTCAGGCTATGGCACACAAAATGAGAGAGTTGGAAAAGATTCAGTAAAAAGTTTTGACTGCTGCATCTTAACATTACAGCCTTGCAGGAACCCAGTCGTTACTAAAGAGGGTTATTTATTTGACAAGGAAGCCATTCTCGAATACATTATAAATAAGAAAAGTGAGTATAATCGAAAACTTAAGCACTACGAAAAGCAACTAAAAAAAGATGACAATGAGAAGGCCGAGCTAGCCGCAGCTGAAAAAGAGGCAAATCTAATTAAGTTTATGAATAGAGAAAAAAATATATCCAGTCAGGATAAAAGTGAAGCAGGACCATCTACTTCTTCAGTGTCCAACTTAGCTAATGGAAAAGACAAGCAATTGCCAAGTTTCTGGGTTCCTTCTCAGTTACCCGATGCGAAGTTATCTAAAGTACAGAAGCCTGATCCTACAGTTTACTGCCCCATTAGTTGCAAGCCACTTAAAATGAAAGACCTGATTGAAGTTAAATGGACTCTTGTTAATGATCCTGATGATAAAAAATCATTAATTGCTAAAGAAAATAGATATATGTGTCCAATAACACATGATATCTTGAGCAATGCAGTACCATGTGCTGTGATCAGGTAAGCAATAAAAAATAAAATGCAGGTCTATTTGAACTGCTTATTGTGTGTTATGGTTTTTAAACTTTGATTCTGATTTCAGAACCACAGGACATGTTATTACAGTGGAGTGCTTGGAAAAGATAATAAAGAAAGACTGGATACATCCTCTTACTGGTGAAAAACTTAAAGAAAAGGACATTATATATTTGCAGAGGGGTGGGACAGGATATGCTCTCACAAACCAGAATTTAGAAGGCAAAAATGAACGACCAGTTTTACAGGCATAATTCACTGTTCTTATCAAAACTTACAAAACTATATTATAATGTACCTAACTAAAGACAAGGGTATTTTCCAATCACCTGAATTTTGATATGTAAATAAAGTAACTCAGATTTTAATAAATTGTAATTTTTTTTTTAAAATATATTTTTAGCAGATTTAAAAAAATATATATCATCATCATCAGCTCATTTTATGTCACCACTGCTGGGGCACGAGCCTTCCCTATGGATGGATAGGGAGAACAGGCCATAAACCACCATGCAGGCCCAGGGGGGATTGGTGGTTGTTAACAACTGCTAATGTAGCCAGGACAAACGGCTTAACGTGCCTTTCTGAAACACGGAGAAGCTTGCGATGATACATTTTTGGTCACCCATCCGATGACTGGCCTTTGCGAAAGTTGCTTAACCTCAGCACTCGCAGACCGGGCGCATTAACCATTGCGCCATCAAGCTCCTCAAGAAAGAAAACTGCATTCAAAGATTTTCGAAAATTCGCTTGCTACACCATAATCATAAATCATAAATCATAAAATCTTTATTTGCATAAAACATGGTAACAATGATGTTATTATTAGAGGATAGCAACATACATGTTTTATCGATCTGTCGATATACAAATATTTTGTCGTCATGCTTTTGAAATTAATTAGGTAGGTACTTATTTATAATTCTAAATTTACTAAAATTAAAAATTACAATATTTACTTAGATGTGACTATGTCAATAACAATTTGTAAAATTATATAATAAAATTAAGATAAATTAAATTATATTAAAACATTCATTATTGATTTAGGACCAAAGCCATCGTCACAGAAATAATAAGATGTCAACAATAAGTCATATTTTAATTAATTCTATTCAGATGTAATTTTGTGCAAAAAGTTGTCACGACACTTTTTGCTATAGTAAGCTATTGTAAGCTGTGCGGCGTCGCATGTTTCTCTGTCTGTCTCTCTCTCTCTTATAGAAAGCAAGCCAGATATTTTCATTTCTATTTCGCATTGAACAGTGTGGTGTCGCGACGATTATTTTTGTTGAGTGTATACAGGTTTTTTGTAAATAATAAATAATAAAAAATAATAATAAAAATTAAAAAAAAAAAAAAATTATTACAATTCCTTCACTAATTAATCGAAAGGAACTTCGTTCCATCCGGGTGTCCCTTGACACCTCTCAAGTTTTGTTTTCTTTTATTTTAGATTTCCTGTAAGACAAAAGTTAATAAATTAATTTATGTCATAAAAACAATTTTTCACAAGGATTCCAAAAACAGTCTTTTTAAAGAATTAAATGGCATATTTCTGATATCGTTGGAAAGTAAATTGTATAATCTAAAACCCATACTGTAACAATTTCTGTTTCTCAAGAAATTGTTTTGTTTCATTATCATCATCATCATCTCAGCCAAAAGACGTCCACTGCTGGACAAAGGCCTCCCCCAAGGATCTCCACAACGACCGGTTTTGTGCTGCTCGCATCCAGCGGCTTCCCACGACCTTCACCAGATCCTCGGTCCACCTTGTTGGAGGCCTGCCCACACTGCGCTTTCCGGTACGCGGTCGCCACTCCAGGACTATCCCGCCCACAAAGGTAACCGACATCGCCCGAAGAGTTGCTAAGCTCAAGTGGCAGTGGGCAGGTCACATTGCTCGCAGGACTGATGGCCACTGACGATTAGTGGGATCAATAAAATGGTTTATTAAATACCCTTGCTATTTCGGTGGGATTATTAATTTGTTTATCATTAATTTTTAAGTATTCAATATTATGTTTATTATGTAAGTTATCTGTTTATGATCTGCCAAGTTGCCAAGCACTTACAAGCACACCCGGGAAATGAACTGACTAAAATCTGTAAAAATTACATCCTGTACTTTTATTGCATTGATCGTTAGGGTCAATTATAAGGATACAATCTCTCTAACAAACTTGATAAATCAAATGAAAGGAAACCATGAAATCTGGACTTATAAATTTAAAGGGTCAAGTTAAAGCACTTTACTCAAAGATCCATCTGTTTACTAATTATCATTGACGTCATTTATCCATTAAAATGACGAATTACTATTTAGATAAGACGATTGCAATTTCGTTAGAAGAATTAATTTGTGTATCCAAGAAAATGGAGCCTATTTCGAGCAACTAATTAGTTTACCATATTTTTATAAATAATTAAAATAATTTAACATTTCATGGTTTTCTTTCATTCAATTTATCCTTCCTCCTTATATTTGTCCCTACAGGCTGTAATTTATACAGATTTTAGTCGGTTCATTTACCGGGTGTGGCAAGCGAATTTTCGAAAATCTTTGAATGCTATTTTCCTTCTTTTCAAAAATAAATGAGTAAAATTTTCTATCTACAGTATTAAGAGCGTTTACGCCGCACACTAGCGCCGCCAATGAAAAAAAAAACATATCTAGTAATTACAAATAGGAAATCAAATTATGCTCAACAAACTATCTGAATGAAGTAATTTAGCATTTTTACGTCACCTAATGAACACCTGACATGTTATGGTTTAGTTAAATATGGCGTTATAGTTAAAAGTGGCCGTAACGTCTTATTTATCTAATAAACCATAACATGTGAGGTGTTCATTAAGTGCCGTAAAAATGCTAAATTACTTCATTTAAATAGTTTGTTGAGCATAATTTGATTTTCTATCTCTAATTACTAGATATGTTATTTTTTTCATTAGTGGCGCTAGTGTGCGGCGTAAACGCTCTTAAGAGTACTTTCCCTTCAGGTGGCATTACAAAATTCCGCCTTGTATTTAAAGGTATTTTTTTAACGAGTTCGCGTATAACTTTGTCGTTTATGAACCGATTTTGATGATTCTTTTTTTTGTTGGAAAGGAGATATCCCAAGGATGGTACCACGATGGTACCAGAATCTGATGGCATCCCAGAAAATTGAAGGGAACCTTCGAAAATCGTAGTGGCGACTAGTACGTTTGTTATTTTTTTCATTAAGTATTTTAGAGCACTACTATTTAATGAAGGTCTGGAGTCGATCTGACGATGGAGTCGAAAGACAGTCGAGGGAACTCCCCAACGATTTACAGCAATTACCTGATGTTTGGGCTTGATTAATTTGTATTGATGAGAACTTTACACCTAGATGGGTTGTAACTGTCATTAGGGGAATGATGATGAAGACGAAGGAAAATCAAGGGAACTCCTCAACGTTTTACAGTAGCTACCTTGTGTTTGGACTTAATTCATGTCTATTGATGAGAACTTTGCACCCATAAGGGTTATAACAGTTATAAGTGCCATTACAGGTCTGATGATGGAAACCATAGACAGTCAAGGGAATTCCTCAACGATTTACAGCAGTTACCTTTTGTTGGGCTTACTTCATAGGGCCAAAATGTTCAGTTCATACAAAAATAATACCTAATTAAAATTGAAGTTTTACATGGGAATACCACTACTTACTAGGCCGTCGTTCCCTCATCCGAGAAGCATCCTTGTTAGGTCTACACATCAAATGGGTTGTTCCCAGTTGTCACCACTGGCTTCGTTCCCGCTGGTGACAAATGAGAAAAAAATCCCAATAAGTGGTGACGAAAGGGAAAATATCGTAAAATAAAATAATTTTTACCAAAAAAAAACCGACTTCAAAAAGGAAACTAAAAAATAAGTACTTTTACAAAAAACAGCTCTAAAAAGCAAAAAATAATATTTAAATCATATTATTAATTACCTAGATACATTGAATATCTATTGAAGTCGGGTGGGGCTTTTACAATAAAAAAGTGGAGATAATAGAACAACTATAAAAGTTTAAATGAAACAAAATTGTCCCCCAGCCGACCACCAACCATCAGACTTCAATAGAATTTTTTTTAAACTGGGTGCCTAGTTTAAGTTTTGTTAACTATCCGTATTCATTCAATTACGTTTACGAAAACTAAAATTAGTATGGCATTGAAGCAGCGCTTCCTTGCGGCATACGAGAGGAGTTAACATTTTGCCATACAAGTTCTAGTTTTGAATGGCGAATGAAACTCGCACTTGGCACCCTGATATGCGTATCTAGGTAATTAATATGATTTCAATATTATTTCTTGCTTTTTAGAGCTGTTTTTGTATACTTATTTTTTTATTTCCCTTTTGAAGTCGTTTTTTTTTATTTCTTTATAGGAATATAGTTGAATGTTAAACTTTATAATTTTGAAGTTAAAGCACAAAAAGTTAAAGTCTACACTAATGGAGATGCAGGCAGACATTGATAATTAAAACACCAAATTTTAATTTTGCTATGATTTATAATTACATGAAAAGTAAAAATATTTATTTGTATTTTATATTATTTAATTTAATTAGTTATTGTAGCCTTAAATTACTATGTATTACTAAATGAGAATAGATCTAACTGAAAGTCAACATTCTCAACAAGATTATTTCTAATATCAGTCTCAGGGTATGATAGGCACTCGTTGCTTAAAGACTCTAAGAAGTTCAGTACTGAAGAGCTTCGGCTTGATAGTAGACGATTTTCATTGTCACCTAATTCATTTGAGTCCTCAAGGTTGTTTAATACTAAATTATCTATAGGTGATGGCTGGACATGTAATAAGGAAGGCTCAACTACACTATTTGTTTTCAAAAAGCTTTCATTTGATTTGTCATTCCCTGTTTCAATAATCCAGTCTTTACTTGTGTCAAAACTTAATTCAGGAGGTATTCCACTCGGTTCTGTGCATGGTGATAGCTGGAGCTGAAGGTCATCTCTAAATATACTGTCGAGCTCGGAGGTATCGCAATTAGAAGCTATAGAAGGTATGGATTCCAATGAAAGATCTTTTGGGATCTCAACCTGGTCATGGTTTAGATCCAAGGGTCTTATTATTTTTAAATCATATTTTCCCATTATTTCTGAGTTTATCTGGAATTTATGGAAAATGGCTGCTGATGACTTTATAGGCGACGATCGAATATCGAAGTGTGTGCTATGAAATTGATTATGTATACTGGTAGACTTTTTGGTTTGATTGTTAAGCATATCAATGTTACTTTGGTTATCGTTTAAATTAGGTTGGTGTATAGGGCTCTCATTACCTACATCTAAATCTAAATTGTCTAATAAAGATAAAGATTCTTGTTGCACATTTACTGCACTCTGGTCATGGTTTGTGCCAAAATTCACTAAATCTTCTATTTTCAATTGAATATCTGGTTCAATGCTTGGCTGCTGTTCAATGCTCTGTTGCCTGCTCTGCTTCTCTCGACTCTGCTGAAGCTGGACTTCCGATGCCAGTTTCAATTTTTTCAACTGTTGTGTCTTCTGCATGTTACTATTGTTTAGCCTTTTTGGAGCAGTAGGCCATTTATGTACTGAACTAATTCTTACACAGTCTTCAGTCTCATTTTCTAACTTTACCTTTATCATATCATCATTGATTGTAGTATGCCAAAGCTGGGAAGGTGAGTTAGGATCTGACTTAGGCTGATTGCTTTTAGGTGGATTGTGCCTGCAATTCCCATCTTTATCTTTCACACAAGTAAGAGCTTCCATATTCAAATTGTACTTTCCAGGACTCATACCAAATAATCTGCAAAAGAAATCAATTACTTACTATTTTGTAAATGTGTAGATAAAAATAACTTATTAATTGCATGAGTAGAGTATTTACCTGCCAATATCATCATTGATTGTACATGATTTCCCCTCACTCCCATCAATTTTCTTCATTAAACAGGGAAGTAAGGACTTAAGTTTCTCAATCAGTTGTTCTAACTGTTGGATGAAGATATTGGTCCTGTCCTCTTTAGAGCCACTTTTAAGAATTGCCAGTAAACAATGAAAGAGATTTGAATGTACTTTTGCAGGTATGTGAGTAGGATGGTTTTCGTAATGCTTTTGTAAGCGATATAAACTGCAAAATTCCTAGAAAAAATATTTGAGAAGTTAATCCATTAATCAAAAGATTTGATGTTCTATTCAATTTGTTTTTTTTTAAACTGTTGTTGGCTTTTTGGGTGGTGGTTAGTGGTGGTTTCCTCAAGCCATAGTGATCGAACATCCTAAGAGGGTTTGAGGGTATGGCATCAAGCAAGTGTGTTCCCATCCCCTACTAAATTTTTTTAGGGGTACGGATCAGAATCGAATTACATTATTTAATTTGAAGGCTTTACTGAACTTACAGATGCACATTGAAAACATGATACTGCTGGAACAGTCTTTTTTTTAGGTTTGTGTGGTGTTTCTTCAGGTACCATTTGCTTTGGAAATTTCACTTTGCGACCACTTCTTGTCACTTTGACCTAAAATTTAAAATTACAAAAACATAAGTGTATTGAGAACATAAATGTGATGGTTTGAGCAAATTAGCTTTCATTGGCCAAAATGTCAAGTACAATTTATGAGATGAACTTTAATATGAACTCATGAAATTGCTACAATATCTATTTAAATAAATATGAAATACGTTTATTGGTAAGCAAATGGTTTATTGGTATGAAATTTTGCACAAAGACAGATAGACCATGACCTGAACTAGGTCATATAATACTTTTTTCCCAGTAACAGGTTCCTGTGGGATAGTGTAGTCTTCGCAAACGAAATCACGTGCAATAGGTAATGAATAATAAAAAATATAATAAGATGTAATTGATGACATTACTTCAACAGATGGCTCTGGTTCCTCTTCTTCTATTTCTGCAGGGATCACAGGCTCAGGTTTGGGTATTTCTCTTTCTTGTACTTTTTTAGGTTCCTTTTTAGTCTTGATTACAATTTTGTTTTTGCCAACAACTGTTATGTCTTTTGGTGAAACAACGCTGTAAGAAAAGTGCTTGTTAATTAATCTTATTCATTATGCACATCAGTAACTTATTGTTTAAAAAATCATGCATTTATTACTTGTTAGTACCAATAAGACAAACAAAAACTTTAGATTTTCAGATTTCTGATCCATTTACTAAATATTATATCTTACACCAATTTCATAAACTGAACAAAGCATAGCTTGTACAGTCAGCATCAAATTGAAGGATTGATCAGAAATATCTAAACATTTATTTAAAAAGAACAAGTTCTATGAAATCAGAATTTTCTAGTTGTCAAACTTTATGATTCCCAAAATTCTATTTTATAAAATTTTAATTTAATATTTTGTCTTGGTTAACTTAGATTACTTATCTAATGTTTTTTAGATACTGTTGTGTATAATTTTAATGCTGACCACATTACAAGAATCACTTACAAAATTAAATGTTTGTATTAATCACACAAACACATGCCCTTATTCAGAATCAAACCCAGAACCTTTATTTAGTAGGCAGTCACTTATCACAAACACATGCACACACTAGAACCATTGTTGTAGTTAGTAGGATCACTAAGATTACACCAGATGGCTATCAGGTAACATGTAGTCCTAATCATTTGTATGCTCACATGGTTATTTAAAATATACAAAACAGCATTTACAACCACACACAAACGCCTGATTGGTTTAAAAAAAGGGTTAATACATTGTGCGCATGGACAAGTAAATATCATTTGGTGCGATTAAGTTTACATAACTTTGTTCTATAAACATTCAATATTTTATTTTCGAATTTCTACTACTGGGAGACCACTAGTATAAATAAACACCTAAAGATGTTTATTTTCATGGTACAAATACTGTGTTGATTGGTTTTTGGTCAGTTAAAAAACAACCCTGTCAATTTTGTTAATTAACCATTGATTACATTGTTTGTGCATACTTATACATAAAGCAAGTATTGGTGACAGGATCATAAGTTGCTTCCAACGTTGTTGGTTTTTCGGAACTGCTATAAATCTTCATAGCTTGATTTACCATTTTCATTTGGTCACCACTCAACTGATTGAGACTAAAATGAAAACGGGTGTTGCAGTTCATAAACTATATATAACACAGAAAATAAAGTCTGCTATAGCAACATAAAATACAAGAAATATCTGTACCTATGGTATGTCTCACCAAGCTTTAGCAACTGTACTGAGATATGTTTGGTAGGATTCACATTGGGCAGACTGAAAATAAAACAAAATTGAACTAAAATGGACATAATATGAGCTGCTGATGATAATGTAAAAAGTAAAAATAATTAAAATATGATGGAGACAAGAAACTCGCAATATTCAATAAATCTATTGAGCAAACTTACTCTTCTTTTGGCTTTATCTTTGGTGATATTCTTTCACGTGGTGTTGTTTTCAATGCATTTGGAAAGTTTTTAATTTTCACAATTTTTTTACTATTTTCCACTTTTACTACGTTATTTACAACACTCGGCGCAACATAAGTAGGCTTCAAAATAACACTGCTTACAGGTAAACATTGTTTACTCAGATACTTTTCCTGTATGTTACAGTTTACTGACTTGGGCAAAACAAGATTAGTCAACTTCAGATTGCTTCCTAACAGTTTGCTGTCTTGTCTCTTGAGTATCCGGGGCTTTGTTATGCTTGATACATTAATCCCAACATTGTTCTCAAATATGCCGCTATTTTCGTAAAATCTTTTAAGGTTATCCGTAACTGGTTTTACATCCTCAACGTTTCCTTGAGTAACTATGTATGATCTTCCCTGTAATAAATAAGATTATAATTATCAATTTCTATTTTTATGTCACAATATTAATAAACAACAACAACAAAATATACCTTTATGGCGCCAGTATCCTGCACCAAGTATACGGGCGTGTATTGACAAGAGTCTACAATAATACTTGCCGGGTGTGTATTCATACTTTCTCGATTCATTAATTGTTGGTTGATATTACATTACAACAATGAATTCCGAGAAACTATTTATTTCTGTGAAATTTATTGAACTAAAATGTACTGACGAAAAGCTCGCTTTGGTAGCAAATTAGCAATTGACATTTAGGACTCGTTCAGTATCAAACAAAACAATATAAAAAAAGCAAACAAAGCGCAGGCAGAGATAAACACTGAGGGCCGTGTGTGTGCATGTGTGTACTTTTGTTTCTCCTTCTTTAGAGCATGGCACAGGTATTTAAAAGAGATGCATTTATTTACCTGAAACGATAGTAAAATTTAAATCGTTATTATGCAATATGCAAACATCAAAACAAATTACACGTTCCAGAACGAATCTTTAAGAATCGTCTGATATTGTCTATTGTTCTTCTATAGTATTGCCATATAAAAATAATCTAATATTTAAAGGCAAAAGTTATTCCAATCCAAGGAAAATAAAGCATTAAAATAATTATTTAATTAATTGTTGTTTCTCAATAAAATTTAAATAACGTGCTTAATAAAGTGATTGACTAAACAACTAGTCTTAAAAAATGCGTAAATGCTCCCTGACTTCTTGTCTAATATGAGGGAGAATCAGTTTATAATGAGTGACCTAATGAGACTTCCTTCAGTGTCGTCAATGGAACTAGCTAAGTACAGTTGTGGTTGTCATTTAAATTCTCCATTTAATTTTTGATGTGTAAAACATCTTTCCACTCACTTTCTATATAAGCAATTTGTGGGAGTGATTTCGTGAAATGGGACGGAAGTATGTGTAACAGTGTAACAGGAAAACGGGGAAGCGTGTAAGCGCGCGCCATTTTGTAAATTTAAAACCGATAGAACGACATATTATTATCATAATTATGTGACATATCGTGTCATTTGACTGTCAATGGTCATTGTGATATGTCAAAATTAAATGTCTTCTAATGAGTACTTACTGCATTTTATTTATAGTTATAAAATAATGTAACACCTGACCTATTTTTTTCAGAATACAAATGTTAAAATTGCTTATTATTAAAGTGAGATGTCAAATGGCCCGCTCGTTTTTTTTAAATTGATCTTTTATGAAAACCTGTAAAATCTATCTAGGGTAGACAGTACTGACAGACATCTGATACTTCCCCAATTTAACGCAATAGCTCCGGAAATCAAAATTGTTGAAAAAAGTTCTTCGTCTCCTTGGGTCTCCAATCTTTGAAAATCCCTTTCCCGTTTTTATCGAGGAAAAAATACAAAATTTTAAAGTCGTTTCGGAAAGATTGTTCCAAATTAACATGCATTCGGCTATAACCTTAATTCGTTACATTTGTTTCGGCCCTAAATTAATATATTTACTTCGCTCTTCCCATTTATGGATGCACAGTCATCTTTTAGATAAAATTGACCAAGTTATGCGGCATACATTAACGTCGATTTTAAATGTGGACATGGACGATCGTTCTTGGGCACAAGCTACTCTTCCCATTCGCTTGGGAATTCAATTCAATTCAAAAATCATTTATTCAGTTTAGGCTACAAGTAGCTTTTGTGAATGTCGCTATGCCATCATTCCGCTCGATTCGCTCTGATTCAGCCTCGCTGCTTCCCTACGTCTAGGAGCTCCATGTTGTTCTCCCCATTGCTGTCACTGTGGCGAAGTTGTCAACGGCCTCGGACACCACAGCCTGTCTTGGAGCCGTAGTGCGGGCCGCTTAGCCCGGAACGCGAACATTAATGACATCATCCGACGTGCTCTTGTCACCGTCGGCGTTCCAACTGTATTAGAACCCAATGGCTTGGCACGCGACGATGACAACAGACCGGACGGCATGTCTTTATTTCCATAGAAGGTGGGTAGGCCTTTAGTGTGGGATGCAACTTATGCCGATACTCTTGCGCCATCCCATCTTCCTAGCACAGCGTGCTGTGCTGGTCTGGTGCTGCTGCTGCGGCTGCAGAAAACCTCAAGTGGCGAAAGTATAATAACCTTATCGGCAATTATATTTTCGAGCCGTTTGGAGTTGAAACCCTTGGGCCGTGGGGTCCGTGTGCTCATGTTTTATTTAATGACATCTCCAAACGGCTGGTTGACTCTTCCCATGATGACCCAAAGGCTGGCTTTTACCTTGGCCAGAGGCTAAGCATTGCCATACAACGAGGCAATGCCGCCAGTCTCTTGGGTATATTACCAGTCGACAGCAACGCGGATGAATTTTTTGACGCTATATTTTAGTTTAGTAATAGTTTTAGTTACTTAAGTTTCTTATAAAATTATTTATAAAATTAATAAACTCTTTCTTCTAGGGTATAAAAAAAATAAGTTATGGCAATTTTTTACTCTGCATTTATTCATCTACCATAAACTAACATAACCTCTTTCTTGATCCGTCAAGCTTTGTATTACAAGGTGACTATCAAGATTTTTCTGCTAAATGTGTTAAAAAGGTTTTAAAATCGTGTTTAATACAGAAATATTAGTCAACAATCGTTTAATTACTCAATTTGAACTGTATTTCATATGAATCTTCAACTTTGAACACAGTGTCGCATTGTGAACTTGCCCACGTGTGTCAGATTGGGATTATCATCATTTTAACGTTACAGGCTCAAAGATGACGAACTCTAAAGGTTACCGTCGCGGTACAAGGGACCTTTTCGCCCGTAGGTTCCGCACACATGGAACCATCCCTCTCTCCACGTACATGAAAGTGTACAAAAACGGCGACATCGTTGACATCAGGGTAAGCATTCGATCATCAATAAATCTGAAAGTATCAATTTTATCATGGTCAGCTACAAAATGCTCAAACTAACATAGGTATTTGATGCTCACAAGATTCAGGTTTTCTGTTTATCCATTGTTTTTTTTAATTTAGGGCATGTTTTCTGTCTGATATCAAAAAAATCCTAGCACATAGTAGTCAGTACACTGAATGGATGGACAGTACAGTACAGCACACAACTGTCTTAACCTATCAAGCCAAAAATGTATTATGATTTAGTCTATAGTAGTTATTGATAAGATATTTGAATTTACACTATCCAAAAGTAATTCCATTTTATTATCACCACCAACTAATGTACACAGTAAAATAAATTGTATTCTGAAATGAAATGAAATGAAATGAAATGAAATGTTTATTTGTACATCACAGGTTTTACAAGGTCTTACAAGTCATTATAATGATAAGTACATCTGTGATCAGCCTATTAGGCATACAAATTAAATAAAATATAATTAAAATACTGCAGTTGAATTTGTATAATATCCACTCGATAGAATTATAATTAAAATGAATAAAGTTCTAAAAAAATTAAAACAAATAATGACATGTCCATACTCAAATACATTAGAAATTAATATAATGTAATAAAATGATTTAAGGGTTTTAAAAATAATAATGTTATCCGTGGTCAGTCCATTAGGCATGAAATTAAAATTAAAATATCACAATCGAATGTATAAAACAGCAAATTGATAAGTAAGTAGTCAAATTTGAATAAAATAATTAAAATGTTCTTATAATCCTATAATTAAAATTAAATTAAATTAAATTAAATAACGTCATGTCCGTACTCAAAATACATTGAAAAATAATATATTATACTAGTATTTTGAATGGTTGAAAAAATCATTCATTGAGTAAAATGTCTCCTCTATAAGGTAGTTAAATAATCTATTCTTAAATATCGCAAACTCATTACATTTTCTAATGTCAGTTGGTAATCTGTTATAAATTTTAGATGACATTCCGAATACACTCTTACTGAAGAGCGCAGTTTTAATGTTTGGCCTATTATGTAGACAATCGCAACGTCGTGAACTCACAACTTTAGAAAAGAGACTTGGGTTACGTCTTATGTACAGCGCGACTTGAAATATATATAATGAAGGCAACGTCATTAACTTAAGTTGCTTAAAAAAAGGTCTACAGCTATCTCTCTTTTTTAAATTACAAATTGCTTGTATACAACATTTTTGTGCTATAAATAATCGTTCAATATTGATTGCGTTGCCCCAAAATATGATTCCATATCGTAACCTTGAAACCACAAAACCATGGTATGCAGCAATAACAGCCTTCTGATTTACAACCTTTCTTAGCATGCGTAATGCATAAGAGAATTGTAATACCTTGGTACGTACAAAGTCAAGATGCGATTGCCATTTCATATCACTATCAATGTACACCCCCAGAAACTTTGTTTTGGTCGTCTGGGACACCTCATTACCCTCGTAGTTTATCTTACTTAACGATTGTATAGATCTCTGGCCAAAGTTCATCACATTAGTTTTTTTTAAATTAATTAGCAAATTATTGCCTTTCAACCATTGAATAATTGACGCTAGACAGGCTTTTATTTCATTCTCGTTATGACATATCACAGTACAGTCATCTGCAAAAAGTATCATCTCGTTTTTTGTTGCCGCTGGTAAATCATTAATATATATGAGAAAAAGGAGGGGACCAAGGACACTGCCCTGAGGAACTCCCTGAGTCACAGTTCTTTGAGAGGACGAGAATTTTTTTTCAAGCTTTGTTCTGGTACATATTTTAGTAATAAAAGTAACCTGTGTTCTGTCAGTAAGGTAAGATCTAAGTAATTTCAACGGAATTCCCCTAATACCATACGATTCTAACTTACTCAAAAGGATATTATGGTTCACATAGTCGAATGCTTTAGTCATATCTAAATAAATAGCATGAACTGGTTGTCTTTTGTCCATTCTATTATAAATCACTTCCAAAAATTCATAAATAGCTGAGTCAATAGAGCCATTTTTACGAAATCCTTTTTGTACCCTATTAAATAATCCTTTTGTTTCAAAAAAATGGTCTAAATTTCTATGTATAACCTTTTCAAAAATTTTTGCAAAAATTGGAATTAAAGCCACTGGTCTATAGTTTTGGATATCTAATTTACTTTCTTTTTTGTGAATCGGTTTTATGACTGTTGTTTTTAATTTTACTGGGAAGATCCCTTGTTCCAAGCAAATATTAATAATATGACATAAAATGTTAGAAATTAGCCGAGAAACATATTTTATAACCTTAGTAGATATGTCATCATAGCCAGTGCTGTTTGTGTTTTTTAAATTGTTTATTATGTTGCATATCTCCTGGGGGTCTGTCGGTTTGATAAACATCGACTTACAACAGTTGTATCCAATTTGAACTTTTGTGTTACTATTCGGGAGTTGTGGCTGTTCCAGACTTACATAATAGTCATTAAATGTTTGTGCAATTAATCTAGGGTTTTTTATATTTAGATTATCAATACGTAGTTGCACTATGCCTTCCTTAGGTA
Organism: Eudonia lacustrata; assembly: GCA_947562085.1. Taxonomy (NCBI): domain Eukaryota; kingdom Metazoa; phylum Arthropoda; class Insecta; order Lepidoptera; family Crambidae; genus Eudonia; species Eudonia lacustrata. The sequence continues at coordinate 22,593,572 of OX387316.1, forward strand.
TATTTTGCTTGTTCACGTTTATAATGTTCCATGTTGCTCTTGACTTATTCGCCGATTTGATGATAAAATTATCGTTTTGTGATTTCTGTGTCAATTTAATGATTTTACTATATTTACTTGAATAGTCTTTAAACTTTATTTGATCTTCAGCACTCTTAGATATCCTATATTTCCAAAGAAGGAACCTCCTATGCTTACTGCACTTCTTTATACCATTTGATAGCCATTTTGGTTTTTGTTTTGTCCATATCTTTTTACGTATGATCGGGAAACACAGATCATAAAACAATTTGAAAGTGTTGTAGAATGTGGTAAATGCCTCATTGCCATCATGTGTCTCAAATATTTCACTAAACGATAGTCGTTCGATGCAATTTCTAAATTTTATTATATTTTCTTTAGAGTAATCGCGCCTCATAGTGAACCAGTAATTGTGTAAAATAGTTTTCTTTATTGGGCATGTCATTAATTGTGCTTTATGGTCAGATACAGCAAGTTCATGTACATCTGTTTTTGCTCCGCATATATTATGAATAATATTATCTAAACACGTTCCACTGCTAGGTCGTGTAGGTTCCATTACAGATAGTTTTAGGTTATGGCTCAATATTATTTCCTGGAACTTTGTAGAGTACTTAGATTTTCCTAAAATATCTATATTGAAGTCCCCACAGACAACAAGTTTACTTTTATTATTTCCAGCCAACCAATATAATATGTCTTCGAAGTGACTAAAAAATAGGTTATAGTAATGTTCACAATTTTTAGGGACTCTATACATTGAGACAATTGTAATTTTATGATTTACTAATTCTATCGCACAAGTTTCTAGAACATTAGGTATATTATATTTTAATATTTTATCGATCACTTTAAAGTTCAGACCATTTCGCACTAGAATACAAGACCCCCCATTCCTATTGTTTCGAGCAAAGAATGTAGCTAGTTTGAAATTAGGAAGTTTTAAGAAAGCAGCGTCGTCTGGTTTCATATTGTGCTCTGTAAAACAAATTATATCCACCCGTATGCCCCTCTCTTCAAAGTCATCCAAACATACCGTAAAAATGTCAGATTTTGTGATAAGTCCATTAATGTTTTGGTGTAGTATGTTTATTCGATTAGTCACGAAAAAACTCCATACTTGGGGCAGCATCATTGATAAAGTCATTGACTAAAGCAGACGACGAATGCTTATTTGTATTGGGTAATTCTATACCTATTAAACCTATCCAACCTAATGTTATGGCAGAATATGCAAAGTTGCAGTTGTTATTCTTACTTTTAACTTTCATAAGTACAGTCGAGATCAATAATATGTATCCACTTTTGACGGATGACGTTGATTCTTATAACAAGGTAAATAAAGTTTACTAACTGTTGAAAAATTTAACTCGACTGTACCTACTTACATAAAAATACTTTAAAATCCCTCAGGATCACAAGATAGAGTTGAAACTGCAGGCAGTAGCTATTGATTTATCAATCACAATTAATTTTTTATTTTATTACAGGGTAACGGTGCAGTTCAAAAGGGTATGCCACACAAGGTATACCACGGAAAAACTGGTCGCGTTTACAATGTCACAGCACACGCTCTTGGAGTTATTGTAAACAAAAGGGTGCGCGGTAGGATCATCCCAAAGCGCATCAACATCCGCGTTGAACACGTCAAGCACTCCAAGTGCAGACAGGACTTCCTCAAGCGTGTAAAAGAGAATGAAAGGCTCCTGAAGGAAGCTAAAGCCGCTGGTAAAATCATTAAGCTGAAGAGACAGCCTGCACCACCCAAGCCTGCCCATATTGTCAGTGGACTCGAGAAACCAGTGCTTCTGGCACCTATCCCATACGAGTTTGTAGCTTAAAAACAGAAATAAAATTATTTTTTAAGTACATGTTTTGTGTAATTATTTGACTTCCTATTTTCCCTTTTCTGATTATTAAGTACCTATTACCTAAGAATTCAAATTTTTTTTTGTCCTAGTAAGTAATTTTTCTTACAAGTAATATATAAATGAACAATATTTCCTTCTTGTTTATATGATGATGAATGATAATAAAAATGAGAAGTGAGAAAATGATATACCCTCCAACCCCTCGAGAATTCAAATTGACCAACTATTAAAAATATTTTTTTTCCTTTATTTGATGGCTTCGTGCGATTAGCACATTTAGCCAGTGTCTAAAATATTTTTTCTTACAAGTAATACATGATTAAAAAAATGTTTCCTTGTGATGATGAATGATAAAAGAAGTGAGAAATAATGATATACCTACCCTCAACCCCTCGAGTATCTCAGTAAAGATGTGGGGCTTTACTAAGTCCTCGGGCGGACTTCTTGAGAGAATTTGATAAGTGAAGTTGCACTGTCTTGTTTAATTTGCCAACACTCATGCGCACTTACGATCACATGGGTTAATAATCCACCATTATTTCACATTAATATTAGACTTAACACAAATTTTTGAAAATAAAACAAAACTGCAGACATGACTTCACTTTCCCGCCAAGCTAAAATAAAGTTAGTCAACTTTTTTTTTTAAATCGGATACCGAAACTTCCGAAACCTGGTGCAAGAAATTAAATAAATTTTCCTACACTCACACCAATTATCTACCCCAAGAGAAGCTTCGATATGAAACTCGTTATATGGTTACTAGACAACGGATAAACATACTTAAAATACTTAAATACATACTTATTATACATAGAAAACACCCAGACCCAAGACAATTTGAAAAACAATAATTTCTAAATTACCCGACCGGGGATCGACCCCGGGACCTCAGAGATGGCGACACCATGAAAACCGGTGTACAAACCACTCGACCAAGGAGGTCGTCAGAAATAATAGGATCGTCATCTTATTGATGATTGATGAATCATTGTCTCTTCTAAGATGTTTTTGTACTGCAGTTGATCCATTGTACCTTCAATCTTTCGAACGGGTCCAACTCCACATCCGGAAAAACATCCCCATACCTTGATATTGCCGCCCCGCCCCCGTGCTTGACTATGCTTCTAGTGTATTTATAATTAAAAGCATGGTTTATTGGACTTCTAACGTAGCGTTACCGTCTGAATTTACCATATTAATTTTAGTTTCATCTGAGAATAAGACTTTCATCCAATCTCGCACCGTCCAATTGACATACTTTTTAGCGAATTATAATCGCTTCTCTCGATGTTGCTTGGTAAGTAGCGGTACCATTCGAGAAACCCTCCCAAACAATTTTGCTTCCACTAATCTACGACGTACCAGTCTTGACGAGACGTTAGGGTCATCAGGCGAAAAAAGTTCATTATTAATCTGGTTGGAGCCTTTAAGCAATATGTACGATTAAATTAGCATAGTATCTTCTCTGGTCGAAGTTTTCCTCGGTTGAGCCTTTCTAAGAACATTTTCGATAGTTCCGTGTCTTCATTAAAAACTTTCTTTACGGAACATTTTGAATGATCAGCTATTCTCCTGCACGTCCATTATTGGTCGATGTGCCAATTAACTGCCTAGATGACGCGTCACAACTTTTATTTTTGTCCATTTTGAACAAAAAATCGTAAACGAAATTCCAATTTCAGGTTCAATTGCCGCCAAAACGATAGAAATAGCTAAGAAAGAAGTTTTATTTTTTCAATTTCAAAAATGGAATGTGCCGTGCATGCATTTCTAAAGTGTTTCTATTAAGTGTCCAATCGGCCAGTAACAGAAGAGGCCTATGTCCAGCAGTGGACATGTGTAGGCTGATGATGATGCTTTGACCTCTTTTTATGATTGAAGTTTAGATAGTTTTGTTTTTTTAATGTATTTTAGGAGTATTCTAATTGAGTGGCTATATTGTGGCATGATTATGTTGAAAAATTCCACGAGCGGGATTCGAACCCGCACCTCATGACATGCCGGGCCAGACGCACCGCCAACCACGCCAACGCCATTATTAAATATTGAATCTATAAATTTTTCACGAATATTGTATGTGGACTTCAAACTTTCATAAATCATAATTCATATGAAGTGTTTCGAATTATAAGTCCACCACTGTATATGTACCTCCTGGTTGGTGACCATATTGTAAATAACCGTTTGGCAAGCACGAAATCGCATTTTCGCGCACCGCGAACACGCTGCGATCTCGCCCCAATAATAAATCGCTCGTTTGTAGGAGCCCTTACTGTTGCAAACAAGCAATGTTTTGGTATCTCAGTTGAAAGTCGCGCGCCCGCATTTTTAGGACTTATGCAAGACCATTTTCAGTTAGGTAATGGTCCTATTATTAATTTTTATTGTATTTCTATTGCTGTATTAACTAAAGGTAAAAGAAAAAAACCATTCAGAGTAAGATCACAACGGTTTATTTTGAAATGAATTTTATTTACAATTATTTAATGAATTCTAAAAGATGATTAATAATCAAGGATTTAAACAATTTTCAATAAACATAATGCCTTTTCAACTTTAACAAATCTGGCATTAAATTTAACATGATCTATCATAGTGACTATCTTATATAAATAATATAAATTACTATATATTATAATAATTAATAAAGAAACTTAACAACTAGCATCCCTAGATTGATAAAATAGTATATAACCTGTTTCAGATGACTTTTGAATATCCGAAGTTAGGCCATAGAAGTCTTCTATTGCAGAGGCATCAATTTTCTGAAAAATAATATAATATTATGCACCATCATGTATGCACCTTTGCATCTGGAATGGCGCGGGGAGGGTTATGGATTGAAAAGTGGTTGGTTTTATTTATTTTTGATTTATTATTATTCACTCTATATTTATTTCAAAAATGTTAGTTTTAGGTTATATAAAAATTATACTTATAAAAAGTAAAATTTAACAAAATATACAAAAATACAACTTATAAAAAACCTAAACCTAGAACGCCGCCAGCAGCGGAGCAGGACTCAAGCTACCGGCGATTAAGGCTGGAGAGAAAGAAACCTCCTGACAATGCGTGCCGTGTCCAGGAGTGTTGCCTTCTGTATCGATCTGTCAACACGATATCAGGCTTATTGGCAACAATAGTCCTGTCCGTGATAACAGATCGATCCCAGCAGAGCGTGGCATAACCATTTTCGAGAACTGGCACCGGCTTGTACTTATAGTACGGCACCTCAGATTCTAAAAGACCATATCGAAAAGCAAGTTGCTGATGGATAATCTTGGCTACAAGGTTATGTCTGTGTAAGTACTCACCGTTAGCCAGATGAGAACAACCATAGATAATATGCCCGAGTGACTCACCGGGACGGCGGCATGCCCGACAGATGTCGACCGTACCGTTCCTCAGGATATATTTCCGATAATTATTATACAGACAAACTCCTCGGTTTCCCAAAGAGGTCTCCAAAACGTAGCCAGTTTACCGACGCGAGCAGATCTACATTTATTACGGCCCTGTTAAGGCCCGGTAGTACCGCCCGTGGATCTCCTTACTCTTCCATATTATGTTCCTGCGGTCTTCAGTGCTCAGCACCGTTGGCCTACGCCAGTTCTCGTTTGCCATGGAGAGCGGCTTAAGTACCTACGTAATATTTTCTTTACCGTTTTTTTTATTAAAACTTATTTCATATTACAATAGAAAATAGTGTAGCATGTCGATTTTGATATATAAACAACGCATTATTAATGAATGAAGTGCCAATACTGCCAATTACATATAAAAATATTAATGTTATTATTATATTTTATAAATTTCACGACATTAATAACTAACACACAATCACATGTTATTGGAACAGAATACATATAGAATAAAATAGTATAATTATGTATTTATATAAAAAGGCTATAATAATATGTTAGGACAACCGCAGTGCACCACCACCGCGACCAGGTCAACGATAGGCGCCTCTAGCGGGGAAATATTGCAACCTCCTATTGAATATGCCGTGGCTCTTGGTGATGCAGATGTAGTGGCCGCGGTGCACCACCACCGCGACTAAGTCAACGCTAGTGACGCCTCTAGCGGAGAAAGATTGCAACCTCCTATTGAATATGTGAGTGGGCAGTACTCACATCGACCACGTCGTCGTCGAACAGCAGCCAGAAGCCGTGGATCTTGACGATGCTGATGTAGCAGCCGCAGTGCACCACTACCGCGACCAGGTCAACGCTAGTGGCGCCTCTAGCGGCGAGACATTGCAACCTCCTATTATGTAAGTAGGCAGTACTCACATCGACCATGTCGTCGTCGAACAGCAGCCAGAAGCCGTGGGTCTTGACGATGCTGATGTAGCGGCCGCAATGCACCACCACCGCGACCAGGTCAACGCTAGTGGCGCCTCTAGCGGCGAGACATTGCAACCTCCTATTAGGTATGTAAGTAGGCAGTACTCACATCGACCATGTCGTCGTCGAACAGCTGCCAGAAGTCGTGGCTCTTGACGATGCTGATGTAGCAGCCGCAGTGCACCACCACCACGACCAGATCAACGCTAGTGGCGCCTCTAGCGGCGAGACATTGCAACCTCCTATTATGTAAGTAGGCAGTACTCACATCGACCATGTCGTCGTCGAACAGCAGCCAGAAGCCGTGGCTCTTGACGATGCTGATGTAGTGGCCGCGGTTGGGCCCCGAGCCGCAGTGCACCACCACCGCGACCAGGTCGTAGAGCCGGTCCGGGTTCACCGCGTCGTCCGACTGCGGGGCGGGGCCGCGCTTACGTCACACACAGTACACCAGTCAGCGAGCCGCTGAACACTTTACTTTGTCGTAACTAACTTAGCTTCGATCAATTTATAGTACTAGATTAAAGAGTCGGAAAAAAATTGCATTACAAGCCGCGTTCCACATACTTATACATGTTTATCTACACTAATGTTGTAACATTCTACTTATGTTTCCAATACTTAACTTATAATTACTACTGTTATAGCGCAGACAACAAAACACTCAATTTAAGCAATTTCACATGATGGTATAATATCCACATCGATATCGTAAAATCTCATTATAACATCAATAAAACGCGACCAATTAACCTGGCGAGCCTTATGTCAAAATCCTCATACAAGTTGTATAAAATTTTGACATTAGGCTGGCTTTTGAAAACAGTTGGGTTATACGTGAAAACTTCGTCGAAACTACTAAACTTACATACACAAAACTCTTTGGTAAGATCTTGTGCCAATTAAATAAAAAAAGAACAGCGCGCGCTCGCTCCTGATTGGCCCTGCGCGCGCAGCTGCGCTCTCATTGGTTAGATTTTAATGGCGGAAATTTGAACAATTATTATAAATAAACTATTGTCAGCTTTTACTCTTGTTGTTTGACTAATTGCATTAGTGAAGATAAAGTAGTGTATGCAACTGCATATAACACGGGTATTAAAACACTCGTTACTATTATGAAACTCGCTGCGCTCGTTTCATAAACTCACACTCGTGTTTTAATACCCTTCATTATATGACAGTTGCATAAACTACTATAATGTTTTTATTATAAATCTTTTATCTCGAACAAGGTCTATTAAGATTGTAAAATAGGTATTCAAACTTATTACTGTAATCAAACATCCTAATTTGAAACCGTTTTTGAAACTCTTTTCGGTAAGCTAGTACTATTATTGATCGAAGGAACTAACTCAATAATTTAATAGGCTTTTTAACCCTTTTACTGATACAGCAAAAACATTCTTTATTGAATAATTAATGAAAATTATTGGTTTTCAATTGTATGACAATTACATAAGGTTCCACTTATGATGGCATAATATGTCTGTATTTCCATTGACAGCTAAAGGGTTAAACTATCATATTTGACCCCAGTAAAGCATGTACATGATTGCACTAGGTTTGGTAGGGTTCGTTTTAATACGACATGGCTAGCTACCACTAACTTATCTGGATATGTCGCCATAGACGTGTTCCGATAGTTAGAGATAAGGTAGCGAGTCCCTGAGTGGTTGAGGATTCCGAGTGAAGTGTCATAAAAGTTAAGTGTACAAATTAAAATTATTATTTACGGCATTATTACCACGATTATTGTGGAATTGTAAATACATATACTAACAAAACAAAAAACATGGTAATAATGCCGTTAGTAAAAAAATACTTTTATCTAATGGGCGCTTATTAACATCTAGTAAAGCTATTATGACTTGGTACTAAAGCAAAGTGGTCAGTGACTTCCGCTGCTGACATTGTGATGGCTGACAAAATAAACTATCATCTAGAGCTCTTTTATGCTGAAGCCATTTGGTCCCGGCTGCATTAGGAATCGTTACCAACCACCAATCCCCACTGAGCCCGCGTGGTGGATTTCGGCCCGTTCTCCCTATCCATCCATAGGGAAGGCTCGTGGCAAACGGTGGGGACATAAAAATGAGCTGGTGATGATGAATGCTATATTATTGAAAAGCGTGTGTATGAAACGAGAGGCGTGTATACAACGTGACCTTAAGCTCTGAACAAATATTAGGTACAAACCCATATAGGTAAAGCTACTTCTCAGAAATGCTGTTATTATTTTTTTAATATTTAGGGACACATTGTAAATGCCGGTACACGCGACTACACTAATACTGCATTCAGAGCTTGTGGTGAGCCACTTGGTCCATGCAATGTAGCTGCGGCCTTACGCCTTCGACTATGCATCGACGAGTTTGATTCCACCAAGAATAGAATTTAACTGCTTCTGCGGTAGTTAGACCACCGGTCTTAAACTTAGGAGGTCCTGGGTTCGATACCCGGCGGAAGATACAAATTAAAGTACTTGGTTCTTTTGGCGGTAAGGTTTGGTTTCCACCTACACCACAGCCATTCACAAGTATGTCAACATTGTTGTTATACAATGTTAGCAGCTTTTTATGTTGCAATGGAGATAACATGGCCAGGTTCCCCAGTGGTTAAGAATTCTTTGTGAACTGGATTTCCTTTTTCAGCCTTATTGTCACTAAGATGAAGGCCAAGCGCCAGGATGAGCCAGGACATTGTAACTTGTAAGTGTGTTAGCCAGTTTTTACAGCCTTTTCAGTCCTACAACTGAATTGTATGAGCAATAACCAAAATTATCTTAAACCTGTTATCACCCAAGTAGTACTGGCCCCTAGTGAAGTGAGGTCTACCTCACAATTAATGCTACACTTAACTCATGATAGCATTGAAGCCAACTTACAGTGTTAAACAGCCTCAACTCCAATGGGAAGACTACCCGATGTGACACCTTGATGTGTCTGTTGTACTGTTCCATATATTTAAAGCGTTTGAGATGCAGCGCAAGGATGAGGGGCAGCTTCTTGACGCGCATGCGCTTCTGCGCCTCCTGGTAACTGCTGCAGTGGTCGCACTTAAACTTGTTATCGTTGCACAGAGTCTCTGTATCACTAAAGCACTTTAAGCAGTGGGTGATGCTTGTGTTCTGGCCAACATCCACCTAAATGGAATAGAGTTCAGTAAGAATACAGTTAAGTATGCTGATTACTTATAAAATTAAGGGGGTAAACTCTTAATAAGGAATTAAGGTTTATAAAGAATGAATGATCATCTTTCGTAAATGTTTTACTTTAATATTGCATTATAAATGCCATAAGTTATCTAATGAATAGATAGGAAATTTTGTTTTTCATAAATCTACCCATTTTCCCTATTAGAGACTAGATTGAGCTTTAACAATGTTTCAAAGAAGTTGAGGATAAATAAAAAGGCTATCACTACAAGCAATCAGTGAAACTGACCTGTAAATCAAAGAAATGTTCATCCTTGCTGCTCACTGTTTCACAGTTAAGACACCTAGTTTCACTGGTGAGGGTTCCCTGGAATATTTCATGCACCCAAGTAGGCTCAGTGTTCTGTGGCAGGGTGCCATTGCACATAACATTCTCGCCAGATGCGTTTTTTTGTACTTTTAGTGTACTTTGATTTCTTTCAGCTAGAATAGTAATATTATTATAGTCATATTATAACTGCAGATAGTTTTTAAACCAATTTGAATTTGTCAATTTCATTAAGAATGTAAACTTAATGTTATTTATTATTTTGTAATTTATTGACTTTATGTATAATTAAGTATATAAAATCTTACCTAAAATAATTTCGTTTATATGGTTTATAAGGAAATTAAGAAATTCATGGGCATCTTGTTGCATATAATTATCAAATTCCTCTGAAATAATAATAAAAATATATAATTAGCAAAATAGCAATGCTATTTGTGATGAAACATGTTTATTATTTATATTTATGCAATTTAAGGCAAATCGTTGGATATTTAAAACTTTACTATGTACTATTTATGGCTTACCTTTTTCTTTCCTCAACCTAGCAATAAACTTTTTGGGCGCAATGGAGCCCACTTTTTTCTTTTGGGTAGCAATACTATAAAACAAATCGGCGAGACATGTCAGCAGGGTCTCCTTCGTCCTCTTATTCTTTGCTTTGTACTCGAGAACTTTCTCTCTAAACGGTCTACAAAAGTACAGAGCTTGCAATACTGAGTTGCTGTAACATGTATTACCAAACTGAAAGAATATTGTTCAATTAGAGCCACATGACAAATAGACAAAACCATTAACAACTGACTAAATTGGAATAAGAACTAACATTGACTAAACCAAAGTAATGTTCATTCGGTGGGAATTGCTCTGATCCGATATCTCTTTCCAACTGTGATATGTTTGCGCCCTGAAACAGTCAATGATTCATTAGATAGTGTAACAAAACATCCATCAGTCTAACATAGAAACGCCGACTCCGATTAGATTACAAACAGACGTTGGATAAATGAACGTTACAAGCACTCCGCATGAATGAGACTTTATGGGGAAACTTAAATGCTTACGATAACTTTAATTAGTCCAATGAATATCGAATTAGTATGCAATTCTCTCACCATTCTCTGTTGGAAATTAAGGCCGAGATCCTGACATATTGACATTTGCAATCTGTTTCTAACAACTTGTACACAGAATAAGTGATACTAGCAGAAGGAATTAGATTGATTGTAGTATTAGAGTTAATTCTAAAAACATAATTTTATATTCGAAATCGGGCAAAAAAGAAGCACAACATCCATCAAAAGACCTTTCAACTACAATACTATAGACTAACCATAGAGATATTTAGGAACGATGAAGTCACGTCAAAAATGTCAACCCTTTCTTGCTCTATGCTCTAAGTGTTCATTTTATAATCGATATTCAAATGCAACCATGGTATTAGAAACCAAGGACGGGTTAATGGTAACTATGTTTGATCGATTCCCGTTTTTTTGGAATGATTTGAATCCATCATGCATTCGCATTTGGTGATCGTAATCGTAAGTGATTCCTAGCTATTTCTTTTCACCACCTGCAATATTAGTCTATCTACGGGACAGAAGGATCGTACTAGAGATGTTTATGTTAAAAATATATCGATATTTTATCCAATTTTATCAAATTTGGTATAGATATTTGGCCTTATATTGATCATAAATATCAATCACGGCTTGGAATACCGGTATTTTCAGATACCGGTAATACAGACCTTGAATAGTACCGGTAATTTAGTTGGTCCCGGTATTAATATACCGGTACTTTACAGATACCGGTTCGAATTAACTTGATACAGTACCGATACTCGAGTTGGTACCGGTATCGATTATACAGTATTGACCATTTGATATCGGTATAATGTGGGTGTTCTCATACCGAGAGCAAATAGGCGTATTTACCGTTATTTACCGGTATTTTTGGTTTCGATATATCAATTCAGTTCAATTCAATTCAATACATTTTATTTAAGCATCATTCATGGCTCATTTGGATTAGTTACAATAATTACCATAGCCAAATAATCATCATCATCATCATCGTCTCAGCCAAAAGACATCCACTGCTGGACAAAGGCCTCCCCCAAGGATCTCCACAACGACCGGTTTTGTGCTGCTCGCATCCAGCGGCTTCCCGCGACCTTCACCAGATCGTCGGTCTACCTTGATGGCGGCCTGCCCACACTGCACTTTAAAAAATAATAGTAAAATTAACAAATTCAAACAAATACAAACACAAAGCAATAAAATAAATAATAAATTAATTGAATCAAATTCAACTTTAAATAAAATAAAATGGAATTACAAATAATGAAAACATTATTTTGGCATTAGTCAGGTGAACCATGTCACAATGTTAAACATACTGACAGTCAAACCTCTCCGCAAATACCAGTAGGATGCTGTTGCGGCTGGCCCACACCCTATCGTTTGTAAGTTGTACTTAATTTCTCGGTACCTAAATAATATAAGAAATTGTTAAATTGTAATTTTTTATATTCCCAATGTTTTTGTAGTTAGTAGTAGTAGTTTCTGTTTTTTTTTGTTTATTTACCTTTTATGATATGCTACAAAAATATACTTCATTTAACAAACTACCTTTTTTCAGAGTTGGTCGATGGTCGCAATGTATTTACAAACCGTGAGCGCTGATTGGCAACCTCCTCTCGCGAAGTGAACTATAGATTTAAATTTAATACGATATTCTATCATTATCATCATCATTATCATTATCTCACGTACCCATGACCGTTCTCAAAGACTACTTATATTGTAGCAACGAAATTTACACGCAAATTTAGTGCTTAATTAGTGCCCGCGCTATGCAAAATTTCATAAGGATTACTATTAAAGGAACGGAGATATTGAACAAGACATGTGAATGACATTTCGAGCTGGCGTCAAAAGACAGCGTACCTACTTAACGACAATGAGAACGGAAAATATGATGAAAAAATAAGCTTACTTTAAAAAAAGTTAGTATCTGTAGTAAAAGTCTTTAGTAAAAGTTATCTCTCTGTGTAATAAGATATATAACTAATAATATTAATTTTGTGTGCCATTGTATGACAACAACATATTTGTTCCTAGAACTTTACATATTTTTTTTATGTAGTTCCACTGCGTTTTCAAATAAACTGTACTGACAAAGTCAGAATATCACGCACTAATAATACATAAATAACAATTTATAAAAATAAAAGTTCGCTTTCTACAAGCACTATACGTACGAGTACGTTGTGTCTTGACGCCAGCTCGAAATGTCATTCTTAAGTCTTGTTCGATATCGCCGTTTCTTTAAGGATTACCTATATACTGACAGAGTCAGAATATTTACGCACTAATAATACATATACTTAATTATTAAAATAAAAGTTCACTTTCTACAATCACTATTAAGAGTACGTTGTCTCTTGACGCCAGCTTGAAATGTCATTCACAAGTCTTGTACGATATCCCCGTTCCTTTAAGGATTACCCTTATGAAAGCACAGCGCTGGCACTAATTAGGCACTAAATATGTGTGTTAATTTTGTTGCTATGATATAAGTAGTTTTTGAGAACGGTCATGGGTACGCCAGCTTGATCGTGATGCCAGTGTACACACTAAAAAAGGTCTTTATTTCTTAAACTAAAGAGGCACTAATCATTTTGTGTTTGCAGTAATTACGCACTAAAAGAGCGCATAACAACAAACGTGAAATAGACCATGTGTACGCCACCATAACGGACACCTAAAAACGTCAAATGCTGCACAAAGGGTTCCCCCAGGAATCTCTACAACGACTATGTAACTACGTTATATGCTTCAAATAAAATATATCAATCGTTTTTATATTGATTTTTGATGATTCGATCATATTATATCAGTTTAATTTGATTTATCGTGATGCTAATATCAATATTTTTTAATACCGATATATATATATATCGAGCACCCCTAAATCGCAGAATATTATAGCTTTCTTTCTTGAGTACCTACTTATCCTATAGCATTGTTTATGTCACGTTTATGTACTCTCTAGCATTCTAGGCTTGAGTAGGTACGTAGTTGGTTGTATGTATAATGTACCTAATCAAAATATAAGTCAATGTAGGTTATACCTCTCAGAATTAACTAAAGTTATTGTTCTGAGCTATACCTATTCTTGATTCTTACTGACTGACATAGCTTGACACGAGCGCGAGCGTTTGAATCATCTGGATATTTTTAGTTTCATGTAAGTGGTTTTTAAAAAGCTGGATGAAATATTGTGACAACACACAACATTACTTGTTTTAAGCTTTATTACACATTTGAAATATACATTTCTGCTTAAAATAACAACATTTCTGTAATAAAATTAGGAATTATTTACTGTTTTAATTTAAAAAAAAAATTGCGTATTTCAAGATTTTGAACGAAACGAGAAGTCGAGAACTCACGATATTTTTTTCGGATCGGGTTCCAGTTTCCAGCTTCCCTCCCGCTCCCGGTGTGGTCCGGTTGATCTATTCGTTCGGGAAGAAGGAAGATTACGTGTATTGTGTTGACGTGGCGGTATATTAAAGGTACAGTCCTGAATTTTGAATTTTTTACTCAATTAAAGATTTTAAATCAATGTGTCGGATAAAAGTTACGAAAACATTTGCTTAATAATCATATGAATGTTATTACAGTTTTACAAGATAAAGTAAGAACCACATCTTCCCATCTAAAATGCTGAGAACATTATTTGTGGCCCTGGCAGTGTCGACGGTATTTGCCGGCGTGCCCAGTCCTGATGAAACTAAGAGATTAGTGGACCATCTGTCTGACGCCGAGCACTTTAAGAATGAGCACCATAACAAGCAGTTTGACCACGACGCCTTCTTGGGCGAGGATCAAGCTAAAACTTTTGACCAGCTGTCTCCAGAAGAAAGTAAGAGGAGATTGGGGTAAGCATCTTAAAAAAGTCATAGATATTTCTGATGATTAATAATTAAAGATTAATTATTGACATTTCTAGGTTTTTCTTTATTATGCTAATTAAGCTGTACTGTACTGTACTGCACTAACCCTTTTTCTTGATGTATTTTAAATAGAATAACTTTTACTTCTGCTATCATTCTAATACACGATTTAGGTTTACTCTTAAAATAAAGGCTCAACTCAATCAGAGTGTTGTTCAGCATAGGTTTCCGCCTAATTTTCTCCATAATTCTCTGTCAACTGCCAAGCCACTTATCCATAATCATCTTCGACGAACAAGTGGGATGATGAGATAAACGAAGAATCTTTGTTTATCTCATCATCCCACTTTATTGTCTGACAACCTCTGTTGGTTTGTATTGAGTGTCTCTTTATTTCTTCATCTCCTGATTCCGTTTGCCATGTCCAATTTTGTCATCAGTTTTGGTTAAATTAATTTTAATTGACACTTCACTATCTAATTCTTATTAATAGGTTTTTGATCATGCTATCCTACATTCATACATACATTCAGATCCTTTACAGGTATGAGTTAAAATCAGAGATGATAGTGGCAAGTTATTTTTAGGCTTATATTTAGATCTAAGGCAACTACTGCAATTTATCTATATCAGCATCCTGTTTAAGACTTAATCTCAAAGAATGATCACACATGTGTGGGTGACACAGTAAGTGGGTTAGATAAACTGTTAAACTATGCTGCTGTTGCTAGATCGAGATAAGTAATCTCTAAAACAATTTGTTAATTTATTGTCTTCCTATATTTACAATGTAATAGATTGTTTGCTACTGTTAGAAAGAATGTAAGTGTAATTTTTGGCTTAGTATTCAAAATTAATATATTTAAAATTATGTATAAAATTATTAAAACAATTGTTTCCCTGTTGTTTTAAATACAATACTGAAAGTTCATTAACTTTGTGTTATGAACATTTTGCTAATTTAGTTAGATCAATAATGAATCCAAATTTTTATCAGTAGTTCACTGACCTTATAATCAGTACATGTCAATACCTAGAATGTTGATCATATTTCTAGAATCATCGTGGAAAGAATTGACTCTGACAAAGATGGTTTTGTGACTTTGGTGGAATTGAAAGATTGGATCAGGTACACCCAGAAACGTTACATTGATGAAGATGTTGAGAGGCACTGGAGACAACACAACCCTCACAACGAAGATGCTATTCCGTGGGAGGTATGTACCAAAACTTTATTATTTCGAGCTCCTCCATGCTTCGGAAGGCATGTGAAGCCGTTGACAACCACCAATCTGCACTGGGCCTTCATGGTGGTTGATGACCCGTCCTCCATATCGATGATGACGATGCTAATGTATTCTCAAAGGCCCATCCCATAGTATTGACAATAAGAAATACTAAATACTTGTAATTGATATGTATACCTTACTTTATCGTGAGTTTATCTTTGACCTTTGTTGGGGTTCTTATATTTTAAAAGGGTTTGAATGTTCAGTATTTAATATTGATGTGTCATTTATGTCTCCTAATGAATTAATTCACATGTGTTGGATGTTGCTTATCTACCTTACCTTTATTTAGTTTACCTAATGAATGCCACCACTTGAATCAATATTAACCCTAAGTTAGTTGTGCACTTGTGCCACGTGAATTTCAACACAACACATCTTTAAAGTTTTATTATTATTAGTCACAGTGTTAGCAGACAATTATTTATTTTGAATGTGTGTGTAAATGTCTTATTACATTTCAAGTCCACATGAGTATTTTTAAAAAGTACATTGAATTATTCAAAAGTTCCTGACAATTTTTTGAATAGCCTTACATATTTGAGCATTATTTTTAATAACCAACAAAAAATAATGCTGTGCAGGCTATTTAAAGAAAACGTATGTTTTTTTTAAATAGCAAGCAAGCAAGCAACGCAAGCTTTGGTTGTCTGTCTGCCTAAATCCTATTGCCGCGTGTATGGTGAGAAAATAACCTATATTCCACCTTAGCGCACGCCAATCTGTTATCCAATCAAGGGCGTACCAACGCCCGCCGGGTTAAAAGAACATCTCATTCAATTCAATTGATACTAATGAATGCAATTATACATAATACAATGAAATATTACTGTTTATTCTGAAACTTATTTGAAAGAATTGTTGCTTTATGCCAGGCATGTTTTATGATGACGTTCATGTTTATCGTATTAAATTCATTTCAATTGGTACTTATAATTTTACATTTTTTTTTGTAATCTTAGCACTAATAGTCCTAAAAGTTCTTCAAAAAGCATGTCAATAGGTTTCACATTGAAAATCGGTAACGTATAGGTAGTTCCCCTTTGCGGCGATGATTTGACTGACTTTGACTATAACTTTGACTTTGACCACTTTTCATCACGGGCCAGTTGTGAAATTTAGAAACGTGTATAAAGGCCGCTAAAAGAGCTACGTTTCACAACCGCAACAACACCGCTACAATACTGCCTTAAGAATGCATCCAAACCCACCAGGTGGCTTGCTAGCTCTCTTTTGCCGTCTTTCTTACATAAAAAGGGTTGATGTTGTAAATTAATAGTATATACACTTAAACTAATTTGTTAGTAATCTTACAGGCATTTCTTAAGGTTTTACGTTTTACTTTATACAAAAACGATTACAAACTTAGATCTAAGTGACACTTACTGAAAGAACTTTAAACTAAATAGAAAAACATGGAATAAATTCATCAACAGAGGAATTAATTATGTTGCAGACGTATAGGAAGAATGTGTACGGCTTCATGGATGAAATGGATGAGAAAGAGCTCAAGACGCCTAACAGTGAGGGATTCACATATTCCAGTCTCCTGAAGAGGGATCGGAGGAGATGGCATTATGCTGGTCAGTATTCAACAATTAGTTTTATGTTGTGTTATGATAAGTACATGCTTATTTTTATGTTTATCCCCAGTTCTGTTTCACGCAGAAAGAGCTTACAGTATGTACCTAATGGTCTGGCAGAATGGTGTTAGGGCTGAGATTTAATATTTTGTATGATAAGATCCCAGGCCGGTAGTAAATTTCAACCATCTTCTATATTGAAATTAGGATGTCTTTTCATTTCAATCGCCTCGCGTATCATCCTAGGGATTAATCGAAGTATCGTTGTTCTCTAGCGAGTATTTGAGGTTTATCGAATCTGATGTAACGGTTGGGTCCCTCTAGGCTAGGGCATGTTCACATACTGCAGATTTATTTTCGTACCTATGCTTGACGACGGCTATGTGTCCTTTAACGCGGGTTCCTATACTCTTCTTTGTTCGTCCGATGTAAGAGAGCCCACAGTCGCAATCTAGTTTGTACACGCCTGCACCTTGAAGGGGTATGTTGCACTTGACAGGTCGTAAACTAACGTATCTAATACCTTTAAACGATCAATTCCTGTATACATATGCGAGTATGTATATATATAACCTAATTCTCGGAAACGGCTCCAACGATTTCATGAAATTTTGTATGCAGGGGGTTTCGGGGGCGATAAATCGATCTAGCTAGGTTTCATTTTTAGAAAATTACCAAAAAGAAAATACCGGTCATCCAGGTAAGTACTATAATATTAACACGAGTAGATCCGTAAAAGTAGTTTCATTTACAGGATAAGTGTTTGGCGCTTATACAATGTTCTCCCGCAGACGGGGACCAGGACGATGCGCTAAACCGCACGGAGTTCGCGGCGTTCCTGCACCCCGAGGAGCACGGCGCCATGCGCGACGTAGTCGTGCTCGAGACCATGGAGGACGTCGACAAGGACAAGGTGAGCTCAGGCGGAGGGCTCATGCCCCGGGGGGGGGGGGGGGGGGGGGCAATATTGAATATCACCGGTGATGTCGAAATAAAAGAAAGTAACATGAAATACACTAGGAAATATAATTATGTATTGCTTAATTTACAATTTGATTGTTAACCCTTAATCGGATGCGAGCTAATCGGGCCGATATAGCGGGATAATCAGTTAATTCTGGTAAAAAAATTATAAAAATTTAAAAATATTTTTTTTACCAGTGCTGACAACATTAAAAAGTTTAACACTTCTTCTTATAGATTTAAAAAATATATAATTGGTTGCGTTCACATAATATTGTTTTTTACCAAAACAAATCTACCTACATGTCGGATGTGGCATGTATATGTACCATTGTTTGATTAAGGGTTAAGATAAATATCCTTCAAGAATAATCAGAGTCAAAAATAAGTTACCGGTGTCCTTGTATAAGAGAATAAGGAGCATTTTTGTAATTGATATCATAACATCGCACTACCAATACAATACTGGTGCAAGTCAAAACATACTGACATTGGAAATTTTGTCATATTGAAGAACAGTACATGATGATCTTTGCTTAACAGTGGAATAGTCATAGGCTATATACTTTAACTTTATACAAGTAGAATTCTATCTTAAGTTCGGCGCACACGGGCCACTCGCCACAGCCACAAAACGCCGCTACCGACCTATTTCCTGTAGTTTTCATACATTTTGTATGGACTCGCGCCGCACACGGTTGACGCCCCGGTGGCAGCCACTCGCTTCTCGCTGGCCGGCGCGCGCCACTTAACGCCGACACAAGCTTCTTCGTCGGAGTCCATTTGATACTGCAAGCAATGGGTTAAAAAAAGTAGCGGCCACCGACCGCAAGTCTGTCGCGCGCTTCAGCTACATTTGTAGCCGCTTCTAGCTTCAGGTGGCGGCGTTTGTAGTTGTCGCGTGTGGCCCGTGTGCGCCGAGGCTTACGGATACAAGCGCGCCTGGGAAAGCCCGTTGCTATGTGATTACTCTCTCCTCAGCTCTCGCCTCCCAATCCAGGTCCGAAGGCCTCGACAGGGATTCGTCAGGGGGAAGGAGGGGAGAGCCACCACACAAATATGTCCCCTTCACCACAATACAAACCTACTAAAAACCTTTGTACACACTTTTCACATGTCGCTAGAGTGGGTCTCTATATGACTCCAAATTATCATGCGACTGATGAAATATCTGACTGAGCCTAATTAGTAGTAGTGTACATTTATAAAGGACTAAATAGTCGCCTTTCGGGATGTCATACTATACTAAACGCAAAGACTCGTGGCAGGCGGAGCAATAAAACGTGCAAAAGAGACAGCGCATGTTCATGTTCTCTCTCGCACTTGCACTGTTTATGGATGACGTCATACAGACACAGAGATGCGCTTTGTTTGTGTACATGCATTTATCGATAAAATATTGGGGATATTTGAAATGCCATAAATAATAAAACTGTTTATTGGTATTATTAATTTATTCTTATAAAATTATTACAGGCTAATCGTCATCATCATCGTCCGTGTCGCTATCATTGACATTTATTATTAGCCGTTCGCATAAAAATGATTTTTTCAAGTCCTGTTCTTGCATAGTTTCAGCGTGACGCACACATTTTTGCCAATTACCTACAGTTACGTTTTCGATAGCTTCATTTGTTAATTTTTCCACATCAGCTATTTTAAACGTTTTGTTTTTTTCTGCCACTTCTCCTTTTACCTGCGCCCAAATTAGCTCGATTGGATTGTATTGGCAATGATATGGTGGTAGCTGAATAACTTCGTGCCCATATTCGTTTGCTAATTGGTCCAAATGGTAAGTCTTTTCGCCTCGATTTGCTTGTATTTTTAGGAGAAGTTCATCTTTAAAAGCAGATTCTGAAAAAGGTATATTATGCTGCCGTAACCATTCTTGAATTTCTGCTTTTGTCGATCTAGTTGTCGGAACTCTATTTATTTGTTTGGAATGGTAACTTGCGTTATCCATGATTAATATTGAAGGCTCTTCGAGGCTTTGAAGTAGTCGAGTAAACCAGTCGGTGAAACCCTCAGCATCCATTTCGGTATGGTAATCTTCATTTTTGCTTTTAACTGCACGAAAAATCCATTTAGCACCTGGCATAAACCCGTACTTTTCACACCCTGCGTGACAAACAATGAGTCTGCTACCTTTTCCTATCGGTTTCTTTAATCCGCCTTCATTATTTTCGTCAACCCATACGCGTTTCCGGGAATGGTTTTGATTCACCCAGGTTTCATCTATATAAATTTTTGGACGTGTATCTCCGCTTTTTTTCAAATCGTCTAGTTTTCGAAGAAACTGCAGTCTGGCGCTGACAATATCTCGTCGTTCCATTAGTTGTTTTCTTCCATCTGGTACAATTTTAAATCTGTACCCAAGGTCATGTAAAATTGTTCTCATAGAAGACACACTGCACTTGAAACCGTCAATTCTCTCCATTGCAGCTGTTAAAATCTTTTTTGCTGTCGGAAACTCTCTTTTTGCATAGAAGGAAAATACAATCTGCTTAATTACGCTTTTATCAAAGTCGTCCAAACCTGTCACTGGCCGTGGTTGACACACTTGTTCCCGGGGAGATGTTATTTCATCAGAAGCACTCTCTTTTTTTATTCTATCGACAGTTCTTAGACTAATACCACAAATCATTGCAGTTAGTTCGCGAGGCTTGTCAAAGTTGAGTTCCTTTAACTTGACAGGATCTTCTTTTAGCTCCTTCAAAAAACTTAACACATTGTTTATTACAACACGACTTTGTTGTTGAATATTTCCCTGAACACTTGTAATATTATTTTTAACAAACGACTCCATCTCGAAAGAAATTATCAATTGAAATGATTATGATGTACGAGTAACTTAGTCTTTTATACACAACAATTAGTCAACCCGAGGGTTATCTATTATCAAATTATTTCTAATTACCCTCATTACATGATTGGTAATTAAGTAAATGTAAGTACAGATATTCTCAGTAACGATCAATACTTTAATGAGCTCATATTTTGTGTATCGATTAAGTATATGCATTCCATATTATCGATAATCTATAATTATAGTAATTAGCACGTGCACATCCCTTTAACAAAAGTGATTTATGGCCCCGACTGCCACGAGTCTTTGCGTTTAGTATAATTCCTGAACAACTGACAGTCAAGTTAAAGTGACCGCTTTACGTTTTAGGACGGGAAGGTGTCCATCGACGAATACATTGGTGACTTGTACAAGACTGAAGACGGAGAGGACGAGGAAGAGCCGGACTGGGTCAAGCAGGAACGAGAGCAGTTCACTGGCTACAGGTATTAACTCATTAAATCATTATGTTAATCATCAACGCTATGAACCAGGGACCAGTCCAACGGTTTAATCACAAAAGCCTTCGAAAGGCTTGCCTATACAGACCCTTAAAGTGTAACCCTTTCAATGGGCAACCCCTTCAACTTGATACCAAAGGGTATCCCACACCTCACACCTCCTTATCACTTGCCAAGGTAATTTGGAACGTATATTCATACCATTAAGCACCATAATACTGTAAAACTGCCTGGTGGGTTCGCGACAATTCGGAAAAGCCTTGTTTAAACACCCAGTGCACCGCCGCCGTCCACCGCAGCGATCGACCTAACGTCAAACAGTAATAGCTCTTTATGTAATGAGCAAACTATCATATCTGCACTGAAGCTGAAAGGTAACCGAAGGGTTACCCGTGCAATTGCTATCCATTGGGTTATTCTTTACGGCTTCTAATGCGCAATGGGTTTGGAAAGGAAGGAGGAAACCCCTTCTCAAAACCCCTTCAAAACCCTTGCATGGGTTACGAGACCTGTCCTTGCTATTAACTGCCGAAATTGGCGAATTTCATCAATGAATGTTCAACCATATATTTAATTAGTATTAAGTGCAAAGTATACTGATAAAATTTGATGTTTGTAGTAGCCTGAGGCCGAGAGCTTTGCCTAGGCATTATAATGATGTTATTATGACTTATAAATGTGTATATATTATTATATTATTTATATCCTTACAATTATAAATGTGTTACCCTGACATTGTTTTAATATGTTTAAATGATATGCACCTTCGATCTTAGTGTATTAGTACTCTCCATCGGACTGGTTGTCTTGAAGAAATCGCTCTAAAGCAACAAGACCGCCAAATTGTAACTAATTTTAATTATGTATATACCTACCACGAACTGTCAACATTTTATGAATAGCTAGCCTACTTCTTAACTGATCTTTAGTATTTGTAAAAATATTATGATCGGATGTTAATGACGGTAGTTGTTGACATTGAATGGGCGCCTTTGGCTTTCAAAGTAAAAAAGTAAATAGTGTTGAATAATTTCGGCGGGCTGGTTAGAACCACGACAGCTCATTGGGAGAGCACCTAACCCGGTATGTCAGAAGGGTGCAGGTTGAAATCCTGCTCGTGGAAATTTTTTCAACATTTGTGTTTTTTTTCCTGAAGACTGAACTTTATGACTAAATATAATTGAAAATGTATTAAAGAAACTTGACGGTTTTTGGATAGGTTGTGAAGTTTAGGCGTCTGTACATGGTTTCTTTTTATTTTGTTGCAATAAAAGAATTTTATATCTATCTATCTACAGGTTTTTTTACCAGTGCACAAATTTTCTGGAGCGACTCAGAATCGGTAATTAAACAACTTTGTCATAGTCACATGGGTTGAAATATGTCAAAAATGTTGAGACTTCATACAAATTAGGCTAATCAAGTGTTCGCTAAAGTATGGGAAGTCCAAACATTTTTTTTATTTCGACCCATGTTACTATGAGAGAGTTGAATATTATTAACGGGATTATTACCATGTTTATTGTAGTGTTTGAGTATCCGATATTTCGGCACAGTTGCATGCGCCATGATCACGGATGTACTGAAGTTATTGCGGGTGGGGTGATTATGAGCAGACAAAACGATTTACCCTCTTCCTTAGTCGTTTTTTGCGCTCAATACTCGTACCACTGGCTCCTAAGTCACTATTCACTCGAACTTGTTCTCGACACACTACACTGGCCGTATCAGATCGCGAAACGGCACTTTTGTTCTTTTTGCGGTCTTTACATCCCGTTAATAATATTTATTCTAATGTAAGTGACCATGATAGTTTAAAAAGTTATAAGAGAGAGTTGTCTACTTACCGATTCTGAGTCGCTCCAGAAAATTTGTGCACTGGTAAAAAAAATCCTGTAAAATGCTCCTGAAAATGCAATTTACAATGAAATGGTTTCACCCACTTAAGGGACACGAACAAGGACGGCTACATGGACGCGCACGAGGTGCAGGAGTGGATCGCGCCGCCGTCGTTCGACCACGCGGAGGCGGAGGCGCGCCACCTGGTGTTCGAGGCCGACGCCGACGCCGACGAGCGCCTCACGCCGCAGGAGGTGCTGGACAAGTACGACCTGTTCGTGGGCTCGCAGGTCACGGACTTTGGGGAGGCGTTCGCGAGGCACGACGAGTTCTAGATTTGAAAGTTTGAAATAAGAGGTTTATAAAAAAGATTTTGATGTGCGAGCCGTATTATTCATAAACACGTTTGAACTTCGAATGGTAACTTTTTAAACGCAAAACTTAAAAATTCTAAATTTAAATGCATGCTTTCAGTGTACCATTCGGTTCGTAAGTCTAGAGGCGTTCGCGAGGCACGACGAGTTCTAGATTTGTATAAAACCAATTTTGTCAAACCGTATTATTCATAAATATTTTTACAGTTGTCTATATGTTGGACATTATTACATAATAATAGAAACTTTGATCCCTTGAAATAAGGTCGAATATCAATAGGAGCGTTCGATTTGCCTTTTATCTTGTTGTATTGGACTTCCTCATTGACCATTTTGGATTGCGTCTTTATTTTAAAAGAAATAATTCTAGCTGTTTCTGTTATTAAAGTATTTGCCTATTACAGCGTAACATAGAGTGGAACATTCACAGGAACAAATTTCTAACTGTAACGTTTTAAATAAACATTAGATTTTTTTATGAATAATATGGTTCTGTTATTACTTATTTGCCGATATATATCTGTGACTTTTCATTAATGAATATTACCCTTTTTAATAACTTTAGCATACCATAACCGAAGTTTTCATATAATACTTTAAGTTCACATTAGAATCCTATAGTCAATAGATGTTAACTTATGTATAGTTTTACTATTCTTTACAATAATACAAGCCATGCGAGCCATTAAAAAAAAACACGAAAGTGGTAGGCAACTAAATATTGTAATTCGGGGCGGTTATACTTTTAAGAATAACACTTCCATTGTAAACTTAAGTATTTCGTGAACTATAAATATTTTTGAAGCATTTACTGTAATAATTCACTGTTTGTGGAGTTTTGTCAGTTCAACCTTTTTTATGTAATCTCATAATAAAATAATGTAATGTTTTTCTAATAATATTTTATATAGCAATTTTTTCTGAACATTTTTAAATAAGTGCAGCATACAAGTTATTGTTTGTATTCCTATTTTTGCTTTATAATAATTTTATTTGTAATTATAATATATTTTATAGGAGCCTTCATACATTGCTGTATTAAGAACTCACGCAAGAAAAAATTCTTATCCCAGAATTTCAATTAAGTAATAGAAGATCTAGATCTCTATGTTTTCCTTAAGCATAGACAGTGTGATTAGAATTGGCTTATTAGGTTTAAGTCTAAGTCAAAGTCAAAATTCTATTTTTCTTTACGACGTCTTGTTTTAGCTGTGGAGAAGAATGGGCGCAAGAAACTCCACAAAAGATTTGTAATTTGAAGTTTATATGAGATAATGAAATGTATAAGGGCTCTTATTAGCACATTGCCATATTACTAGAATCTCACTGCCGCGAGCTTGTACAGACACGCCTGCTCATGAAACTTCCATAACTGTCAAATTCCTTCAATAAATATTCAACCATATGCCATTGGAATAAAGTTCAAGGTCTATTGAGATAATTTAACAGTTTGCAGTAGTCTGGGTGCCTAGTGCGAGTTTCATTCGCCATTCGTTAACGTTAACGAATACGAGACTTTGTATGGCAAAATGTTAACTCTTCTCGTATGTCGCCCGGAGGCGCTGCTCAATGCCATACTAATTTTCGTTTTCGTAAATGTAATTGAATGAATACAAGACTCAGACTAGGCACCCAGATGTGTTGGCGTGTGTACACCAAGGAGTGTTGTTTGCGGTCCATTAATTGTAATAATTATTTTGGACTATTCAGTGAGCCTAGCGCGAACTTATATGATGTCGTAATATCATCATCAACTCATTTGATGTCCCCACTGCTGGGGCACGAGCCTTCCCTATGGATGGATAGGGAGAACGGGCCACAAACCACCACGCGGGCCCAGCGCAGATTGGTTGATGTCGTAATAATTAAAAAAAATACATGATAAAATTAACGTTATCAATTGACATTTGCGGGTTGTGTGTACGGTCAGCAACGAAAATAACCAAACATTTCAGCAGTAAAATTTATGATAAACTGGGATATTTATCTAAAGTCAAAGTCAAACATTTATTTGCACAGTATTGTGTACAGTACATTGAGATGAGCGACAATGTTGAGCAGGGTCAACAATGTTCTGCCTTAATTTTGTAGGCACGCAAATGTCAATACAGTATAAAATTTTATAAACAATATACCTAACTACATAAATGCAAATTTTCAATTTAAATAATTATATAATGAAATGTCAATAGAAATAAAAATTATTAATCTAGGTACTAGGTCTATACTGTTACATATAATTTCCTCAACAAAGTAAAGCTTTGTTAGTAAGTCTTTGTTTTAAAAATAATAACTTTGTTTTAAATTACACGTCTGGATCCGGTGTTACCATGACGAGTTTTCCGACACTAATTTCATAGATTTTCGCGCCAGGCCACAGATAGCAAAACATTATTTTTATAACCGTTTCTTTAGCTCTGTTTTTAGAAAAAAGTTAAGTTACTAACTATTAATATAATATATAAAATGCCAAAGCTATATTTCCAATATTATACTTAATTATTTCAATTGATGATTAGGTAAGTACGATGTATTCCAGAGATCGAAATTTGTGATTCTAATTCTAACATAAATGAATCAAATTAAATCTTGAGATTTTATTATAATTAATCTATGTACTATGAATTGAAAAGAGCCTGTTTCTTTTAGAATATACGTATATAATGTATTGCATTTAGTTTTATATAATAAGTACTTATTCATCAAAATAATAACTATTATTTTGCTAATTATTAACCTAGCATTTTATACTTCAGTACAATTAACATAAGGTAGATCTTTATTTTCGTTGGATTTATTAAACATGTTTCAATCATTTTATGCTAGTTTCATTTGGCGAAAAATATTTCGCTACATTCCATAGTTTTTTTTATTAAATGATTCTTTATAATGCGGAGATTCTTATACAATCTCTCAATTTCTGATGTTGGTGTATCAAACGAAGGAACAACCCTTTTGACTTTTGGTGGTACAGCCAAAAGCAAAAACTGATAATCAAAACCAGTATACTAATTTATAAATAAAACCAACAATATGATAAAAATACTTTTGGCCATAATATAAATGTAGATCCATGAAGTTTTTAAATTCTGGTTTTGATCATCGATTTTATAAAATAATGATTTTCAAAAATGTTAGTCACTGTCTACGTGTATTTACGTGTACATTGTGTATAAGTCAATAAAAAAAATTAAAAGAAGTAAATGCATTAGGTAGGTACATTCAATTTAATTAAACAAGTGGGTATTACAGAAAGCAACTTATGATGAACCGATTCTAAAGTGTCGCGCTCAAATTGCTTGTTTTGTAAAATTATACAGTTGGATTTCCTTTTTTTAAATTATACTTCATGGGTGCAGGAAAGTGTAAATAAACTTATCCACCGTTTTAGAAAACAAAAATTAATGTCGACTATCGTTAAACTGCATGCTGCTGAGAGAGGTTAGCATACGTTCATGTATGTCGTGGCCGGATTTTCAAATTGATCACTTTATGATGTAATCGACCATTTCATGAAATGGTTATATTTCATGTTATGCCCAGATTAAACTGATCATATCGTTAAAGCGTCAACGTTTTTGATTCCCTTCCACGTTTGGCCATATCATTAATGTAGGAAATCCTTACTGTTGGTTAGGTAAAGTTATTTTTTTTCCCGAGCGAAGCGCAGCGTAGCGAGGGCCAGTCACGGAAGGGGAGACCGCAGTCACGGAAGGGGGGAGCGCAGTCACGGAAGGGTTGCGCAGCCACGGAAGGGTAAGATTGTACAAATCGATTGTATCGGCACAAAAAGTAAACGATATCTGCGCCTCTAACGGTGGGTAATGTAAATATTTTACGATATGATCACTAATGTTTGATCATTTCATGAAGTAGCCGCGCGTTTAGTTGCCCATATAGAGAAACGATTTCTTATCATTAATCTGCCCAAACCACATCATGTGGCCAATAGACAGTGAAACATTTCATGAAATGCGACCATTTCATGAAATTCTCGAGCATTTCGTGAAGTGAGCAAATCTACGATATGGCTACGACATATATTAGAACTCATTTAAATTTAGGGCATAAATTAGTTCGTTGGTACCTTGAGGATTGCAGGTTTGTGCTTTAAGGCCATGCACTTGAAAAAGAGCAGAAATGACAATCAATTTCATCTTTGCTTTTATTCTTTATCAGATTCTCGACCCGTCGCGACCCGATTATATCTTCTGCATTTAAAAGCATGAAGTTTCAATAAATATATAG
Organism: Eudonia lacustrata; assembly: GCA_947562085.1. Classification (NCBI taxonomy): domain Eukaryota; kingdom Metazoa; phylum Arthropoda; class Insecta; order Lepidoptera; family Crambidae; genus Eudonia; species Eudonia lacustrata. The sequence goes on from OX387316.1 coordinate 22,621,869, forward strand.
CAAAGTGTGTGTTACGCCTCAGTAGCCGAATGCAAAGAACTCGGCCCCATATCCAGAGACTTGGGTTCAATTGCTAGTGTCTTTCATCATATTTTCAATGCATAGCCCGATCTATGATCATCACAAACTAGCATACTAGCACTTCACGAAATGCTCGAGAATTTCATGAAATTCTCGAGCATTTCGTGAAGTGAGCAAATCTACGATATGGCTACGACATATATTAGCCAACTTATTTTTTCTTTATGCTTGACACATTGTTGCAGACATTGAATGGTTCCTGGTAGTCTGACACCCAGATAGTGGGTCGCAGAAATGGTCTTGTCAAATAGAGAGCAGCAAACAACAAAGCAGTTAAAGCTTTGTAAGATGACTTAAACATTTAAAAGTTTTTTGGAACCAGTAAGGCCCTACATACTTATTTCTTACGATACGGCAGGATATATTTATAAAAGCTATATAAAAGCGAAAAAACAAGCTTGTCCAAATGTGGGGCGAAATTCGCAGAAGGCCTCTCAAATTATTTACATAACAAATGCAAATTAGGACTGGTAGAAATTTACGCGTGCGAAATACGTAGCCAATATACCCTCGCGTATTTTCGCCTTAACATCTGAAAGGCAAAGGAGTCTTGCTTCCATATTTTTGCATACTTACAATGCGACAGTAATACCTCGGTTCATATAAGAAAGGGAATTTGTATGATAATTTTCATTTTGCATTCAGTCGCCTATTCTTCTTGCGGCTTGTTGTGGATAGCGCTCGGGGGAAATTCGGCGGTGTTGTCGCGCTATATTGGCGGCGTCCACCTACCTGCGGCTGGATGTGGCAACATTCGAACTGAGTACCTAGTGAGTTTCGTTTACTATCCGTATTCTTTCGATTACGTTTACGAAAAACAAAATTTTTTATGGCAAAATCTTATGGGTGCGCCTTCCGTAAGTGACAAGTGTCATATGTTTTATTTGAAATGACGTCGTCCATATTTACTTGATGCCGCGCGGCCATACTAATTTTGTATGGGGAATTTAAGGTGCTCAAATAATTATTTAAATAACCACTTGATGAATCGAAAATGTAGTCTAGCAATTTGTAGTTTATCCATTGATGATTGCTTAGACAAAATCAGAGGTACAATAATTTAGATAAACTATAAGAAATCTACTAAACGCCGCCACTCGTTTTCATGATTTTTGCCCAACTTTAAATGATATTGTAGAAAAAACTATAGCGTGTTATGAATTTGGATGGTTCTGACAAATTGTAAACACGTTCCCTATGATACTAAATATATATTTTGTTCATTTAATACGACAATCAAATATATTTATAATTTTCAATTATATTTACTTAACCGTAACTGCATTTTTGGCATTTTTTGGACGGCGCACCCTTAACTCTTTTCGTATGTCGCCAGGAGGCGCTGCTTCAATGTCATACTAATTTTCGTTTTCGTTACCATGATCGAATGTCAAATCAAACTCACAGGCACCTAGATAGTAGATTCTATCTGGTAAGTAATAGCATGGACTAATACGTAATACATAGAGAGTGGATTATACGTGTGTAAGAGACAACTCGCTCAAAGCACTTGTGCTACTAGGTTTACACATTTGTGTTTAAATTCCTTTCTTAGCAATAAAAATATCCTTGTAGGTTTTAGAAAATGGTTATTCGTTTTGAGTAACGTGACACAATTTACAAAATAAAATTTCAAATAAAATCTTTATTACATAAACTATAACCACCTAGGTTCGTACCATACCAAACTAACTCCGCGATATCCAAGCCGTATCCATAATATCTATAGCGCATGTGAACCGCGACGCGGAGTGCGGCGCCCGCCGCCGGTAGGTAGGTAATTGTCGAGCCGTCGCTTACTGCCCGTATCGATACAGATGAATATGAGCAGCTCCGCTCCAGCCCGCCCCTAAGGACTCCTCAGAGACGAGTCCGCCCCATAAAGTGTTATCGGCTGATCTCGGAGACACTCTTCATCTGCCGGAAGCATTTGTTTACGGTGCCGTTCTTTGTAAAAGTCACATAGACTTAAAAGAGAAATAATAGCTCGTGTACTGTCCCACTGCTGAGCAACATTGATGGCATGGGTATTGGCTTAATGAAAGACACCAGACATTGAACCCAAGTCTCTGGATATGGGGCCGAGCTCTTTGCATTCGGCTACTGAGGCGTAAGATACACTTAGCTACATATTTATTAAAACTTAACGCACAAACCTGCAATCCTCAAGGTTGGTACCTTGGTACTAATGTATGCCCTGAATTTAAATGAGTTCTAGTAACAAACACATTAATGGCGTGACTTATCTTTAATTTCCAAGATACCTAGTATATTTTTCCGCATGGAAGTTCTAAGTAATAAAACTCGAAAGTAATTTCTCAGGTGGCTCGATGTGGAAGCGCCGCCGTCCGACTAAAGCACAATGTTGAAAGAAGCAACTTTCCAGAACATTATTACTCCAAGTTAATGCTGAGTTCGGACTGCGGTTTGTTCCCGTCAGCCAAGTAATACAGCCTTAGAAAAGGGATAATCAGCGTGGACCAGCCGCTTTCTTCTGTCAGCCGTAGGTAGGTACAAACCTAGATTCAAAATTTTTTTTACTACATTATTATACTATGCATTATTATTATTGAAAAAATATCGTAAGGTCAACTATTGCTAAAACAAACAGTTAATATTTATTTTTTTAACGAATTAACGACCATGGAATGCTATATAAGTTTAATAAATATATTCCAATACCACTAGCTTGTTAATTACTAATCAATATTTATTTTACTTACCTATTAAATTGTTTCAAAAACAACCCCAGTACTCCACCCCCACGCCGAAGCAAGGGCGAACGGTCATCGAGGGCTGGTGACAAGCTACCCTGCCACCGCCCGCCTAACGCTCGCTCAGGGCGCCAGGCAGCACTAGCCGACGTCTAGTCTAACCAGTTACTACGTGAAACTACTAATACTAGGTAGACTAGGTATCTGGATCGAGTATTAGATAATACTAGGAACAGGTGCACGCACATAGTATCAATCAAATTTACCTAATGCGACCCATCTCTACTAGCCAGGCCATGTATCGCTCCTCATCGCGGCTGATGGAACCTCACATGTTGTGATTGTGAAGGTCTAGCGAAGAGCTTACTATAGAAAAAAAAGGTAAGGGCCTGCCGTCGTCGTCCGTAGCTACCGCGATGTAGGAATTGTTGTACCAAACCAACGCAAACTTTGCGTTGCGCACACGCAAAAATAAAATAGAATGCGTCGCAAAGTTTTATAAATATGTTAGGATTACTTATTATCACATGGGTCATTTATCAATAACAGTAGGTAGGTACTAGCTTTATAATGTTATGTCTATTGATGATGGTGTTTGTGATGAATAAAATTATCAAATAAACTGATTATCTATCTGTCTATCTAATGATCATATGCTTTTGACGATAAATATCCTTGTAATTTTCGTACTTTTAAGTAACGTATTTATTCTGTTTCGTGCGTAAATTTGTAACCTTTCAGAAAAAGCTTTTGGACTGGTGGTTTGGAAATTTATGTGGTGTGGGTCATGTGGGTGTGACTACGCGCGCGTATGTTATAGTACATACTACATACGTATAATATACACATATGCTTACCGATATGTATGCCCCATGGGCGATTTGGGACAATAATTACCGATTTACCTTTACAATTTCGGGGACAAATGATCGTGTTCAACAGTAACAGACCGGAAGCAGAGTGTCATTAATTCCGGATCTCGTTGACAATGCGTGGTGGGATGAAACTGGGTGAAACTGCGGTTTTATTGCCGGCCTGACGTACGGCGGATGAGTTGTGAACTCGTGACTTTGGCACGCCTCTCAAACTTATCCAACTAATTCTTTGCGCCACGCAAAGGGAAGTAGAATTTGATGGGGACGATAAAAGATAATTAATAATGTTTTTTGTGCCTTTTATTGTTTAAGAAATGAGAAATGTCACAGGGTTGACGTTATTACGTACAAGTAGGTATATATGATTTCTTTTGTTGTCTACGTAGCAGATAGGTAGGTATTACATTAGACAAAAAATTGTTATGTAGCTACAACTTTAACATATTATCTTTGACGCATTTAATTTCGCACACAGGGTCATTCAAAGAAGTTTCAGTTAAGCCACGAAAGGGTTGGAGCGTCATAATAACTTCATGAAATGTGCATTAAATAAAAATATTCTATGCGTATACAAATATAATAGAAATATATATAATAAATATAACTAGTATTTTTATAAGCTTAAAGTAAAAGTTTGAGTCACTTATTGTTAAACTTATGGTTACTTATCTATATCTTTATATATATTAATCTTCTGTGCGTGTGTATGTTATTGAACTCCTTCTAAACGGCTAGACTGATTTGGATGAAATTTTCTGTTTGTGTTCAAGTGGATTCGAGAATGGTTTAGATTTACAATTGGACCCGGTAGGTGGCGCTGCTATAGGGGTACATCATGAGATACTGGTGTTCTTAAGCGGACGAATGATTTGTTTGTTTTGTTGTCATGGAAACTGACAACGTTTTGTTTGTTTTGTTGTCATTGAAACTGTCATAGCGGTACGAAGTCCGCCGGTCAGCTAGTAGTATATATAAATCTTCTGTGCGTGTGTTTGTAATTGAACTCCTTCTAAACGGCTGGACCGATTTCGATGATTTTTTTTGTGTGTTCAAGTGGATTCGAGAATGGTTTAGATTCACAATTGGACCCGGTAGGTGGCACTGCAATAGGGGTCCATCATGGGATACGGGTGTTCTTAAGCGGAAAGTCGCGAGCGACTAGTAGGTATAGTATCGTTTTACGTTGGTTAATTATAGCAGGTATTGCACCTGCTGATCCAGTATTTCATGCGTACGGGTTCGAATCCAAATCGTGGATTTTTTTTCAATACTTTTTAAAATTGCTTTTTACTAATTTGTAATTTTAGAGAGCTTATTTAAAAGCTCGATGTATACCAGGTCAGTGTAAGAACAGCCGTATTAAAATAGAGCTAGCTGACCGGTAACGCTGCGTTTCAGCCCCTGGAGGTTTAGTTGTTCGTTATGCCGCCGCCATTTTTAAATTATCTCACTCCACCTGAATTAAAAACTTTTTCATTAGCGGCATGCGATGGCAAACGAACCTTTTGTTAGTTGCATTGTTTTTTTTAATAGTAAGCGACTCTACTTCAATTGCTGCAATTTGCGATCAGCTCAAAGCAGGAGGGAATGGCGTAACATGGAGGAGGCGTATGCCCAGCAGTGGGTAGATACGGGTTGAAAATGATAATGATGATAAAACCAATCTACAATTTTTTTTCAGTAAACAATATGTGACTAGTTTATGTTCGAGTATTTCATTAACTCGTCCTACATGCCTATGCCTATGGCCCCTGACGAATTGCGGAAAATCTAAATAAATTATATTTTCATTCTTCAACACGTCGCACGTTTCTTTTTGTTTTTTAACTTTAAACTTTATCAACGTTTGGTACAATATATATATATATTCTTTATTGCACAAAAACGCGTACCGGAAAGCGCAGTGTGGGCAGGCCTCCAACAAGGTGGACCGACGATCTGGTGAAGGTCGCGGGAAGCCGCTGGATGCGAGCAGCACAAAACCGGTCGTTGTGGAGGTCCTTGGCCTTTGTCTAGCAGTGGACGTCTTTTGGCTGAGATGATGATGATGATGATTGCACAAAAACACACATACAGAGAACAGTTTACAAACTATGTTGAGCAAAGGTGGACTTATCTCTAAAAGAGATCTCTTCCAGCCAACCTAAGGTGGAGTGGGAGTATCATGTTTAAAAGGAAGCGACAAAAGTGCAAATACAACTTACAATTAGTAAGACTAGTCTGAGGTCTTGAGGATTATTGCTGGGGGAGCCTTGTGGCCGCACACAATCGTTTTGCTTTCAAAATATGTCATGTTCACATTGCAATTGGCCCAGCACCAAATGGCTAACAATAATAATACGTGTCCACGGGGCAAATCGCTTGAGATACTAGTCTTAAGGCGACGCACAGCTAAACAATAAATCTCATACGGAGCGTTTGCGCCATAAGCAAAACTGTTTTTTTTCCTTCGAATTAAAACTACAAATAATTTAAAAAAAATGAACTACAATATTGAAGTGTGTGTTAAGAGTAATCTACTAAGAAAATTTTAATGCTTAAATCGGTCTGGTTAGCATGTAAAATGCAAATTTATGTTTTAATAAAGGTTACTTTGATATTATTTTCTCTGATAATTATAAAAGTTGACAAATCGTGTTTCTGCAACTAGCAAAATGAAGTCAATTAAATGAAAAATCATGTCATTAAATATCAAATTCAAATTCAAAATTCAAATTCAAAATCATTTATTCAGTTTAGGCTATAAATAGCTCTTATGAACGTCATTTTATGCCATCGGTTCGTAAGTCTATCTATTCTGGGCGGGAGGTCTTGTACTGAGAAGAACCGGCAAGAAACTCAGCAAGTGTCCAGCTCTTTTCTCCCTTACAGCGTCAAAAATATTGGAAAGTGCCCCATCATAAAGGGACTATCACTTTCATGTTTTGTAATTGTTGCGAAAAATCAACATCCCCGCCACGTGAATTTCCAATGCGTCGCCTTAAGACTTCCGGATGAAGAATGAGCATCGGCGCGACCTGATCTGGCGCTATGACCTGACGTAGATGGTCCCTTGTAGGAGTTGGTTTAATTGTGCAAGGTCGTCTGGCACCTTTTTTAACCTAACGGTTGATAGTGGGTCAGTAGGTATATGTCAGGGAAGGTCAGTCTAAAGGAGGATGGGCAAAAACATATGGAAGCATACCTAGGAACCAATAACAACATGCGATATATCATTTTTTAATGTACTTTAATTATTGTTATGGTGGGAAGTCTCAAGCTGCTGTGTAAAAAAAGTTAAGACGCAATAAAGCCAAACTCTTCCTTAAAAATATTAGGTGTTTATTTTTATGTTTATCATCAATTTCGTGTTTTTTTTTGTAAAACAGCATTAGCTACTAGTATAACATATAGCAAAAATCACAGAATCCGATAAACAAAGCCAAAGGTCGATAACATAATAATATAGCAAAAATCACAGTTCGATAAACAAAGCCAAAGTATTATTTATTTATTACCATTAGCAAAACATGCATACCCACTTTTTTTTTACAAGTGACAGTTCTGTTCAATATGGCCGACTAATTAACTTCAATCGATCTATTGACGAACGATTAATACTTATCGGTTTTAGTTTTCTATAATGTATTATTTTATAATTTTACACTAATATTGATAATGCTTATTCGACTAGTATTTGTTTGCACCGTTTGCACAGACTACTTGAGTTTTAGTATCTACTTCAAATGACGTAATGCTTGTTAAACCAGTTTATAATGAAATTCTGAAAAAAATTATTTTTGTTTAAGTCTGCTTTATTGTGCCATTACTGTTGCCATACAGTGATTTGGTACTTCCCGCCATAACAATAATTAAAGTACATAAAAAATCCTTACCATTGATATATCGCATGTTGTTATTGGTTCCTAGGCAATAATGCCCGTCCTCCTTTTAAAGTGAAGATTTTAAAGTCGCTCTCGAAGAAGGAGAGAGACTACTGAGTCAGTTTACAACAGTTTCATATTTAGATTTAGTTTGAGGTACCTACCTAGGTAAGTAAAATTTATATTTATGTAGCAAATGAAGATAATTTTTAAAATTATATCTATGTTTATACAAGTTCAATAATGTAGCTAGTGTGAGTAATGTCATAACTTCATAACATATAGCTGACCAGGAACGCTGCCCCTTGTCTCTGGAGGGAACTCGTCCGTTCGTTGTGCCGTTCGTTACCTCCGCCATTTTTAATTTATCCCGCTCGGCCTGAATGAAAAACTTTTTCATTAGTGACAGGCAAAGGAAAACATTTTTGTATGATGCGTTCAATAGACAAGGAGCCTTGTCTAAATTTTCTTTTATTAAAACAAAAACGAGTGCGTTTTATTCCTTTACATGTTAATTATTACAAACAATTAATGTGTAACCACGTGATACTTTTGTATGAAGTGAAACGTAGGTAAATATTTTTTGTTTGGTAATGAACAACATGTGCGCATTACGTTGGCGTAATAATTTGTTTCAGCCACATTACGGCGCTCGGTACGAAATTTTGCCACAATACTGCTCTTTAATTAGCAGCAGCTTAATGAAATTTCCAGTAAATATTAAACATTTGCCTCGCCTGAATGATTTTATAACGTTCCTTTGTAGGTAGGTAATAATACTGTTATCTCATTTGTGTATTTCTGTGATATCCTTAAACTCTCGTGCATGTAAATTTATAAGCGGAATGGTGTTTATTTTAAACACAGAGTTTGTATGATTTTCTTTAAGAATTACTATTGAAAAATGTGTATCCGTTAAAGTAAATGTTAATTTATTAACAAAAAGTTTTAGTAAACGTTGCTGTAAAAAAAAACACTGTCGAGATTAGAAATGATATGAAGTCAGTATGGAAGCACGGAAGTGAACTGCATCGTTAATAGATAAGTGTAAAGTGGAAGAGAAATTGAAGATCGGATAAGACCGTCAGTCATGTGGTCGTTAACTAATCGCTTATTAATTTATTTAATTATTAACATCTAATACAGCTATCATTACAGGAATTTTCTTAATACAATAGTGTAATCATTATTATATTGTATTACTTACATACAATTATTCTATTTTATTACCTTTTCCGAGTACTATTCTATTCCATTGTGATATGTTTTGATACATTAAGCATATAATTTTATTTCAATTTGAACCACTTGTAAAGTCACTTTCTTAAATTCGCTCATCGAGGAGATGTGACAATCCTCTCAAGTGTTTGTGATAAAGATACCTAGTGTAATTTATATTGGCCTGTAGTTGTTTATTCGATCTATAAGAATTTTAAACCTTATTTCCATTGCATAAATTTCCATTCTTGCGGGAGTGGTTCACGCCTTTTGGTTGTGTACCAAGACAGAAGCTCATAGAATCAATCTTGTTGATGAAATGAGAATCCTAATGGTTATTATATTACCAGCAAGCCAGGCTACTTCAATTACCTAATTGAAGTGACCAACACGTGAACAAAAAAACGAACGTTTCCTTTACACCTAAAGAAAACGTTATATTTATTTATTTATTTATAGCCTATATCGTCCCACTACAGGGCAAAGGCCCCCCTTCCCTTTTTCCAATATTCACTGTCTGTAGCTTTTTGGGACCAATCTCTCAAAAATGAGTCCAAGTCCAAGGGTTTACATGTTTGTGTACTCGGTTTGGTTAGCTACCACCATCTTATCTAAATATGTCTTATATCAATGTTTGTAGCATTGTTGTGTTCCGGCAGCTACAGATAACTAATACTTGAGGATCACGGGTGAAGTGCGCTTCCATCATTGGCCTTATCATCACTTAACATCAGGTGAGATCAAGGCACTGTGCTTACCCGTTAATATAAAAAGAATCACTGGCATTTCAACTGAGAAAAACCACAGAACAAACTAATAGCTTTAGTTATTATTCGGAGAGAAACGCAACAAGTGTGCACGTTCAATTATTACGTTCAATATCGTTTGCTTATTACGTACTTAAATACGAGTAAAATTCGTACGAAAAGGCATCCAAAGTGCGGCCAGCCTGAAAAAAGTTTTATTATGCAGTTAATTTTTCTAACTTTGACATTGGCTAACGTGCAAACCGCACCGAGCCATTTAATAATATAAAAAAAAACACGATGACAGTTAAACGAACACGATGAAGAAACTTCTATGAAGCGAAAGTTTCGTAAGTTTCAATACAGCCAATGTTGGTTAAGTGAAGGAAAAAGTTTAAGAACAGGCGTCGGCCGGCGTCGCAGCTCGGGCATTATGTATGTCAAAAAACACTTCACGGAGTTAAACCCTTTAAAGGCTCGCGTAAAAGATTTTATAATTTTTAGTTTCTTCTTACGTTGAACCATAGTGAAACTCTACATGGAAGGACACAACGCTACATAGAGCGCTTGCTTACCGTTCGTGTGTTTTGTAAAAATTTTAAAATTGTCACAAGAAATTGGTAAAAAAATATTTTAACACTCGTTTAAACAATGATATAAAGGGGTAGTTCGTTGATTTTTGTATAATTGATATAGAGAACTTAACTAAAGGTTGTTAAAATAGACAGAATTTATAGCAAAAGCAAAATGCAAAAAAAGGAGAAAGAAATATCCCGTGCCGAGTTCCCATCACCAGCTTCGGTACAAAATCTCCACCGTAACATTAATTTGCAGAACCATGGCATAATTTTGTAATTCAAAACTTTTTCCGTAAAAGTTTTAATAAACAAAAAATATATTAATTCTTTTTTTCTTAAAAAAGGAAATCCGCCTGCTACGGCTGGCTACGGCGCCGTAACTCGTAACATCTCAATTCGGACGAAAGGTTTTCGGGGCCATTTGGGATTCTGTCCGTCTTCCCCTCTGTTTGTCGGTGGGCAAGGTTCACCAATTAACCGTCTTTGCCGTTTCGTTCACAACTTCATCGCACAAACGAGAGACGATTAAATTTGCTTGATCCGATTTACGGGCATTCATCATGATTATCAGGGTAACTTTTCTTAACTTAATGAACTAATGGGATGAGACGGCTGAATTGACTACAGGACATTTTTGGTTCTATGTAATTATTGTTAAATAAACGTCGGTGTTATTTATTTGCTCTTGGTTAATCAAGGGTGGGAAGAAGGAAGATGGATTGATACAAAACTTTTACTAACACACACATATACACACACCTATGCGTGTGTGACACATAGGGCAGTGGCATCAGTGTTCGACCAACACTTTTCGTCACCAAATAATAACATAAAAAAACTGGCCAAGTGCAAGTCGGACTCGCGCACGAAGGGTTTCGTACCATTATCTATAAAAATATTTCAAGTTTCTACCTGTTATCGTTATTAAGACTGAGAAAAAAATTGAAAAAAAATAATTATTTTATTCTGTTTTTTAGTATTTGTAGTATAGCGGCAACAGAAATACATCATCTGTGAAAATTTCAACTGTCTAAGACAGACATACAGACAGACAGACAGACGGACGGACGTACGGCGGCGGAGTCTTAGCAATAGGGTTCCGCTTTACCCTTTGGGTACAGAACACGGGATGATTGTAAGGAAACATGTAATCTGTATTCAATTGTTGCTAAAAACGCAAGTTTCCGTATTTTTAATGATTAAACAAAAAAAAATGTCAATGACTAGTTCCTGTCGAACACCCTTACTAATAAATTTAAAATAAATTTTTCTACGCTCACACACCAATTATCTAGCCCAAGAGAAGCTTCGTTATGAAACTCGTTATATGGTTACTACACAACGGATAAACATACTTAAAATACTTAAATACATACTTATTATACATAGAAAACACCCAGACCCGAGACAATTTAGAAAAAACAATAATTTCTAAATTGACCCGACCGGGGATCGAACCCGGGACCTCAGAGATGGCGACACCATGAAAACCGGACTACAAACCACTCGACCAAGGAGGTCGTCGAATACACTAATAGGTTGGGAACACACGAGAACTAATAGGTTGGGGAAAAAGTTTCTTCGCATTTTTTAAGAAAAATCAAAACATTTATTAATATAGTTTATTTACATTTAACTAAAGTATGTAGGTGCCATTTCACATGATCCAATTGTTATAGAAATTTTGGGGTTCTGATCCGCATACCGCGACAAGTGGTTTTGGCAGTCCTCTCGTGATGTTAACCTGAAACTGCCTAAAGAGTTCTGAATAGACCGAAACCGGTGGAAATCTTAAGGTGCAAGGTCAGGACTATACGGCGCGGCGGATGCATTAACACCTCCCAGCTGTTTAGCTTCACACATTTTTAGCCACTTAGCAAAAATTAAGAGAGTTTTCTCTTAATTTTTGCTAAGTGGCTAAAAATGTGTGAGATCTAGCGTTATCATGATGAAAAACCACACCCCTTCTATTGTTTAATTCCGGCCGCTTTCTCTCAACTTCCTGCTTTAATCTCATCAGTTGTTCGCAGTAGAGTTCAAAATCGATGGTCCTGCCTGGTGGTAACAGCTCATAATGAATAATGCCCTTCCAATCCCACCACACACACAGCATCACCTTGTTGCGAGTTAACCCGGGTTTCGCCACAGTCTGTGAAGCCTGACCGGCCTTTGACCACGACCTTTTTCGCACGTTCTTGTCGTACGTGATCCACTTTTCATCACCAGTTATCAGCTTCTTCAAATACGGTTCGGTTTCATTACGTCATAATAAAGAATTACAAATGAGTACACGGTTCATTAGGTTTCTTTCAGTGAGCTCGTGAGGTACCCAAATATCGAGCTTTTTTGTGATCCCAGTTTTTTTCAAATGCGCCAAAAATCTTTTGTGGTCAATTCCCAGTTCTTTAGCAACGTCGTAACTACTGATATGCCGATCTTGCTCCACTTTTTCAAAAATGGCATCCATTTTATCCGTAATAGAGCGACCAGAGCGACGTGCATCTTTGACATCAAAATTTCCGGATTGAAAACGCTTAAACCAAATTTGCGCTACTCTCACAGACACTGCACTAGGTCCATAAACATCGCAAATTTTTTTCGCGGCTTGCGTTGCATTTTTACTTTTTTTGTACTAAAAATTTAAAATGTATCTAATTTCTTCATTGGATTCACTCATCTGGACAGTAAGAAAAACAAATGAAAATCACACCCTTTCCTAATTTGAATTTGAAATTATCTTCTTTAAAATTTAAACTTTTAATGATACCAAAACCAGCCAGATAAAAATAGTATAGCCAAAGAGATTTAATTATAATTAGTAATAACTTGTATACAAGTTCATACAATCATACTATATGCGAAGAGACTTTTTCCCCAATCTTAATATTAATTTTAATTTAAGAGGATCCTTTATTACATTGCAACGGATAGCAGTTTCAGATCTTACTTTAATTGGTACTTCAAAAATATCATCTGGTACTTTTTAAATTCTTCGAAGTTCTTAAAGTGCACGAGAGTTCGAAAGTTTTAGTTCATTTGAAGTTTCAGTAAAGTGAGACCCGAGGGGATCAGGGCATGTGGGAAGCATGCAGAAACCACTTTTGCATCTTGAAAATTATTTAACTAATTAGTTTACTGGTTATACAATTAGAGCAAAGCCATCCAGCCACTAAAAATAGTTTATTTGTCGTAACATTTACATATTTCATGCGCGATAAAAACCAATTTTATTCGTCCGTTTGGTATATAGCCACAACGGACACGTGCAACTGATGATCTATGCAGAACGCATTTAAAAGCGTTCGCGTTTATACTGAAAAAAAGGGACTTCAAATCATTATATCAAAAGATAAACTTTATAAAAAATTAATATATATTTAACTTAAGTAACTAAATAAACAATAACGAGTTAAATATAAATTTGTAAAATATTAGTTATGTAAGTAAGACAATAGTGTCCTGCGGCAAGCAGTTTTATTGTAATTATTATTTTTTCAATAATGTAAAAGAGGCGTGTAGCGTCATATACTATAAGTCCTCATGGTAACCCCTTGGAACTGACATAAAATAAATTCTTAAAAGGAGACTACTGCAACTGAATATTAACACTGTTTGTAAACTTAATAAAAATATGTTTTGATTTTTTGACAACGAAACGTACACGAGAAACAAACAGATAATATATTTTATGCGCACTACACGATCGGGTGCAAATATATTAATAAATTATTCAAAGTTAATGAATGGCGCGATTGGTTGAACATTCCGATGCCAGCAACGCGGTGTTCTCGTGTGCAGTTTAAAAACAGGGCTTCAGTTAATTATTCAGGCTGCTGGGCCTCCGTACGTGGCGGGAGTGGCGCGCCCGCCCGACTGTTCTGTAATATGCATTCTAATCAGGGCCGCATTCACTGCGTACGCTGCTCTTAATCCAGTCAACATGTCAATAAATAGGTAATTTTTTTACCTAAAGAACAATCGGTGGCCGACTGGCAAAGTGACGGGCTCGACATCTGGAGATTTTGTATAAGCCCGGGTTTGTGATCATCAACCCGCATTTGGCGAGTGTAGTGACTAAAAATGTTTTTTTTAAGCTAATCAATTGTAGCGAACGACTTGATTTCAAAAGTGGAAACCTTAGCCCAGCTGTGGGACATTATGTAGGCTGATTGATAACTTTACTTTCCTATGCTAAATGTAGTGTGAATACGCCAAAATCGTCGCCAATATTTTGAAACATGGGAAAACTCCTGGCAGTGATATATTTTTTGCCTAAACTTTGATAACTGAAATGTCGTTGGCATAACTAACTAGTTATGTCATGAAAGTCATTAGGTGGCCCGAGTTCTAAGTACGGCTCTGCTCCACAAATTGCTCTCGATTGGTGTATTTGAGCGATGATTGTCAGTTCGCGAACACGTTCGACGTGCTCTGATATTCTATTAATGAAAGCTAATAGCTATAAATATATATTAATATATAATAGAATGAGATATGCGTGTAACAGGACATACCATTAATAGTTACTTTGCTCCTACTATAGGTACGTACAGAAATTGGCTTTTCTACAGTTTTATATTGTATTATGGTTATTTTTTGGTGTTTATTTATTCATTATCGTACATTAGACTTAGGGCTAAAATATTAATAAGTATTAAGTAGAAACATTGATACATACACCCTGTTTTTCGTGTGTTGTTTTTTGTTTATTTAAAACATATCAAAATAAACTAAATGTAGTACCTATAGTGTTATGAAATGCGACGTTGCGTGCCGGTGGTAACATAATTACATAATTTATTAAAGTTATGTTCTCTTACGAACTCTCATGTGCCTTCAACATCAAAAAAATATAAAAATGTTAGCGTTATAAAATGTTTATATAATTTTTTAACGCAAATTTTGTTGCGAACAAATTACAAAAACACAAATGTTGAAAAAATGTCCACGAGCAGGATTTGAACCCGCACCCTTCTGACATACCGGGTCAGGTGCTCTCTCAACTGAGCTATTGTGGTTCTAACCAGCCCGCCGAAATTATTCAACACTATTTACTTACTTTTTACTTTGAAAGCCAAAGGCAATGTCAACAACTACCGTCATTAACATCTGATCATAATATTTTTACAAATACTAAAGATCAGTTAAGAAGTAGGCAAGCTATTTACTTTACTTTTTTTTTTTAGCGTTATAAGTCAAAGTCTATATCAAAGTCATTTTTTTTTATTCAAATAAACTTAAGAAAAGTGCTTTTGAATCGTCCAAACATTTCAAAAATTCAAATTCAAAATTCAAAAATCATTTATTCAGTTTAGGCTACAAGTAGCTCTTGTAAATGTCGTTATGCCATCGGTTCGTAAGTCTACTCTGGGCGGGAGATCTTGTACTGAGAAGAACCGGCAAGAAACTCAGCAAGTGTCCAGCTCTTTTCTCCCTTACAGCTTCAAAAAAATATTGGAAAATGCCCTATCATAGCAGGACACTTTCCATTACAAATAAACACAAAAATATAAAAGACAACCACAACATGTAAAAAAACAAAATAAAAAAATCTAAGTTATCAAAACATCAGGTAAAAGTTTCAATTTCCACATTGTCATACAGTACCACTACAGTACTCTAATAAAAGTCAAAAACTGTTCAAGAAAAACAAAGTCAAACTATAGTAATTAATCTAACAATAAGATAAGTATGCAAGAGCAAGAGTTTTTTTACCAACACCCATTCAGGACGTCTATTTTTTAGTTGTGGAGAAGAATGAGCACAAGAAACTCCACAACTTTAATAGAAGTAACGACATTTACAGAATGAAATTATGTCGATACCAAATCATACAATATTTAATTTGATACATTTACAATTAAAAACTTTCAAGTGCCCGGAAAAATTACAAAAAATGCTTACCTCTATACATTTACTTAACATTACATTATATTACATTACATTCGTTTTCAAACCTCCAATGCCAAAATTGTAGCATAAGATTTTTTTTTTTAATATATTTATATAGTATATTTTACGGGTAAGCACTGCCTTGATCTACCTTGATAGTAAGTGATGATAAGGTCAATGATGGAAGCGCACTTCACCCGGGATCTTCACTAGTGAGGCACTGGCTATCTTATCCCTAGCTGCCGGAACACAACAATGCTACAAACATTGATGTTATGGCGACATATTTAGATAAGATGGTGGTAGCTAGCCTGGCGGACAAACAAGCCCTACGACCAACCAAACCGAGTACACAAACATGTACCCCCGCTGGGAATTGAACCCGGGACCTACAATAGATGTAATAAGATAAATAACTTAATTGTTTAGTCCGCGGAATAGGGCACTGCTGGTGCGACCTGTGGTCTACGGGTTTTTTAAATAGAATAGAATAGAATAGAACAGAATAGAATAGAAAAAGTTTATTAATGCCATAAGTAACTATTACAAATATCACAATACAAAATAATACAGTACAAAATAAAACAGAACATGCAACAATACAATTTAAGTATGGCACTAAAAGGTGTCCACTCAGCATAATGTCAGGTCACCTAAAAGAGTAACCTGACGCTGGTCTTCCGCGAACACCTAAGCGAGAGTCCCTTTTCATCACAAATCTCAACTCGTTGGGTTCGATCACTAAGGTAACTCGAAAACCATTTAAAAACCTATCGCAAGCACCAGTCTCTCAAAAGGGGTACAATGTATTCCATCAGTTGATGTACCCATACTTTATACCTTGTGTTGAGAAAAATTTATTTGTTTTTGTACTTTTCTAAGGTTTTCGCGAAACCTATCGTTATGAAATACTTTAATTTTGAAAAGACCAACATCTTAGTTTTCTTATGCCCACGGAGCACGAACCCTGCAAAGGGTTCTAAAAGTCAGGATATGACTATATGTCGAATAAATGCGAGAAGATCAAAACTACTTATCGAAATTTAGGAATGCATGTCACTGGGTATAGAATACATGCCATTTCTGCACCTTAAAGCTGTCTTATGGTTGACTGGTAGAAAATGCCTCAGGCATTATGTCCGTCATGTAATATTTTGTTGCAAAAGTTTAAGATAAATAAATAAATGAATGCATGAAAGACGGACCAACAAACAAACATAATTATCTATATATTAATACGAGAAGCAAAAATGTTGTACCCCTTTTTACGAAAATTGCGCGGATGGAGGAGTATGAAATTTCGCACACTTATAGTTTATATAGACTATAGAGAGTTTGAGTTTGAGTTGAGTAGTAGAGTTTACATAGTGTTAATATTTTTTTTAATTATGCATAAAAATATATTAAATCAATTAAACAAACATTACACACTCTACCATGTATTTGACACACACACACGCATATATACTCTTTTCAAAAATGGATTAGAAGCGGCCGAAATCTGTCAATGCCAATCCAAACCTCAGAATAATATATAACTAAAGCTATGTTCTGAGATCCAAACTCTCATTCTATCTTTTTATTTTTTCATGGCTTAGGATACAATACAATCCGTGCAGCCTTAATAAAATTACGGTCGAATTTCGACCACTGGGCTACCACTAGTATTGTTAAATTATTTATTATTTCAACGAGTAAATTATACATTTTATGCAAAGATTCTGGTAAGTGAGTTGGTAAATCTACACAGGAGACAGGTGTGTTCACGCGGACGCAGATGCTGCGGAATAAACGAAGACTTGATAAAGGCAAAAACATAGCTTTAAAAGCTCATTCAGATTGACGGTATTTTTATAACTTAGAAATAGACTTAACTTAATTACTTTATCAACTATACGACTAGCCCCCTTACTTATAAACTTTGCTTAGCATTTGCTAAGATTTCATCCGTTATTTAAGTTCTGCGTACCGTGAAATACTAGTGCGCGTTACTGACTCACGTCATTTAAACTGTTTTAGAGAGTAGCTTACAAGAAAGAGGGTTAATATTTTATTATCCGTGCATTATCCAGACAAATTAAGTAAATCTATTTCACAGTGTGTGACTTTGGAGCTTACACTTTTTCTTTATTTTATTTATACCTAAATGTCATGTCTGTTAACATAATTATTCGAATACTTTTAGACGAAATCTGTTTAAGGTTAGGTACGTGTTTAGTTACAAGTTTAAACCTACGGAAACATTTCATATTTTTATTTTAAACTGCAAAACTGTGGCTGACAGCCAAAGCACACATCCAATGCTTGATTGATGAAGCTAACGATGACTGACAACAAACGAACGAACCGCGCTCGGAAAAAAATAACGTTGATTATTTTCAACTGAGAGTGCCCAATGGTTGTTCAACATCAAAGATTAGGATCTCACCTTGAACTATCCGTAAAAGCCTTTCCGCTCCCTGTTCGCAACGCGCGCCAAATTAATATCTCCCGTTGAATTTCACGAGAGATTGCACCTACGCTAAGATCATTTTTAATCTAAATTCCTTGCCTTTGTGCCCCTGCGCCGATGCCCTGCGTACATTACGTTGGATCCGATGAGTCCGTTCCACTCGAACGGACGGGAACTTTAAAGAAATTGGGCCCTTAAGCCGTCGCGATGCGATGGGAACAAACCGTTTTTTGTTTTATTCAAGCGAAGTTGGTAAGTTCACCTCTTTTGAAATAAAATTGTGGAGCCGTAAAGGTTATATTATTTTAGAAGGTACACGTATTGAACGTTTTTGATGTACGACGTTACTTAGGACGTGGGATTCGGGCATTCGGTCACGAATACTTCGCTATCTTACTAATTAGTTTGCTTTAATTCCCGTTTCAACTTTTTGATAATTGTCTCGCTAAAACACGAGAATGGCGGCACCGATTTGGCTAATTTTGATCGTGAAATATTTGTGGGAAGTTTGTGGGAAGAAGGAATTGTTTATGTTTCTCACCGTTTAAACCTTCCCTAGGTTTAAACGGTGAGAAACATAAACAATAAGTAACGGAAAATACTAAAAACGACAATTTAATTTTCCAATACAAAATGTTCCACGATTTGTTTGTTTGTTTTGTTGTCATGGAAACTGTCAAAGTGGTACGAAGTCCGCCGGGTCAGCTAGTATTCAATAGTTTTATCCACTTTGGACGTACAACTTATTAATGAATGGCTTTCAAGCTTTTTTTTTATTGTACACTAGCCGGCACGTTACAGTACCACAAACTGTCAAATTTGCTCAACAGACTTTAAACTTTATTTCTATGGAATACGCATTTATTGAAGAAGTTGGACAGTTTTTCACAGGTTGATGTGCGAGGGGCGTCTGTACCGAGACAAATGAGTGTATGCCTATATGCACATTATGCTATAGAATAATACATATGCTTTCACTTACACAAATAGTTACACAAATAACCATTCTCTAAGCTTGTTAAATTGAACACCACCTAATGCTTTGGTTAATATATCTGAGTTGGTCACTGGTACACACGTATTTCAACTCTATTATTTTATTATTTAATTTTTCTTTAATAAATGCTCGTTTTATATCTAAATGTAAGAGTTACCGAGTTACCAGACTCTAGAGTTACCAGTGACCATCTGTGCCATTTTGATAGTGGACTGGTTGTCTTCATATATTATTATGTTTACTTCAAACCCAAATGTTAACAAAATGTCTTTTAACCAACATGTCTCACTAGTGGTTAAACACAAAGCTATGAATTATTGTAATGTAATGTAATATATATTCTTAATGGGTGACAGCCAAGCCGCGCTCAAGTCACTCATGTCGCCCTGAATCGACTCTGGCCTTGTTCTGGAAACCACAAAAGCTCTAAACAAGCTAGGTGGGCATAACAAGGTGCGATTGATTTAGGTCTCAGGCTATATGGGAATCCACAGCAACGAGATGGCTGTTGCACTTGCCAGGGAAAGCTCAGAGACCCAGCTTATTGGTCCTGAGCCGTTCGTGGCACTTGCACAAAGTACCATTAACAAGGCCTTAAAAGATTACTACATCGAAAACAGGCACGGCATCAAATGAAAAGAGCAGCCGGGTATGAAACACTCTAAATCCTTTCTAGGTGAAAAAGCCTTAGGATGGAGTAAGTTCATATGCGGAGGCAGCAGAAGGCAGGCTCGATTAACCATCGGTGCCTTGAAAGGGCACTATGCCACAAAACAAATGCTTCACAGAATGCACCTTTCAGCAAATAGTTTGAGTAGGGCATGTGGAGAGGAAACGGAGTCAATGCAGCACCTACTGTGTGACTGCGACCCTTTGGCTAGGAAAAGAATGGGACTCCTGGGGTCGGCCTATCCGATACCGGAGGACTTCAGGCTCTTCGCTCTTAAGAACGTTGCCAAACTTATGGTATCTGTCTTTACAGAGGAGGAAGAGTGAAAGGATGGGGTTGCCCAAAAGATCCCAATGGGTCGAAGTGTTACTGCGAGAGGGAAACCTCAGCAGGCCCCACTAAGATAACATATTGTGTCACCATTTATTATTAACACCTCAGAACAATAACTAAAGCTATAGAAGGATGGCTAAAATAAAAATCGTGCAACTATGTTTAGTTCCGTTCTATCTTATGGCTAGAAAAGGAGGTTGGAGTGCGACAAATGGTTGACACTTACTTTTTATTTTTTATATTGTTATGTCAAACGGTCCTGATGACCGTTAATCGGTGATTAAAAAAAAATCTTTGAGTCCTTTATAAAGTCACTCACTACATTACCTCAAATATGACGTCACAAATCTGGTGACACCTTCGAAATAACGAAAGAAAAGGGACAATCAATCTCTTTCCAATACATCACTTAGGTTCATTAGTTAAAATAGTACGAACTGATGAATGAGTGTTGCTATTTTAGTCCGGTTTCTATAGCTTTAGTTATTATTCTGAGATTAACACACTAGTTATTGACACATTATTAATTATTGCTAACTAGTAGTTAAAACAACATTACAAATACTATTTACTACCCTTTCATATTGTTTCCTAAGTTATAATTTACGAAAACAACGCAGACGAAGTCGTAGGTAAAGTGCCTGTATTAAAATATAACTTTTAGCTTACTTATATAAATAAATAAATATAGCAATCACGGCATGACTACGCAATCATAACAGCAAATAGTTCATGAGACTTTATAATATCGAATCAAGAGTAGCGTAACCCAAGAAAGAATTTCATAAGAATGGACTCTCATCTTGTTTGCAGAGAATTTTATCTCGGCACACTTAATAAAACTTCTGCTTTGAAAAAACGGGCTGGACGCTTAGAAGTATGGCAATTTATAAATATTAATTAAGGCTATATAGGAAGTCGCAAAAGCAATCAGATAATGGAGGCTCGCTGTTGTTAGGTACTTTTAGGTTGAGCGAAGTCCTCAATGGGTAGACCATACCATGGGTGCATTTATAGTTTTGACACTATTTTGAAACAATCATCTCCTTCATCATCATCAGCTCATTTTATGTCCCCACTACCAGGGGCACGAGCCTTCCCTATGGATGGATAGGGAGAACGGGCCATAAACCACCACGCGGGCCCAGTGCGGATTGGTGGTTGAAATAAAATGAAATTAAATACATTTATTGGCACACACTACAAAATTACACGATATTCACAATAACAATATAAAACAAAGACAAAGACAAAGTGTGGCCAACTAGGCCCCAGCCTCAGCACATGCTACAGCGACATAGAGCCGCTGCAACGCTGGTATTCTGGAGGGGCCTAAATCGGTGACGTGTCCACAAAACAAAGAGGAACCAACATAGGCAATAAAAATAGTAAAACGCTTAAACACACAAAAAAAAACAATAAATAGGACTCAGCACCATCCTGGCCGCCTGCTTGCCTTCCCGTGCTTAAAACAGAAAAAAAAATACAGAAGTTTGCACTATGGATGACGTATGAGTGACATTTGACAGCACAGAAGAAACCAAACAGAAACGGCAAGATGGGGAGTTTCACCAGAGTTCACGATGTCGACGATGTAAACAAAGCACTCTCTGATGTACTCAGTTGGTTTACTATTAATAATTTGCAGCTTAATGCTAAAAAAACAAAATGTATTAATTTTAAATTACCAAATGTCAAAAATGAACCAACTGATATAAGAATTAACGGTGATCGATTAGATTTGGTAGACTCAACAGTTTTCTTAGGTATAACCCTTGACTCAAAACTTCAATGGAATCCTCACATTTCGAAATTGGCCGGCAAACTCAGTTCTGCTGCTTATGCCATTAGAAAAATAAGGCAGTTAACAGACGTTGAAACTGCTAGAACAGTTTACTTTAGTTATTTTCATAGTGTCATGTCGTATGGCCTCTTACTGTGGGGAACAGCGGCTGATATTGAAACTATATTCATTTTACAGAAACGAGCAGTAAGAGCAATCTATAGACTAGGTTCACGAACATCTTTAAGAAATCTTTTTAAAGAAATTGATGTCTTGACAGTGGCGTCTCAATTTATTTATAATTGTATAGTTCTTGTACGTTGTAATATCAATTCATTTGCTAAACACAGTGATGTACACAATTTTAATACTAGAAATAAGTCAAAACTTGCAATGCCACTGTTCAGGTTACAAAAGGTGCTTGGTTCTTTCTTGGGGCAAGGTATACACTATTACAATAAAATACCAAATACTGTACTAGATTTACCTTTAGATAAGTTTAAAAAACATGTAAAGTCTTCTTTATTAAAAAAAGGTTATTATACAGTCAAAGAATATTTAGAAGATAAAACAGCCTGGCTATAATAAAAAACATATACATAATACTACTTATAAATAGTGTCCTGCAGATAACAAAATAGCGTTGCATTGAACATTACAATTAGTTTTATTTTTATTATTATTAACTATAGTTTTTTTTTGACTTTTACTAGTACTGTATGATATTGTAAAAAATTAAACTGGTAAATTATGTTTTTGCTGACTTAAATATTTTATTTAGTTATTTTTTATTTTTTGTGTTTTTTTACATGTTGTGATTGTCCTTTACATTTTGTGTTTTTATTTGTGATGGAAAGTGTCCTTTATGATAGGGCTTTTTCCAATATTTATGACGCTGTAAGGGAGAAAAGAGCTGGACACTTGCTGAGTTTCTTGCCGGTTCTTCTCAGTACAAGATCTCCCGCCCAGAGTAGATAGACTTACGAACCGATGGCTTAAAATGACGTTCATAAGAGCTATTTGTAGCCTAAACTGAATAAATGATTTTGAATTTTGAATTTTGAAAAAGTTCTTTCCGTAATAACACGTGTTGTGAGACTCCATTTTAATTTATATCTACCGTACAATTATATATAATATATATAAAAAACACTTGAAATTGGCTAAATGCTAAACGCGAAGCCATTAATTAAGATATAATAATAACGGCAAGATGTATTGATTGATTTACAATAATTTACATTTACACAAAGAGGAAATTATTATTACGGATACATTTACATTTACATTGGTTGAAAACGACTGCTAATGCAGCCGGGAGCATCGGCTTTACGTGCTTTTCGAAGCACGGAGGAGCTCGAGATGGTAAATTTTTGGTCACCCATCCGATGACCGCCTTCCCGAAAGTTGCTTAACCTCAGCAATCGCAGACCGGGCGCGTTAACCACTGCGCCATCGAGCTCCTCATTGTGCAACAATAAACGTATGTAATCATCAGGGGTGACAGTTGATGAGCTACTGTTAGAAATATTCAAATACGAGAGCGACATTTAGCGTTCAGATTTTCACAGTAACTTCTATCATAAAAATTATCAACTGTTCCTATAGAATATAAAATAATAATGGACTATATAAAAAATTGAGAATAGAAAAGTAAATGCACAGAAAATTATATCAATAAAAAAGTACTTAATTAAATTAAAAAAACATACTCAGTAAAATAGCAGCTCAACAAACGTCAACAAGCGAAGAAAAACAAAAGAGCTAAGTATACATTTTGAAAAAAGAATATCATCATCATCATAATCTCAGCCAAAAGACGTCCACTGCTGGACAAAGGCCTCCCCCAAGGATATGAGGGGTATTTGCCGTAATCGCCACGCTTGGCAGGCGAAAAAAAAAAGAATATACTTACTCCGTAATGGTTGCAACTGGCCGGAGCGATCATCGTAACGTAACTGTAACGTACCATACGCGGCGAGCTTGATACAGTATTGCTGACTGACCAATAACAATAAACCACAACCATGCAAATGCTCGCATCGAACATAATATTACGTGGTGGCAAAATGCTCCGGTCAATCCACCTTGACACTAACTTTGGATCAATATGTAAACAGAAATAACCATAAAAATGATCATTTACAAGAATATGTAAAGTTCCAAAGTATTACTTACTTATTTGATCTACAAGCGACCGCCCGCGATTTCCTCTGCACACATATCCGTATACCGTGAGAATGTTGAAAATCCTTGTCTTACATTTTTTTGTAAGAGTTTGCTGATGGTTTTAATGGCCTTTGCAAAGTCACCAGACTCTTTTGGGGGCGGCAAGAAATCGGCGGAATGTGCGAAACACCATCAGAGGTTGTCTATAGGGAATGGCATAACGCAAAGCGTGTCCCTTCTCTACTAGATTCTCCGAGGGGTTTGGATAGGGCCGGGAGCGGAAGAAGAAGCCAAATGCTTGTGTGATATTATTGATTATAATACTTTTAATATTTTTTTGTTTTATTTTGTACTTAATCATAACTGTCTGGTATTAAACATTTAAGGATTATAACTTTTTCCAAACCTTTTTGTAATTGACTGTTCATGACTACCTCACATTTTAACTGTTGTGCGAGTTGACGACATAAATAATAGGAAAAATCAAGAGGTGCCATCTCGCACACCTGTGCGAGTTTAAATGTGCGAGTTGACGAATAACTCAGCGGAACAACCCAAAGGGCGTCTGTAAAGGACCTCGGCTCAGGTTTACAAGGTGTCCTCAAGTGAGGAAAGCTTGACAACATCATAAAGGGAACATCTATGCAAAATTTCAGCTTTCTAGGTCCAAGGTTGGGTTGGGGATTGATGAGTCAGACCGCGAGTGTGAACTAAGTACCTACTTCATCATCATCATCTCAGCCAAAAGACGTCCACTGCTGGACAAAGGCCTCCCCCAAAATGGGGGGTATTTGCCCAGCATTGTATTTTTTTTTATTTTTTTTATTTAGTACCTACTTACTTTAACTTAAATACTAGTATGTATTGCATTGGATAATTTGCACAATTGGTAGGGGCCGCGAGTTATTGAAGTTAAAACGGGTCCCATGTTACTGAAATGACTGCTTCATTAGTTAATGTTTCACTTCGTTAGGTCAGCAAATGAAGTTCTATTTAAGTAACTCAATTTAAGGAGTAAAATTTTTAACAAATAATGAATAGTTTCGTTCGATTTCATAACATAACTTTATAGCATCATGTTGCATTAAAAATATACGTCTCGAGGAAATCTTGTGCGTGGCTAGTGCAAAAAACTTTAACAAAATCGAGAGTTTTTCTGGCAAATTTTAACTGTCCTCGATTTCCACGAAGGCGCCGCCGTTGGGTTGTTGTACATTCGCCACAAAGTTAGTTTGCCACGTTTTTGTAACTCCATACATTGAAAGTAAATTCGCCACAGGTAGGTAAGGGTTATTGTAACTTCGCCACAAGTCTGCATAGTACATCATTTTTGCATAAAGTACCGGTTGCAAGGAAAGTTCGTTTTGAGCGCTCGAAATGAAAGGTAGTTATTTTATTCTAATATTATTGATGTATATAGACAACCTACGAAAAAAATTTAAAACACAGTAACCATAAATCTCTCTTTTAAAAAACTTATAAATAACGTTTTTACTTTACTTAGTAATGAAAACTGCGCTTTTATTCCTGTAAGATACACATTCGGCTTGGACACTTAAATAGAAATGTGTTATAGATGAAAACGAAAAATAAATAAAGCGTAATTTACTAAAATTAAAGCTTTTATTCCCCAGAGATACACTTTCGGCTTGAACACCTACATAGAAATGTTTTTTAAATGAAAAAAAAAATAAATAATAATATTATTAGTGCACTAGATTCAATATTTCCAACATAAAGTACCAGGCTACCATAACTATGCAGGAGATTGCTTATCAATATAAAAGAATAATATAGTCTTGTAAATACATATACATATTATAGCAAAGATTATAATAATATTCTTTTATATTAATAAGCAATCTCCTGCATGTTATGGTAGCCTGGTATTTAATGTTAGAAATATTAAATCTAGTGCAACATGTAGGTATATAAAAGATTGTTTGTGCCTGTGGTTCATACATACAAATTATTTATCTCCTGCAATTATTTTATACACAACAATACCTAAAAGTGTATCTAAGAGGACAAATTGGTAGGGTTTAAAAAAAGTGTATCTTACAGGAATAAAAGCGCAGTTTTATTAAAAGTGTATCTCTGGGGAATAATTCGATTTTTCTGCTGTCTGTGTCGAAAATAAGAGTGTGGCGAATTAACTTGATAAAAAAAGAACTGTGGCGAATTTACACATAGATAGATACTTTTACATACTTTACATACTTTATAACATATTATCAACAATTCTTAATCAAACTACGAAAGGATTCTGGTAGAAGCTATTTCTCCTAACCGAACGGATAACACAGCCAATTTGGAAACAACTCCAGTTTGACCGTTGAACTTAAATTAACAGTGCCGTCTCGCTCGCACCACGAAAGCCCCGCCCAAATACTGCCGCGCCTCGAGAAATATCTCGCAAAAACAAAAGGGGAGCGCTTTTTTTTCTTATGAAATTACACATACACTCGTACTCGGCATGGAATAAAGTAGGCTAGTGTTACAAATTCGGGCGCGAGCTCTGCACAATTGCGTCGTTTAAGAGGCGCGCCCGACAAATTATTATAGCGGCCGCCGCCCGCCTGAAATACAACTGAGGATACTGTCTGGGGGGACGTGTTTTATCTTATTTCATTGAATGCCTAAAAAAGGTTGCCTTGAACCTCTGCGTAAGGAACGCTCGCTGTGTGAGGATTTTGTAAATTGAAGCATTTATGTGGGTACGCTTAATTTTTATTTTATAACGCTACCATCCGGAGTCACAAATTAAATCATCCTTGATTTGCGTTGAGTTATCATTTCAGCCCAAAGATAACAACTGCTTCTGAAATTCCTAAAAAAATGATTTAATTTTTTCAAAATAATTTGGGTTCCACAAAATTCAATTATACATATCTATATTCTTGGATGTACGAGTAGGTGCATAGGTATCGGTAGTTCAGATCTGAGGCGAAAGTGTGAAGTAATGATACAATTTTTGAAAGATTAGTAATAGAGTCCAGATCACGTTGTGGTTTGCTTGCGCCGAGCCGGCTGGCTAATACAAGGCGCCTGCTTGTGGCCAGCCCCAGCGGTCCGTAACGCAGCCGTACGCAGTTTGCTCCTACGGCTCAGGCACAAATGAGGGTGAGGGTAAGTATGTTGAATTAAGGAACAATGCACGTCCATCTACAGCACCACAGCAACGCGGTAGCAGTGCATTGAATTTAATTTAAAATAAACACGTTTGCAATATTGCACCAGACAAAGCTAGAGACTATACCACATTTGCGCTATTCCCTAGACATTGCCGCAATAGATTTCACCCTTTTCGAAGTTTAGATAACTTTGTGCAGTGAAGTTTCAATTGTGAAGAGGCATCAAGTAACGCTTTTAAAGAGTTTGTCAATTCCCCATGCAGCGTACTTTTGAACCACATCAACGAACTTCCATACGCTTTAAATGGTTAGAATGTATAATATATATAATCTAGGCAAATATTACATTAACAATATTTTTCAGAGTTGGTGAACCTTTTCTCATAGGAACGTAATACGCAATATCACATAGGAGATATTAAATTTGCAACGACGATATGTCACAACTGCTTCTTGTGTTACCGAGCTAGCAAACGAGCATACGGCTCGCCTCCTTAGCCTTATCTAAATTTAAAACTTCAATTATCATGACTCTATGCTCGATTATAAGTAGTTATTAAATTATATAACTATTTCACTTAATTCAGTAAACAGCAATGCAAATACTGATTGGCGGCAGAAATAAGTATGACATCACATGATGAAGACAAGACAAAAGAGAGACATTTCTAATTTGGTCACCCATAAGTACAGCTACGTATTGTGGAAATTTCTTAAAGATCGCTACCCGAACGCACAAGCCGCCACCGAGCTCCTCTTTCACATCGCATTACACTGAAGCCTCAAATCGATCAATGTTCATAGGTTACGAGCATTAATCACGTCAAGACCTTTTTCAAGCAGAAATTTAATAAAATTTGTAAACGGCACAGTCGTCCTGACGCGCCGCCCACACAAACCAGACACATATTTATTGGAGCCGTCAACTTGTACCGGAGTGGAAGCGTGTTAGAATGCTCCACACGTCGTCCCCGAAATACTTACACAGTTTATTTACAATTTGGCAGGGCGAAGGGCGAGGGAGCCACTGACATGTGCCGATAGGAATATTTGAATTCCCTCCTCTGCGTATTTTCTTTCAACAAAATGCCGTGAGTCGCCCGCCCGCCTCGTACGCACCTGATAAAGACCCACTAACGCTATCATACTACGTGCGTTCCTACGATGTAGGGCGGAAAGATGTTTTTCCTAAAAGATACGCCAACAAGTTATAATATATTAACAATACAGGTTCTTATTTAGTTAGATACGTATAGTAATGTTCTTAAGTATGTTTTAAATCAGTCTCATTTTCAAAATTATCTGTTTATTTTCTTTTTGTTTTTCGATTCAAACTATGTACAAATTAATAACAAATGTAATTTCCTACGCTATTAAGTTCTAGTGGTATCTAGTTACGATAACTAAGCTAAGGAAGAGTGGCTTGCTTTTGTACCCAACAGAGAAGTCAACACCTATTTTTGTAAACCAAAATTGTAAACGTAAATAAACATTTTTATTATTTTTTATTATTTATGTTCTTAATACTGTGTTAGACCGTGTCTGCTGGATGTTTCGATGATAATCTGTTATGTTTAAGACTGTTCACAAATATGGAAATGTAGGGGAACCTGTTGTACCAAGGCCAGTTTTTTAGATATACTTATATGTTTTATTGTGATTTGACGTACAGCACACAAATCATATTTGCATATTTTGAAAAGTCAATTATTTGGGTACTCACCACAAAAATATCAGAAATGTATATTTCATACTTACAATTACAATTATATTAAAAGTAAAAAAAAAGGTAAGTAAGGCCAAGGTACAACATACCTTATTTACTTGGGCCAGTACTACGGTGTACCTAGGACAGATTGAGAATTTGGGGGTAATTTAAGTAAATTATTAACTTTTTTTAACTAAAATCGTTTTATTCGGTCTATTACTATATATTTAACATAATACCTTAGAAGTTCTGAACAAAATCAAAATAATATTCTTAGTTTTTTTTTGCTTTTCAAACAAAATCTTGACACTGGTTAAATAAAACAACCGATAGCATATGAAAGTTACAACGAGGTACAACACTACTCCAACTTCAACAAAACGGTGGATTTTAAATAGTTTAGAGGTTATTTATCTCGTAACTTTTTTATTGTTTTGACACTTCTTAAATAAAAGAACCGATAGCATATAAAAGTTAAGTGACTAATATAAAACGTTTGAAACTATTAGACTTCAAAATATACTAAAAATACTTACTTTTTCGCCAAAAAATTTTTTAATGTCGATGACACCAAACACCGGCTTAATGGCGGTATGCGACTAACTTCACATTGAATAGTTGGTAGTCACGTACTGAATACCTCAGTAGAATTTAGTACCGCGCGAATATATAAAACGAGCCCTATGGCCTATGTACACATGGCAGATCTCTTTGCCTTACGTACCGCACTGCTACGCGTTAAGGCCTCCTTGTAGTCGCTAAAGTCGTTCCTCGCTTTCGCTTCGTTGAACGCCTGTCGTGTACCTCTTCTAATTTGAGCCAGTTCCGGGTTCCACCATTACCCTCCTTGCCACTGATTTCGTCTCTGGACAGTTATTTCGCCAGGCCGTCATCAGTGTTTCTGTAATTCTGTCAGCTTCAAACTCTATGTCCAAAGCTGAGTTTAGTTTACACCATCCAGCTCCTTTTTGAAGCCCTCCCTAGTGTTCCTGGGGTTCTTCCTACGCACAGTTTCTATGGTTTCACCTAGTCTGTACCTAAAGCATACTATATAGTTATGATCGGAAAGGGAGACCTCATCCGACACATGCCAGTTTGTGATGTTCCTTACCGCTCTATTGTTAGCAATAGTTACCTCGATCTCCTGTGTTATAGTGATAATAAATATCTTATCTATCTATCTATATAACGTGAAGTCCAACGAGGCCATTTTGAAGTCCGGGAGTAGCAACTGCTGCCCAAGCCGTCCGCTCAATCACTAGCATTATTCCTATTTGTCTACTTAGAAACTTTTCTTAGACTCTAATCGTTTAAAGAGAAAAACATAAAATAAACTACCTATTTCAAAAGCTAAAACACATTTTCCTTTGAGTCTAAGCTCAGGTAATCACATGCTTTATAGAAATTGGTTCGTATTACGAAATCTCATTTAACTGAGATTTTGCAAAAGCACACAGAGATAATGAAAGTTTAAATCCGTGCTCATCGAGACGCCATCTTCCGTTTGATAAGCGAAGGGTATAGGTGTGTTTGTGAAGCAATCAAGTGCTGATTCCTTCAAACAGCGATCGTAAATTAGAGATGAGTTCTAGCGTGGAATGTCCACAGGTTGAGCTTCCCCGACGTGGATATTTAGACTGGTGTTGTTTGCTACACTTTGATATGGGGGAGATGGTGGCATTGTATTAACACATAACTACCTATGCATTGTAAATATCTGAAATAAAAATGTATTTATTCATTTATTGTTATGTCAGAGACAAGGAAGGATTACAGGATATTTTTGTTAAATATGTCGGATTGCCGCAGACGGCATTTCAGCGTCACCGGACTTTTTTGGGGGTAGCGAGAAACTTGAAGGGTTCCTTAAGGCGTGTGATGAAACACCTTCAGAGATTATCTAAACGGATGATATCATGCACTTGTGCGTGTCCCCGTTCCCTAATAGATTCTCCAAGGGGTTCAGATCGGATCAGGGGCGGAACAACCCGAGGGCGCCTCTGAAGGCTCGGACCTCGGTTCAGGTGGACCGGTCGTGGGGGTGGCATTGATAGCGCTTTGCAACTTGACCACCGAGAGGCTAATTGTAGATGTTATTAATATTTAATTTTTTGTCTTGGAAATCACACCCCAACTCATCATCAGCTCATTTTTATGTTCCCACTGCTGGGCACGAGCCTTCCATATGGATGGATAGGGAGAACGGGCCATAAACCGCCACACGGGCCCAGTGCGGTTTGTTGGTTGTAAACAACTGCTAATGCAGCCGGGACCAACAGCTTTACGTGCCTTCCGAAGCACGGAGGAGTTGATACAGTTTTGGTCACCCATCCGATGACCGGCCTTTGCGAAAGTTGCTTAACCTCAGCACTTGCAGACCAAGCGCGTTTACCACTGCGCCATCGAGCTCCTTGGAAATCGGGATATGTTTAATAAAATTAATCAGCTAGTTTACTTTCTTAGCTTTTTATATTTCCAGTATGGAAACACAAAATACTAACATCCAATTTCTTGGGCCATGTCTCCTCGTTTAACATCGGCCTTTATTCCTATTAGCTTACGAGCAAGAAAACGTATTATCTAATGTACAACGCATACAGAGTATAACTTACGCTAAGGCCTGATTAAACTTTATTGAGCGACGTCCTACCGGTGACAACCCTTTGTTCTAATTTCATTTACGCAACGCAAACTTAAATATGCACACACATTCTACCTTATCGGGGGGTAATAGAGTTGTTTTTACGTTGATATCGTAGGGTAGCTTGTAACAAGTGTGTTCGTTTCAAACAATTACGGGACATTCTAATTTCACTATCCAGCACGCCTGACGGACTGGAGCTAAAAAATTCCGCTGGTGATGCTGTAATTCGATTGGGCGGCCCTCTTTGAGCTCGTCACTTGTACACACAGCCGTTGGAGGGAATTGGCTGTTATTTAATTTTTATGATGGCAAAGACATCTACTAGGTTAACGTGATGGAGTTTTTAAATCAGCAAATATGTACTTTTTATTTTTTTCTAGTATGGCCACAGTTTAAAAATGTATTTTTTTAAATATTGATATTTCAATACTTTCCATTAAACATGGCTTGAACTATAATACTTAAGTAGGTATAGCCTGTATAAATATAGTATATTTATCAAAAAAACACATGGCCTGTACTATTAGTCATTATGAAGTCGAAGATTATGTTATTAAATAATTATAAAATATAGTGAAAAAATTAAACTAAACTTAAACTATCCTACACTCACACCAATTATCTATAGCCCAAGAGAAGCTTCGTTATGAAACTCGTTAAATGGTTACTAGACAACGGATAAACATACTTAAAATACTTAAATACATACTTATTATACATAGAAAACACCCAGACCCGACACAATTTAAAAAAACAATAATTTATAAATTGACCCGTCCGGGGATCGAACCCTGGACCTCAGAGATGGCGACACCTTGAAAACCGGTGTACAAACCACTCGATTAAAGAGGACGTTAAATTAAATGCCTACCCGACCCAGCCAGGAATCGAACCTGGGTCTTTCGCAATCTGGGCGGCTGCGCTGACCATTATGCTACCGGGAAGCTTTAGTGCAACTATTAGTTTTTAAAAAATAAAAATTACATTGATTATGTCATTGTTAAAATATATGGGTGTAACGTTAAATACATAAAAACATGCGCTATTGAGTTTCTTGCGGCTCCTTTTCGGAAGAAGATATCCATCCTATCCACCCGTTTTACGAAGCCAGGTTTTAGATTTTATGTTAAAAGAATTTTGTATAAAGTTCATTTTGATTTTTTTAAATCCTGTTCAATGCTGGGTCGACAGTCAACGAAGGGTAATAATTATACTCTAGTTACCCTTGTTTGTTGACTGTAACAAGATGATTCTTAATGTATTCATCGTCCAATCCACGATTCCCTTTGAACCATGTCGGGCCAGCCAGCGGAGTAGTTGGTGCAATCAGTAGTTGATGCGGGCGCCGCCGCCGGTCTGCACGGTAATGAGGTCTGAATATGGAGGGCTGTTCCCGTCATGTTAATCTGAGGTGCCGTGCCATTAGAGCTGAGAGGTTGGAGATACGTCTTTACTGTGTGATGGGGCTTTGGAACTGGCATTGGAGCTACAAAAATCAGTCACAATAGTTTTAAAGATTGTTGTTTTTATTATTCTTTGAGAGTGAGCGTGTAAAATTTATTTATGTCACTTAACCCTAGAAAGATAATGTGCGCTTCAGAGGCGCCCGCAAAACAAATAAATTGCTGTCTTTTTCTAATTTACGCGCGTACAAGTTTGTGTTTCGGCGCCAACACAGTCGTCGGTCAACACTCCCGAGAGGCGACCGCTCCTGTTCGGTAAACAGCATAGTTTCAATGTTATGGCAACACGTTGCGCTCGAAAGGCGCCACTTTGTTGCAACAACTGTACATAAATTTGTTTTTTTTTGTTTTTTTTGTTTTTGAGACTGAATATTTCATAACTCACTAGTCAGCAAGATAAAAAACTATAAATGTTACACATATTTGGAATAAAATGTACCTCTACAGAAGACATTTTATTTTTGTTGATTTTCGTAAGGGATTTTAAAAATGCCAAATTTTTTATTATTATTAAAAAATAATAACTTAAGTTTGTGTTTTATTTACTTATTAATAATGTAGCATTTCACAAAATTAAAAAGAAGTAACATTTTTTAAATTTGTATTAAAATTGATATTGAAAATTGTGCGCCTCTAAGGCGCATCTTTATCTTTTCAGTAGCAAAAAATAAGGTTATCTTATTATTATTAATCCTTTATGTACAAAAAAATTACATTTAAACACACGTTACACTGGACATATACAAAGGTGAGCTTATCTCTAGAAGAGATCTCTTCCAGCCAACCCTAGCTGTGGTGTAATAAACAAGTATGCGGGACTAATAAATTCTTTCTAGGGTTAAGGCGATGGTTTCCAAAAAAACGGTGTTTTTAAATGAGTTTTATTCGAAATATATGAGGATTTTAAATCCAAAAAAAAGTGTTATTCATTGGCCTTTTATCTAGTAACTTCGGCTGGTATTTTCACGATATTTTACAATTTCCTGCATCGAATATAATATCAAACATACGTCTTATTGTTAGACTAAATATCATTTTATTCAGGCTATACACCGTTTCAGACAAAGAAAAATATACCAAACCAATTGTCATTGAATATGTAATAGTTGTCGGCCATTATAATTTTAATAATAAGTAAACGTTCAATAAACTTCCCTGTGTGGTGCCGGGGATAAAGAATTGCACAACCCCATCTCTTCCCGTGGGTGTCGTAAAAGCCGACTAAGGGACTATTCCAGAGGATGGGCAGCAGCATCTCTCTGAGGTTACCCTCAACCTACTGCGATCGCCAACCCGCCTGCCAAGCGTGGCGATTACGGCAAATACCCCTCATATCCTTAGGGGAGGCCTTTGTCCAGCAGTGGACGTCTTTTGGCTGAGATGAAACGTTCAATAAAATCCACATTATTGCCTAATTCGACGCTCGCGCCATCTTCCAGTCCCGAGCGGTACGCCTTGGAAATCTCACAGTCGGAAACGCTCGCCTTAATGATAAGTGATGATAAGGCCGAAGGTGGAGGCACACTTCACCCAGAATCCTCAACTACTGAGGCACTGGCTATCTTATATATAGCTGCCGGAACTGAGAGCATATTTATTTTCGGAATCACCACAAAAAAAATTAAATTACAACAAAATTACTTAATTTACCTATATGCTTGGGAATCACTCAAACACGGTCGATAACATCAATATTCGTAATTTATATATAGTATCTGCATATTTTGATAACTAAAACCAATATTTTTTTAAAATATTTTTTAGATTCCGTTAATATGCGGTCTCAACTGTCCCAGGCGCTACGTATTTTCGACCTTATGACAGCGATAGTAAGCATCAGCCTTTTTGAATGTTTACAAATCGAGGTGTTGTCTTAAAACAGTCGTACGTCAGTTGTGCGGCTAGCGTTTAAGGCGAGCGTTTCCGGCTGTGAGATTTCCAAGGCGTTCCGCTCAGGACTGAACGTTTAATTCAAATTATAATGGCCGACAACTATTACACATTCAATGACAATTGGTTTGGTATATTTTTCATTGTCTGAAACGGTGTATAGCCTGAATAAAATTATATTTAGTTTATTAATAAGAAGTGTGTTTGATATTATATTTGATGCAGGAAATTGTAAAATATCGTAAAAATACCAGCCGAAATTACTAGATAAAAGGCCAATGAATAACATTTTTTTTTTGGATTTAAAATCCTTATACTTTTCGAATAAAACTCATTTAAAACACCGTTTTTTTTGGAATCCCTCGCCTTAATATGAAACCGCACGGCAGCGGTCAGACACAAAACGACTAAATTGAAAGAAGTGGTGATATTTAGATAATATGTTTTTAAACTAGCCGATCTTTGATTGAGACATGGGCCGTGCTACAGTCTCTCCAGCGGTGCCAAATTGACTATCGGTACATCGAAGTGTTGAGGTGTTTGTATGAAAGCGCCACTATGTCAGTCCGTCTTCAGGACCAGAGCTCGAAACCTATACAGTTGCAGCGAGGAGTGAGACAGGGAGATGTGATTTCTCCGAAACTGTTCACTGCTGCACTGGAAGATGTTTTCAAGCTTCTGGACTGGAAAGGACTCGGCATCAACGTCAACGGCGTATACATCACTCACCTTCGGTTTGCTGACGATATAGTGGTCATGGCTGAGACCCTGGAAGACCTCGGCGCAATGCTCGGTGACCTCAACAGAGTCTCTCAACAAGTGGGCCTTAAAATGAACATGGAGAAGACGAAAGTTATGTCGAACTCACGTGTCGTACCCACTCCTCTGAAGGTTGGGGACTCTGCCCTTGAAGTTGTGGACAATTATGTTTACCTGGGACAAACGGTCCAGCTAGGTAGGTCCAACTTCAGCAAAGAGGTCAATCGTCGAATCCAATTAGGCTGGGCAGCGTTCGGTAAGCTTCGAAATATCTTCTCGTCCGATATACCGCAGTGTCTCAAGACGAAAGTCTTTGACCAGTGTGTGTTGCCAGTGATGACATACGGGACTGAGACGTGGTCGCTCACTATGGGCCTCGTAAAAAGGCTCAAGGTCACTCAAAGAGCAATGGAGAGGGCTATGCTCGGGGTTTCTCTGCGTGATCGAATCAGAAATGAGGAGATCCGCAGAAGAACAAAGGTAACCGACATCGCCCGAAGAGTTGCTAAGCTCAAGTGGCAATGGGCAGGTCACATTGCTCGCAGGACTGATGGCCGCTGGGGCGGGATAGTCCTGGAGTGGCGACCACGTACCGGAAAGCGCAGTGTGGGTAGGCCTCCAACAAGGTGGACCGACGATCTGGTGAAGGTCGCGGGAAGCCGCTGGATGCGAGCAGCACAAAACCGGTCGTTGTGGAGATCCTTGGGGAAGGCCTTTGTCCAGCAGTGGACGTCTTTTGGCTGAGATGATGATGATGATGAGATGATGATCTTTGATTGAATAGGTGACCTAATATAAGTTAATTGGGCTCCCCATATGCTTTGTAAGGTACGTCTCGTCTTGAACCTTGCACCCCACATCAATACCATGATATCAGTAGTAGGCAGTTAAAAAAAAAACTGTTTCAAAAACTATTTGCTGTTGCACTATCCTACTGCATCATTGCATTACGTGATTGAACATAATAGACTCTATGTGCTTACCGGCAAAATCAATATTCTAATTGTAGCTGGGATCAAATTTGACGAGCAATTAACTGGAGTACAGTCCACGCTGGATTCCCGGAATAAACGTTAGATTAACATCAAAATCACAATGAAGTTTAAAGTAGGTTTCACTTTTCCAATTATTATGGTCACTAAACTTTGAGAAATTTAGAAATGTGACGGTAATTATGTTTTAAGTTGCTTTCCAGTATCCGATTTTTCGGCATAACCTGTTCCCAACAAAAACATGGTTGATATTTATATTCGCACCCTTAAAATTAATAATAAACATAAATCGTTATATATTCTTATACATGTTACTTGCCAAATGCTAAAATGCAAAAAAAGTGAATAGCAATATGTAAGCATCATTGCTGTGCTGTTGATTTCTAAACAATGTGTTTGGGCAAACACAGTACCTACATTTTATAGTAAGTTAGGATACAACAAATAATTTTATCGAGAAAAATAAAAAATAAAAATTAACATAGACACTTTATAATTACGTAGCAAATATTCTCAGATATGCTATGAAAAAATAAAGTCTAAAATATAATAGAATACCTATAATCTAGAGAATTCGAAGGTCTATTAACTTTAACTTACGTCATCATGAAATGAAATTAAATGAATTAAATAAAATGAAATGAAATTGTATACAATTTATTTGGTCACGAGCTCCACAAACTTTAAGGTCGGGTTTTACGCTCAGTTAGATCAATAATAAAACTACCAGTTCAAGGATTGGAAAATCTGATACCACTCAATCTCAGTGTTACATTATATTGGTAAAAAAAATTAAGGCATTTACTCGTTACACGGTAGTTTAACTTTGATGGATAAGTAAAAAAATTTCTTTATTTATTATTGATTTTGATTTTCTTTATAAATAAAATTCAGTTTGGCATATTTGGTTTGCCACACTTGTTTTTGGTAAGTTATGTTAGTAAATTATCTTTTACTCTTAGGTTTTATGTAGCCATATCTTACCTGAATTACCTGTCAACTTTTACTCTTAGGTTTTATGTAGCCATATCTTACCTGAATTACCTGTCAACTTTTACTCTTAGGTTTTATGTAGCCATATCTTACCTGAATTACCTGTCAACTTTTACTCTTAGGTTTTATGTAGCCATATCTTACCTGAATTACCTGTCAACTTTCGCGAATAGGTTGTTGGGGATGCCAAATTGAAATATAATTATTTAACTTTTATCAAAGAAAGTTTATAAACTCTTACTGCTCATTGAATGGAAAATCGTTTGTAAGTATGCCTCTGAATGAAGAAGAACCGAAGTAAGTATGTTGTAAAGTTCGTGCTTACATACCTTATTTAAAAATATGTTAAATAATAATTATATTGATAAAAGCTAATTAATAATAGGTACACTTGGAGAGGCCTATGTCCAGCAGTGGACTAGTATAGGCTGATGATGATGATGATGATACATAGTACAGTACACACACTACAATATTAGCTATTTGGACTGCCTCGTAGCCTGACTGTAGGCTACCGGTCTCTTAGATCTAAACATCCCGGTTTCGA
Source organism: Eudonia lacustrata (assembly GCA_947562085.1). Classification (NCBI taxonomy): domain Eukaryota; kingdom Metazoa; phylum Arthropoda; class Insecta; order Lepidoptera; family Crambidae; genus Eudonia; species Eudonia lacustrata. The sequence continues at coordinate 22,660,370 of OX387316.1, forward strand.
TTTCCAGCGTGGGTACATATTGTAGTTAGATTGGTTTGTGGTGAGCTTGTTCTAAATCTTAGCTCAGTCTGTCAACAACAAAAATTGGTACCATTTTTGTATTCTGCCTTTTAGAGGTAGTTCTTCTGTAGTTGAGGATTGCAGGTGAACTGGCGCTTTCAATCATCGATCTTCATCATCAATTACTATTAGGTGAGGTGAAATCCCATTGTGGTAAAACAATGATTTCATAGTCCGACTGTACCGCAGCGTATCGAAATTACATCAGTATAATCAACTAGTGTACAGATTAGTTCTATTAATCATATCCGTGCCTAATTGTGCGCTTTGATGTGCATGGGTATTAGCACGGTATTATAGTCAACGCAAAGACTCGTGGCAGACGGTGCAATAAAACGTGCAAATGAGACAGCGCACATCATGTGCCCTCTCGCACTTACACTGTTTATGGGTGACGTCACAAAGACGTAGTGATACGCGTTGTTTGTATACTATGTTTATCGATGATAATAAGTTTTAAGTGGGTTATTATCGCCAAAAGCACTCTCCTTCTTTATTCTATCGAGTTTTTAAACCAATTCCACAAATCATTGCAGTTAGATCGCGAGGCTTGTTGAAGTCGAGTTCTTTTAACTTGGCAGGATCTTCTTTTAACTCCGTTAGGAAATTTAATTTTTTTTTTTATAATAACACTACTTTGTTGTTGGATATTCCCCTGAACACTAGTTATATTATTTTTAATAAACACCTCCATCTCGAAAGAAATTATCAATTGAAATGGCTGTGACGTTTTAGCGACTTTGTCTTTTTTACAAAACATTTAACGCTCAACTAGAGGGTAAGTAACCTACAGTTTAATTATTGCTAACTACCTTCAATACATAAATTTGTCATAGTATATAAACTATTAGTTATGATCAATACTATAATGAGGTGATTTGTCATATTGTTAGTTATCGACATAACTCACAAACAATGCTTTTTATCGACAATCCTGTAAGCCGTGCGCATCTCTGTTACAAAAGTGATTTATGGCACCGTCTGCCACGAGTCTTTGCGTTGAGTATAGCATGACGGTTCTATGAATATTATTAAGAGAACTACCGTTTTAAGACAATGTTGAGTCTCAGATCAGGATCTATTTTAATTTTGATGGAAGATCAGAACGCGTTCGTATTTAGTAACATAGCAACTAGTGACCACTCGCCTTATAATTCGTATCCCGTGATCCCCGGAGGAGTTTCGGATCAAATCCCGTCGTACCTTTTGCCTAAGTCATGAAATAGACATGCCTGCAAAATGTCAGCGTTTAAATACTTCTTTCTGGGCTGTACGATATTGATCGTTCTTCAGACAGGAAATCTTTTTAAATAGTTGGGGCAGCGACACCAGTGTTTGGCCGTAACCAATGATCTTCCCATCAGGTGACCCGCCTGCTCATTTGCCTCCTTCTAATATTAAACAAAAAAACATACCACCTGCTTTCTAGCTGCAATGTAATAACTTTATATTATTTTTTGGCGGACTTTTAACACTGCAACATTTAGATAATAAATAGGAATCGGTTGTAATACCTTTTCTAAAATACCAGTGTTAACTTCAAACGTGTAATAAGAAAAAAATATCGCGAACTCTCCATGTTAATTAAGAATGTTTACTTGGCAGCTACGAAGAGAGACAGTAAGATAGAACTCGATCTCAATCGCGAAGTTTGTTCATACCGAAGTAATCGCTCGGATGGCACTTCCAGAATTAGTTCCTTAGACGGAGGCGGTAGATAAACTTGCTGGCCCATTATAAAGTCCTTAAGAGACCGAGATAAAATTTAATTTCAATATCTGTTACAACGGATTTGAAGCGATCGGGGAGATTAATGTTACAAACGAGATATTAAACGGGCGCGGAGGAGTGCGGTAATGACAGATTGAGCGATTTTCCAATTGATTTTTTGACGTCGCGCGCCGTTGAGTTTCGGTCCTTTCAGTGATTTAAGAAGTTCCTCGCAAACTTGGTGGATGTAAAGAAAGCGAACGTAAAGGAACTATTACAAAAATGGAGGAGATATTGAAAATATAGGAAGCATGTTGCTTGTGGTCAAGATCGTCAGCCAGGTAACGATGATGAAGGATAATGATAAAAACTAATAAGTTCATTCAAGAGTGAGTTCTATGTTGACAGACACAATAGAACTAGAGATAGTAGATAAATGACTGCTCTGTTTATAAGGAAAACACAACTTGCATCTGTATTAATAAAAACCAATTGCCACATGTCTTTCAGAGCATCACTTGAAAACGGCTCGACCGATTTGGCTGATTTATTTTTTGTTGTGTCGGTACGAAATTGTCAGGACAAAGTTTGTATTTAAAAAAAATACCTGGTAAAACCATCACGGCATACGGGTGTTCACTGAAGCGAACGAAGACGCGAGCGGGCCACTGGTTTATCATAAAATCGTGACGACACAAATAAACCAAGAAACAACAGAAAGTGACATTTTACAACACCAAATTAAACTTAATGCAGAATTCAATTTCGTCAAACTAGACAGTAGACATCCCCAAGGTCTCGGCAAACATTTGCCGGCCAGCGTCGTATTTCACATTAATTTGTCGGTAAAGTAAAAATTTAATCCGGGCGACTCGACGACGACGGCGACAAGAGTTTTCGGCGGAAAGTTTGGCCAAGAATAAACAAGACGCCACGCGAGACGTCAGGGATTGAAATTATCAAGTAATTTAATAAAGCGCGCGATAAGTCGAACGGCCTCTCCCCCGCGAGCTAGATAAAAGGGAATAAGTTTAAACGAGAAAAGTTGATGAAAACGCTCGGCCACTCGCCAGCGCTCGTCGAATGCTGTCCGCCCTTCTGTCCGCCTTGCTGATCGAGAGCTATAAATTAAAAATATATAAAAATAAAAATATTTATTACTTGGACAACAAAGTTCCCTAAAGTGGTTACTACGGAACTTATATCTTATATAACTAGACTGATCCGATCCGAACCACTCGGATAATCTAGTAGGGAACGCGCTAGTCCGTGATGCCATTTCCTCTCGAAGGACGGTGTTTCGTTTGACACGGCTTGTTTAAGTTTCCCTTTAAGTTTCTTGCCGCCACCAAAAAGTCCGGTGACGCTGAAACTGTCGTCTTAGCCAAGCAGCAAACTCTCTTCAAAAAAAATATAAAATCACTAGATGGCAACACATGTGTCTACCAAACAAAGACATCTGAAAGAAATATGTTTTATACTCGAAACCTCGAATATCCCTGAAAGCATATAGAAAAGTACTAACAATAGTTAACTTAAGGCTGAAGAAGCTACCTATAATGTTTTCAGGTTTTGGAGTAAAGTAGTTTTGTTATCTCAAAGTCCTTGAACGCGGTACCTGCGGCTGCCGGCGCCGAGCGCTGGCAGTTGCTAACTTTAGGGTCCTGGTATGACGCTGGTTTGTTACGGTAACTTTCGTGAGCCCAGTTTGTGTTGAAATTCGTAAGTTCGGCTCAAATGTTGGAAATGAATTTTAAACTATAGGCTATTGTTTTCTTACGTTTATGCGTACAGCATTCGTTCTAATGAAACGTTTTGTAGGTACAGGTTTATTAATATTTACGAAGCATCTTCGATCACGAACTCCAACGAATTAAAAAGAGATCATAACACCAGTAATAAATAATATGTAAATAAAAAAATAAATAAATTTGACGACCTCCTTGGTCAAGTGGTTTGCACACCGGTTTTCATGGTGTCGCCATCTCTGAGGTCCCGGGTTCGATCCCCGGTCGGGTTAATTTAGAAATTATTGTTTTTCTAAATTGTCTCGGGTCTGGGTGTTTTCTATGTATAATAAGTATGTATTTAAGTATTTTAAGTATGTTTATTCGTAACCATTTAACGAGTTTTATAACGAAGCTTCTCTTGGGCTAGATAATTGGTGTAGGTGTATAAAAGTTTATTTATTTATTTTATAAACGTGAGTAAATCTGTATAAAGGGTTACATTTTAATAAAGTAACAGTATACAATATACCTACCTACTGTCAAACTGATGGGCAAAAGCCTCCATAATTGAAATCAAGTTATTGCTACAATTAATGGCATGAACAACCGCCTCTGTGGTCTAGTGGTTAAGACCACCGGTTTAGACCCAGAGGTCCCGGGTTCGATTCCCAGCAGGGGGGTACATGTTTATGTACTCGGTTTGATGGTGATAGGACTTGTTTGTCCGCCTGGTTAGCTACCACCATCTTATTAAATATGTCGCCATAACATTAATGTTTGTAGCATTGTTGTGTTCCGGCAGCAGAGTCTTAGCCAGTGCCTCACTAGTCGAGGTTCCCGGGTGAAGTGCGCTTCCATCATTGGCCTTATCATCACTTAAAATCAGGTGAGATCAAGGCACTGTGCTTACCCGTAAGATAAAAAAAAGTAAATTCCTTCGGTGTGTGATGACAAGCCCGAGCTATATATCAAAAAAAAACTATGCCCGACCAGGAAATTGAACCCAGGACCTTCAAATATCAGACATAGCGCTTTGCCAATCTGCCACCGAGTATTTTATTTCAAAAGGTTTTTTGTTTTTTTAAGTTTCTAATGCGGCGTCGTCGAACTTCTCTTGCCCCCTTCAATATACAACGTGTGACAGAAAGGTATGGTCAAAATGAAAAGATCCAAAGTGTATCCGATCTAGATCTTGTATGCAGAGTTACTGAGACATCATTATTAGGTGCTTACCTATAAAATTGACGTTTTTTTCTCACTTATTAAGAGGTCTAACCCCGTATTTATAAACGAGTAAAAGGTCATACTGAAGCAAAGTAATTGCTTAAGGGTGCGCCGACCAAAAAATGCCAAAAATGCAGTTACGGTTAAGTAGATATCATTGAAAATACTATCGTATTTAATGAACAAAATATATATTTAGTATCATAGGGAACGTGTTTACAATTTTTCAGAACCATAAAGTCATAACACGCTATAGTTTCTTCTACAATATCATTTAAAGTTGGGCAAAAATCATGAAAACGAGTGGCGGCGTTTAGTAGATTTCTTATAGTTTATCTCAATTATTGTACCTCTGATTTTGTCTAAACAATCATCAATGGATAAACTACAAATTGCTAGACTACATTTTCGATTCATCAAGTAGTTATTTAAATAATTATTTTTTATTAAGCACCTTAAATTCCCCATACAAATAAATATGGACGACGACATTTCAAATAAAACATATGACACTTGTCACTTACGGACGGTGCACCCATAAGTAACATTTTATATTCTTTAGGTAACCGATGACGTTATAAACGTCAAAAGACTAGAATTCTTTGCCAAGCACAAGTCACCAATATCTTTACTCAAGCCATCTAGTTAGATTTCTCAAAGAATTCATAGTGACAAGCTTGTGACAAGCTAGTTTTGAGGTTACATTCCGTGTGAAAGTTTGTGTTTTGTCTAAATTAATATAAATTTATGATTTTGATAATAATTGTAATGTTTTTATTTAATTCATTAAGAAAACTTCTATTCTAATATAAACGTTGCTTATTTATAAATTGAAATTAGATCTTAGTGACATATCTAAGAACAAAGTAATTGCTAAGTAATGGCTTGTCTTTAAATACGGGTGTAAAAGTTCTAAAATTCAATACAGGTTGTTAATATTATTATACACCTTTAATTAGGACTATGTTACTTAGGCTTCAGTAATAACAATGGTTATTAATTTAGTGTCTTTATCGCCCAATTTTTTTTTTAAATTGACTACTTTTTATGTTCGCGGAATTGTCTTTTCTTTCCATTGTAGCTTTGAAGGGACTTGATTTTTTTATTTTTAATGTCTGCTATATTTAGCTAGTGAAACAAACACGCTACTCTACAATTTTTATAGTGTTAACACAAATAGATGCCAAGAAAATTAAAAAAAGATTAGTACGAAAAATAAAATTTTATAAAAAATCTTTATACAAAACGTCAATTTCATAGGTAAGGACCTAATATTAACTTTAATGTGTTATTACAATTTTTAATTTAATATTTCTATTGTGACGTCACATCAAAATAAACAAGTCACAGCCCTAGTGGTTTAGTAACCTCTGTGTACTTACATTTATGATCACTGCTGCTAGCTTATACGCGTCTGACGCGCATCACTTCACAAATATAAATATTTTATTAACCACTGCATGACAAATTAAAGTAAATAACTATGTCATGTTATAACAACACATACAAGTTGTAGACGGGATACAATTTGGATCTTTTAATTTTGACCATACCTTTTTGTTACACGTTACAACATTATTCATAATGACATCATTTCAGATTATCAGTCAATAAACATCCCAGACCTATATGCACATATTGGCGAACCAACTAAATAGAAGCTCTGACTTAAAACTTCAGTCTCTCTGATAAAAATGGCATGCTCGAATTCAATTGTTAGAGGGTAGACAACTATAGAGTTTAAAAGTAAACGTCTACCCTAACTAGTTAGAATCTGCTTCTGTCTTACACAAATAAACCTAGGTACTTGTTAAAAAGTTGGATTTTGTCGAATTTTAACTTGAGTATGGCTTAGAAAAAATTGAATATTTGTCAGTAGATGTGACTGAATGCCAAGAATGAAGGCTATGATTCATAATAAGTTAGTTATAAACAAGAAGTTAATTAAGAACATTGGTTAAGTTTCTCAAAGCCTTATTCTATTAATAGACCCAAAAAATTTGCTTAAGTACACAAGTTGGACACTTTTTGAATGCATCATCATCATCATCATCTCAGCCAAAAGACGTCCACTGCTGGACAAAGGAAACATGGAAATATATTTATGTTTTGTTTGTCCTTGCCATTATTTACAGGGCGAGCAATCAAAATGGTTCAGTTTAAGGGAATCTTTTTAATGATAGGATTTTTTTCTAAGAAACCATACCTTCGATTTGAAGAACTGGAATCATAAATTAACATACAATACTAATGTTATAAATCCACCCGTCAAGAAACCTAAATAAAACACTTGTAAAACAGCCGAAACATTAGCCATGCACAAGTTATCAAATCAAACCAACTGTTGTTCAACAAACTGGTTTAACGTCGATTAGTGGGCATCATATAAAACATTAACGCCGTTAACGCAAAAGTTAATGCTAGTCGAGATGCTTATGAATTATGAGAGCGAAAGTTATGGCGCGTGTGGCGCACCCCGGTATTAATAATAAATTGTTAGCCGGCCCGAACTACCGACTTGTAGCGGATATAATGGCCGGGTTTAATTCAACATTAATAGACGGGACATGCGGTATCCCACACGTTCAAGTTTGGATGCATTATCTGTAGCGCAGTAGGGGGTCACAAACCAAACGGCTAGACATAAGTTTAAAGAAGTTATATCAAAAACAACGGTAGATCTCCAACTGCTTGTAAAAGACACAGTGCTGAGCTCAGGCCTTCCTGCATGAGCAATAGCACCATGGGGAGATCGAGCTATAGCCCACCGCATTGATACAATAATCGTTAGTGGGTTTTACCGACTGGCATCTTATAATAGAAACCAACAGCTCCTAGTGCCTTCCACAGCACGGAAGATCTAAAAGTATTTTTATTTTGGTAACCCAACCAGTAACCTGGCGAAAGTAAAATAAAATCTACATATCGCTATTAAAAACTATCTGGCAGACGAGACGCTTTCATAAACAAATAATTAGTTTTTGTAACTCAAATACCTGTCCGCAAATACGCAACTCTGAGCGTAACATTGTACTCCATGAGAAATGTGGTGTAGTACACGGGTCCCGCGAAGCCGGTAATAAAAGAGAGCGGATATTTCAACTCTTTACGTGATTGGTAAAATTCCTAGCAGATGATGTTCCGTCCAGGGGGAGAGGCAAAATTAAATACTAGCTCGCTACGCGCGGGTCGTCGGGATAAGTTTTGCGACTGCGAATGTAATCTGACGGGAATTCTGTTCCCTAATAACTGCGCGGTTTGCGGAAAGTCGGGAATTTGTTTAGAAAATAATGTAACTGTAACTTCTCGGGCTCCAGAGGCTGCTTAGTTGCGCGAGTTAGTATTGACTGTTCCGTTTCGGGTGGAAGATATTCCTCGGAGGAAGTCTCTTTGTACTTTGCTGTTGATGTTAACTTGTACCTCAATGTTATTAATAGAATTCTGACTTTATTGATAACTTAAAATAATAGGTCCTTACCTATGAAAAAACGTCAGTTTTTTTCTCACTTTTTAATGTTGTATTACTTCTAAAAGTCAATACCGGTTGTTAATATTATTATACACCTTTAATTAGGACTATGTTACTTAGCCTTCAGTAATAACAATGATTATTCATTTTGTGTCTTTAACGCCAATTTTTTTTTTAAATTGATTTTTTTTTTGTTCCCGGATTTGACCTTTGGTTTCATTGTAGCTTTGAAGGGTCTTGATTTTATTTCTTTTTAATGTCTGCTATATTTAGCTAGTGAAACAAACATATTACTCTACAATTTTTATAGTGTTAAGATAAATAGATGCTAAGAAAATTAAAAAAACGTTAGTATGAAAAATATAATTTTATAAAAAATCTTTATACAAAACGTCAATTTTATAGATAAGGACCTAATTATAAGTGTACAGTCACGAAGTATTTATTACCTAACATGTATACATTTTTGTCTAAGTTTGACTCTTATTTCATTGTGTTAAAAGTCACATTGTTTACATGTCAATACTCGTGATTGTACATAACTATAGTTGAATGACTTAATGGTTTTGTTAGGATTCAATACCCATGCTTACTTCCAAGTTCAATACTTTTCAAAGAAATAAGCCCATTTTCTACGTTTAAAGAAAATACAGATCTAAGTAGTACACAATAGACGCATAATAGACAAGACAACATTGAAAAAAAATGTTAAACCAGATTCGCAAAAAAAATTAGTTAACAAATTCCTGTTATTAAAACTATATGTTAACTTTGCTCGACGTTCATAGATGCATGCATTTTATTCGTTTGGCACCTACGGATATATGAATCAGTTTCTAAGTACCTTTTTTGCACTTAATATAAGGTCAAGGTTGGATTTAAGGTGTGCACCGTAGGATTTACGTCATGCCTTTGAATGACGTTAAAAAAATACTTGTAAAAAGTTCACTTTTTAAATTTTTTTTTTATTTTTTTTTAATTTTGTTAAGGTTCTAAGTAATTTACAACTTTGTAAAATAATAACTAACTCGACTAATAACTGGCAACATAATTAGCGTCTCTATTAATATTGATGAAACAAGTAGGGACTAAGGGAAAATACGGCCCAATATGTTTAGAATATGTGTGCGATGTTACCTCATTCATGAATTTATTAAGCCCTTTGATAACGGTAAATGAAAATGATTTGTGAGTGTAGCGTAATAAAGGTAAACATGTGAAGGGATTTCACAGTCTGCAAAATGTTGGAAACGCCTCGACTCGTTACAACTTCTCGAGAACTTTCTTCTCAGATTATTTAACTTGTGAAGATTTAATGCTAATGAGTTTATTATTTCTTATGAATAATTAATCACTCAAGGGTCATAGTTTTTTCCCGCTCCTGTGGTCTAGTGGTTGGACCACCGGTTCCAGATCCTGAGGTTCCGTTTCCCGCAGTGCATATAATTGTAATCGGTTTGGTTTTTAGTATTGAATCTTTTGCTATAATAACAATGCTGGTATTATTGTATCAAACAGAGATAAGATACGTTTCTTACTTTTTTTTTTGAGAGTTTGCTGATTGCTTCAACGGCATTTTCAGCGTCACTGGGCTTTTTTGGGGGCGGCGAGGTACGTAAAGGGTACCTCAAGCCGTGTTGAAACGAATCACCTTCAGAGGTTTTCTAGAGGGAACGGCATTGCACACTTAAAAGTGCGCGTCTCCGTGCCCTACTAGATTCTTCGAAGGGTTCGGATCGGATCGCGATCGTTTCTTACCAACAGCCAAGCGATTTTATTTATCCGGCACAGAGTCCAGTCTCTTATAAAGTGTTTGCAAATCTTATTTTATGTATATGTAACTGCTTTGTGTTGAGATATAACTTGTTATTTACTTACTTAATGAATTTCAAAGAGATTTGTAGCAATTTAAATACAAACAAATGAGTTTGCTCATAAACACGCGTTGCGGAACAATCGCTTAGATCTGGCGTTGATTTACCATCTCCCATATTTGTGCTTCTTTTGACAATCTCGCGATGTTGTGTACACAAGAGCGCGTGAAGGGCTCCCAGGAAGTTTGCTGAACAGGGTACCTTTTAAATAGGGATGTGCTTTAGTCCGTAATATTCAAAATAATCTTAATATACCAACCTTTGGTTTTAATACCACATACCTTATCATCTTGCGGAAGTTGGAGATTCTCTTCATCGTAATCCTTAACTAGGTACTGAGGAACTGGCTACTCTTCGTCGAACAAAATGCTACTTACATTATAGTTATGGCGATAGACTTAGATGAGATAGTGGTAGCTAGACCAGCGGATAAAAAACAAGCCCGCTGTCATCAAAAAATTAAACTCTTGTAAGATAATTTTTGAGTCGAGTGTTTCGTTCGCTTTCATCATTATTAGATAAGACAAGGAAGCTCTTCATCGGAGATGGAAGCGGTCTTAAAACTGTTTTTTATAATGTTACTCATCTGGCAAATGAGGATACGGCATGCATAATGGAAAGAGAGCAGCGGCACCTATAGAGGCTTGTAATAGCAATGGCCGCGTGTCATGCATTGTTCTTATACCTGTACAAAACTTCACAAGCAGAAACCACCAGGCAATCTTCGATTAATCGATAAAACCTTGACTTTCTAGCGTACCAATTATCTATACCATTGAGTGAAATTTAATATTATTGGTAGAATTTTGATTTCCCTCGAACATCACTATTCTGTTCTTTGCCGGCACGCTTGCGTATCAAAGCTGAACATTGTGTTTTACTCTACAATTGTAAGGCCTTACTGCTAGCACTTCACACAGCTGATTACAGTCATACGGGTGAGAACGCACATCAAAAGAGATTTTAGCTTGACTAAACAAAGGCTCTTTAAACTCTTATAAATGTCGTTAAAAAAGGTTTATTTAAATCTAAAATTTCAGAAAACAATGTACGAAATGTTGGTCGAAAGGTTTGAAGCGAATCTCGTATCTAAACGATCTCTTGTAACCTTATAACATTGAATAGGATCATCGACGTCATTTATTAAGTACTTAATACAATGATTAAAAAAAAAACTGTGGAAAAGTCTGCTACATATATGGCAATATTAGTTTTAAGGTTTTGGAATTAATTATGCGAAAAAATACTAACTCGATGTTACTGCGAGCGCAGGGGAGACAACACTGTCCTAACTACATGTTTTAAGTGAACTGACCAATAATTTATTTTAATTTAAATTTAATATTGTATTGTTGTAACTACAATAGTTTTTAAGTTTCAATTGTTACTAACTAATGATTCCAATGGTCTGCAATATATGATTTTATTATAAATAAATAAAATAAAATAAATTATAATTATTATTAATTGGAGTTGTCTTCATCATGCCTAATATAGGTAATAAACTTTAACAAATTACAAACACTTAAGTACGCTTTTTAGCCCTGTAAATGCATTCACAATGCAAGCTCTAGAGTCTTCCGTCAGAATTGGATAAAGCGATCGTAATATAACGGAGGTATTTCGCACGGACTTTTCCATTATGAGCCGGCCAGGTAGGCTGGGAGATCCAATAAATCTTAAGGAGACTGCACTTAGCGTAATAAATTGCACATTATGCGCCATTTCCAAGGTAACAACGCAAGATTTTTTATATACCTCTTTGTGATGGAAACTAAAAAAATGTAATTGGAATACGATAAAGCTTTATCTTTAAAACCTATTTACATTTAGGTGTTACTGTCTTCGTGTTTACCTTAATAGCAATTTTTCTTTTAAAATGCTTTTTTTACATCAACTATAAAAAAACTATATTTATCAATATGTACATATAATCAATTTTATTCGATGAAGACGGGGAAGGAGAATAATCCTAATTTACAATTTGTGTGTTCCGAAAAACGGCATTGCTTGCGTGCTACGTAAGATTGGTTGCAAATTTTTACGAAATACTTTTATAAAATTCGGATGCCGCGGCCTTGAATAGGGGAATAAATTAAAATATGTATCTTGCACGTTCAGCCGTTGGTCCCGCAGGTTAATTTTATTTTATTTTATTTTAATCGGTACATATACAGCCAAGGCCCATATAAATGTACATAACTAGCTTAGGTCGATAACAATAAAAAAAAGCAACACATAGTGCTTAAACACTACAACTAACAATCATTACATAATTCATAAAACGAGAGGATTACGATGAAATCTGTGAACCACAAAACAGTCGATAAAAATACGATGCTATTATAATATTATAAACGCGAAAGTTTGTAAGTATGGATGGATGTTTGTTACTCTTTCACGTAAAAACTACTGAATGGATTTGAATGAAATTCGGCATACAGATAGTTTATAACCTGGATTAACACATAGGATAGTTTTTATCCCGATATTCCCACGGGAACGGGAACCACGCGGTTGAAACTGCGAGCGGCCGCTAGTTATTAAAAAATAGTTACTATATAAGTAGATAATATTAACAAAGGAAAATGTTTTATTTTTGTTTTTACTTATATTATGATACTTAAATAAATACTAAATGCAAACAAATGCAAATTGTTACCGGAAAAATCAACCAGTTGTTAATTGCACAATTGCAACGCGACTACTCCAGTAGCGGTTGCTAAATTGGTATTACGCTCAATGTCTGTAAACTATTACATACATTTTAAACACAAATGCAGTAAGCGAGCGATCATTCAGCGATTTGTATCCTTAATACCAACTTATCAACCGCAACTAGCAGGAGCTCGATGGCGCAGTTGTCAACGCACCCTGCGAGTGCTGAGGTTAAGCAACTTTCGCAAAGGCCGGTCATCGGATGAGTGAACAAAACTGTATCAACTCCTCCGTGCTTCGGAAGGCACGTAAAGCCGTTGGTCCCGGCTGCATTAGCAGTCGTTAACAACCACCAATCCATACTGGGCCCGCGAGGTGGTTTATGACCCGTTCTCCCTATCCATCCATAGGGAAGGCTCGTGCCCCAGCAGTGAGGACATAAAAATGAACTGATGATGATGATGATGATGATCTAGAGCAGTCGCGTTGCAGTTGTACAATTAAGAACTGGTTGCTTTTATCAGTATTAAGCCTGCCGGTTGTCGCAAGGTAATCAAGGGAATAAGAGGAAATACTAAGGTCGACTGAATTGAAAAATATGTATGAAAAGTAGAAATCAACGTTTCGTAGTCCCCTGATTCCTCCTCCAATTTTTTTTTTTTTTTATACTTTGCTCGGCAAATGACTCCATCCCACCTGATGTTAAGTGGAAATGAAGTCCAGACGCGAAGACAACTGGTGCAGCGTGGAAACAAACGTAGCATCAGTTAACTTCACTCTGCCGGCCCACAAGGTGCTTCTTCACGCCTCTCTTGAAGGACCCCATATCATAGGAAGGAGGGAAAACGTGTGCTGGTAGACTATTCCATCTTTTGGAGGTGCGACAAAGAAACGAGTCACTAAATTTCTTTGTGCGTGATGGGATACTTGAGACAGTGAATCGGTGACTCCGAAGAGCAGCACGTGTACTCCTATGAAGAAAGGGAGAAGGTGGGATGAGGTCAAAGAGCTCTTCAGAGCACTCGCCATGGTATAAGCGGTAAAACACGCTGAGTGACGCAACGTCTCTACGCAATTGCAGAGATTCGAGAGTATTTACCACTTCTGCATTGCCGATAAAATAGGCCGATTATCGCAAATAGGCCGATTGAATTACTTTGTCATTAATAATTAAATAAAGGCTTTGGCTGTGTCCCTGCTTTCTTTTTTTTCATAAATTTATTATTAAAAAGGATATGAACTTTTAAAAACCTTGTAAATTGGCCAGATGTTCCGCTGTTTTTTCGAAATTTGACGAGATTATATAAAAAAAGGAAAACATAGGGACACAGCAAAAGTCTTTCTTTAATTTTTAATGAAAAAAGTAATTCAATCGGTCCAGTTTTGGAGGAGGAATCAGGGGACTACGAAACGTTGATTTCGTCTACTTTTCATACATATTTTTCAATTCATTTGACCTTATTATGTCCTCTTAAGTGCAATCGTTAAAATCAGTTATGGCCCGTACATCATCAGTATCATCACTAGCTCATTTTATGTCCCTACTACTGGGGCACGAACCTTCCGTCCGGATCCGTTCCGTTCCGTGTCGTTTCCGTATTCCGGGAAAAACGGGCCATAAACCACCACGCGGGCTCAGTGCGGATTGGTGGTTATTAACCACGGCCACCGGACCAACAGCTTTACGTGCCTTCCAAAGCAGGGCCCGTGTATGCCTGGCGTGGTCCTGCCCCCGACCGCCTAACCGATCGCTTTGACTACGCGTATAGTTTATGACGTCATCTTGCCACCTCGCACCGCCTATGAAAGTAATATCAAAAGCTAAAGGCTATATATAGCTTTCGATATTGCTTTCATAGGCGGCACGAAGCGACAAGATGACGCCATAAACCACGCACAAAGTCAAAGCGATCAGTTAGGTGGTCGGGCCTCTGGTCACTGAAAGGCCTGTATCCAGCAGTGGGACGTTTTTAGACCTATGATTCTATTGGAAGTTAATCATTAATCTATCTTTGGCATCTGACAATGAATGCCAATGAAGGGTTATTATAGTTAAGTCAATAAAGTGATTGAATCTGCCAGGCCATTCATTCTCGTTGCGCAATCAAGCAGTTATTAGCTTAAGACGATGGAAGCCTAATTGATACCTGCTACTGCTACATACGTAATAAACAACTCGATTTCCATAACTCATCATGCATAGTGCTGTGGACATACCCACCTTTTATCGTTGAGCTTTTTTCGTAGATTTTTAAGATTTTATGGATTATTAGCTTTAATGAAGTGATGATAGGACTTCAATTGAACTACTTAGTAAATTAAGCTCAGATGAGCTTTTGATAAGAAGTGAAGTGAGTTATCGCTTAAGGTATTTCTATCTACGCAATACGTGTAGACAAAACACGATCGTTTAACATTGTTCACTGTATGTAATTACTGTCAGTAGTAGTAACACGGCGAATTGGAACGGACACGCACATACACTTGATGAACGGCACACTCCCTACATACAGCCAAATGGAAATACAATACGTAATAAAACAGTCGATACGCAAACATTAACGTGACAAACAGTTGGGGCAGCGCGCTTTACTGTCTACATCCTGTATCATAATCCGCATGTAATCAGTTGGAGCGTGCGGAGTACACTCGTGGATGTTAATGCGTGCACTTCACCGTCATTATCATCTGATATCATCTGATGATGATGATGATGATGACGTGAACGCACTAGTAAAGGCTCAAGATGATACATAAGCCGGTACTAGTCCACTGCTGGACATAGGCCTCTCCGCGTGCACGTCACTGAGCACAATACTCTCAAGCTTTTACCTTGCCGAGATCGTCGCTCCACCTAGTCTTAGTCGCGTGCACTTACGAATTAAACATCACCCTCCCATCAAGCAACATTCACGCCATGAGATGACTAGCATCGTATGGGTAAATCAAATTCAAATTCAAATTCAAAAATTATTTATTCAGTTTAGGCTAAAAGTAGCTCTTGTGAATGTCGCCATTGGTTCGTAAGTCTACTTTGGGCGGGAGATCTTGTACTGAGAAGAACCGGCAAGAAACTCAGCAAGTGTCCAGCTCTTTTCTCCCTTACAGCGTCAAAAATATTGGAAAATGCCCTATCATAGCAGGATACTTTACATTACAAATAAACACAAAAAATATAGAAGACAACCACAACATGTAAAAAACAAAATAAAAAAATCTAAGTTATCAAATTTACATCAGGTAAAAGTTTCAATTTCCACAATGTCATACAGTATCACTACAGTACTCTAATAAAAGTATTTTCTTTTAAAAGAAAAACAAAGTCAATCTATAGTAATTAATACTATAGAGATATAAGAGCAGACCAGCCTCCACAGGCGGCGGAATCGAAAATGTATCATCTCGAGCTTCGAAAAGCACTTAAAGCCGGCAGCATTAGCAGTCGTTAACAACCACTGCACCGCACTGGGCTCGCGTAGTGATTAGTTGCTCGTTCTCCCTATAGGGATGTTTCGTGCACCAGCAGTGGGGATATAAAGGGGATGTGTGTGATGTGATTATCTCATCTCAGCCGAAAGTCCATCCATCCGTCTGCTGGACAAAGGCCTTCCCAAGGATTTCCACAATGACCGGGTTTATGCTGGTCGCATCTAGTGGCTAACCGTGACCTTCACCAGATCGTCCGTCCACCTTGTTAGAGGCCTGCCAGCCTACATTGCGTCTTCCGATGCGCGGTTGCTTAACATACTTAGCTCTGATACAATAAATCTCATACGTTTTGATACGAGCGTTTGCGCCCCGTACCATAAGAAAAACTGTTTTTTTTCCTTTAAATTAAAACTACAAATTATTGTATATGTGTGTTAAGACTAATCTACTAAGAAAATTTAGATGCTTAAATCGGTCTGGTTAGCCTGTAAAATGTAAATCTATGTTTTAAAAGAGGTTACTTTGATATTTTTTTCTCTGTTATAAAAGTTTACAAATCGTGTTTCTGCAACTACCAAAATGAAGTCTATTCTAATTCTAGTCTAGTCTAATTAAATGAAAAATCATGTCATCAAATATCACTTTCATATATTTTGTAATTGTTGGGAAAAATCAAGATCCCCGCCACGTAAATTACCAATGCGTCGTCTTAAATCTTTATTGCCGTCGAATATTTGGAAGACTAAAATTATTTATTTCCTTTATCTCATGGCAATTCCACACGCGCTTGTCAACTTCCACGTAATCGTTATGCTCGGCGTATCCGCTGTGCCGTACACGATTTCCTCGTTGATCTTATTTCGGTGAATACCTATCGACATCGCCCAGTGACCGTGAAGTTATGCTAAATCCGCCAGAGAGGCGAGAAACACTTTTGCTCCCTCCGAATAGTTTGTGGACTCTTTTGGGCTCCACTGGAGTCTTCACTACAGTGTTCAATGAATAGGAAATTATGAATGGGCCTCTGTAACTAGTCCGCGGCCGTTAAACTTTGTTAGAGGTAAGTGGAATAACTGAACGGTCGTTGTGTGTTGTGATTGGTTACACACGCAGTCTTTATAGTTAAAATTAAATAAAAAAAAATGTTTTATGTAAATACAGATTTGTTATTGTAATTATTATTGAACTCCGGAGCCTTGGATTGAAAGTTTAAAAACCAACTGTCACAAATTACTGATACTTTTTATCACGGATCGTACATAGAATTCAAAACGTGATGCTATCATAAACCACGCAGCGCCATCGAGTTCCTCCTTGTTACCTTTTACCTGAATTACCTTTTTCTGTAGTACCTATATTCGTTATTTGGAGAGGCCTATGTCCAGCAGTGGACTAGTATAGGCTGATGATGATGATGATGATGATGATGATTCGTTATTTATTTTATTAATCTGTTTCGGCAAAGATCACCCACAAATCTTCTCATAGGTCTCTACTTTGTCGGTCTTCCACCAATATCTCAAATAGAAGTCGAGATCGTCCCTCCAACAGCTTCTCGGCTGACCCTCGTTGTAAACACTAATAATCCCACTGATTTCCATTAGCCGACAAATAGCGTATATTGTACACGCGACTATACTCCACCAAGCGTCAGCATGGGAGCAGGCAGGAAACCACGGTATTACAGTTCCCACCGCTGCGCATCGGCTCCTAGTTATTTGTCGACCGCATACCTACGTGTGAGGACAAACTTGCTGATTCACCGCTTGATTTATGGACGTATTGGAAACTTTTATCGGACTCAAAAGAGTTTCTAAGTTCGGTGAATGAGGTTACATGTGATGTTAAAAATATACACTTTTCAGCTTTCGCGTTGCACTAAAAATAAAATGTTTGTCGGAGTTTTATATGCAAACTTCTTTAGTACAGGTTGACTGACAATATTTTTCAGTCAGCTCGTCACAAGTGACCGCGAAGACACCTTTGTGCATGTGACACAGCCGGTACGAACGGCTAAAACCTCAGAACAATAACTAAAGCTATATTCTGAGGCTAAAATATAGGTATACACGTCTCACTTTCAAAGGGTAAGAAAGACTTACTAAAACTTACTAAATAGCAGTTAGCGTTCCATTAAACATTACAAGTAAATAACAACAGAAACATAAAATAATGTTGTTTGGCAATTGATAAAAAATGTGGAGTTTACTGTAGTTCAAACCAGTGCACCTGTGCTCACTTAAAAGTGCAGTGCCACACTATTGCATGATAACTTTCAACTTCCTTGATTTGGTGAAACGGTATTTGACTTTGAGGGTTACAAAAATAAGTAAGATACGAAAAAGGCCGAAAAAACACACCTAGAAGTGCAAAATATAGCAAAAGCTTAACGGCGATGCGAGTAAAGATATCACGACATGACAGACAAAGATCTCAACACACAATGGAATCGTACACTCAGAATGAGATCAGAAAAATAATTGTAGTTCAGACCCCTTGGACGAAGGGTTGTTTTGGTGAGCGGCGGGCGCGGCGCACGCAGAGCGCATAAATTCCTGAGGAGCCCCCGCCGGTTGGTAATTGCGCGCGCGTCCCACCCGGCATTGTCGCAGACCTCATTTGTCGGATCACTACCACAGACCCCTTTTTAACTGGCGCCGCGGATACAGCGCGACTTCTGCGCGACGACGACGTTGTATGATTATTCGGATCTTTGTACTACTAATATTACTATTACTGTAGCGTAATGATAGTGTCCTGCTATAATAAGGCATTTTCCAATATTTTAACACTGCAAGGAAGAAAACAAATGGCATTGCTGAGATTCTTGTCAGTTCTTCTCAATACCAGGTCTCCCGGCCTGAGTAGACTTACGAACCGATGGCATAGTGACATTCATAAGAACTACTTGTAGCTTAAACTGATAAATGATTTTAAATTTTGAATTTTCAGTTATTAAGGGAGAGGCGCTGAAAGTTAGGACAGACGATAATATAATCTTCATCATTTAATTGCAGTTGCTCCAGTCATCAACCTGCATTGAGCCAGTGTGGCGAGTTATGGCCCGCTCTCCCATTGGCTGTGGCATTGTGTATTTAAAAAAAACCTGAGCTCAGAAGTGGGACATTTGCAGGCACACGATGATGACGATGACGAAAAATAGGAGACAAAAGAAACTATGAAAAATCTCACTTTGTTGAAAGGCCACTAATACTATCGATAACAAATTAATTTATGTAACGATTATGACTTGTTACAGTTTGCTAGGAGGTTAGTAACAGTGCAGTGTCATTTCAGAAAATATTTATGATGCATTACATACTATTTTATATTGAAAATCCAAATATGCAAAGTGGTTTGTAAAAGGCAAAATAGCTTAATCTTTTAACAATTTATTCTATTGGTTACTTGCACTAGAGTAACTATGAACGGAATTCTTACCATGTTTATTATATAGTGAAAGTCAACATTTTTTATTCAAATAAGCAAGAGAAGTGCTTCTGAATCTTCAAAACATTTTTTACCTACCTACTACTCATTCAGGACTTCTATTTTTAGCTTTGGAGAAGAAAGGGCACAGAAAACTCTACAAAAATATACTTAATGTATATGCTCTATAAAATCATTGTTAATTTTCCCCTACTCTCTATCTCTCTTTCGAAAATGTCCAGTAGTAAGGGACTTATTTTTTACGGATATAATTTATAAAGTTTACGAGCGGAGTCGCTGGGAGCTCACCGAATTGGCGAGGATCGTCCGCCGAGACAGCCAGCGGTGCTCGACGCCAGAACAACGTCTCCGCGCAACTTTCATTAAAATTTAGTTCACAACTGCATGATTCATCGCCGATGTTTTAAAGTTTACAACTTACCCTATTAAGAGGAATTGGATTTAACGATTTTGACCACAACTTTTGTATTTATATAATTATATACTTTCAACATAAAATGTACGTAGTTATTGTTTCTGATACTAAAAGCTTCATCGCTATTGTCAGCGACTTAACATTGTTTTTAATTTTATTATTTTATTGGATTAAAAATACCATACTATTGTAAAGTTTTATTACTCTATTGTCTAACCACAGTCGGAGGAAGAATTCTACATTACACTTCTTCAATAATTAAATAATGTGCATTAGTGTTCTAAGTACTGACGCGCAGAGACTGAATATGACTGTCTGTGTCTACTTAAATTGTTAGTGATTGATATTAGAGTAGTCATTACGCATCTTTTAAGGTATCCGATATTTCGTCATGACGACCGTTGTAAATTAACTGGAATTCCGCCGAAATATCGCGTTACTGCAAAAACATCATAATAATACCAGATAATAAGACCTTTGAACTTTCGCGTTCCATTTTAATCAACGATTATTAAGGTATGTCTATGATACCTATACAATGTTATTTTTAGTTTATACGATTTCAATATTTTTTTATATCATGCTACATTTTGACCAAATAATATTTACAAAATCTCAAGTAAATATACCCTACTAAAAAACACAACGGGTCAGCACAAAAAGCTTGTAACTTCATGAGTTTTCAAGATATATATTTTTTTGTACTGTTTCTTTAAATGAAAATATTTGACCCGTGTTTCGATTTTCGTATAAACTAAAAATAAGGTTGTATAAAGTAGTTTGCGTTAAACCCCGTTATAAACCTTTAATAAGTCTTATTTAGGCTATACCTATACATAGAAGAAGTAACAACCGAACTGTATTTATACAAAGGCCGTGTACACCACAACCCCTCTCTGTTTGGGACTATCTTAACATCATAACGGAATCCAATAGTAGGCGATGCCCTTCTTTCCACACTCAGCCAATTTGTACAGCGAGTGGGCAATTACAGCGTTTCCCGTCGCGTTCGGTCGAAACGTCATTTGGGGAAATTATACCGTCGGCCGATCGCCCCGGGCAGGTGATAAGCCGCGATACTTCACGAGCGATTAGTTTGCGAGTTAATTTAGTAGGGGACGCGAGGGCGCCCGCGCCGATTGGCTGACGCGACGGCGCGTTGGAGACGAGATCACTGTTTTAAATGTTTTGTTTTTCGACTGGATGACGTAGACATTTTTATAGAGTCGAAAATAGAGAGCCTTATAGAACGTAAAGAAAAAAAAACCTGAGTAAATTGTTTTTTATGACTTTTTACAAAATCCGTCATTTTCAAAAGTAAGAAATACATGGTAACAATCCAGTTACTAATTTCTCTAATACCTACGTCATAAACAAATCCTGACTACAAATCACACAATACTTCAGTACCTATAAATCAGAGCTATATCGTATTTTCAAAGTAAAGTATTGAATTAGTCCAACTGGATACATCAAAGTCTAAATTGTTTCGGAGCTTACCAAATTTAATGTTTAGAATTCACGAGCCCTTCACAAACCGTTGGGAAGGTTTGTACGTAACTACGCGTACAAGCGGACGTTGGCACGGGAATCCCAATAATTCCACTCGGCAGGGAGTTATTTACCATAATCAAATCAAACCCATGGCTAATAACCTAACAACCATTAATCTAAATACCAAAACTAATAAGACGACCTCCGTCTTACCGATATTCAATATGGCTAGTTGTGAACACACTGTGCGTAAAACACGACGCGATTAGTTTAACTTCGGTAATAGATTGAAAGAAAAAGGTAAAGAGATTAAAAAAAAATACAGACTGTCACTAGACTAAATTCTCTAAAATAAATAAACTCATATATTGTAGGATACTTTTTTAAATGCCTCAGTAAAGATTCGGCTCTGGCTTTCATCTTGTCTGATGATGAGTTAAGTGACCCGGAACCAGCAATTATGAGGAGACTGGCTATCTTATCATTTACTGGCGGCACACAGCAATGCTACTAAGATTGTTGTGACAGCGACATACTTAAATAAGATGGTGATAGCCCGGGTCGCAGGCTTTTACAAGGTAACAAAAGCAACAAACAAACCGATAAAATATTATGTATTGCCCCTGAAAATCTAACGGAAACTCTAGGTTTAAACCGGTGAACTGACTACTTTACCTAGGTTCCAAATTTTTTTTCGATTGGATTGGAATGGATGAAACAAAAAACCTCCTCCTCCTCGTTAGATTGCAGTTTTTGCACATTTCCTGCAAGGAGAATAAGTTAAGAAAAATCAGACGCGTTACATGCTCAAAAATGTCTCTACCTGATTCATACGCAAGATCGACGCGCGCCTCTCACCCAGTGCGTACTTGAGTGTTCTACAACTGACCGAAGCCAATTTCTTATTCATAGCGCCGCACCTGAGACTGCGAATTAGCTGATCTATTAGTCTCATCGCGTTCTGGATTTACTTCAATCATAATACAATTACTTCTATTTGCAATTTTGGATGGATACGTCTCTTTGAAATTAGTTCAAACTGACGACTCATTGAATACACCTTTTTCTTCGACACCTTTGATAATTTATAGGATATTCTTCACTGATGACCAGAACAAACAATAAATATTTTGTTTTAATTAGCTATGTTTTTGTCAATTAGCATTGGTGCCTGGAAAACATCCTTGAAGCCAGTGCCGTGGCATTTAGGGTTGTCATTTTTTTATAAAACATCGTCCACTTTGCATACTAAAAATGAAGTAAAAAATTGAAATGAAAAAACTTTTACGGATCTACTCGCGTTTATTTTACACATTACGTTTAATGTTTATGCTGACGTTTCGAACCGTTTGCAGGGTCCGTGGTCACAGGGAGACTGAGGTGTTGGTCGTCTCATAATTAGTTAGTAGCTTGTATACCCTCATTTAAATATAATCAGGTGCGTTCCGTTTTATGCAGAAACAGATTACAGTATCTTTTGGTCTGGCAGTATGGTGTTGGGGCTGGGATTTAATATTTTGTATGATGGGATCCCAGGCTGGTGGTAGATTCCAACCATCTTCTCTATTTAAATCTTAGGAATGAATCGTTGTTCTCTAGCGAGTATTTGTGGTATTATCAAATCTGATGTAATTATTGGGCCCTCTAGGGCATGTTCGTATCATCATCATCATCATCTCAGCCAAAAGACGTCCACTGCTGGACAAAGGCCTCCCCAAGGATATGAGGGGTATTTGCCGTAATCGCCACGCTAGGCAGGCGGGTTGGCGATCGCAGTAGGTGAAAGTAATCACAGAGAGATGCTGCTGCCCATCCTCTGGAATGGTCCCTTAGTCGGCTTTTACGACACCCACGGGAAGAGATGGGGTGGTGCAATTCTTTATCCCCGGCACCACACAGGAAATGTTCGTATACCGCAGACTTATTTTCGCGCCTATGCTTGAAGTCGGCTATATGTTCTTTAACGCGGGTTCCTACACTTCTCTTTGCATGCCCGATGTAAGAGAGTTCACAGTCGCAGTCCAGTTTGTAAACGTCTGCATTTTGAAGGGGAATGTTGCACTTGACAGGTCGTAAAAATTGATTGATCTTCGTCGGCGGCTTGAAGTAAGTGTTGATTGAAGCTCGCTTTAAGATATGTCCAATCTTGTCAGTGACACCTTTCATATATGGAAATCCAGCAGGTTGGCGCTCGACGGTGGTTTGGTTGGTTTATTGCGATTGGTTTATTGCGTTTTCTGTGACGAAGCCGTGGTACTTTCAGTTTATTATCCTGTAGTACGTGCTTGACATGCTGGAGCTCAAGCCAGGTGTTGGGAGTCACAGATGCCTCTGCTCTCTGAAACAAAGATTTCCCTACAGTAGCCAACTGTCTTGGACAATAGCGTAATGTGTAAAATAAACGTGAGCAGATCCGTAAAAGTTGTTTCATTTGAATGTGCAGTGTTCGCGTAATCTTTAGAAAACAATAAGTAAACAATTAATTAAAATCATTCAGTATTGTTTTCCCAGTGACATTATCAAAAATGTGCGACATTATGCGAAGTACTGTAGGTCATCTATTAAAGATGATATAAGGCTGACTACTAGAACTTAGCAATATCAAGTTTTGCGTAAGAGTTCTAGAATGTTCGATGTGAACAATATGTTAGCAGTGGCCTTGATTATGAGAAAAAGAAGAAAAGAGCACTTATAATTTGATATCATAGCGTGAGAATTAGTCACTGGTTCAAAGATCCCCCGATGCTCGTCAAAAGCTGGCGGTTTTTGTGCGAACATAATAAAGGGAAAAGCCGAGAACTGAACTGTACTTGTACACACTTCTAGGTTGATACAGTATCAGATATTTACGTGTTGCACCTCCTAGTGCGTATCTGCTTTAGAGATTTCGCCATCACCAGCAGTTTCTTAAGTCTGTTGGTTAATGCTATCATTAACTGTCCCTACACCGGATTGCCGGTTGATAGTTAGTGCTCCAGAAATATATCGATGCGGTTTATACGCGCACCTTACCGCGCTCCACGCTATCCTGGCTACTGGGCCGAGTTGCGATTTGTTTAAGGATTACTGGGTCGATGTATAGTCGGCGTGCCTGAGGCTTTGTGAGAATGATACGAGAATGTAGGTTTTGTTGATGTTATTTACCTGCCTATAAGATACAATAAAGTATAATTAGGGTGCGACACTTTAAAAAAATAGACAAAATCACATACATTGTTCTGATCCCAAGGTAAGTAGCTAAAGCGTTCGTTTTATGGAAATCAGAAACAACGACGGTACCGATAGCGAAGTTCGAAAAGAATAAAATGTATGGGATTGACATAAGATTGACCACGTGATTTAGCGCGACTTATGTCAATCCCATACATTGTATTCTTTTCGAACTTCGCTATCGTTTTCTAAATGTTACTTTGGCTAAGCCTACTGGCCCGACAAAATATCGAAAAGTTCGTTTTCGACATTGACCCTGACCGGGAATCGAGCTCGGGAGCTCAGAGTTAGCGCCGCCCAAAGTCCGGCGTGCAAGCCACTCGGCTACGGTGGTCGTCGTATAAGGTCAGAGTCCGACACAATTTTCGTCGGCATAGATTTTCATCGAAAATTTACGGGATTTCAGCTAAGAAGCAGATAGTCTTTATTCATCATCATCAGCTCATTTTTATGTCCCCACTGCTGGGGCACGAGCCTTCCCTATGGATGGGTAGGGCGAACGGATTACAAACCACCACGCGGGCCCAGCGCGGATTGGTGGTTGATAACGACAACTAATGCAGTGGGGCCAACGGCTTTACGTGCCTTCCGAAGCACGGAGGAGCTCGAGATGATAAATTTTTGGTCACCCATCCGATGACAGACCTTTGCGAAGGTTGCTTAACCTCAGCACTCGCAGACCGGACGCGTCATCCACTGCACCACCGAGCTCTTCTCGAGTCTGTATTTTATTGCTGCTAAAGACTATCAGTTGCTGGCCCCTATTTTCAATGATTAAAGAAAAAAATGCCGATCATTGAGCCTGTCGAACAATGGTGGCACTACCCTACTGAGAAAATGTCTGTTTACTAACAAAGAAATTTAAATGGGGATTAACGCAAACTTATCAGTAAAAGGTTTCATACCTTCTTTACAACCGACGTTTCGACCAGAGTGAACGAGAGTGCGGCAACAGTGCCGTGACCTTGAATCGACGTACCGAGCTGTACCTACCGGCTAGGGTTGAATCACACATTTATTATTGTGTGAATTTGAGTGTCTTTTATATTGTAAACTTACCTTGTTATAGCTGTCGGCAAAGTAAAAAAGGACAAACTGGGATTATGGTTGTGTGTTGAGACATCCTTATACACAACAGGTTTTTTTTCCAGACATTTTTAATAGGCACCCAACATTATGCAACAAAACTCGCAATCGCGACACCCAAACCAAGAAAGATACGTGTATGTATACTGATCGGCAGTGCTCAGTGACATACTTGTTATTCTCCGTTACACAGCAACATACGCTGCCCGATCCGCGTTTGCGGGGACAGCTCGCGTCATCGCGTACTCCTTTCCCGTGCCTTTTTCCGTGTGCTAATGTAGGTGAACTACGAGCTTGTGTGAGTGCGTTTCGGAGCGCTTGTATGAAGTTGCCGCACTCTTGTTCACTCTGTTTCGACCGAGTTACAATGGCCGTGGTCACGGGCTGACTGCTGTCGCGATGTTGCGCCTCCGTTCGCGCGGCAGAGTCTTCATCCACCGTCACATTGTTTTGCTAACTACCTCCACACACAACACTATCGGTGTCCCTATTACGCATACAAGCCTTATTCTGGATGTTTACCGACAGCGAAGAAAAACGAGGTTGTTTTTTTGCAAACACTGTATTCCACGCTGAAGATAGTTTGTGGCCGTCTTCCTGATTGAAATTATTAGGGCGCTTCTTTATTTCAATCGCTTCACGTCAGAGTACTAGACTCTTGAATAAAAGTGGCGATCTGTGGAGAGGACATGCGTACGGTAAAAATCAATCCAGTAATTTCTGCCTCCTTCAAGTAGATGTTCTGCAATCGCTGATTTATTGGACTGCCTGTTCTGTTTACTATTTTTTATGTTATGTTTGACAGCTTGCTTGTATATATTTATTACTCCATCTGAAAAGCTGCACTATTGTATTTTGAGTTTGTATATTATGTTAATAAATTGAGGAGCAAATCTGATGACTGATACTTGTGGTACCTCCAACTGTGGACATTGATCCACGACTATTAGCATCCGATGCCCTGTTACCGACAACGCCCTAAATTGCGACAATAATTGCTTTCCAATCCAACGCACTGGCTGTTGCTCATTGAGCTTCACTAGCTATGAGCACCGGAAATACGTAGATATCAAAATATGAACGTGCATGCCAAACGCTTAGTGAATATCACACGTACGTTTATAATTCTCTTAGTAGATTATAGAAAGCAATTTGTTATTCATAAAGCCGCGCGCACCTGCGACAAATTAGCTGATCAATTAGTCGCGCCGCGTTCGAAGGCTCTATTTGTCGCTCGTTAGTTAATACAATCTCTATTTGTACATTGTTATGGATACGACACTTCATTATGACTATTTAACGTGTAGACAGCGCGCTGTTGTTAAAGACATTTTCCTTATACTCGTATATCCGCAAGTGGTTTGTCTAAATGACTCTTAGTTCGTATGTATCAAACTAGATGGCGTTGGTAGTCTCTTACATCGCGTTATTGTTACGTTGCGACAATTACATAAAAGTAGTCGAGAAGTAGCCGAGATTTTAGCTTTTGTTAATTCTCATTCACACTCATATTATATTTTTTAATTTTTTAATTTCATTTTTTAATACGTTACTGTTACAGCTAATAACATTAATAGATCTAATTTAAATTAAAAATGATTAACCATTCCACACAGTGACCGCTATTACAATATCCCATTCAGCGTGATAAATAATTTTGTCAGAGGCAGAGCAACATCATCCAAAATGATAGAGTGCAGGGCCGAGGGGTGATGTACGCCGGCGCCGACCGCAGGAGCGCGTGATGTAGTGTTATTGCACCTCTAGCCCTCGCCCTAGTATCGCAAATGGACGGCTACTATATGACTAATAGGCGCCAGACATTCTACTCGTGGTTACATGGGATCTCGTTTCTTATTATTTCAATACTTGAGTTGAGAGCTGTTGTCGGTAGCGTGAGGGTGTAATGTAGTGTTATTTGAACTCTAGTTTGAGCCACAATGAAGCATAAAGATCGCTACTATATGACTAATAGGCGCCGGACATTCTACTCGTGGTTACATGGGATCTCGTTTCTTATTATTTAAATACTTGAATTGAGAGCTGATGTGGCTAGCGCAAGGGTGTAATGCAGTGTTTTGACATATAATTCGAGCCTTATTGTGGCATATAGATCGCTGCCATATCACTAATAGGCGCTGATCATTCTACTCGTGGTAACACAAGATCCGTTTTTTCTTATTATTTTAATACTTGAGTTGAGAGCTGTTGTCGGTAGTGCGAGGGTAGAACGCAGTGTTATTTGACCTCTAGTTCTGGTCTTAATGTGGCATATAGATTGCTGGCGCACATTCTACTGTTCTACTGTGGTTACATGGATCCGTTGTTTTTTATGCAACATGGACGTATAAGAAACACAGTAAAGCTTTATTCCATCTCTATTATTTGTTTGTATATCAGGATAGTAGGACAGTGACTGTATTACAAGAATTAATATGATTATATAATAATTTCATAATAGTCTTATATGGAAAGTAGTTTTAAGATCTAAAGGCGATCCTAATTTTTAGCGTCTTTCCTTTTAAAGGCCGTTTTAGGCCATCAGCACACTCTCTTTAAAAAGCCTTCCCTGAAAACCTCATCATCATCAGCTCATTTGACGTCCCCACTGCTGAGGCACGAGCCTTCCCTATGGATGGATATTGAGAACTGGCCATAAACTACCACGCGGGCCCAGTGCAGTGCGGTGGTTGTTAACGACTGCTAATGCAGTGGGACCAACGGCTTTACGCGCCTTCCGAAGCACGAAGGAGCTCGAGATGATACAGTTTTAGTCACCCATCCGATGACCAGCCTTTGCGAAAGTTGCTTAACCTCAGCACTCGCAGACCGGGCGCGTTAACCACTGCGCCATCGGGATTCCTCACCTTCCTCCTGAAAACCTATCCAACGTTAAATACTGATAGTTCATTAGTGCAAATGAATACAAACTAACGTACTGTTATAACACCACTAGCTGTATAGCCGTTCAAGATTAAACGTTGATATTTATAAAAACGCAGTTTAAACATAATAATATCAATTAAGCTCTTTTAATTGTCGCCATGAATCTCGTGGAATGTTCCAAGCTACAGATAACGTCTCCGTTATGATGGAGAGCTAGTTCCGAGGGATGCTACCCGCCGGGCCGCAGGAGGGAGTGACGTAGTGTTATTACACCTCTAGAGAGGGCAGACCCTCGGCGGACGCTCGGACCTAGATATTTCAACAGATTTGATAAATTGACAGCGAATCTGTGGTGGAATTAACAGTTTACAACCCGTTTATACGTTATATGACTTTTAGGCTGTAAAGGAATGTGCACTTTGATAATACGTTTTCAAACAACAGCGGCAAAGTAATAACTATTAACAAATGGCTCAACAAAAATTTATTTTAGATATATTAGCCAAAAATCGTACGGCGAGAGAAAGCAAAGGACTAGTGGACTATGGACATATACCTATTTAATTATAGTTATGCGAAATACCTTGTATTAAAAAAAATAAAAGCGTTCAATACAAATGTTAAATAATAAAAAAAGAAAGGAATACTGCATGTGTTGTGATTGCAAACTCACAACGCCACCCTATATTAATTGTAGACATACTCGTATCTTTCTCACCATTATCTGGCAAACAATCATTTGTATAGTGCGCAATAAATAAATCTTAATACAGCCTTTGTAAGTCCAGAGAAAATGGAATAAACGTGGCGTAAGGTTGCACTAAAACGCTTCCTTTGTAAGTGGCACTACATTCAGTAACCATTCTTTTGCTGAAAGACACTGGGACTTTTTGTTAAATGTACTTGAGCAATAAGTGTTTTATGTATTTTATTTGCATAATGCATAATGATGCAGTATAATATTATAATATGATCATTCCATTGTTCAGCCATGTTGAGCTTAGAAAAGTTGTTATATTATTTCAGGCTTTCAAACTTTCAAGAATAAAAGTTACCTTTTTTTAACTATTTTACATAGTCCAAAATATAAAAGTTACTATATTTGTATTTTCAGCCATTCTTAAGACTTCATATTGACTCAAACAAAGTATCTCGCTTTAGCAAAATAGTGCTTAAGAATAATGCCTCAGTACACAATTTCGATTGAAACCTAACCTTTTTAGACAGTGATTAATTTTATCTGTGACTGAATAGAGCAGAGTCCTAGCAAAGAGTGACCGTGTGGCCACCGGCGTCGTAGCCGAGCCAAACAGTCGTAAAGCTACGGAGCGTATTTAAAGATACGCATTATCTCCAGGCAATGCGCTCTCTAGACGAACTAATTAATTTTAAAACCTCCTTCATTTCTACTTTGTAGTTTATTGTACTGTTCACTGAACAACTGCTGTACGAGTGTATTACCTACTATCTTACGGCTCCCGCCCGCCCACGGCCGACTTTTTGTAAGGCCGATTTTTTTTTTGGTAAAAAGAAACGTACGGAATTCTATGTTGCAACGCACATGTTCTACAAGAAGTCGGTCACAAAATCGGTACTAAAAACCTCAGCGAAAAATTCGGTCCGATTATCGGTCCTACGAAAAGACGATGTGCACGTATTTTAACATCTTATCGTCTTTACTACTACTACCTGCCATCTATAACAATACTCTAAACCGTATCAGTGGTCCAGTGGTTAAACCCTCAGTCTAGGGGTCCAGGGTACGATATCCTGAGGAGGTACATTTAAACTGGGTTTTGTTTAAAAGCTAAGTAATGGCAGTCGTTACACCCACTAAGGAAGAGGGCTATGGTCTGGTCATATTATGTTCATATCGGAATGCCTTAAGCAATGTGACGTTTATAGACTGATGATGACGCAATCGCTGCAGAAAGTGCCTCCCAGTTCTCAGACTTCAGTCAAACACACCGCTCCATAGAAGGAACACAAGTTTTAATAACGTACTAGATTACTAGGTAAGTCGTAAACGAGAACTGTTTCTAAGTATCAGAGTCAAAAGTTCGTTTCAAAGTTAATAAATACCAAGTGAGTAGGTACATAGAGTTAAATAGAGAAAATTTTGCACCTGTCGACTCCCCAGCCTGATGAAGCAAGTCGCAAAGTTACATATCACTTATCTTCCAGTCAATATGGAGGTAGTAGGGTAAATTCATGGTACTAAAGAAACGACCTTGATTGAAGAAATTTGATGTCGGCTGCATATAGCTTTAAACCATCACCGGATCATAATCATCGTCATTATCATAACACTTGTATTTGCAAGGAGCTCCAAAACACGACCAAAGCATTCAATAATTAAAACCATTTTATCAAAGCTCATAATGGGAAAAAATATATTTTAAGTTGCTGCTTTAGGATATTAAGAAATTTGGCAGGTTGCTGGTCGGATCTTCACTTGTCCTTCCGTTTTTTTTAAAGAGGGATTGCTGATTGCCCTTTTCAGTTTCACCGGGCTTTTTTTGGGGGCGGCGAAGTACGTAAAGGGTACCTCAAGCCGTGTGAAACGAATTACCTTCGGAGGTTTTCTAGAAGGAACGGCACCACACACTTAAAAGTGCGTGTCCCCGTGCCCTACTAGATTCTCCGAAGGGTTCGGATCGGATCGGTTGTCCTTCCGTACATTTAGGAAACTATTGGCTGAAAAATCTGACATTCATAAGTTGGCTGAGCTGACATTACGTTAAAACTATTGTTTATTATGAATATTAGACATATGTTGACTAAATTATTTGAGGAAAGTTAACGGTCTGACCAAACATTAAAATATATTATCATCATCATCCCACAAAGTCCAATGCTGGACATAGCGGCCTCTCCAGGTGCACGCCAGTGAGCACGATCCGCTGCTCTTATCCAGCACTTGCCAGCCCACCTAATAAATGACTTTGTAATAATAAAAAGTAACGTTAAATGTCTTCTTGAGGAGCTCGATGGCGCAGTGGTTAACGCGCCCAGTCTGCAAGTGCTGAGGTTAACGGTCAACTTTCGCAGAGGCCGGTCATCGGATGGGTGACCAAAAATGTATCATCTCGAGCTTCTCCGTGCTTCGGAAGGCACGTTAAGCCGTTGGTCCCGGCTGCATTAGCAGTCGTTAACGACCACCCTGTGTGGTGCCGGGGATAAAGAATTGCACCACCCCATCTCTTTCTGTGGGTGTCGTAAAAGCCGACTAAGGGACCATTCCAGAGGATGGGCAGCAGCATCTCTCTGAGGTTACCCTCAACCTACTGCGATCGCCAACCCGCCTGCCAAGCGTGGCGATTACGGCAAATACCCCTCATATCCTTGGGGGAGGCCTTTGTCCAGCAGTGGACGTCTTGGGCTGAGATGATGATGAACGACCACCATCCTGCACCAGTGCAGGATGGTGCCGCGTATGTGCCGCGTATGGCCCGTTCTCCTTATCCATCCATTAGGAAGGCTCGTGCCCCAGCAGTGAGGACATAAATGAGCTGAACATGATGATGATGACATGTCTCCCCTCGGTTTTCTACCTTCGGACTTACGACGGACATATGACTTTAAACTGTTTAGGTCTCCAGTTTCACAGAGCGCCGCGCCGTTTTTAAAGTCCAAAAACAAAAGACAAAAACAAGCAGCTTAAAACGCACCTGAGACTTCCACGCCGTTTGTTGAAGACATTGCATACTGAGTCCAATTACACGGTGCACAGTGGAGCCGGGCTCTCGGAATACTCAAGTGAGACTTGCAAACTTTGGCGCGATCTCGCAGGCGGCGGCGAGTTACGGGCTATTTTATCTTACAACATGCTTTTAGCTAATTAACGTACTAATTAAACGGTTATTTCTTCATACTTATTCTATATTTTATTTCTATTGGGATCTTCTTAATTATAAATAAATAAACTTTCCTACACTTACACCAATTATTATCTAGCCCAAGAGAAGCTTCGTTATGAAACTCGTTATATGGTTACTAGACAACGGATAAACATACTTAAAATACTTAAATACATACTTATTATACATAGAAAACACCCAGACCCGAGACAATTTAGAAAAACAATAATTTCTAAATTGACCCAACCGGGGATCGAACCCGGGACCTCAGAGATGGCGACACCATGAGAACCGGTGTACAAACCACTCGACCAAGGAGGTCGTCAAATTAGTACTAGCAAAAAGTTGGTGTGGCCAAAAAAAAAGAGAGAAATGGGAAACACTGACCATTTTGCAAAGGCACTGCTAGCCGTCCGTCCCGATCCACGTGTTGGTAGGTAGGGGTGCACTTGCATCGCACTGCTGATTCATTGATCAAAGTTCATTAGTTATGAAAAGTGGTCACTATACGATAGTGTCTATTTTTAGTTCACAGAGGCTGTAGTGTCGCTCTTTTTGGTTTTTCTTATCGAGACATGCGAAATCGATGGTTTGCATTGGAAATCTTAAGAGCGTTTACGCCGCTCACTAGCGCCGCCAATGAAAAAAAAAACATATCTAGTAATTAGAGATAGAAAATCAAATTATGCTCAACAAACTAGCATTTTTATGTCACCTAGTGAACATCTGACATGTTATGGTTTAGTTAAATACGGCTAAACCATAACATGTCAGGTGTTCATTAGGTGACGTAAAAATGCTAAATCACTTCAAACAAATAGTTTGTTGAGCATAATTTGATTTTCTATCTCTAATTACTAGATATGTTTTTTTTTTCATTAGTGGCGCTAGTGTGCGGCGTAAACGCTCTTAAACGGAACTGGCCCTTCCTTCCGCTGCGCGGCGCTTGCGTTTCTTTGCATTTGTGTGACAAGGAAGGAGATAGGGTGGAGGGAGTAAGGAACAAGGATACGTATATACCATAGCGCAGATGAAGTCAATAATACCAATAATTTTAATCCTTAATTTACTTTACTGAGCAATTTCACTGTATTTATTATTTATTAAATTTTACTTTACGCTTAAGGCGCAAACAGTTAGCTTTACTAAGTTTGCCTGACTCGCTCATATCATCTTACCTAAGTAGGTATGTCGTCATAACATTATTGTTGTGTTTCGACAGTTAGATGTGATATAGTCAGCTTCTTAAACTCACCTATCATCAACTGAAACGAGATTCGTGCAATATTTTTTAGTTGACATCCCTTTCCCCGATACCTTTTGTTTTTGCCTCCATATGAAAAGTGATATCCAAAAACTAATTTTACTTTACAGCCATAAAAGATAAATTGTCAGTTGTCAGCGGCACGCTCGAGGTTCGAAGCCGAAATTCGTGGAAAGGATCGCATCGGTGGGCCGTCAGCGATCTCGTTACTGCAAATGATGAAAACGTACGATGACAAAAAAATAATAATTAATAGGTAGGTTGATGACGAACTTAAAATATATGAGTTTAAGTAATAATTGATATATGTGAGCCAATATTTAGAGAAAAATATAACTTAACAAAAAGTTTAAAAAATTCAAATAAATAGGTAAACTAATTGTAACTTTATGTTAATGACGCTTGGCGTAGTCATGAAGTATTCTGTGAAAAATACGTTTGTGATCCGAGTCAAGTGTTTTAAAGCTGTGGAGTTTCTTGCGCCCTTTCTTCTCCACAGCTAAAAAATAGACGTCCTGAATGGGTAGTAGGTAAAAAAATTACGGACGATTCAAAAGCACTTTTCTAAAGTTTATTTGAATAAAGAATATTTGACTTTGACTTTGACTTTGAATGCAACGTCTGAGTAGTAGTCACGTCATATTACAAAAATAAATGTAAGTGTGAAAACGTTTAAACTTGATAAGATTATGGAGGTAATTTAAAAATACTTTTAGAAGATGGCATCACACAACTAATTCTAACAAACTTATGTCATTATATGACAAAATATACATTTATATAACTCTATAAAAATAGATGTTTAAGCCGTATAAGGCTGAGTCAAAGTCAAAGGCTTACATACACGTAGTAAATCTAAGTTCGCAGCCCAAACAGGCTGGTTGTTTTTCTGGAAGATGTAAATATGGTTTTGCTACGAGTAATCGTCAAACAGCAATTGCTACGAACATGCTACGAACTCGCTACGAACTCGCTACGAACATGCTACGAACATCTACGAGATATTTCGTCGCTTCTACGAAACGTACATCACGAAACTTTTCATACTCGTAGGTAAAGAAAGTTTATTCATTCTATAATTTTGGTGGACAACTGAATCATGAAAGCAAGCAAGCAAATTTCACTAATATCGGATCTCGTATATAAGATATGTAATAATTAGCTAAAAATAGGCTTTGGTGACATGCTTGTCGACTGGCACATTATATGGTCCTGAGATGGTTAGTAGTTCGTTAAGTCGTACAGTGCAGTAGGCTATTTGCGTTAGGCTTTACATAAGCGTGTTTATGTAAAGCCCAACGCAACGCCATTATTTTAACTGTTTTCACTATGTCATAATTTAATTTAGAACTTGAAAAATTACGGCATACGTTATCGAATACACGACTTGAACCTTCGACGTTTCGCTATCTAAGTGACAGTTTGGATATAAAGGTGGCATTTATCATCATCATCAGCTCATTTTATGTCCCCACTGCTGGGGCATGAGCTTTCCCTATGGATGGGTAGGGAGGACGAGCCACAAACCACCACGCGGCCGCGGGCCCAATCCGGATTAGTTGGTTGTTAGCGACAGGTGGGACTTTGGGCTGGACTGGGCTTTACGTGTACAATTGAGCGTTTTTGAGTTTGATTACCATCAAACTCCTAAACCTAAAGAATAAAGATGGCCGCAACAGTCTAACTCGTTGTTAAAACTGTTCCATTGCTTGGCGCAATATCGTGAGGCGTGAGCGTTGTGTCTTCGCGCGCACAAACTCAAAGCGGAGTATTTCCATATTTCATATTGTATTACGTCTCCGGTGCGCAGTGGCGGCCGTAATGTTTATTAGGCGGAACTTTTCCGCGGCATATTAGTCCCCGGTAGCTCGTTCTGCCCGCGAATTGTCTTAACCAAACAAAGTGTGCGAACAGCTCCGTGCGAGCCAAGTTAAAGGTATTATGTGTGTATCATGTCATACATACACTTTTTCAAACAGGTGCAGACTTGAGGTCGACATTACGAATATTATCTTGAAAATCCAACTCAACCCTCAAGTCAAATAAAAACGACGTAATCTTTTTAACCGACTTCAAAAAAAGGAGGAGGTTCTCAATTCGACTGTATTTTTTTTATGTTTGTTACCTCTGAACTTTCGACTTGGTAACCCGATTTTGATGATTTTTTCTTTATTTAAAAGTTGGTGCTTCCCGTGTGGTCCCATTTTAATTTGTTTCAGTTCTGATGATGGAATCCTCAAGGAATTGAGGGAACTCCTCAAATATTGTAGGCATACCTATACCGATTTTGGTATTTTCAGAAATAAGTCAAACATTTGCATTCAGAACCAACTTCGACCTATACTTCGCAATAAATATATTTGATTTGATTTGATTTGATTTCAGAAAGTATCATTTGATGAAGTGTAACTGATGAAAAAGACCACAGATTGCCATCGGAACTCCTCAATGATAAGTATTTCACGGGTGGCAATAAAATATCGATTAAGATAGTTAAGCGAGTATGACGAAGCAAAAGAAGGCAGGCACCGCAACTCAGTTTTTGATTTTGTCTCATTTAAACGGCGCTGTCTCATACAAGTAGCGCGTTTAGTAGGTCTACCCATATTCGCTTTTGATAAATAGATCGAAACGACTCAATAAAAAGCGAGAAATAAACAAAAAATTTAACAAAAAAAAAACCGACTCCGAAAAATTAGACTGATAAAATGCATTAAAAAGTAAGACTTATATAGACAATAATTTTATTAGAAAAATATATAGGTACAATTATTGTTATTTTTGGAGTCGGTGCCAGCCAAGGTAACTCTAACATAAACATTTAACGACATACTATGCATGAAATTTTGACTACAAACGCGGACTGGCACCGGCTCCAAAAACTTTGTCTTTTTGTTTTTTTTTTGTTTTTGTTTACCCATAACAATTGGAAAGAAATGTTAAGCCTTCTACCTAAAAAATAAAAATAAAATACTACTAAAGGTAATAAGTACTAAGTACTTATAATATAACTAATGAATGACTTTGTAAGAAGTCCCTCACTCATTCAGTACACACATTCAGTTTACTTATTAGTTGAACGCTGAAATGTTGCATAGAGTTTTCTTATGTAGACAAGGAATGATTCCGGATTTTTGGAAATTTCCTCAAATAACATGGGATGGGGTCGCGTGTCTATGCGGATACTAGGTTGTTAATTTTTATTTTATTATGTTTTATTGGGACGCTTATAGTAGGGTAATGCCACCAGTGTTCGGCACTAGGCGCCCAGAGCTCGACAGAGTGTCGCCAAAAAATAACATAGATTCCCATTTAAATATTACGGGACAGCAAGGTAGCGTGTGGTCGGTATTTAATTGTTGAAAATAACTTAAACCAGTTGCTGACCTCTGTTTTTAATGATTAAAAGACAAACATGTCGGTAATTGGTCCCTGTCTAAAACTGGTGCTACATGTATTTTTAAAGATACATTAAGTATCTCACTTGCCATTGTAAATTATATAAAGACAAAAACAAATTCCCTTCCATAAACTTATAATTACTAAATGCTTTAAAAACTATAAAAAGAAACAATACATAACTTAACTTGAAAAAAAAAAAATGAAACAGAAAAATAATTAGAAAATTAAATACTAAAGACCTATAAATAAAAGATGTCCTCCAACTGTGGGCTCATGGGAACGGTCCCAAGAATGCTGGCAACATTGCCCCTTTCGATTGCCAAACTAATACGCTGGCAGATCTCTGCCAGCCTTCTTGTCACCGGAGGCCTCGATAAGGCGAGCACTTAACTCTTTAACTAGATGCTTTGCCTCCGGCCCCCATGGACCCATTGTTTCCACCGCAAACGGAACAAATAAATAATTTGGACCTAGGTTTGCGTATTTGTGCCGTTTGCGATTTTCAGCACTTACCGCAGCAGCCCCACATGAAGTGAAGTGGCGCGAACATGCGAGAGCCACGGTGTCAGCACAGGTTGCATCCCACACCAACGGCCTGCCAAGCTTCCAGGGCCCAATGGTCATTCCGTCAGGTCTCTTGCCATCACTGCGAGAAATACCAGCTGGTTCTAAGACAGCCGGTAAACCAATGGTGGCAAAAGCACTGCGGATGATGCTGTTTAGCGTCGAGTGACGCATCATACGGCCAGCACTACGAGCGCAAGAGAGGCCGTGGTGGCCAAGCTCGTCAACAGCCTCCCCACACACACAGCGGTGAGGGTGGACTATTTTGGCGCCTAAACGGAGGCAGACCGCTAGAGTAAGAGACGGCCCGTCCAACAAGGTACCGACATTGGCAGATGGCAATGCCTGGAGCCAGTGGCCTGACTCTCTCTCGGAAACGGCAGTGAGACGAGCGAGTTCGATCGTGTCAGCCGATGTGGATATAAGCCCCTCCAAAACTTGTTTGCATAACGGCTCGTCCCATTGCTTCTGCGATTGTGGTAATAAAGGTAAGCTAGAATTTTGACAGGCGGATAACCAAGCGTTACTAGCATCTGCCTTGCCCGACAACTCTACGGAACCCAAAGAAGGGTTGATAATCTTCCTGTAAAGATTGTGCGTGCTATGGGCAGAAGACAAAAACGCTGGCAGGGCCACACTGGATAAATTCCTAATTCCTAGGCCTCCGAAACGTACAGGAAGCGGAGCCTGTAACCAAACGCGGTCGTTCATAGAGCAATTTAAAACTTTAATAAGAGTTTCTCTTAACAAATTATCTATATTGGATAACATTGCTGGAAAAAGCCAAAGTTGGGAGCAACGTAGAACATAAGTAAATTTAGGAACAAAAAGACAAAAACAAATAATAAACAAAGCCATGTGTGGATTAATTTGGAATAACCGGTCTGCAGTAGAATTGAATTTAGTGATCGCATCGTTTATAAAAGCAGGGATGGCAGCATCGAGAAGCGGTGCGCCTAATAAAAATAATGAATCATCTCTAAGTATTTTGATGTTGGGAGCCAGGCGACTGAAGTCAGTTACTATTTGTGCTCTACGGTCCGAGGCCACGGAATTCGAAATATATAATTCACATTTAGAAAAATTTAGATCCAAACCTATAGTACCAAACTGGTTTATCAAAGTCTGTAGGTCCTCGAGAACTAAATCAGAGTTTCCCCCTAAAGTGCCGTCATCGAGATACCAGACATTAAATTTAGAATTTAGATTCGAAATTATTTGGTGTATAGCTAAAGAAAAAATAGCAGGACCCAGAGGGTCACCCTGCTGGCAACCAACGGCAGAATGTAAAAGATTGTTACGGTAAATCAAATTTGTTGGTTCACCGTAACATTGCCATAAATATTTATATAAAATGGGTATTTCCTCTTTCACTTTCGCCAGCAGAGCACCCCTGTCTACGGAGTTGAAGGCGTTCTTCACATCCACCTTCAACAGCACTTCACCACCATCATTCAGCAAGAAGGTGCGAGCTGAGTGAACTGCAGCCTCACTGCCTCCCTTCGAGCCAAACCCGAGCTGAATTGGCGGAAATTTTGAAGAAAGGTCAGACAGGATGTGCTTGACACAAATTTTGGCAACAATGCGCCGGATGGTACACCCTACGGCAATTGGCCTTATGCCGCCATCTTTCTTTTTTAATGCACAAAGGTTAGCGCCGTAGAGTATACCAGTAATGTTCTGTGGAACATTTCCGGCAAGCATGACATTGCAAAGCTGGGTAATTTTGGAAAGAAGAACTCTGCCGGCGTCTCCAGAGGTATCAGATCCAAATCTTTAAAGTGCTGCGGCGATAGACCATCGAGACCACCGGCAGAGCCATTTTTAAAAGAAAGAATCGATTTGAATACTTCGTCTTCGTTGGTCGAAGGCGAAGCATCCGTAGACTCGGGTGGATCGGGGAGACGAAGTGTTGCTGCAGGAGGTGGGTGCTTAGAGAGTAGAGAAGCCACTGTCTCCTGAGAGTCAGGAGCAATGATATCACTAGAAAAAATCAACTGAGTGGCACCTTTTAAATCACCTAAGTTGATTTTTTCTTCAACCTTGCTAACATTAAATGACGCGAATGGAGATTTTTTATAACTAATGGGTGATCTATTCGAAATTGTTATGGTATTGGAGCAATTGTTTTTAATTTTTTGGGTCAATGTTAAATTTGAATTTTCATCTTTGCGTATATGCAGGATACGATATGCAAAAGTTAAATATTGTTCCCAACTATGCGTTGTATTTTCGCTGATGACACTACTAATGGTTGTTGCGAGTGAATGAGCTACAGAGGTACGAGCTCCTCTCGGAATGCGTTTAATAATGGGTGTATTTTTCTTTAATTTACCTAATATTTGCCAAAATTGTAAGTCTTGTCCAGTAGGAGGGTTAAATGAACTCGGTGAAATGGGTGAGTGTGCGATGGGTTGGAAAGCTCGAGAGGTTTGGCTAGGTCTATGAACTTTACCTATATGAATATTCAAACCTCTCTTGCCTCTGAAAAATTTTGGATGAGAACAGAGCTCGCACCTCACAAATTGCCCATTGCCGGTATCTTGTGCTGAATTGGTGGAATGTTGGGACATCTCACAAATAAATACATTAAAATTATAAAACACCAAAAATAATAATAGAAAT
This sequence comes from Eudonia lacustrata, assembly GCA_947562085.1. Lineage (NCBI taxonomy): Eukaryota > Metazoa > Arthropoda > Insecta > Lepidoptera > Crambidae > Eudonia > Eudonia lacustrata. Next base: position 22,700,780 of record OX387316.1, read on the forward strand.
AAAAATATAAATTAAAATTGACAGCTGCTGCTGCTGACGGCTTTCGGCGCAGGCGTGAGATGTCAGCAGCACTGAAGATCTCGCTCCGTATAGGCTGCCTCGATGCGGGGACGACGCTCAATGGTTATAGGAAGAGCGTTGCCAAGACGATAATTTGCAATGTACACGAAGACAGATAATAAAAATGTCTCCACAGTAGCCTCAGCGGCGGCGCACACGGATGCTAGCGATGGCGCAGGCGTGGCCACAAGGCGGGAATAAAAAAAATCACTACACAATAACTAATTTTGCGCCATTTTCTGTATAAAAATAATTATTTACAATATTATTATTATATGTGACATATTGTGTCATTGTCAAAATTTTGAAATTTTCTTTTTAATCTTTTTAAGTATCTTATATAAAATGTTTTTGTTTTGTTTATATAATTTTTAAAGCAAATTTTGTTGCAAATTAATTACAAAAACACAAATATTGAAAAATTTCCACGTGCAGGATTTGAACCTTCACCCTTCTGACATACCGGGTCAGGTGCTCTCCCAATTGAGCTATCGTGGTCCTAACCAGCCCGCCGAAATTATTCAATACTATTTACTTATCTTATATACTTAATATACTGGTATATTTATTAATTTATTAATTAGACATACCAACAGTGTATGTCAATAGTAGTGTGTGTAAATAGTTAATAACATATTATTAGATATTATTTACTATTGACATGATTACATACACAGAGGACAAGTACTGATATGTACCTACACCTAAAACGTACGGATAACAACACTATAAAAGGTACGCACAACATTTGCCAACAATTTAAAGAATAACAAAACAGCAAAATTAAAAGTTAGTGTATATTATTATCTAAGTATCTTTAGCAGTCGTTAACAACCACCGCACCGCACTGGGCCCGCGTGGTGGTTTACAGCCCGTTCTCCCTATCCATCCATAGGGAAGGCTCGTGCCCCAGCAGTGGGGACGTGAAATAAACTGGTAATGATGATGATCTCTTTTTATATAATTGGTCAAACATTTGGCTTTTAAGTTACCACTCAATTCAAAATTCAAAATTCAAAATCATTTATTCAGTTTAGGCTACAAGTAGCTCTTGTGAATGTCATTATGCCATCGGTTCGTAAGTATACTCTGGGCGGGAGATCTTGTACTGAGAAGAACCGGCAAGAAACTCAGCAAGTGTCCAGTACTTTTCTCCTTTACAGCGTCAAAAATATTGGAAAGTGCCCTATCGACTCCTCGATCTACTCGAATGGCTACATACAGAACCGCCATACAAAATGTGCTAACCCAATGTTAAAATTGTATATTTTGGAGTGCAGCAGTCAGTTTGTTGCTTTGCTCTTATCCATTTGGCTCCCGATCCCAACGTTTTTTTATTGAAAAACGGGATTTGGATATAACCTTAACAAGAACGGTGAATAAAATTGGCAGATGGAGTTAAAAAGCTTATGGTCTGACTATTTTTTTCCCTTTTTTGTTTTGGATTAACGAACGCTTTTTGAAACCTATAGCCAGCTTGTGACCAGATACGGTGTAACCAGTATCAATGGGAAAATATGGGGTAGTTGACTGTTTAGCCGCGGATCGTGCTCAGTGGCGTGCACTTGGAGAGGCCTATGTCCAGCAGTGGACGTGTGTAGGCCGATGATGATGATGATGATGATGATGATGATGACTGTTTAGTCAACAGTGAAACTTTTTGGCAACTTTTAATTATTTTTAAATTTTGCATTCACAACGCTATATATATGTAGTTTCAAGATTGAATAGATTGAAAAAAAAAATTATAGCAACTGTCAAACGATTTTTTTAAATAGAAATTGTATGGGAATAGATACACCTCACTTTATTTGTTTGTTTATTTGTTTAATTAAAACGGTAAAAAAAACACCAATTACATTAATTAACTGCATAATTACATATTATCAACACAATTAATAAACAAAAATATGTATATAATAAATATATATATATATATATATATATATATATATATATATATATATATATATATATATATATATAAACAAAGCAATTTTAATAAAAAAAAATATAAATATTAATTAAAAACAAATAAATTCAATTATACAATAAAATATTACAATTCAATCATTCACATTTAATTACACATTCACATTTAATTTAGTGTAATTGGTGTATATAACCGTGTTAATCAAGTAAATGTACACTATTAAACTTTCGCGTTCGATATACCCGTCGTTTATAAACAAAGTATGATACCTTTTTTACTCTGTAGGACAGTAACCTTTGTGATAAAACTTTTGTAAAACCTATTTGGCATACTGTCAACGAAGATGTGAAAATGTTAAGAACGCACATAACACTGTTAAAAGGCAATTATTTTTGTTAATTTCTTTAAGTTTGGGCGCTATTGTTTAATTTGTTAATGTTGTATTATTTTGGTAATAATAATTTTTATGTTTTACCTATTAGTTTGCGTTAATCTCCAGTTAAATTCTTCGATAAATAAATAATATGTAACAAACATAACCAATGTTGTTAGTGGCTTTCACAACGAACGTGCCTCCACCAGTTATAGCTACAAATCAGTCTTTTCGAGGTTCCGATTACAAAAATTAATTAACTTTCTCATACTAGTAAGGCTGAGTTACTAAGCCCCTGCTCGTTGTATTAAACGCAGCACAAGTTTACCATAAACAAAGGGTGTTCACCTTTACGCCACAAGCTTATTACCTAATTAGCGGCTTCATTGAAAATTAAATTCGCGCCCGCCGCGCCCGCCACCGCCGCCGAAGCCCGCAAACGTATGCTAAGGGATATGGGGAAAACTATTATCACAACTTTAATTTTTTCAATTATCATTTTTTTTTTTACAATTTTTATTTAAATACATTTGTTTAGTTGGCACCTTTGTTGCTCCCAATTCACTTGGAGTGGTTAGCTGTCATTTCATGTTAGTTTGACTAGAATATATTCTAAATATATACATGTATAAATAGGTATTAGCACCCCAACTAGTCGTATTCTGGGCAGAATTCTATTATCAAGCAAGTAACCAGGAAGCGATGAAATTGGTCCGAAATATATTGGTTGTTTGAATCCTTAAAATATCAAAAAGGTCCGGAGGCTAACTTACCCAAATGTTGCTTATTGTATATGTAATTATCACTCGAAGGTTCTATTTACATTTTAAGGCAAGGGTGAACAGGCATTATCTAGGCAAGTATGCTACATCCTAGGCCGCGTCATCACTGACCATCAGGCGAGATCACGGCCAAAAATTGGCCTGTAGAGATTTTTTAATAACTTTTCCTGAATACACATTACAATACTCACAATACTCACTGCTGAAGAGGTCTGCTGATGTCGATATTTTGTCTTGTAGCGCTCTAAAACTTAAGAGAGCTATACTTGATTCGTTCAAGTTGTAGCTCTGGTGCACCCAATTCTGTTAAATATTTATATTATATTTTATACTTAGTCTTGCTCACGTTTGCTTGTCGTGGCAGCCTGTAAGAGAATCTGCACTTATCTTAAATATAGTACATAAGATTAAACAATGTAAATAGTGTAAGATTTGTTGGTTGTCTAAGGTATAAATAAATAAATAAATACAGTTGTTGTTGTTGTTTATTTTGAACCAGTGCATTCAACTCGTTTTCCGTCAGTTCCACCGATCAGCAAATGTTTTCAAATATATATATATATGTAAAAAATCGTTTCCATAACTCTACAATAACGAAACGTTTTGGCTTAATCAACTAACTTAGTGAAGTAAGTAGCCGAAAAACACGGAGATTAGCTCGTTACCACCGCGGGAGTACGTAAATACAATTTTGCCGTTGGCTAGGGGCGCGGCGCGGCGCAGGCGCGGGGCCGGTACGAGGGTCACGCAGAAATATGTCGCAACGTCACTCAATTTTAAAGTGGCATATTTAGGTTAACTATCGTGTTTGCAAGCAGTTAATGAATGAATTCAGATCGGATATTAGGTATCTATTTTTTTTTTGAGATTGAAATTTTTTTTTATATAAAATTGTGGGACACAAGTTGTAGAAATCCCACATAAAATATCGGGGATCGAACCCGATGATTAATTGTATTTAACGGTACAACACAATACTGTAAACAGGAAATACAAAATACAACACACGAAGAACGAAGAACATTAGTTAAGATTATTGAGAAAGAATTAATTACAATACAGCACAGAACAAGAAATAATATCAATTAAATGTTTATATAATTTTTAACGCAAATTTTGTTGCGAACAAATTACAAAAACACAAATGTTGAAAAAATTTCCACGAGTAGGGTTTGAACCTGCACCCTTCTGACATACCGGGTCAGGTGCTCTTCCAATTGAGCTATCGTGGTTCTAACCAGCCTGCCGAAATTATTCAACACTATTTACTTTTTACTTTGAAAGCCAAAGGCGCCCATTCAATGTTAACAACTACCGTCATTAACATCCGATCAGGTTCAAACCCTGCTCGTGGAAATTTTTTCAACATTTGTGTTTTTGTAATTTGTTCGCAACAAAATTTGCGTTAAAAATTATATAAACATTTATAAATAGCTTGCCTACTTCTTAACTGATCTTTAGTATTTGTAAAAATATTATGATCGGATGTTAATGACGGTAGTTGTTAACATTGAATGGGCGCCTTTGGCTTTCAAAGTAAAAAGTAAATAGTGTTGAATAATTTCGGCAGGCTGGTTAGAACCACGATAGCTCAATTGGAAGAGCACCTGACCCGGTATGTCAGAAGGGTGCAGGTTCAAACCCTGCTCGTGGAAATTCTTTTTTTCAACATTTGTGTTTTTGTAATTTGTTCGCAACAAAATTTGCGTTAAAAATTATATAAACATTTATTAATAGCTTGCCTACTTCTTAACTGATCTTTATTATTTGTAAAAATATTATGATCGGATGTTAATGACGGTAGTAGTTAACATTGAATGGGCGCCTTTGGCTTTCAAAGTAAAAAGTAAATAGTGTTGAATAATTTCGGCAGGCTGGTTAGAACCACGATAGCTCAATTGGAAGAGCACCTGACCCGGTATGTCAGAAGGGTGCAGGTTCAAACCCTGCTCGTGGAAATTTTTTCAACATTTGTGTTTTTGTAATATCAATTAATTACAAGCAGCTTAAGCAACGTCAAAGCGCGAGCGGTGCAGCTTGTCAGCGACAAAATCCTATGTTTCTTGTAAATTAATAATGTTACATGCATGAAACTAACTTTATATTAAAGAGAATTTTAATATCGTATGACATAAAACCTTAAATGTTATATGTATAACGTATTTTGAAAAAAAAAATCAACAAAAGTTCAACATTTTAAATATAATATAATTTTAAAATATAATTTTTTTTTTGAATTCAAATCACGCGTGTTTTACTTTTGCTTGTTTACTCACTTTTGTTTTCAATCTGTCAAATCAAAATGATAAAAGGCAGTCATCATCGTCTTTTACGGTCATTATTAAATTACTATCATGTCGCTAACGCCAGAAGAATGTACACGTATCGTCACTATGCTAGAAGAAGTCAGAAGTCAGAGAAATACAGCGAGAGTAACAGGCGTGGCACTTTCTACGGAGCAAAGAGTCGTGCAACGTTTCCGGGAAACTGGGCTCAACATTAGAAGACCAGGAACCGGCAGACCGAGATGTACTACGGCTCGAGAGGATTGATTTATTGTTACGACCATGCTCCGATATCGACATCTCACGGCAGTTGAAGTAACAAATCAATTTGGAGGGACCCGAAGAGGCGAGGTAAGCGAGCGGACTGTTAGGCGGCGGCTCCGAGAAGTTAATTTGACCACACAAAGATCCGCAAATGGCCCAAAACTTGCAAGGGAACATCGAGTAGCAAGATTACGTTATGCCCGCAAACATGCACAATGGGGAGACGAAGAATGGGCAAGAGTAATGTTTTCTGATGATTCTAGATTTATGCTCTATGCACAGGATGGGCGGTGAAAATTTTCCCATTTTAATTTGGTGACGACCAGATAAAGGCCTTCGGAGATACACATAAAACTCAACACACAACAAACTGTACACGTATTATGACTTGGTTATTCAATACGTAGATACGTAATAGGTCAGAATATGTTAGGAACCATCAGTAGGTAACTTGGTCCACTCATTAGGTGTCGCATCATTCGCATCATTAGTACCAGCAAAGAGTTTTGTGCGAATATTTATGATTTTTCTCACCGGACGCTTCTTTGTAGAGTGGTAGAATCATGATTGTTTATAAATGCTTCTGAAAGCATGCTTACTTAATTAAACTTACATTTTGCTTGACAGTAAGAGACCTTTCGAACACTTTTGTTAACTATGACAATTGCTACATAGAGTTAAATTATTCTAAACACACTACTAAAAAATATATATCAATTTTGTTACTAGAAGCGAAGAGACTATTATACATAAATAAGTACATTAAACAGTTTCGATGTCGTTCTTCGCCAAACAAGCTTAGTACCACGTCCGTCAGTAATTTCGGTACAAAGTTCGTAATGAAAGTTCCAATGCGTTTAGTCCTCCGCATATGCAGCGTCCACATTAGCCGGCAAGTTAAACAGATACTGCCGTGAACTGCGATACGGCACGTTTATCTTTTAATTTAGCGAGCGAGCGGAGCGCTCTTTGTAAGCACCTACTATACTCGATGTTCTATTTATTTTGCTTTGGTACAACATTTATTTATTTATGAATAGGTATCATATAAATAAACTTACAGCTTGTTCAGCCAACGCGCTTATATGCTAGATAAACTAATAGTAACAAAAACACATTAAATATAAATAAATAAGGAGCTCGATGGCGCAATGGTTAACGCGCCCGGTCCGCGAGTGCTAAGCAACTTACGAAAAGGTCGGTCATTGGATGGGCGACCAAAAATTTATCATCTCGACTCGAGCTCCTCCGTGCTTCGGAAGGCACGTAAAGCCGCTGGTCTCAGTTGCATTGTCAGTCGTTAAAAACCACTAATCCGCACTGGGCCCGCGTGGTTGTTTATGGCCCGTTCTCCCTATGCATCCATAGGGAAGGCTCGTGCCCCAACAGTGGAGATATAAAATGAGCTGATGATGACGATTGATTAAATATAAATTTGAAAACAAGAGATAAAAGAGATAAACGAGATAAGTACATCCTGTATTTATCTATGAAACTAGGCAAAGTGTCTGCGAATATATCAGCATCCTGGAATTGATTTAAAAATGAATTTAGGAAGATCATTGCAAGAGCTGTTGGACAGTTACTACCGTGACACGTGCGTAGCTTTAGACAAGTAACTATCTCGTGTGTAGCTCTAGAGATGTTTTAGTATCTCGATTGATCATCAACGGTTCATACATGGAAATATTTTAGGCACGTTGTTTATTTATTTATTTAAGATTAGCGGCAGCTCTCGGTTTTATTTGCGCTATTCCCGTTCCCGTGAATATCGGGATAAAAAGTATCCTGTTTTATTTCAGGTTATAAACTATCCATATTTATATTTTTCCAGGTTATAAACTATCTGTATGCCGAATTTCATCCAAATCCATTCATCCGTTGCAGCGTGAAGATGCAACAAATATACACACATACATACACACAAACTTTCGCATTTATAATATTAGTGTGATGGTACACAGACAGATTACAGTCAATACACAGCCACATGAGTTTAACAATATAGTAAGACTAGAAATTATTATTATTATTATTCCGAGCTTATTCTTTGTTAGATATGTTTGTTAACAGCATAGAGTTCAAAAAAGTCTTTCTTGCGCCCATTCTTCTCCACAGCTAAAAATAGACGTCCTGAATGGGTAGAAGGTAACAAATGTATGGACGATGCAGAAGCACTTTTCTTAAGTTTATTTGAATAAAAAATTTAGATTTTTGACTTTGACTTTGATTCGTATAGCATTGCATTTTAAAGTAGGTATATTTTTATTTCTCTACAAAACTTTGCACTATCTAAGTAAGTAGGTACATAATAAGAACCAAAACTAAAGCCTCATGACTTCTTTTCAAACAAAAACCCTCAGCTTTTTGTCGTTAAATTTTTAACAAAGACATAACACAATGTGCCCTACAAGTAAACAGAGAATAAGCTTTGAATAGTTATTTCGTGTTTTGTCTCTTTTACTCTAATTTGAAATGTAGTTAACATGACGGAAACAAAACACGGAATAACTATTTAAAGCTTATTTGTAAGGCCTTAAGAGTTTTTCCCCACAATCTGAGTCTCAAGGATTTTCGTTGAGTCAGTGTGTGACATTGATATTAACTACAGGAGAAAAACCTGCTACCCTAGTAAATGCAAAGTTGGTAGCACACCAGAACAGCAGTTAAAATGAATAAACTCCTTGTCCTAAATTCTGCGGTTATCTCTTAATTTAAGCGAGTTAGACGGTTTGTTGCGGGTTTTACCTAACTGGTGGTTTTTAGTTCAGTTTGTGTAACACTCATGTAGTTTCAAGCGAGAGACGTTAAGTTATAAATCACTTGGTTTTTCGCAAAGCTGCGATTTCGTATTTCGGATGGAATTATGTTTTTTTGTAAATTGCTTTTTATTGTCATTGTGTGACATAGATTGGCTTAAGTCATCCTACATTATTTGTTGCAGTACCTACAATGCGGTTTCAATTAGGTCTAGAAGTTTAAAGTTTCTGAACTTTTCTAGATAAGTACAACTTTTTAGGGTTCCGTACCCAAAGGGTAAAACGGGACCCTATTACTAAGACTCCGCTGTCCGTCCGTCCGTCTGTCACCAGGCTATATCTCATGAACCGTGATAGTTAGGCAGTTGAAATTTCCACAGATGATGTATTTCTGTTGCCGCTATAACAACTAATAATACAATACAACAAACGTGATTTTTTTTGCTAGTTTTTGCTCGTTTTATAGATAATGGTACGGAACCCTTCATGCGCGAGTCCGACTCGCACTTAGCCGATTTTTTTAAAGCCTTTGCTGATTGCCTCAGTCGGCCTTTTCAGCTTCACCGGTCTTTTTTAGGGGCGGCGAGAAATTTAAAGGGTTCCTCAAGCCGTGTGAAACGAAGCACCTTCAGAGGTTTTCTAGAGGGAACGGCATCACGCACGCATCCGTGCCCTACTAGATTCTCCGAGGGGATCGGATCGGGGAGGAACAACCCGAGGGCGCTCGGCTCGGGTTGACCGGGTCGTGGGTGCTAGATACAAAGCTACTCTAACCGGTACACGGTCGTTGTAGAATCATGACTGTAGAAAATGCTTATAAAGAAATTCGTACTTTTAATTCATTTTTTTAATAACCCACGACAACCCACTGCTGCGCAAAGGTCTCCTCCATCTCTTTTAATCTCCAACTGTCACCGACCAGCCTGGGCAAAACTGTGTTATAACTTCAGTTTCCTTTCTTTTTTTTATGGTAAAAGGAGGCAAACGAGCAGGCGGGTCGCCTGATGGAAAGCAATCACCGCCGCCCATGGACACCCGCAAAACCAAAAGAATCACAGATGCGTTGCCAACCCTGAGGAAGGAGTTGGATCTTGAGGAGGGAGTAGGAAATGGGAGGGGGGAGGGGTGAGAGATGGGCCTCCGGTACTTTCACTCACCGGACGAAACACAACAGCAACGAGTGCCGTTGTTTCACGCCGATATTCTGTGAAAGGGTGGTATTACGCCGGGCGGCCCATTTCGTGCTGCAACGCAGCGTGGCTCTACCACTCAGACTGTGTCACTCATTTAGCACCACCCAGGGGTCGCGTGTAGGGTCTCAAGGGTAAACCTACGGACGCGAGTAACTTTAACCCCCAAAAATCCTTAATCCTTAATCCTTGAAATTAAAGTAAATTATGTAAAACACTGGTGGCCCGGTACCATAAACTATTACATATGTTGTGACAACAAATCCGGACTAACGGCTTACTGTACCTTCCACAACACGAGGGAGCTCGAGATTTTTATTGTGGCTACCCACCCAGGGTTCAACATGGTGCAAGTGGCTGAACTTACGCAATCACGAGCTCCCAACCTATTGTATTTTAAAGATTGTTTTCTAAAGTTTACGCGAACATACACGAAACAACTTTTACGGATCTACTCGCGTTTATTTTACCACATTACTTTTAATTAATGTTTATCCTGACGTTTCTAACCTTATGCAGGGTCCGTGATCACAGAGAGACTGAGGTGTTGGCCGTTCTATAAAATATCCTATCTTCTCAATAGTTACAATTTACTACCGGCCTAAGATCAAATAAATGTGTAGATAAACGCCAGTAGATCTGTAAAACGAGTTTTATTTTAATGTTTTTTTTTCATTTTAATTTCGATGCTGTTCACTTTTTACCGGCAACTAATTCCATATGCAAACCCAATTTGTTTTTCCAGGTCACGAATCGGTAATGCGCACCGGTACGTCCACGCACACGCGCGAACCGGTAACAATTGTCGCAATTCCGTTGATTTGTTGATTGTTTGCAGAGTTAGGTGATAACGGTTCGACATTTCAATTTATAATGTCAGGTGTCGGAGACGCCTCGAAATATTATGCCGACGACGTGATATGGATACTGTTTTAGTTATATTATGTTGTTTATAGATAAGTATGTAAACTTATAATCTACGTCTGTGCTGACGTAAACATATCTTACAGGTTAACCCTATTCTTGGCATAGTGGATTATTTGAGACACTTAACTTACAAAAAATTTCGAGTAGTGAAAAAAAAAAATACATCATATACAAAAAAGATATATAATTCCACAAAAAAACTCTGCCAAGTATAGGGTTAAACAAAAACCGATTTGCTTTAATCTACACTAGTAAGTAAAAAAAGTAAATGAAATAAATAACTGTCCCACAGCTGGGCAAAGGCAATATATTTTTTTTTTTCATTGAGATGAAGTCATCACTACAATTGATGGGTATTGGCTTAATCACCACGCTTGCCAAATGCGGGTTGGTGATCACAAACACGGGCTATACATCGAAAAATCTGAATCACTCTTTGCCCGACAGTATTGATATAAAAAAAATGTTTACAACGCGCCTTGCGGTCCCCTGCAACGTCATGCCACATAAAAAGAAACTTATAACATATCTCAGAATAAGAACTAAAGCTATAAGTTATTGTGTTGAGTAACGTATACCTACACAAAAACAAGTAATTCGGACTTATTGGCGGGAAAGTGAAGTCATGTCTGCGGTTTTGTTTTATTTTCTAAAATTTATGTATGTCGAATATTAATGTAAAATCATCATCATCAGCTCATTTTATGTCCCCACTGCTGGGGCACGAGCCTTCCCTATGGATGGATAGGGAGAACAGGCTATAAACCACCACGCGGGCCCAGTGTGGTTTTGTGGTTGTTAACGACTGCTAATGCAGCCGGTAGATGATAAATTTTTGGTCACCCATCCGATGACCGGCCTTAGCGAAAGTTGCTTAACCTCAGCACTCGCGACCGGGCGGGAACCACTGCGCCATCGAGCTCCTCAATGTGGTATATAATGGTGGATTATTAACCGTTAAGTGTTCGTGAGTGTGCATGAGTGGAGTTATTCGTCAACTCGCACACTTTAAACTCGCACAGTTGGCAAATGAAAAAAAAACAGTGCAACGTCACTTTTCAAATTCTCTCAAGAAGTCCGCGTGAGGACTTAGTAAAGCCCCACATCTTTACTGAGATACTCGAGGGGTTGGGGGGTATATCATTTCTCACTCCTTATTTCTATTATCATTCATCATGCATCATACAGAAAGGAAATATGGTTTATTTATGTATTACTTATAAGAAAAATTACTTTGACACTGGCTAAATGTGCTAATCGCACGAAGCCATCAACTAAAGGAAAAAAACGAGTAATTCAAAATGGAAAACCGTATGACAGAAGTGTGTCATATAATTTATGTACGGCTCACTGTAATGACACAAACATGTAGGCCATGTTACGAAAGTCGGTGCTTGGATTTCGTTCCCCGAGCTGTCACCGTGACAGAGAAGTGGTGGTACCTACTAGATTTTATTTAGTTTGAAACCTCCCTCTTCGAGCTTTTCGTAGCTAGGCGGAGCAAGGGAAGGCGCGTGCCTCATAACCCGGATACATCTCAAATGTATACATAGGACAGTACCTAGTTGAAAAAAGGTAATAAAAAAAACTTACGGGTAAGCACAATGCCTTGATCTCACCTAATGACGCCAATGGTGGAAGCGCACTTCACCCGGGATCCTCAACTACTGAGGCCCTGGCTATCTTATCTCTAGCTGCCGGAACACAACAATGCTACAAACATTGATTTATGGCGACATATTTAGATAAGATGGTGGTAGCTAGCCAGGACATACAAGTCCTACCACCAACCAAACCGATTACATATACATGTACCCCCCACTGGGCATCAAACCCGGTCCCGGGACCATACTCACTAGACTAGAAAAATAAAAATATCAAAATGGAGTTGTCGGTAAATGTGGTGCCGACTGTACTTTAGCCTACGCATACGTCACAGTAATCTATGTTTAGCGCGCTACTAATCCTCCGCATCGAATCTCTTATCTTGTCCCCTAATGCTGCGATACGCGGGCTGGGGGTTATTATCTAATCCCGACGCCACTCTGGTACAGCCAAGTGTATGGTTAATTATGGCAGTATACATCCTCTGTAGTTATGTATTGTGTTGTATAACGCTCATCGATACAATTGTTTTGGTATAAAAATATATTGAATAAAACTTCTGTGATAGTTAAGAATAGAAATAAAATAGAAAGAACATATTTTATTCAGTAGGTATTACAAAATAACATTGAAATGAAACAACTTTTACGGATCTACTCGCGTTTATTTTACACATTACTTATTTAATGTTTATCCTGACACACTGTGACTGGTTGGTCACAAGGAGACTGAGGTGTTGGTCGTCTCATAATTAGTTGGTAGCTTGTATACCCTAATTAAAATAACATATTCATACAAATAAAACGTTCCTGATAAACGGTACATGTGATAATGAAAGATGAAAAAAATGTACACCCTGAATTTTTATTCGTTGTTTTATCTTATACAGGTGGTAAAGTAGCACTTATGAATAGAAACACCTTTTCTTACAGGACCAACTCTGAAATCTTTAAAAAAATCTTCTGTTCCATACGTACCAATAAAACCAACTCACCCAAAATGTATGAAACAGCTGATTAAAAAAATATTTCTCAAAATATTTCAGCTCTCAGCGGCGGTATTTCCGGACCAGTACGACTTAGGGAGCTTCAAGAAACGAGCCTATTCCTTCCTTAAAGGCCGGCAACGCATCTGTGATTCCTTTGGTTTTGCGGGTGTCCATGGGCGGCGGTGATTGCTTCCCATCGGGTGGCCCGCCTGCTCGTTTGCCTCCTTCTAATATAAAAAAAATAATATATATATATTTTTGAGTCATAGTACAGTACAAAACTTTGTTTCTATTTATGAGTTCTATCACCTGCCTAAGTAAACTAACTACTTAAAATTCACAGTGTATAGTATATTTAAGAAGAAAGAAATCTACATTATCCCTAAGAAATATAAGGTTTTATCCTGGTCAAATACAATGTGCCCGGTGTCACGCTATAATGTGTTTTGTGACATACCAAATAAGACGCGTAAAGCCGCGAGCAGAAGCTAGTACTTAAATAAAGACTTATTCATAAGCTTATTAACCCTTTAACAGGCAGAACATGTTTGAATATTTAATTGGTTTTCAATCTTATCACAATGAAATAAAGATCAAAATTTGGTGGGAATATACATCTCTCTGACTGTGAAAGAGTTAAACGAATCGGGCATTACTGCCATTAATTCAGGAGGTATTTCGAGCCGAAATACTTGAAATGCGACTCTGCATCTGTAGACGTAAGCTTATTGAAATTTCACATTCCTAGAGTTGGCTAAATGGGGAAATAAAGAGCCAATGTTATAATTAAATGGTTATTAAAACAGGGTAGTTCTCGTTCTGTTAAAAAAAGTGTCCGTTAAATATTGGATTTATTTTGCGACCAATATCTACTGACTTTTAATTTTGTTGCTTACCAAACCGGGCAGACGATCTGCCCAGCAGTGGTAGTGTATTTACTAAAATAAATGTTAACCTCTCAAGCCTGGCACAAAACTAATGAAAACACCTGCGCCGATGACGTAATTCGCAAAATGGCAAAAAAAATAAAATAAAAAAAAATAAAAAAGAGAAAACGCACAGAGAGTAAAGTTGTTGGATGTCTAAAGTGTAGCAATTAAGTACATACGCAGTCTACTTGTAAGCAAATAGGTACATTACGATGTAACGAAATAGAGTATTCTTTTGAATACATGTAACATAATGTAATATTCTTTTATATACTAGCAATGGTAGGTACAATACAAATGTAGCATACCCATTACGAAATTAAAACGAATTATGAAATAAAAATATGGGTATTAGTAATAAGTAGAACATTGTAAATCATCATCATCATCATCAGCTCATTTTATGTCCCCACTGCTGGGGTACGAGCCTTCCCTATAGATGGATAGGGAGAACGGGCCACAAACCACCACGCGGGCCCAGTGTGGATTGGTGGTTGTTAACAACTGCTGATGCAGCCGGGACCAACGGCTTTACGTGCCTTCCGAAGCACGGAGGAGCTCGAGATGATAAAGTTTTGGTCACCCATCCGATGACCGGCCTTTGCGAAAGTTGCTTAAGTTGTTGTTTTGGGGGTTAAGGTCACTCGCGTCCGTAGGTTTACCCTCGAGACCCTACACGTGACCCCTGGGTGGTGCTAAATGAGTGACACTGACTGAGTGGTAGAGCCACGCTGCGTTGTAGCACGCATTGGGCCGGCTCGCCCGGTGTAATACCACCCTCTCACTTAATACCGGCGTGAAATAATGGCACTCGTTGCTGTTGTGTTTCGTCCGGTCAGTGATAGTTCCGGAGGCCCTATCCCCCCCCCCCACACACAATTGATATGGCAGCGAACTTAAATTTAGATTTACCCCAGGGGGGTACCTACACCTGTGTAGGAGAATCCCCCCCTGAGCGTCCACGCTCAGGCTGCCCTACGTATTCTGGGGAGGGCAAAAGTCCGCTCGTATCAGCACATGCTGCAGGCAGGAGTAAGGCAAGACATTCGGCACCCCCTCCTACGCTTCGCGTGGACTTCTGCAACATCAGGGGAATTCACTCCAATTTAAGCGCCGTCCATTACCACCTTGAGACGGAGAAGCCGGCCTTGCTTTTCCTGACTGAAACGCAGATATCCCCCCCTCCTGACGTCTTCTACTTGCGCTACCCGGGATACAATCTGGAGCATTCGTTTGTGCCACGCGCCGGTGTTTGTGCTTACGTCAGGGAGGATATGTGCGTTCGTCGCCTCGGCAATCTTGAAGTTAGGGACCTCTCCATCTTATGGCTGCACGTCGACTGCGGACACCACCCTCGCGTCTACGCGTGCCTGTATAGGTCCCACAGCGGTAACATTGAGACTGACCAACTTGTCGAGAGCGTTCAAACGGCCACAGATTCCCTTCTCCAACGGATCCCCTCTGCCGAGATCGTGGTGCTGGGAGACTTTAATGCCCACCACGTCGAATGGCTTGGTTCACGCACTACTGACCATGCGGGTAGAGCCGTTCATGACTTCGCTTTGGCCTACAGTCTGTCCCAACTGGTTGCTGAGCCTACGCGGGTACCAGATGTGGAGGGCCATTCACCTTCCTTACTGGACCTCTTGTTGACCTCGCACCCAGACGGCTATCAAGTGTCCGTTGATGCACCACTAGGCTCATCAGATCATTGCCTGATTAGGAGCACAGTGCCTCTCACGGAAACTTTAAAATCGCAACGTGTGGTCAGCCGTCGGGTCTGGCATTATAGGTCAGCGGACTGGGATGGGATGCGAAGTTTCTTTGCGTCGTACCCATGGTGGCGAGTTTGCTTCTCGCTGGATGATCCTGATGTCGCCGCCGATTCTGTCGTTGATGTGATACTGCAGGGAATGGAACTCTTTATTCCAAACTCTATGGTTCCCGTTGGCGGCAGATCCCAACCATGGTTTGGTCGATGTTGCAAAATAACATCTCGCCAGAAGCGCGAGCATTACCAAGCCTGGGCTAATGCGGTGTCATCAAAGGATCCAAGTACCAGTGTGCTCAAAAAGAAGTACAACTTTGCTGCCAGGTCTTTTAAGAAGGTCATTGCCAAGGCGAAGTCATCATTTATAGGTAGAATTGGGGAGAGGCTAGTGCGTCTTCCTTCGGGTACGCGTGCATTCTGGTTTCTCGCCAAGGCTGTCTTGGGGAATTTCTGTCGACCGTCACTTCCACCACTGCACAAGACCGATGATTGCCTTGCCCATACTGCAAAAGAGAAAGCCGATCTCTTGGGTACTCTTTTCGCATCAAACTCGACCTTGGACGATGGGAAAAACTCGCCACCAACAATACCGCATTGCGCTTGTTCTATGCCAAACGTTCGGTTCCTGCAAAGGTCAGTTCGTAAGGCTCTTTTTTCCCTTGACATTCATAAGTCGAGTGGGCCTGATGCAGTCCCTCCCATTGTGCTTCGGACGTGTGCTCCTGAGTTGGCGCCGGTTCTAACGCGCCTCTTTCGGCTCTCTTACACGACTGGCGTTGTCCCGAGTTCTTGGAAGACAGCCCTTGTCCACCCGATTCCCAAAAAAGGTGATCGCTCAGATCCGTCCAACTACAGGCCATCACCTCTTTGCTCTCCAAAGTAATGGAGTCCATTACAAACTCCAGCTCTTGAGGTACCTAGAAGAGAATCAGCTACTAAGCGATCGCCAGTACGGTTTTCGCCGCGGTTGTTCGGCTGGTGATCTTTTAGTGTACCTCACTCACCGATGGGCGGAGGCAGTCGAGAGGAAAGGGGAGGCACTGGCAGTTAGCTTGGACATAGCGAAAGCCTTCGACAGGGTATGGCACAGGGCTCTTCTCTCGAAACTTCCATCATACGGGCTCCCTGAGAAATTGTGTGCGTGGGCCGCCAGCTTTCTTTCTGGGCGTACCATCAAAGTCGTAGTTGACGGATCATGCTCTGACCTGAAGCCCGTGAATGCTGGAGTCCCGCAGGGGTGTGTGCTGTCGCCTACACTGTTTCTTCTGCATATCAATGACATGTTGCATAACAACAGCATTCATTGCTATGCGGACGACAGTACTGGGGATACGCTTTACACCGGACGTACTAATATTTCTCTGGAAAGCGTCATCGAGAACCGGAATAAACTTGTGACTGACACTGAGAACATGTTAAGTCATGTCTCGAATTGGGGCCGACTTAATCTAGTCCATTTTAACCCTTCCAAAACACAAATTTGCGTGTTTACCGCTAAAAAACATCCCTTCGTCGTATCTCTAAACTTTGAAGGAGCTCCCCTTGATACCAAACCGACCATTGGAATCCTTGGCGTCGATATTTCGAGTGACGTTCAATTTCGCGGTCATTTGGAAGGTAAAGCTAAATTAGCTTCGAAAAAGCTGGGTGTGCTCAATAGAGCGGGACAGTATTTCACGCCGACCCATCGCTTACAGCTTTACAAAGCACAGGTCAGGCCTCATATGGAATACTGTTCCCATCTTTGGGCTGGAGCGCCCCAGTACCAACTCCTCCCATTTGACCGCATTCAAAGCAGAGCTGCTCGAGTTGTCGGCGACGTGGTAACCTCTGGTCGGCTCGATCCACTGGCCCTTCGGAGAGACGTTGCATCTCTCTGTATATTTTATCGCCTTTATCATGGGGAGTGTTCTGAGGAATTGTTCGGTTTGATCCCTGCTGCTGATTTCCTTCACCGCACTACACGCAATCGACTGTCTTTCCATCCACACCATCTTGATGGATGGCGATCTACTACTGTGCGTTTCTCACGTAATTTTTTACCACGAACTACAGTGCTGTGGAACCAGCTCTCAGCGGCGGTATTTCCGGACCAATATGACTTAGGAATCTTCAAGAAACGAGCCTATTCCTTCCTTAAAGGCCGGCAACGCATCTGTGATTCCTCTGGTTTTGCGGGTGTCCATGGGCGGCGGTGATTGCTTTCCATCAGGTGACCCGCCTGCTCGTTTGCCTCCTTCTAATATAAAAAAAAAAAAAAAAACCTCAGCACTCGCAGACCGGGCGCGTTAACCACTGCGCCATCGAGCTCCTCAGCTCAGGGAGGAGCTCGATGGCATTGTAAATATCAAATATAAAATTATACTTCATTTCATATATATTTAAATGTATTTCATTACTTATTATGACGGATACTGTCGATTAATATCCACGTCGTGTATCGGTGACCTGTTTTTCCATGCTATTTCCAAAGTTCAAATGCCAAAAAAACGATACACATTTTAATTTAGCAGGTTCGTGTCGACCCCCCAACGATATGGGTGTCTAGTGCAGCTTTTATTTGCCATTCGATGACGTTAAAAAAAACGAGAATTCGTACGGCAAAATGTTAGCTGCTTCAATGCCATACAAATTCTCAATTTCGTTAGCGTGATCAAATACTACTAATATTATAAATACGAAAGTTTGCGTGTATGTATGTTCGTATATTTGTTACTTCTTCACGCTGCAACGGATGGATGGATTTGGATGAAATTCGGCGTACAGATAGTTTATAACCTGGAATAACATTTAGGATACTTTTTATCCCGATATTCCCACGGGAATCACACTATAAATATACTAAAAACGACAATTAAATTTTCCAATACCAATTTCTAATAATGACTTATTTGAAACCAAAGAGAATTTAATCACTTGATGGAAACTGTCAAAGCGGTACGAAGTCCGCCGGGTCCACTAGTAGTAAATAAAGGTCTGATTCCTATAGTTTCAGCAGGTGCAGCAAAGCTCAGTAAGCCTGACACTTAAGGGTCCCCATACACAAAAAGATATGTATTTATGCTGTTTTAAAATGCCCTTTGTTACCTTTATTGGCAGAAGAGGGACAAGCCTTTCCGTAGCAATAAAGGCCGCTGCACACTCAACAGTTTCCGATCGCGGCTGTCGCCAAGATATACGAGCGGCGAAGCAATAAAAGTAAATATGCCTCGGATTACTATAACAGTGCTCGTAAATGCCAACCGTATACGAAAGGGGGGCGCATTTGGTATCGGTAGAATATTTAACTTCAAAGTGATTACAAGTGTAGGCGTTTGCGGATTTTTTAATAGTATTTTTTTTTAGATTCATTTTGAGGAGCTCGATGGCGCAGTGGTTAACGTGCCCAGTCTGCGAGTTAAGCAACTTTCGCAAAGGTCGGTCATCGGATGGGTGACCAAAAATTTATCATCTCGAGCTCCTTCGTGCTTCGGAAGGCACGTAAAACCGTTGAACCCGGCTGCATTAGCAGTCGTTTACAACCACCAATCAGCACTGGGCCCGCGTGGTGGTTTATGGCCCGTTCTTCCTATCCATCTATAGGGAAGGCTCGTGCCCCAGCAGTGGGGACATAAAATTTTATCATCAATAAAATAATTTTAACATTTCATTTCACCTGATAGTAAG
The DNA here is from genome assembly GCA_947562085.1 of Eudonia lacustrata. Taxonomy (NCBI): domain Eukaryota; kingdom Metazoa; phylum Arthropoda; class Insecta; order Lepidoptera; family Crambidae; genus Eudonia; species Eudonia lacustrata. Next base: position 22,720,312 of record OX387316.1, read on the forward strand.
TGAATGTAAAGGCGAAAGTGTAAGCGGATTTTACTCGAAATCTTCAATATATACGTGACGTTAACCATGCGTCTCGTTTCCACAACTGCAGTAATACTGCTATAAGAGCCCCTGAAGTAAAGCCCCTGGCTTTCTGATTTCCTGCTGACGAACCATAGCTTCTTGCTACACTTGTTACGATAACATGTTACTAAATAATATGGTATTAGCTAGTCTGCCTAACGAAATCACCCCGTTGCAAATCGAACGCAATATCAACACTTTTACGGTAAACAGGTAATAATAATAAGTATATTTATATGCCAAAAAAAACAGACAAAATGGTCATGGTCATCAGCCATAGCTCAGTGTTTGCAGGAGACCCACAAACCCTGTTATTCTGCCATAGCCATAAATTAATACATGGATAAAAACATAAATTGTAGCTATATCTAAACTTACAATATCTAATCTACTTACAGTATTCTACATATTATTTACTTATATTTGTAATTAGCTAGTGCCAGCGACTGCTCATGGAGCAGCCAGTTGCGACAACTCCCGCAAAACGTTGGTAGCGAGAGATTAATCCCTGAACGATCTGGCGGCGGGAGGTCATTCCAAATTTTGGCTGCACTGTGCTTGAAACAGCCTCTGGCACTAACCAATTTCAGTTTGTAACTGATATCCCCAAAACTCAAACTGTTATTTTTAATGCATTTAAAAACTGTTTACGTTAAAACAAACGATAAGTATCTTACGGCGGGTGCATACATCCTAAATATCTCCAGGAGAGCTGGAATAAAACTATTCAATTATTTTGAATGTGTTAACGACGCGTGCCTACATTTTAAGTTGAAAATTGTAATTGTGTAAGGTAGCTATCAAAGAGCGGCGCGCGGGGTGCGAACCGCCGGGGGCGCGGGGGGGGTCTCCTCCTCGACCAGTGCCACGATCATCAATGCGAGCAACGGACGCGCGCTGCTCCCAATATTCTCATTGTACCCCTACCGTCGATATAAAATAAAAGGAAAAATTTTCCGTCATTCCTTGGTTTCTTTGGCCTGGACACCAGAACCAGCTACCATCGTCTACAAAGTGGTCCATTCGAGCCGGATAGTCAGTGCCAGATGACAACAAGGACTCCGCAAGCTGAAACCAACATGGTTAACACACGAAAAACCGCCAAAAAGGAGGACGCCATCGTCACTCGGAGACTGCTGGATGAACCGTCGATGTCGACGCAAACACCTGTCCACGAAACACCTGTAAAAGAAGAAACAATTATTAATAAAACAATAATGTTGAAGAGTGAAAGTGAAATAAGAAAACACTTACAGGACAAGCCACCGTCGACTTCCGGAAAAGCTAAATCGACGACAAAATCTAAGCAAAAGTCTACTACTTCGACGGCAGCGCGCAGGAAACAGCTGGAACTGGAAGCAGCTCAAGAAAAAGCTCGCATACAGATGGAACTCATAGATAAAAAGCTGGCAGCGGATATAGCTGCACTAGAGGATGATAAAAGTTACTGTTCACAATCAGAGGCTGCTAGTTTGGAGCAGTACACTACTAAAAGTGACGTCGAGAGGTGGGTGGACCGCAGTGAACTGGAACTGAGAGGACAACGTGTTCACAAGATGGACAATGTAAAGAATACGTTGAACTTGCCGCCGGAGACATCCGCCGGCCCTGATGGCTCAGCTCAGCAATTGGCAGCTGCAATGAATCAGCTCATCACCCACACCGTCACCAACAATCAAAACAATAACTTGCTAAGCCGCATTAGTACGCCGCGAGACCTTCCTATATTCTCCGGCGACTCATTGGAGTGGCTACAATTCCAACAAGCGTATGAAGAATCGACCGAATTGTGTAAATTCAATGACAAAGAAAACCTTTGGCGATTACGAAGATGTTTACGTGGTCCAGCGCGGAGGCCGTCTCGTCACTGCTCATCACACCAACAACTCCGGAAAAAGTGATGTCTACGTTAAAACTACAGTTTGGAAACCCGGATATAATTTTGTCTAAAATAGTGAGCGACATAAAAAGGCTTTCAGCGTTGCCCCCAGATTACCACAAAGAGATAATCAAGTTTTCTATCAAAGTGAATAATTATATTACTGCTGTTCGCGCATTGGGCAGAGATGATTACCTACAAGGCGTGAATGTGACCACAATAGTACTGAGTAAGCTACCTACCGTGCTAATCTCGAAGTGGTCGGACTACAGCTACGCACAGCTCACAGATGGACATAAGTGCCGATTAACAATGTTGGCGGAATTTCTACATGAAGAGGCGGTGAAGTTATCTCAATCCGGTGCTAAATTACTTTATTTGCGACCGGATAAAAAACAATATAACACGTATAGTGAACCACCACAAACTGTATTAGTGCAAAGTACACAAACTGTGATTAAAAAATGTCAGTTTTGTAAAACGTCTGAACATAAGTTAACTGAGTGCAAACGTTTTAAAAAGGCGCTGCGTAAGGAACGTTGGCAACACGTAAAGCGTTACGGCGTATGTTACAAGTGTTTGTTATCGCAACATGACAAGCTAACGTGCCCCGCGCCGGTGTGTGACGTTGAGAACTGTGGACAAAATCATCATCGCTTATTGCATTACGTGCCTCGACAGAAATTAAGCAGTGCAGTGTCAGTGCCGGGTGTAGAAACTGAAGTGCAAGCCGAGACTGTGACGTACATAAACACGAACAATTGTGCAGTGTTGCTGAAAGGCGTGCCTATAAACATTCACGGTCCAAACGGTGTGATTAGCACGACCGCTCTGCTCGACGACGGATCGACTGTGTCTTTGATAAGCGCGGCGCTCGCGGAGCGCGCGGGGCTGCGCGGCCGCAGGGATTGCCTGCGTGTGCGTGGCGCGTGGGACAACACCGAGCTCGTGTGTGACAGTCAGCTGGTTGATGTTCCGTTATCGGGAGCGCAAGGTTTGATGCATACTATTAAAGCGCGCAGCGTAAATGAACTTAATTTGCCAAAACAAGACCTAACTATTATAAACTGCGAAAAATATAAACATTTAAAATCAATTAAGAGTAAGTTATGTATCGCACAATTTAAACCACAGATGCTTATTGGTCAGGATAACTACCACTTAATATTGCCTCTGGAATCCGTAGTGGGTTCCGCGAACGAACCGTGTGCCACCCGTACTCCACTCGGCTGGTGTTTGCATGGGCGCGCAAGCGTCGCCTCGCCGCCGGTACAGTCAACACTATTAGTATCGAAAGCAACTAACGACAACGGCTGGCGTGAACTACATGAGGAGGTAAGTCGTTTTTTCTCTGTCGAATCCATGGGCGTATCTGCCAAGCCACGGCAGAACTCAGAGGACATGCGTGCCCTGGATATTCTGGAACGGACAACGACCCTCAAGGACGCCGAATGGTACGTAGGCCTACCCTGGAAGGACGAAAATTGTAGTATGCCTAATACACACCTTACTGCTCCCTCTTTTCAGAACTCTCCGTTACCCATTTCGATGGACCTCAGCATTCTTGGCATGGACATCGGCCAGGAACTGAATCCAAAATGTTACATCGAGAGTGTTATTTTAACTGCCTCCCGTAAGTTGGGTATTCTCAATAAGGTGAGGCGGTTTTTCACTCCCGAGCAGCGCTGTTTGCTGTACAAGACTCAGGTGCGATCGAGTATGGAGTATTGTTCCCATCTATGGGACGGCTCCGCTAAATACCTCCTCGATGCACTTGATAGACTGCAAAGGCGAGCGGTACGCATTATTGGAGATGCTGAGGTTACAGCCTCTCTTGAGGACCTCCAGCTGCGTAGAGACATTGCTTCTCTCAGTGTCTTCTACCGGAATCACTACGGAGAGTGTTCTGAAGAGCTTTTTGATCTAATCCCGCCCTCTCCTTTCCTCTCCCGGACTACACGTGCTGGTCTTAGGAATCACCATCATACTGTACAGACAATCAGTACTCGTACCAAAAAATTTAGCAAGTCGTTCCTCTGTAAGACTATTCGGCTTTGGAATTCTTTGCCGGCGCATGTGTTTCCCAGTTCCTATAGTCCCGGGTCTTTTAAGCGGGGCGTGAAACGGCATTTATGTAGGCCGTTATGAATGGGTGCGCTTGTTATCGTGCTTGTTCCACGGTGGGGAGCGCTCTCATTATTTTGGACTGCATCGGCTGCTTACCATCAGGCAGGATGTAGTCACTATGACGTGCCAATATAAAAAAAAAAAAAAAAAAAAATATCTACCCTAATGCAATATCGAGGCTGAGAGGGGTGGAACATAAGATGAAAAAGAACGACGAATATGCACAACGTTATAAAGAACGCATACAACATTTATTTAATAACAAATATGCAAAGGAACTGACAAATGAAGAGGTAAATTTATTAAATAACAAAAGAACATGGTACTAACCTCACTTCGGCGTCGACAATCCCAATAAAAAAAAGTTGCGCCTTGTTTTCGATGCCGCAGCTCAAGTTAACGGATTGTCACTAAATGATTACCTTTTGAAAGGGCCAGCCCTACTACAGTCATTGTTTGGTATAATGCTTAGATTTCGCGAGAACAAAATAGGAATAACTGGGGATATTATGGATATGTTCTTGCGCGTGAAAATAAATCCCGATGATCAAAACGCTTTTCGGTTCTTATTTAGAGACGAAAGTGATTCAGGTACTATTAAAATCAATATGATGACATCTCTTATATTTGGCGCCAACTGTTCGCCGTTCGTGGCCCAGTACATTAAGAATAAAAATGCCGAGCGATTTAAAAACTGTATGCCTCGCACCACTGAAGCGATAATTAAGTCTCATTATATGGATGACTACATAGACAGCGTTACGGATGAAAATACCGCTTCTACATTAGTTGAAGAAATAAGTTATATCCATAGCCAAGGCAACTTCCACATAAGAAACTGGACGAGCAACAGTGAAACAGTCCTCAAGCGCATTCCAAAAGAAACCTTAGGTGAGGCGGCATTTAAGTTCAAAGCCGGCCAACAGAACGAATATCAAGGCGAACGAACACTCTGGTTAATATGGGAGCCACATAATGATTTATTAAAATTGGACATATCATTAAAAAACATTCCAGAGTGTTTAGCGAATGGGAAACAGAGACCAACAAAAAGACAGATCTTAAAGATAATTATGTCTATTTTCGATATCTTTGGATTTCTCGCACCAGCACAATAATCGGCAAAATTATTTTACAAGAATGCTGGCAAGTAGATATTGGTTGGGACGACTGTGTACCTAATGACCTATACAATAAATGGCAAAAATGGATAAATCTACTCGCGTCATTACGTCACATAAGCTTACCGAGATATTATAACGCAGCCTGCATTGGTGAGAGCGAGACGGAACGAGCAACGAATTCTAGTTCACCAGCGGCGGCGGCGGCGGCGGCGGCGGCGGCGGCGACCGATAGTTTACCTGCGCACGCTATAGATACTTACTTGAATCTACAACTGCATATATTCTGCGACGTATCAACCAAAGCGATGTGTGCGGTCGCCTATTGGAGATGGAATTATAATAACAAAGTGTTTGTAGCGTTCGTAGCGAGCAAATGCCGCGTAGCACCAGTGAAGACTACGACAGTGCCTCGCTTAGAGCTACAGGCGAGTCTGTTAGCTGCGCGCCTTGCCCATACAATTGTAAGCGAACATCGAATCAAACCACAACAAAAAACCTTCTGGAGTGATTCGACAACAGTACTCCATTGGATAAAAAACAAGTCCAGAAGTTACAAAACATTCGTAGCTCATAGATTGGGTGAAATAGATGAGCTTACCGACTCAAATGAATGGAGATATGTACCTACTAAGCTAAACATAGCGGACGTTGCTACGCGCGATAATTGTGAGGTTATTATATCCACACTGCAATCCGAATGGTTATACGGCCCCGCGTTCCTCCGTAGTCAAGAGAGTGAGTGGCCTACAGATGTTATGCAACAGCAAGTAAACAAAGCGGAACTGGAATGTGTATTACTGGCAGTATCTGAAAGAGAAATGTATTGCATACCTGAACCTACCAGATTTTCGTCCTGGCTGAAATTAACACGTGCAATGCATACAGTTTTAAAATTCATAAGTAAAATAAATAAAAAATCACTTACCGATGACTTGACGTTGATGGAGAGGGCTGAGCTAATTTTGTTAAAGCAATCGCAACTACAATCTTTTTGCGAAGATATAGCTGCAATAAAAAAGGGTGAACATTTACAAAAAGCTAGTAGATTGCTTACCTTGACGCCGATGCTGGATGATCATGGAATCCTAAGAGCTTGTGGGAGAATTAGCGCTGCCGTTGATATATCACCTGAAACAAAACAACCTATTATATTAGATGGGCGAGATTACATCACTAAATTGATTGTATGTGATTATCACATAAAGGCCGCTCATGGAAACCAAGAGATGGTAGTCAATGAGCTAAAGCAAAAGTTTTGGATTATTAAATTACAACCTACCGTGCGAAGCGTCACCTCCAAGTGTAATTTGTGTCGTTTGAGAAGGTGCAAGCCAGAGATACCCAGGATGGGAGATTTGCCTGAAGCCAGGATGGCGCATCATTACCGCCCATTTACCTTCTGTGGTGTTGACCTTTTCGGGCCCATGGAGGTAACAATTGGTAGACGCCGTGAAAAGCGTTATGGGGTGCTCTGCACTTGTTTGACAGTCAGAGCCATACATGTTGAAATAGTGGCGTCACTTACCTCCGATTCGTTCATCATGGCTCTGCGACGAATGGCATCTCGACGTGGGTGGCCTCAACACTTGTTCTCGGACAATGGAACGAATTTGAGAGGTTCAGACACAGAGTTGAAGAAATCAATGGCACAATTGGACGATGATCAACTAAAAACCGAGACCGCAAATCGAGGTGTCAAATGGATGTTCATCCCACCGGTGAGCCCACACAGGGGTGGGGCCTGGGAACGCTTGATACGCAGTGTTAAGACGTCACTAAAAGTTGTATTAAAAGAGCGCGCCCCACGAGAGGAGACACTTTTAACATTATTGGCTGAAGTCGAAAACATGTCAACAGTCGACCTCTGACGCATGTTTCAGTAGAACCAGGGACCACTGAATCATTAACTCCAAATCACTTCTTAATTGGATCATCTTCTAATTTGCCACGCCTAGGAGTATTTGATGACTCGGATACCTACCTAAGAAAACAATGGCGCATATCGCAAAGACTTGCTGATATGTACTGGCACCGATGGGTTCGGGAGGTACTGCCAGAGATGTTGCCAAGGAAAAAATGGCAAGAAGATCAAAGGTCTTTACAAGTTGGTGACCTTATATTAGTGGTAGACTCGAACAACCCTCGAAATATGTGGCCACGGGGCGTAGTTGAGGCAATTTTACCCGGGCGAGACGGGCGAGTTCGAATGGTCAGAGTTAAGACAAAGTCAGGGACATTAACCAGGTCTGTCACACGCGTCATACGAATTCCGATCGGTGTTGAGTGCTGCTGATGAAGCACTTGGGGTGGGCTATGTTAACGACGCGTGCCTACATTATAAGTTAAAAATTGTAATTGTGTAAGGTAGCTATCAAAGAGCGGCGCGCGGGGTGCGAACCGCCGGGGGCGCGGGGGGGGTCTCCTCCTCGACCAGTGCCACGATCATCAATGCGAGCAACGGACGCGCGCGCTGCTCCCAATATTCTCATTGTACCCCTACCGTCGATATAAAATAAAAGGAAAAATTTCCCGTCATTCCTTGTTTTCTTTGGCCTGGACACCAGAACCAGCTACCATCGTCTACAGAATGCTTGCAAGAATTGATAATGTCTAAACGAACGACAACTATCTAACGATGCTTGCATACACCCCCAGAGTATAGTATACGACATTGCTTTGTGGCATCCCCGTGCGTATGAAACAATACGAAATATTTTATTGCCCCTACGTGGGAGAAACACTGATGAAGCCTTTAAATAACTAAACGCATACCGCTCCCAAGATTTATGGGATGCCACGTTTATGAACTTTCGCAACAATATACTTAGTTTTTTGTGAAGATACACACTCAGTCCTTACTTAAAAAGAAAAAAGTTTAGTAAAACCTTTTTTCTAATAAAGATTGTTATTAATGCTCTATTAAGACATTAATATTAAATAAAAGTTTTTTTGTTAAAACGACTTTTAACCCTTTCAGGCCTGATGGTATGTATATGTCCCGTACCACGTAACACCGATGGGAATATACATCCCGTCACACTTTGATTCAAGACTGAAGCTTAGTTTTTACAATTGGGACCCATCGTCCCAAACGAGCTGTAAAATTAATTACCTACTATCATTCCCATTATCTTTCTAAAATTAAATGTAATCCATATTTACTTAAACTATGCAGATAATTTGAAAATTTTGATTCAGTCCTGACTCTGCACCCCCACGCCGAACCGAAAGGGTTAATATTAATGTAATTTATATTATTTTATCCTGACGTTTCGAACCCTTTGCAGGGTCTGTGGTCACAGGAAGTCTCCCTGTGACCATGTGTTCGCGTAAACTTTAGAAAACAATACACTAATTAATGTCCTGTTAATCCATCCAGAAACGCTAATGCGCTTTGTATGGGTTTATGTCAGTAGTCGAACGGAGCTATGGAGATCTACGATTTATCGCATACACTTTCGTTGATTTCGATTTGGAGAAATCGTGGTTACTTTATCTTACCGTTACTCTTACAGTTCGGTGACCGACTGGAAGAGTTTTTTACCTTCTTGTTTAAATATTTTATTTGTATCTTTTCTTACATTTTTTTTATTAATAATTGCGAGAACACTATAAGGGACACTTATAAAAAACTACAATGATGTTATTATGGAAAGACTTCGTACGCTACTTCAGTTTTATTAAAGTTAGTAGCTACGATAATATGAATATAAAAAAATATATTTTAACATCACGATTTCATGAAATTGCCGCTCCGAATTCGTGTAAAGCCGCCATTACGGTTGCGCCGTGCACGCACCCTTAGCCAAGTATTTCTTTTATTTGCGTATCGACCTGCTCTCTGCTTATCAAGTAACTCGTCACTTATTAAGCGTGGCGCACTGCCCGTACCAAGTGGTGTCACGCCACGCACGTCTCGCGGCCTGCCCACAGAACAGAGCGACCTGCGGCTCTGCGAGCGTATCCTACTAATATTATAAACGCGAAAGTTTGTAAGTATGGATGGATGTTTGTTACTCTTTCACGTAAAAAATACTGAATTTATTTGGATGAAATTCGGCATACACAAAAAGTTTATGATAATAGCATATAACGCATGTAATTTGTTAATAAATTGTTACCTACATCAGATCAAGGAAGCTACTAGTGGTTTCAATTTCAACCTTAGTAGTATTCCCCTTTAGTACAAAGGTATGCCATTTTTCACTAGAGTGAAAAGTGTACTGTGACTGTACATTACATTACTGGGCATAACAAGAAGTGGTCAAATACAGAATTAGTCGTATCCAGAAGGGGACATTTTAAGAAGTTGTTACAGAGCGCCTAAATGGTAACTACTCCAAGCTTACACTTTGTTTATTAATAAGCCCCCTATATGTATATGTGTGTAGTGTAGAAAATAATATTTTATAGCGTACATTTTTGGTTATGCTGTGTACATCTTAAAGGTTACAGCTATGGTAGAGCACGTCAAGTAATGATTTTATGCCTATATTTTAATTTTTTTAATTTTGTAGGCCAATAAAAGAAGCCAATAAATCGCTATGCACTTCAATGAGCGTTTCAACCACGCAACGAAGAAGGAATTCGCTCGCCGCTCCGGCCGCTATGTTCCGTAGCCCGCCAGCCTTCAGGCAGGCGTTAACGTTTTACGATCGCCTCGTTATGTTAATACTTTACGTGGTTGTGATAAGGCTCTATGTACACATTGTATTTATTTTCATAGCCAGTTAGTTTCCTTTAAGAATAAGATAAGGAGATCGGTCGCCGCATAGCAAGCATTCTCGTTCATGAATTAGCTTTTTGTCACCGTCTGTAATCACAGCCTAATACTAAATAATATTTTGTACGAATCTACCGGCGTTTAGTTCTTGCGTTATGTCTCCTTGAGTGACTGTACTTGTAAAGTTATCGAAATATCAGGGGGGTAACCACGAGCTCTTATAGCAGTAATATTGCAGTTGTGGAAAAGAGACGTAAGTATATTTGCCGTTACACGCGTCTCGTTTTCACAACAGCAATAATACTGCTATAAGAGCTCGTGGTTACCCCCCAGAATAAAATTAAATTACATATAAAATTTAACGCGCATAGGTTAGTTAAATGTGTTTCATTGCAATTGTTGAATTAACCACGGAATAGATAAACTGTTCTTATTATTAAATTAACAATAACGTAACGTAACTAAAAACGGGAACATAAGACAACAACATTAGTTAATACGGGTACATCAATATTATTTAATTTTTACTTTTTATTTTTAAGTAATAATTAATTTTTTAGTAATAGTTAATTGCTGCACTAAAGCTGTATTAAATATTTTTAAATTACAGTAAAAAACAATAATTCCAGGCTGGGTCAGGTAGGCATTTAATTTTTCACTGTATTTTATAAATATTAGATATTTTTAGGACTACGCTATTGCTATAATAGAGTTGATGAAAAAAAACCTTATAATGTCACTAAAGCCCCAACACATAAAGACGTGTATTCTGACCTTATTGTGCGCAAACGTGGACAACGCTAGATCTCAAAAATCTAGACTTTCCTTACTGGCTGCAAATACATTGATATCAAGTTTGAGTGCTTGTCAAATAGCACTACCTGAGAAAAGCCATGTTTTTTCAAGCGGTATTTTCAGTTTCAATTTTCATGTGAACTAACAAAAAATAATTACGCTAACCCATGTGCGACAGAATATAGTTTTTAAGGATTAACGGTGTCATTGGCCGCGACACATTGACAGACAGCCAGGATAACGTAGTCCAGTCCCCGGGATTAGTGCGTCAGTGCCAAACTTCGGACACATTTAGGGCCGCAGATTACAAATATCGAAACTCATATTGAAAAATATGCTTATGATTGGAGGGAGATTTTTGAGAATAATAATAATAATAATAATATTTATTTATTTACCAGAAACATTTACAAAATATAAACACCAACTTAAAGCCTATAACTAATGTTATGTAGATTTTGTATACAATTGTAGCATCTGCTACCGAACTGGGATGTCAGTCCCGTATTTCAGCATACAGCGCCTCTATCCTCAGAATAAGTTTTACACATCACTTATAAGCCACAATATTAAAATTATTAATTTTCCTACAGATATTTAAGTATGTAACAATAAATTTTGTGTTTTTTTTTGTGAGTGATGATGATTCCTTAATAATACCTGCGATATTTAGGACAGAATGAATTGTCCTACAGACGTATCCATTGATGAACCTCATTAGGTTAGACGATAAAAATAAATGCTATTAGCTGTTGTTAAACTTATTCTTGTTGTATAAGTTTTTTTTAACTTCAACAACACGATAATGAGACTTTGGCAGCATCTTACGCATAAACAAAACACTTACTTACCCATAAAATAATGAAACAATAAAAAATAACCTTTTTATTTTAACCGATTCTTAAAATATTCCTTTCGTATGTAAAGTCGTGTTAAAAAAGCATTTGCAATATTCGACATGGAAACCAATGTCCTGGTAGCTTAGCTGAAAGAGCTCTCGCTTGGATCGTGAAAGGTCGCGGGTTCGGGTCTTACCTGAGGCAGTCGTCTTTTTTTAAGTGTATTTTCATTTACATTGAGAAAATAACTAATTCAAATTAATAATTAAACAATCCTCACTGTCTTATAGAAAAAACAAAACGATGTAGAGTAATTTCCTGCTTTCTAATAACATAGCTGGATTTTTCTCCGTAATAACTATTTAGGTTAGCTGCCATTACGATCGCAGCGGCGCGCGGCGCAGCGCCGGAGATTGAAAACTTTCTACGTTGCATTTTAATTCATAGTATGGTGCCGGAGATGGGAAACCTCGTCATGGAAATCATCTGGATGAAAAAGGTGTACTATCGTTATATCTATTTTTGTAACAGTACAGTAACAAAACCCAGTTTCCTACTGGTACCTATGTTTGATGTGTAGTGCGAGGTTTATTCTACATCATATCATCTTCATCATCATCATCAGCTCATTTTATGTCCCCACTGCTGGGGCACGAGCCTTTCCTATAGATGGATGGGGAGAATAGGCCGTAAACCACCACGCGGGCCCAGTGCGGTGCGGTGGTGGTTAACTATTGCTAATGCAGCCGGAACCAACTGCTTTACGTGCCTTCCGAAGGAAGGAGGAGCTCGAAATGTTAAAATTTTGGTCACCCATCCGACGACCGGCCTTTGCGAAAGTTGCTTAACCTTAGCAATCGCAGAATGAACGCGTTAACCACTGCGTCATCGAGCTCCTCGCTTAAATCATATCACGTTACCAAAACCGATAATTTGTATGGCACAATTTTTACTCGCGCTGCTTCATACAAATAATGGTTATCATATGAATTCGAATGGTAAATAAAATTCGCTCTGTACACAGGAAATACTGTACTGTTTAATGTGTTACAGTTTGACGTTTCTAATAGGAAATCAGGCCTTTGTCACATGAACACATGGGAACATTGGGCCATAACCTATCACGCGGTTCAATGTGGGTTTTAACGACTAACGTGTCTAACGGAACACGGAAGAACTGGTCATATTTTATTTTAGTCACCCATCCGGTGACCCAAAGGTGACCCATACGCATAAATCGCTGCGCTTTTTATAAGTATATTCTCACCACGATATACCACAATGGTAATCCATTGTGGCATGTATGCTTGTATGTCCACGTACAATGACAACTTTCATAACATCCGTAACTGAATACTCAATACCTTATTCATATATCCACACAGACTATCCACACAGACTATCCACTTCTTATTCTCACATTCACTTACACTCACTAACACTCACTCACACTCACTCACACATACATTAAATCGTATACGTTCCATATCAATACGTACATACGTAGGTTAGGAAATTCTGCAGTTTTACCTTAGTTCTTATTTAGTTTTACTTTATATTTATTTTTATCAATAGTCAATTTAGGGTTTGACTTATATTCTGACTTCGTTGTGGTCAGGGCTCCTGGATCTTTAATTATCTATCTGTTTGTTCTTTCTCGCCTCTTTACATCTTACTCATGTTGCTATATATTATAGTTATAATATACTGTCTATGTCCGCGAGGGGATCCTGGTGACCTCTATTTGCAGGTTTCTTATGAAGCCTATTTCAGGCACCAGTCTCTCACAAAGGATAGGAAGCCATGTTTAATAGTATATTTTAAGCCTTTTGTAACTCCTTATTGTAAAGAGAAAATAAACGTTTATTTATTATTATTGCTATCCATAGTGTTTACAGAACAGATGATAGGCGTTTACAATATGATCTTGATGATATGATATGATATTACTAGCACTTTATACGTAATACGTCCGCGTGGATATGAATTAAAAAAAACTTTTTTATCAAAATGTAATATACTTAGCCTATGTTACCTGCAAAAAATGTAGCATTCTATATCACTAAAAACACGTTTAGAATTGTACCAGTAGTTTCAAAGATTACCTTCTGCAAACAGACAAACAAATCCATAGACTTTACTACTTTATTAAGAGCGTTTACGCAGCACACTAGCGCCGCCAATGAAAAAAAAGCATAATCTAGTAATTAGAGATAGAAAATCAAATTATGCTCAACAAACTATTTGAATGAAGTAATTTAGCATTTTTACGTCACCTATTGAACACCTGATGGTTTAGTTAAATATGGCGTTATAGTTAAAAAGTGACCGTAACGTCTTATTTAACTAAACCATAACATGTCAGATGTTCATTCGGTGACGTAAAAATGCTAAATTACTTCATTCAAATAGTTTGTTGAGCATAATTTGATTTTCTATCTCTAATTACTAGATATATTTTTTTTTATTGGCGGCGCTAGTGAGCGGCATAAGCGCTCTTAATAGTATAGATATAGATTATTTACTTGTACGTGGTTAGCCGACAAGTCGCGTAAGTATTTAGAGGGAAATTGCTTCAAGTATATTGAAGTATTTTTACCCGCCACATCAGCTAGTGCCCAAGTATAGCCCTCATACGCTTTCCAATTTTCCTGAGAGAATTGGAAACGACGGGGGGCGAAACACGTGTCACACGCAAGCGTGCAACCGAATAGATTGGAGTACGCAAAAATAGCACACACATTGCAGGCTATCATTTTATGAGAAGCGAACGTATAAGTATTTCTTTACGAAAGTAACAACACTCATTTTGTTATTTATAATTTCATCATCATCATTGCTCATTTTTTTTCCCCACTGCTGGAGCACGAGCCTTCCCTATGGATGGATATAAAGAACGGGCCATAAACCACCACGCGGGCCCAGTGCGGATTGGCGGTTGTTAACGACTGCTAATGCAGCCGGGACCAACTGCTTAACGTGCCTTCCGAAGCACGGAGGAGCTCGAGATGATAAAATTTTTGGTCACCCATCCGACGACCGGCCTTTGCGAAAGCTGCTTAACTTCAGCAATCGCAGACCGGACGCGTTAACCACTGCGACATCGAGCTCCTCATTTATAAATTATACTTCTCTATGTAAACATAAGGAAAAATTGGATTTTAATTTACTACCATGTTAAGAAGCCTTTGAAGATATATAATACAAGAAGACACCAAGCTCCTGTTAAATTAATTACTTGCTTTGACAAAGTACTGAAGTGGCAGCATTGGTGTCTGTACTATAAATAGAATATTGACCCCAACGCTAAATAAATGACGACGTAAGTTACGTGAAGGTATAGGTTACCATAAAGGTAAAACTAACGAGAGAAACACGACAACAATGACGTATAAACTACGCGCAAAACAAAGGAGCAACTGCAGAGAAACCAATTATGAAAGTGTCCCGTCTATTACCATCAACAATGTAAGCAAAGACTAAGCTCTAGATAATATGAGTCAAAGACCAACCGAACAACAGCCAGTCAGCCCGTCGCCCGTACACACGACACATGGCCAGTGTTGCCTACAATATTTTTAAAAATCCGCTTAATATAGTCAAAAATCCGTCATAATTCCGTTAAAACTCAAACTAGGAAAATACGAGGTCACACTTATATTTTTTTTAAAATAGCGCCAACCTTTATTCACTTTTCAGGTCGAATACTAAGCATAAAAATAATTTTCATAGTGATTAGATGGCGCTGCATAAATATCATACCAAATCTTCTAATTTAAAAAAAGTGTTAAAAAAATCCTTAACCGGGACCGACCCGAACCCGCACCCCAAGAGACACCGGGTTAGGTGCACACCCTACTACGCTATCGTGGCTTTGTCCAACCCACCGAAATCAATCAACACTATCCGCTCTTAATATTTTAACAGAAGATCAGTTAAAATATTTAATATCTGTATAAATCTTCTAAGATACCTAAAAATAGTACCTACTATAACTTCTTTATGATGTTCATCATCATATCATCATCTCCTAGATTTTCCGCTAGAAAATCCGTAAGCGGGTTTTATTAAAAAAAAAATACTTTATTCAACATCTCTTTATTTTCCTCGCCAAAAAGTTTCACCATTTTCTGTAAATTTTTTACTTAACGAGACGAACATTTTGTCCGTTATCACCTCATCCCAATCCGCTAGATATGACGGGAAATCCGTCAAGTTGGTGACACAACACACTACGCGACATCCACGCGGGGGACTGCTAACTATTCTCTCGGGGGAATTTTAATGAATATACAACAAAGCGATCGACGCCGACACGCCTGCTAATTGCCGGCCCCGGTGAGCTCACGGCTACAATGAAATGCCATTATGGCAGATTTAATAGTCTCTCTCTGAGGGTTAATTATGAATTCGAGTGAGATTCAGTGTTTGGGAAGCGATTTGTCATTTCTTTGTATGAATTTGTAACTAGAATTAGAGGATACAACAAGATAAAAAATGCTTAGGAATTAATGTCGGTCTGCACCATACACGCAAACAAAATAAGAAAACGATTAAATTGATACTGTCTTATCAAATTTGTTAAATAGAAAGGTAATACATATAGTTTATCTTTATCTAAGTTTAAATTCTCACGACGTTTTTGTGGAGCATTAGGTGTCAAAAGCAGTTGATTTTGACTTGTATAGATCCTTGTAAGTATTAAGCTATATATTTTCTGATATGATCTGATGTGTTTCTGCTATCCTCTTCATCTATTTAAGCCGCTTGACACTATTAAGCAGTACGGTATTTAGAAGACCTTAAGCCTGCAGTTCATTGAACCGGTGCGCGTCTGAAAGGCCATTTGTCGGCATTCGGTGCATCTGTCGCTGACGGCCGGCGATAAATAAAAGGCTGAAGCGCACGACGCACCTCCGCGAGATTAAATTATATTTGCAAAGATATATCGCCGGCGAATGCTGCTTCTGTTATTATTCATATTTATTAACTAGTACCTACTACACAACATCTTTAAAAAAATTTCCTCCTTCCTACATGAGGTCTTTTAAACGAGGCGTGAAGAGGCAAATCGTGGGTCGGCAGGGTGAGAGTGACTGATGCTGCGTTGTTTTCACGCTGCACCAGTTGTCTTCGCGTCTGGACTCAACTTCCTCTTGACATCAGGTAGAGTGGAGTCGTTTGCATCGCTAACTGGACAAAAATCAGGTGAAGTGGAGCCGCGTCAGATATTTTTATAAAACAAAGTTTCCGAAAGGGAACTTGATGGTGCGGTTAAGCAACTTCCGCAATGCCGGGTCACCGGATGAGTAAACAAAATGAAATATCTCACGCTCCTCCGAGCTTCGGAACGAATTTCTCGGAGCCGGTTGTGATCATTAAGGTTGTGATCGTAAGACGAGATTTTTTTTCCTACAAGTCAATGCTACGAAAACTAATAAAATTATTTCCAAACACAAAACACTAATCGAAGTTCCGCTATGGTATGGTTCCGCTATGGCATCATCAGAAAATGCCTACCAAAAAGTCCCGCTTTGGCACCCTTCAGTTTTTGGGACTTACGAAAAGAAAAGTCTTACGATGTTTTATAAAAATATACACCACATAGTCATAAATAGCAAAAAAAATTAAAAAACATTACATTGACATTTTCAATTGTACCTTCTATTGTTTGACGTAGATCTAATAGATGGGTACCATAGTGGGACTTTTTGGTAGGCATTTTGCGAGGGTGCCATAGCGGGACCATACTATAGCGGAACTAACCCAATCGAAGTTCGACGTGAAATGTAATCTTTACATTCTCTACTTTCCCGATTCTTCAGGAAAAGCGAATAATGTAGTTTAAAAACGGAGCCTGTTATTCTCTTTGTCTATCGCAATGAGATTGAAACAATTAAAAATTATAACTTGCTCTGCTTGTTTAACCCTTAAATGGCGTACGTATGTATTTACTATTGTACACTCACCATACACGCTGTGGGACTTATGTGGACACCACAAAATTAACTAAACCTCAAACAAATCAGTACGTATGATGATAACACAGATTGGTGAGTTTATTGAAGCACACAGCTTATTTTGTTTATGTATTTATATTTTATTAGCAGCCCGCCCGTGATGTTATCAGCGTCCGTAACTCGTGATGGTCTTGCCAGCTCGAAAACCTTTTTGAAGTGTAAAATCTTTCCGCTCACTGAAAATGAAATTTTTTGTGTGTGTTCAAGTGGATTCAAGAATCGTTTAGATTTACAATTGGTACCGGTAGGTGGTGCTGCTATAGGGGTCATGGGATACGGGTGTTCTTAAGAGAACGAATGATTTGTTTGTTTTGTTGTCATGGAAACTGTTAAAGCGTTACGAAGTCCGCCGGTCAACTAGTCTATCTATATATATAAAATTCTCGTGTCACAAGTTAGTTGCCATACTCCTTTGAAACGGCTCGATCGATTTTTATGAAATTTTATATATATATTCGGTAGGTCTGAGAATCGGTCGTAGTCTATTTTTTATACCCCTAAGTGATAAGGGCGATCCACCCCAATTTTTTGTTTAGTTTTCAATAAAAAATGTTCCTAGCTGTGAAACATACGATTTGTTTATTTTGTTGTCATTGAAACGATTTGATTGTATCGTTGACATAGAAACTGTCAAAGCGATACGAAGTCCGCCGGGTCAGCTAGTAGTTAAATAAAATGATGTAATACATGACCCATTTTTTTCAGAATATTAATGTTAAAATTGCTTATTACTAAGGTGAGATGTCAAATGTTACACATCATATGCGACTACTGTAAGCCTCGTTCCCTGTGTGGTGCCGGGGATAAAGAATTGCACCGCCCCATCTCTTCCCGTAGGTGTCGTAAAAGTCGACTAAGGGACCATTCCAGAGAATGGGCAGCAGCATCTCTCTGAGGTTAACTCTCGACTTACTGCGATCGCCAACCCGCCTGCCAAGCGTGGTGATTATGGCAAATCCCCTCATGTATCCTTGGGGGAGGCCTTTCTCCAGCAGTGGACGTCTTTTGGCTGAGATGAATCCTCGCTCGTTTTTTTTCTTGTCTGTCTTGCCTGACAATTACGAACACAACAAAAAATAAGTAGCGAATAAATCAGCCAAATTGGTCGAGCTTTTCTCAAGTGAGGCTCCATCATACATGTGGCAATTGATATAGATTTGTAAATATTTTTTTTTACTGGATGCAAAACAGAAATGTTTTTCTTTAATACTATCTTGGCATCAATAAGGTAATAAGGCGTTTAAAAACTCCTTGAAAGAAACTCGAGAAGATTGGACTTTGGAAACCTGTACTTACCAAATGAAGCTAAGTGCTCCATAATTTAAAATCAAGTCTACTGAAAACTTGGCGATGACATTATCTGTCATTGTCAATTAGCGGCGACTCGGGAGATTCCAATAAGGATTGCGGCGGCTAAACGGAATAACGTCATTTACGCAGCCAGCTCACAATTTCTCTTACACCAAAAAGTTGAAAATGTATCGCGAACTGTCAAATTAGTGGGCACCCCACAAAATTGTCAGCGTATTTTAAAGTGACAATCGAATTTCGACCCTATCACGTTACTGATAAGGCACTTTCAGATTGTGTTGTTCGAATTGAATTTGTTGGCGAGAGGAAATCAGTTGCGGAAGAAAGTTGAAACAGTGGCATCAAGTTTGAAAGCAACAGATGTTGGCAAAGGCTTAATGAAATAGGGGCGGGCGGGCTAAACATCGCGGCTCTAATTTTTGAAGCAAGTCCAAGGCCATTGTATTATTTCTCTAACAAATGGTAAATAAATGATTTCTCAGCAATTTCTCGGGCCTTGGGCTACTTTGTCAACGGTAATAACAAAGTTAAGTGGGTTACTATGTTTCTGAAATAAGAAGCCAATTTGTAATAATTCAACAAAGTCACATTATAATTTGGACGTTTTGATTACCAGTTTAGCGCTTGCGATAAATAGGTACTTTCGTTTTAAGTGAACATAAATCAAGGATACAGTGAATGTAGTGGGAAACACTTACTAAACAAGTACAAAGATAATAAGTAAAATTATATTATAGTAGGTATACACTATTACAATAAAATACCAAGAACTACAGTTCTAACGTATGTTACCTACAGGTAACATACGTTTAAAAGCATGTGAAGTCTTTTTTACTTATAAATAGTTATTAAACAGTCAAAGAATAATTAGATGATAAAACAGCCTGGTTATAATAAAAAACACATTATAGTCTTTTTGAATAATAAAATTAATTTCTATAATTTTTATACTGCCTTTATCAGCAGTGTCCAACGGATAACAAACAGCGTAGCGTTAAAAAGATCATTAAGTTTTTATTTAGAGTATGTTGAGTGTGTCATGCTCTCTTTACTATCTCTGCGGTGCGGCGGCGGCGTGTGCGTCGTCGGGTCGTTACGTTCCCTAACATATGGTTGAGCGAAGCGATGTCTGATTCATAGGTCATACTCGTGAACGGGTATGCCGCCTGTGGAGGCTGGCTGGTCTGCTCTTGCATACTTATCTTATTTCTAGTATTATTCACTATAGTTTGAATTTGTTTATCTTAAACAATTTTTGACTTTTACTAGAGTACTGTACTGTATGACATTGTGGAAATTGAAAGTTTTACCTGATGTTTTGTAAACTTAGATTTTTTATTTTGTTTTTTTTTACATGTTGTTGTCGTCTTCTATATTTTTTGTGTTTATTTGTAATGGAAAGTGTCCTGCTATGATAGGGCATTTTCCAATATTTTTGGCGCTGTAAGGGAGAAAAGAGCTGGACACTTGCTGAGTTTCTGGTCAGTTCTTCTCAGTACAAGATCTCCCGGCCAGAGTAGACTTACGAGCCGATGGCATAGTGACATTCACAAGAGCTACTTGTAGCCTAAACTGAATAAATAATTTTGAATTTTAATATGAGTTTTTAATTTTGAATTTTGTAAATATTGCTGCATGCACTTAAGATCACCAACCCGCATTTGGTAAGAGTGGTGATTAAGCTATTACCCGTCAATTGTAGCGATGACTTGATTTCAATGATGGAGGCCTTTGCCCAGCTGTGCGACAGTTATAGGCTGTTTACTCTTACATTACGTTCTGCGGGCCTCTAGCCTTCTGATAGTCATGTCTATATTCCTTTTTAAAATGTATTCGTAACTAAAACATAATTATGTTTATAAATAACTAAATGTTGGCTGTTCTTAGAGCACGTTCCTCAAGCCGTGTGAAACGAATCACCTTCGGAGGTTTTCTAGAGGGAACGACATCACGCATGGTGCGTGTCCCCGTGCCCTCTAGATTCTCCGAGGGGTTCGGATCGGATCGGGGTGCAGATCAGCGATTCTCATAATAGTCATGTAAAAATGGTGGCCAAGTATCGAAGCGGCACCAGCAGTGCTATTCTCTAAACAAAACAGCGTCAACCTCGACATTGAACTCGTTCATAACTTGCAAACGAATGTAGACTTTATTACTATTTTCTAGAAGTAGGTTGAAATTCGTTTGCAAGTTAAAAGCGAGTTCAACGTCGAGTTGGATGCTGTTTTGCTTAGCAGTATTCGACGCCAGTGTTCGTCGCCAAATAATAATAATAGAATTTCATTGAAAATTTACTGAATGATAGCTCGGAAGCAGGTGGTCTCTATTCAATTGTTACTAAAGTAAAAAATCTGATCATCATCATCATCACCTCATTTTATGTCTCCACCGCTGGGGCACGAGCGTTCCCTATGGATGGATAGGGAGATCGGACTATAAACCACCACGCGGGCCCAGTGCGGATTGGTGGTTGTTAACGACTGCTAATGCAGCCGGGACCAACGACTACGTGTATTCCGAAGCACGGAGGAGCTCAAAATAATACATTTTTGGTCATCCATCCGATGACCGGCCTTTGCGAAGGTTGCTCGAGGGCGCGCGCGTTAACCACTGCGCCATCGAGCTCCTCAAAAATCTGATGATGATAATAAAACGAAATTTCGGTCGATTACTAGTTCCTATCGAGCACTGGGTGCCATAACCCTACCCTCAAACCTAAACGAGGCAAAGTCAGCGGCAGCAAACATGGAAATTATGAACGGTCGGTCGTCAGGCGAGACAATCACGGCCGAAGCGGGGCATGTCGACAATCGTGTGTTTGTCGCCGTAAACAAACAGGCACGAGCGACGCAGCCGCAACAATTTGGGACCCACTCAATGTTTGCTTACAAAACGACCACTTTACATCTACAGTTCAAAACAACCTTACAAACCACAGAATAAAGGTGATTTTTCCTAAAAAGTTACAGTAAATAAGTTGGTTACCACGGTAGACACGCCGAATTTACAAGCGGTTGGCACAACTGTGCAACTTTACGCTTTCGATGATAGAATCTTTCTGTTTGGTTTGCTGCGAAATTGTCTTTTTAGGTTGTGTGTGCGATAAACGGCTTCGCGCGACGCGAGATCTTAACCAACATGGCGGCGTCAACTACTTTGACAAGTTATGGGTCCATACCCTTAACTTGCCCACGTCCATACTTGAGGCTGAAACGGTTGCTTTCCTAGTCTTCGCAGTTTTTTTGCGATTACAATGCCTGACAAACAAGTTTTTACGGGCGACAATATGGGTTACCCGTACTATAAGGCTTATAATATACTAGCGGCCGCTCGCGGTTTCACCCGTGTGGTTCCCGTTCCTGTAGGGATATCGGGATAAAAAGTATTCTATGTGTTAATCCAGGTTATAAACTATCTGTATGCCAAATTTCATTTAAATCCATTCAGTAGTTTTTACCTGAAAGAGTAACAAACATCCATCCATACTTACAAACTTTCGCGTTTATAATATTAGTAGGATAGTATTTAACGCCTCGGTGGCCGAGTGGCACAGCGCTCGGACCGATACCCGAAGGTCCCGGGTTCAATTCCTAGGTCGGGCAAAGTGTGTTTCGGATTTTTCGATGCATAGCCCGGGTTTGTGATCACCAACCCGCATTTGGCAAGCGTGGTGATTAAGCCATTACCCATCCATTGTAGCGATGACTTGATTTCAATGATGGAGGCCTTTGCCCAGCAGTGGGACAGTTATAGGCTGTTTACTTACTTTTATATAGTATTTGACTTGGAAGCTATTTACTTGGTTTACTTTAAGCTTAATAAAGTCTGATTCAATAACGACGAATAGCGTCATTAACATTTTAAAAAGCAGATATCGGCAGATTACGAGAAAGTGAATTTAAAAAAAAATTATTTGCCTATTTTGTCCCGCTGCTGAGCAAAGGCCCTTTAACCCAACGAAAACAACAACAACTTAGCTATCAAATTTAAAATAAAAGAAAAACTTAACATTTTGGAATATTTTAGTATTTGTGAAACTAATTTATTTGAATATTTTCACTCGTATTTATCACCATTTTTAACAACGAAGAAGTCTAGTTGTACAGAGTTTCTGGTGTAAACTTTGTTTACTATCCGTATTCTTTCGATTACTTTACCAAAACGAGCAATTTGTATGGCAAAATTTTAACTCTTCTATGTCGCCAGGAGGCGCTGCCTCAATTCCATACTAAGCGTTTACGCCGCACACTAGCGCCACTAATGAAAAAAAAAACATATCTAGTAATTAGTGATAGAAAATCAAATTATGCTCAACAAACTATCTGAATGAAGTAATTTAGCATTTTTACGTCACCAAATGAACACCTCACATGTTATGGTTTAGTTAAATAAGACGTTACGGCCACTTTTAACTATAACGTCATATTTAACTAAACCATATCATGTCAGTGTGCGGCGTAAACGCTCTTAACGTGATCGAATGTAAAATTAAACTTACACTAGGCACCCTGAACATAGCTCGAATACTTTATCGTTTCATATTACCTATATTATGATCATTTTCGTTAACATGTTTTTCATTTAACAATATATTTTAAACGGTTTCGTTAAGTGTGGCGCGGCGGTGCGGGCGTCGGGCGGGCAGACCGCATCGCCGCAATTTATGCCCGCCCAAACTGTGCCGGACGTTCATATGGCAACTTCACTGATGTTAAATTATTTATAATCATGTATTACATTGCTTTTTTAATTTAATTATTGTACGATACAAAAACATAAACCATTAAGCTTTATCTAACTTTAAGCTATCGTGAGTTTACATAATAGTTTTATACCATACTTTCTCATTTTTATGTCCCCACTGCTGGGGCACGAGCTCTCCCTATGGATAGCTAGAACGAACGGGTCATAAACCACCACGCGGGCCATTCTATAGAATTTGTCTGACGGTATACCACCTAAATCCTTTAAGTTTTTTTTAAAGTCGTTGGTCCCGGCTGCATTAGCAGTCGTTAACAACCGCAAACCCGCACTATCCACCACTTTTAAGTCGTGTGTAGCGGGGTGTCCCGCACGGTGGTTTATAGCCCGTTCTCCCTATTCATCATAGGGAAGTCTCGTCACATGAGTAAATATGATATATTTACTTATGTGGTCTCGTGCCCCAACTTTGGGGATGTAGCTATATTTATTTATTCTAGAAAACTCACTGGCTTACAGCATTCACCAAAGCGCCAACAAGCAATACCTTTTTACAAGCATTCATTAAAATTACATTTAAAATCTTATAAACACATATCAAAGTAATAAATACTAATAATAATAATAATAGATATAAAGCAATACAAAACAAAAGTCAATTGAAATCAAATGAATAAATTTGCAAACACAATGTCAAAAGCAGTCATAATAGATAGATGTCAAGTCAATAACAAAATTAATACAACATAAACATTAAGATTAAATAAGTTATCATGTCATACTAACTAATACTAATATACAATAAATGGATCTCATCACAAAAGCACGTCAAGCTATATACAATAGTAATCATCATAGATCAACGTCAAGCCAAGAATATGTCATAATAATTATATGCGCTGGTCATCAAGATGGTTTGCTGACCACCTTGATATGAACCTTAATTAGTCTACAAATACTTTAATTTCGTATATTCTAAATCATTTTGTATGACAATATCCGCCGTGAACCACGCGCAGTTAACCCCTGCCCGCGCTCACCGCAATCCCTCGTGTCGGAGCGTTTGTTGCGTACGGCCTATCAAAGTTTATTATTATTAGTCGGCTCTCGACGATGTAGTTGCGACGCATCGACTAACGGGTGGCGCTAACTCTGAGGTCCCGGGTTCGATTCCCGGTCGGGTCAATGTCGAAAACGAACTTTTGATATTGCGTTGGGTCTGGGTGGTTACCGTCGTTGTTTCTGATTTCCATGAAACTAGTGCTTTAGCTACTTTCCTTGGGATCAGAACAATGTCAATATAAGATGTTCCGTCCAGAGATGTGACATTCCCAAGATCTACTTGTAACCTAAACTGAATAAATGATTTTGAATTTTGAATGTATATGCGATGTTGTCTAATATTCATTCATTTAATTATATATTTATTATATATTAAATCTACCGTGTCAATTGGGATTGCGACGTGGCGGTCTAAGGCATTTTGACTCACCATCAACACAGTATAAGGACACACAGTAAGAAGTTTACTCCTTCCTTATACTGTGCCATCATCGTCATCATCATCATCTGCACGTATCAGTCCACTACTGGCCTCTTCTACTGCATGCCACAAGTCGATATTTGGCTGTCCTCTTCCATTGCTAAACTTTACGTAGGTATATCGTCGCTCTCGCTTGGCTAACTTACTTTACTCTTAAAATTACACTTACTTATTCTTTTCATTATTTAAAAATCTTTTAGACTTATTTTTGTATTAAACCGTAGGATATGGGACTACATCAATATCGCGTTCAAGTTGAAATTTATTTAGAAATTAAAAAGAATTTACGCGAACTACGAACCGGATACAAGAAGGTGCTATGTTGACCTAACATTAACTATTTGCTTTCTCTTTTACCGGCACGGGAGCTTAACCGTGCGTCAACGCGATATGAACTATTGATGATTACGAGTATAACGTGCTTTATTTGAAAAAGACTCTTTTGCTATACTCACTTAAATTGCAAATAATCAACTGAATCAGAATATGAGTAATGATCACCCTATCTACATGTCGGCGGACGCATCCGCATGTGACGTCTGCAGATGTATCTGTTGACGTGTAGAGGAGCCATTACCCATATCCGAACATACAATAATGACGTAACATGCTTGAGTAAATAGTATCGCTTACAATTCGCTACAATTCAAAAGCAATCTGCACAAATTCCCAATAAATCACCCATGTAGCTAATCTCTAATGAACTGATTTCAAACAAAATCATCATCTTGAAAAACCTGGGGCATTCATTATAATCGGATAACAAGCGAACGAGGCAATCTGCTAACATTTTGTGCGGTACCTCGGCCAGACGAGTGCCTACAGCCGATTACCGGGCAATTATCACCCGCCGTAAAGAGGAAAACAGACATACAACATACCAACAGTTAGTACACGGCCTAATATACGGAGGCCCTCCCATTGGTCGGATCTATGATACCTACTCGACGGCAATTAAGCTCTCTTCCTGCGCCCGAGGCGACCGGCAAATCACTTTTCAGAAGACCTCCATAAACGAAACTTAATCACCACAGCCTAAAAGAAAGCGAGTCCTTTTTCTGAGACACGTCCAGTGCGTAAAATCTTTTCAGCGTACTTTTCTCGACTGTGTCACCATGGGGTATGATGTCCAAAATTGGTACGCAGCCGCCCCCGTAGGGTAACAGCCATAAAATTACACGTAAGAGGCCCGCGATGGCCAGTTATTGGATCAATTCGGAATGCATAGGATATTTTGCGCTCGCACGAACTTTGGCTTCGGTAAATCAATTTTCTGGTAATTGCCCGGGATAGAGAAATAAAAATGTAAATAGGAAAATAGATTTCAGTTTGGGTGAGGGCGGTGAGTGCGCGCCCTTGAGGTTTGGACTGAGTGGTCATAAATACTAAATTGTTTGTGAAAAAGATTGGGTGCGTGTTAATATTAAAACACGAAGACCCTTTGTTTACTGCTGCTGCGTATTGTAAATATACTCGTTTCCAAATTTTGCGTTCCTTTCTTGTAGAGTAAGTGAAGTTTATATTATATTGTAAGGTTGATTTGGCTTAGTATACTGGTAAATAAAAGTAGGCTGAAGTAGGACAGACTACGTGTGCTTAACAAACAATTAACTATTCCATAGTTGGCGGTTTACGATGGTACAAGTGAAGCCACTTTCTTAATGGCGGGTAAATGGATGACCAAATTAAAAAATGTTTCACTTCTTCTAGTTCCGAAAGTGATATAAAGCCGTTGATCCCGATTACTTGTCGTAAGACATCAGTCGTGAATGTGTTCACTATATTTTATCGGTGGAGCGAGTATTAGTATTCTTTTTGATGTGGAACCTATGAATATTGGAGGGAACACATTTTTTGGAAAAAGGCTCAGCTGTTATTTGCTATCGCATAATAGCAATAGCTTCCTTTAAAAAGCATCTTGGCCATTAGAATATATTTTTCTTTTTAAACTAATAGTTACACTTACATTAGAATAAATATTGCCACTTCGCGATCTGATACGGTCAGTGTAGTGTGTCGAGAACAAGTTCGAGTGAATAGTGACTTAGGAGACAGTCAGTGGTACGAGTATCGAGCGCAAAAAACGACTAAGAAAGAGGGTAGACCGTTTTGTCTGCTCATCCGCAATAACTTCAGTACATCCGTGATCATGGCGCATGCAACTGTGCCGAAATATCGGATACTCAAAGCACAACAAAAAAAAACATGGTAATAATCCCGTTAATAATATTTATTCTAATATTTTTTGCCTGCTTCTTCTTTAGCGCAACAAGCTCAGTCGGAAATATAAGTATTTGAAACGCCAGTATACATTCACTTTTTTCGTATTCCTGTAAAATTGTGTAAAAGGAGATGCGCGGTTTTTAGAATTACGCGGTCTCGTAAGTTCAATGATTAGTCCAGTAACGTGATTATAGGCATACGTATCAAACTCCGCTCTTGCACTTTCATAGGCTGATGCTGATAGCGACAAGCCTAAGCATTGTTAACAAAAAAAAAATTGTCTAGCCAAGTTCAAAACCGATTGAAAGCAGTCCTTATTTCTAATCTTTGTTATTACACTAATCTTAAATCTCTGTTATTACACCTTGCAAGAATTGTTTAATGATTAATTCTCTAATTTATTTTAACCTAATTTTAATATTGAATAATTATGATGTGAATTATTTTATTAAAATAATATTTAAAAAATGTTATTGCTATGCCCTAACCGAGTTCGTGTAAAGACCTAAATTATATTTAAAACACAGATATAACTATCTACATGAAAGTGCAATAATTATTTATGATTCAAGTTATAATCATTTTAGAATACTCCACTCTCCCACATTGCTATTATGCGATAACAAACCAGTTAACAGCAGAGCGCTTTTCCAAAAAGTATGTTCCCTCCAATATTCGTTGGTTCCACATCAAAAAGAATACCAATACTCGCTCCACCCATAAAATACAGTGCGCAAAAATGGAACACAGCGTAGGTACATCTATCATTACTCGCATAGGGTGCACGGCGGCGCGCCGATGGCGTAAAATCGTTATTACTTCAATATTTCTAATAGCAGCGATCCAATCTCGCGCGATGGCTGTGTCAACCGGGTTACGGGGTGTGCCGCGGTACGCGATAAGGGGATGCATGATGGCTATCAGTAAAAATAATAATTTTTTCATTGACTTTCAATTGTATTATTCCTACTTCAACGCACTTTTGTAGGGAACAACCAATAATATCAGTGTGTTAATATTACACGTAATTTTATTTTATGGAATTTTTTAATTGATGGATTGATGTGGAAGTAGGTATATTAAGAGCAATATTATTTTCAATAATAATTTATAATAATAATAAAAATGAAATAATTTATTGCCTCAAGAATAAGTCATAAGGAAGTCTAGCTTATGTGAGTGTTACCTGTTTATTACCTATGTATAATCTAACTCCCAACGGCGCCGGCGCGAAATTCAAATTCAAATTCAAATTAAAAATCATTTATTCAGTTTAGGCTACAAGTAGCTCTTGTAAATGTCGCTATGCCATCAGTTCGTAAGTCTACTCTGGGCGGGAGATCTTGTACTGAGAAGACCGGCAAGAAACTCAGCAAGTGTCAAGCTCTTTTCTCCCTTACAGCGTCAAAAAAAATATTGGAAAATGCCCTATCATAGCAGGACACTTTCCATTACAAATAAACACAAAAAATATAGAAGAAAATCACAACAGGTAAAAAAAAACAAAAAAATAAACAAATCTAACTTAGATTTGTTTAATTTTTTGTTTTTTTTTCAAATTTACATCATGTAAAAGTTTCAATTTCCACAATGTCATACAGTACCACTACAGTACTCTAATAAAAGTCAATAATTGTTTAAGAAAAACAAAGTCAAACTATAGTAATTAATGCTAACAATAAGATAAGTATACAAGAGCAGACCAGCCTCCACAGGCGGCACCCGAGAGGTTTAGCTAATAAAAAATTATTATAAAAATGTTATTATTCAATGTAATATATTGAATAATAAACGAAAACGCCAGCAACGTCACTTCCAATTTCACTATATTTATTGAAGCTTGCATCCATGAAATTTAATTTAATAGAGGCACAATTTTTTTTTAAAGTTAGTTATTCGACATCAAATGCCTCTTGAGATGATTTTTTTTGTTGTGGTTCTTGTTCGTATCTACCATGTTCTGTAGAGAGAGTTGTTATTACGTCTTATGTTGTAAGTCAGAATTGATTCCACCTTATCTAATGGTAATAAACATTCTCTGTTGGTAGCCATTCCAACCCACGTGTTCGCTACTCTGTAGTTGTCGTCTCTCAATTGTAATAGTTTGTTTTAAGTTGTTGTTGATATGCTGATATTAGCCTTCGCGCTATATGGGTAGCAGCTCATCACTGATGTTAAACTGTTTTTTTTTTGAGTTTGCTGATTGCCTCAAACGGCATTTTCAGCTTCAACGGGCTTGTTTGGGGGCGGCGAGAAACTTAAAGGGTTCCTCAAGCCGTGTGAAACGAATCACCTTCAGAGGGTTTCTAGAAGCAACGGCATCACGCACTAGTGTGAGTCCCCGTGCCCTACTAGATTCTCCGAAGGGTTCGGATCGGATCGGGGAGTGTTAAATTGAGTATCATCATCAGCTCATTTTATGTCCCCACTGCTAGGGCACGAGCCTTGCCTGGATAGGGACCTACGGCCCATAAACCACCACGCGGGCCCAGTGCGGATTGGTGGTTGTTAACGACTGCTAATGCAGCCGGGACTAACGGCTTTACCTGCTTCCGAAGCACGGAAAATTTAGTATAATTATACTCAATTGGTGATTTCGATGCTTTTTCTTTTCTACCCATTTAGGGGAGAAATAAATATTTTACGTATTGATACTGAACATTGTAGATGGCAAACTGACTTTTCTGACTAATCTGTTAAGTAAAATTTTGTTAATGTCATTAATTTGGTGGCTTGCAACAAAGTTGTAATATCATTTGTTTCTTTAACTTTTCGTCAATAGGTAAGGCGAGTACTTTTGTTATACCAAAAGAATTAATTATACGACGCTTCCATTATTTGAATAGATACAAATGCCTTAAAAATATTGTGAGTGTTTACGTTCGTCTATTTGCGAACCGTGTAACCGAGTCGCCATAACGCTCCCGAAACCGTATCGGACGATGGGAGCCATCCCTTGTATTGTAGTAAAACTACACATTGATATACAATAATAACAATTAAAATGTAGTGAACGTTTATCGGTACGTAAACAAAGATGCATTCAGCGTAGTTGTCAGTGGCATTCAAAACCATTAAAATTTTCTTAGTGTTTTGGAGTAAGAGCTCGTGTTGTAGTAGAAGTGCCATTAATGTTATGTTGGACGCCTCGGTGGCCGAGTGGCCCGATACCCGAAGGTCCCTGGTTCGTATAGGAAAAGTGACACGTATGTAGCGTTCGCCACGTTCGAACTTTTTTTTTTCCGCATATGGAGTATCGTTCTTTATCATTTTTTCACTGACGTTTAGCCTATGGATTAGTCTTTTGAATTTGTCAGATTATGATTTGGACGTTTGCAGTTTTTTTTGCTTGGAGTTTTTTTGTGAATTGGATTAAGATTTTAAAGATATGTTTTTTTTTGATTCGCAAGGTCGAATTCCCTTATTTTTCTCCATCGTGCTTAACATACCCTCAGCGGTGGGAGCGTGCTGTTTTCTCATTTACCAAACATATATTCTACGCTTGGAATATATTTGGTGTGAAGTGAAGTGATGCTCATGTTCCACGGGCCAGAGCTAGCGTTCGCTATTCTCTTCATCAATTTCATTGCCAAAGAGATACTGATACCAATTTACGTGAACTGAAATATTATACATCCAAGCCTTTTAAAATATTTGATTATAGTGTTGTTTAATGTTGTAAGCTATTTTCTATTTCACTTGGAGTGTTGATGAAACTTTTGTGAATATTATTAAGGGTGCGCCGTCCATAAGTGACAAGTGTCATATGTTTTATTTGAAATGTCGTCGTCCGTATTTATTTGATGCCGCGCGGCCATACTAATTTTGTATGGGGAATTTAAGGTGCTTAATAAAAAATAATTATTTAAATAACCACTTGATGAATCGAAAATGTAGTCTAGCAATTTGTAGATTATCCATTGATGATTGTTTAGACAAAATCAGAGGTACAATAATTTAGATAAACTATAAGAAATCTACTAAACGCCGCCACTCGTTTTCATGATTTTTGCCCAACTTTAAATGATATTGTAGAAAAAACTATAGCGTGTTATGAATTTATGGTTCTGACAAATTGTAAACACGTTCCCTATGATACTAAATATGTATTTTGTTAATTTAATACGATAGTATTTTCAATTATATCTACTTAACTGCATTTTTGGCATTTTTTTGTCGGCTCACCCTTAAGTGAATTTTTTCTTTTTATTTTCAAGTGCTAATTGCTGCACTGAAGCTAAATTAAATATTTATAAAATTTACAAAATACAGTGAAAAAATTAAACGCCTACCCGACCCAGCCAGGAGCCGAACCTGGGTCTTCCGCAATCCGGGCGGCTGCACTGACCGCTATGCTACCGGGAAGGCTGACGTAGACGCTGAATTTTGTCACTGCTTTTGTAATTTTAGAGTGCTAATAGCGGCACAGCGCGCCATCTATCCAACGGTCATTGCAACCGATGGCTATGCAGATTCATCTTTGCAGATGAAATACTACAAATTTGATAACACAACGCTATAGTAAATTTTTACTTTTTATTTTCAAGAGCTAATTGCTGCACTGAATCTAAATTAAATATTTATAAAATTTACAAAATACAGTGAAAAAATTAAACGCCTACCCGACCCAGCCAGGAATCGAACCTGGGTTAGTGCAGCCGCCCGGATTGCGGAAGACCCAGGTTCGATTCCTGGCTGGGTCGGGTAGGCGTTTATTTTTTTCACTGTATTTTGTAAATTTTATAAATATTTATTATTAAGTGTGTGACACCTATGTACACATGCCTCGAACAAATATAGTATTTTTATCTTTATCTTTATCTTTAATAATAAGTTTTATATTATTACTAGTTTGTTTGTATGTCTCGCAAGTTTTAATGAGGCCTGTGTACATAGCAGTTTATGTTAATTTTGCTGCTAATATTTTATATTGTAAAGAATTTAGCTTATGACGCTCTTTATGAATATGTAAAGTAATAAAAAAATAATTATACAAAGGAATTTAAATGTAGCACGTTATAATACCCACTACCTAGTCAATAATTGAAAAAATTGTACAAGAAGAAAAGATTTTACCATGAGCGGGACGCGAACCCGTATGTTCTGGCATTCTGGGCGTGTAAGTCAGAATACAAATCTGTCGATACAAAAATCTGTCAAAACGAAAAAAACTCGTGCGTTACTACGATAGCGATACTGCAAATTAACTGTTGACTTAGCTAGTAGTTTGGTATGTTTACTGATGTGGTTTAATCAAGTTAACTTTATTCAATGTCAATAACTAAACCAACTGAGATCGACATCAGATCTTATATTTTTACAGGTATCGAAGATCAGTTAAAAATAGGGGAGCCTTATTAGCAATTTAAATTTTGCAAATTTAATCAGAATATTATTTAGTCGCCGAAAAAGTTGAAAGCTTGCTTATTTTACCTCTCATAAATAATGTAAAATGGAAAGGTAATTTTTTAATTGAAAAGCTAGCAGATTAGCGAGTTTGTCATTTGTGAAATTTCCAACTAAAGTTACATAATCGGTTTTAAAACAGGTGGTTTCATCGTTTAGTAATTGTTGAAATTTGTTTTTTTTTATACGCATCTATCATCATCTACTGAAGAGATCGTTGGCAAAGCGGCTTGCGTGATCGTGTAGCGATCGTTCAAGTTAAGCAGTGCCAACGGATGGGTGACCAAAGTAAATTAATCTTCAGCTCCACCCTTTATCGTCTTAGTCGGCCGTTGTCGTAAGATGCCAGCCGTAAAAGCCCACTATTAGGCCTACGTGATGACCCGATCTTCTAGTCTGCTACAGGCTATATGGGACTTCGAATGCCCAGCTGTGGGACGTTTCTAAGCTGATGATGACATAACGCATCTACTCCTGATTATTTTACATATTATTTTAAATCGGAAAAAGTGATAAAACTTCACAAACCTACCTAGAGTTATGTGCTTATTTAAAATTTGAATTTTAAATAATTTTACTGTCACCTTAATCTACAATCTGCTGTTGGTTGGCAATACGATTTATCATCATCATCATCAGCCTATACTAGTCCACTGCTGCACAGACGCCGATTTACCATAAAAATGACAAAATGAACACAATGTTAATCACACTGAATTTTTAAACTTTTGTTTAAAAAAAAAACAAATACTTAATGTTTTGTTTATCTTATTTTTAGTTAGTTTTAGTACTATTCTGTTACACCAATATGCGGACCGTACATTGCAATATCAGTCATAATGCGATAATAATGTACACTGTGGTATGGAAGTATCACAACACTTCCATACGTCATGTGTAGTGTTTTATTTCGGTGTCAATGTCTGAAAGCGCTAATGCATACCACATCTAGTGATTAGCTGTAATATTGGCGACATAAATGAGTTTCCACTGTGTTTTATTGGTTTTATGAAGGTCCAAAATGACGCAAATTTGCATTATTAGCGTCCCTGTTGGGTACAAGTAAATTGGATATAATTTTTTGAGCATTGATAGTTACATTACTGTGTTTAGTGGTAAAGCTACTTGTCTAAGACCTATAGGACTCGGGTTCGATTCCCAGCAGGAGTGCATATTATGTTGTTTTGTTAGTTGTTAGGCTTGTTTTGAGACAGGCCGTTTATCTATCACCACCTAATCTATATCTTTGGTTACTTCATCGTATATAAATAAAGGAAAGCTCTATTTTCTAGTTGACCGTGCGATTGATATCGCCTTTGAATCGGCAGCAGGCGCCGGCCGCGTGTAGCGGTTTAATATCTTCATATGAAGCTCCAGCGCCGCGTCATGCGAGACCGCATCTTCGTGGTCCGCTGTACAATGCTATACAACGATGTTATTGTGGTCAAGCTGTTGCCTGCAACAAGAAACAATATAGTTAAAGGAAACAAGCGTTACTTTGCGGAAATCCATGGTTTAATCAAATTACACGTTCATCAAGCTTGGTTGCAGTTCGCATGTACCGCCCTCATGCCCGCAAAAATATGCACATGCAGAAGAATACCAACCAACACCGATACCCGACACGTGTTTCGCCCTCCACGGGGCGTCCTCAGGAGGTGTTGACTGGTCGAGAGCCTGCGCTCCAACTATAACTTGTACACTAAAACTAATTGCAAAAGAAACAATATTTGTATACAGAAACAAATAGGTCACAAATCACTAAAGTAAAAAAAAATATATTCATCTAAATTGACAAACATTTTTCTAAATTGTTATTTTATTTATTTATTATTAGACATACCAACGGCGTACATATTATTTTATGTTGTTATGATTACATACACAGGGAACCTGATTTAAACTTTTTTTCATTCACGATGCAATAACTAAAAAAAAGACGACTTGTCTCTAGTAGGGCTTGAATCTAGTAGGGCTTGAATCTACGATTCTTCGCAATATACTCGTAGGCAACACTCTTTTAACTGAGCTAGCAAGACATTAGTTTGTTAAAAATTATAAGCGTTTTATATAATTTATCTGCACAAATTTTGTGGCGTAATAGAATAACTATTTCTCTCATTACAAAACAGGTTATAATCATAAATCAATATCACAATAGTAGCATACTACGACCCTTATTTTCTTGTTTCTCGTAGTCATCGTAGCTACGACCGGTAGCGGTGCTACGATCGTTATTGTTAATTTATGAAAGTCGTTCTATGTTATATTGAAGCTAGATGAAAATTCGTTTTTCTTTTCATTTAGTTTTACCGACTCTGTGGTCCAGTGGCTAGTTCGGCGGTTTAAGATCCGAAAAAAGGCCATTCCCCGAAAATTGCTGATTTGAACGTTGATAACTGTGTTCGTTGTATATATATATGCAGAAAAGTGTTCTATAATCACTATTGTAATAACATATTCACGCATTGTCATGCCTGTTGATGTCAGCTTCGCTCGCCCATCCCATTGCAAAGTAGCTTAGCTAGCAACATCGCGCTCTTGTCAGAATAGGATCGTTTATTTAAGGTGTCACTTACATCGATGTTCGCGTCACGCGCGCAATATCTGTTGTGGGGGGCGGGGCGAGAACATTGAATATCCGGTAGCTGGCAGCGCGGGTTTCCATTCACGCACGGCGAGAGCTCTCAAATTCCCGGAATCGCCAAATTAGTTTGATTTTGACGAGAACCCATGCTCCCATGCTGGTCTGGGACGTGGAAAGAATGTGCCAGCTTCCAAACTCCCTGTGCATGTCGTAAGAGTCGACTAAAGGACAAGATTCAAGATGGTCGTTTATCAAGCGGTCGCCTAGCAACCTGTCACTGATGTTATTTGTTCTACTTCGGAGTCCTTAATTGATTATGCTAAATAATTATGACGTCGACGTCACTGACGGCAAATTTACTTAAAACTGGTGAGTTGATGCTTTCTCTACCTCTTTTTGGAAGAAGGACGTGAGATTATGTATGGGTGTGTATGTTGACGAAAATGAGATGAGATGAGATAATGAAAATGAGATACTGAGTATGAAAGCGGGTAGGGTAGATGAAGCAGACTTCGTGAGTTGTATATTTATCTATTTATTAAGTGCCTAACAAATAAACAAAGAATAAGGTCCGAATAGTTATTCCGTGTTTTGTTCCTGTCACATAAACGTCATTTCAAAATTAGAGTAAAAGAGACAAAATACGGAATAACTCTTCGGACCTTATTCTTTGTTTATTTGTAAGGCAGTATAAGCACACATATAGAATACCATCTGATCATTACACATTATAGAAAGTCTTGTTATTAAGTGCTAGGTTAGACAATACTCCAAGTAAAAAGATAAAATTGTTGTCCCTTGATTCTTGAGATAGATAAAAAAACAACGTCATCGGTTCGCGTTGCAAATGGAAAACAGCGAACGCAAAGAAGTTCCGTTGCCCCTTGATGTATTCTAGTCGTAACACTACGGAAAATAGTCATAACTCGCGTGTTTTTTCATAGGTTTTTTATATGAAATAGTATTACATCTCACCTAAGTAGGTATATGAATATTTTACATTTAAATAATAGATATTATGTAGCAGTTAAGGTTCTACAATTGACCAAAGAAAAATACAACAAATAAACATAGTAAGAGTTTTTTACGACTACTTTACTTTTACTCCGAACAGGATTTAATTATGTTTTGTGTATGTTTTCTTTTGTTTAATATTGTCAGATATTATATTATTTAGTCGTGTCGTGTTATATGTGCTATTATAACTTATCACGACGAACATTTGTTTATTGATAAAGGTTTTTATTATTTATAAGAAACTAAAAGTTTACCAATAAAATAATAATCATAGGGTGAGATATCTATACAGGTTGACTTTTTTATCACCATCCAAACCTTCTGAGATGACTCCCGTGATACAAACAACAACTCTTACTATTAGACCAACTTCCTAACTCAAAAATAAAATTCAGCTGTTTCATACATTTTGGTCGAATGAATATTGATGTTTTGCAGGGAGTTAGTCCAATAGTAAGAGTTGTTCGTTTGTATCACGGGAGTCATCTCAGAAGGTTAGGACGGTGATAAACAAGTGACCCTGTATATCACGTGAAGCGAAAAATTCGTGCGCACATTGCGCGCGAGCGTATGAGATCTGGCAGAATATCTTATGAATGTATGTATAGTCATGTGTTACAATTTATATTCTTGAAAACCTGTTACGTAATTGATTTTTTAAAAAGAGTAACGAAAAGGCCCTATATGAGCATTGATTTATTTAAATAACGAAAAACCGTTAACAAAATCTACTAAGAACTAAAAGCACTAGAGAGCACGTCCGTTCCGTCCGAGCGCCTGAAGAAAAGTGGCAAGCGTTCGATGCGATGCTAAACGCCTCCCGCCAAGGCGTTTCCTTCACTTGACATTGGTTGCACAGTGGG
Organism: Eudonia lacustrata; assembly: GCA_947562085.1. NCBI lineage: Eukaryota > Metazoa > Arthropoda > Insecta > Lepidoptera > Crambidae > Eudonia > Eudonia lacustrata. The sequence continues at coordinate 22,757,533 of OX387316.1, forward strand.
GGAATTTTGTAAGAATATATTATAAAACGGTATATTTTCGGCCACTGCTGGGTAAACATAAATTGTCAAATTGCAAAAACCAACCAATAACAAATCTACAAGTTTTTTTTTCTCACATTTGACAACCAATCAACCAACAAACAGTATGATCAACGCGTAAACGAAACACCAACTCTACCTAATTGTATATTTTCCTGGGAGCCGTAAGACAAATGACTCAAGATACCTTCCTTACTCAAGCTAGCTCCCCCAATTGAATGTCTTCCAAAACACGCGGCAATAAGAAAGACATTGACGACAATAAAAACCATAGTTAGTCCGCAGCACCCGCAGCAACAAGCAATAGTCGTAAAGTGAATTCGCGCCGGATTCCTCTCACGTACCTAATATTGTTTAGGGGTAATACTTTTACCTGCCCGCCAAATTATATTGTGTCCCGCATTATATTAACGAGCGACAGATAGATGGCCAGTATACCATCATAATAATTAGACGAGTAGTTTTTATTTTATTTTATATACTTTATTTTAAGGTTTTAGGTCCTTGTTTTTTTACCTTAATAGGCTTATAACCAATTATTATTGTTTTTCTCATACACAATTAGTGCAAGTTCAATTAAATGCAATCAAGTTGAATTCCATGTAGTGTATGATTTTTTTTTTGATATCAATTTAAATTTTCTTTAAATATGAGGACATGGTTTCTTGAAACCAAATTTGCTGTTGTTAGAACTTTCCTTCGTAGTTAGAAATATATAGAACGACGATGCTGCTTAAAGATAAGCTAAAACAATAATATTAATATCAGGGAGCTAAAACAATAAACTTAAAATGAATACATAAAAACTCATTTCAAAATAATCTGTCTGTGAAAATGTATAGAAAAAAATATTTATTTAAACTAAGAAAGTTCAGTGCGACATCAGCGACAATATTATATATTTAGTCCATCCCCCGGGGAAATTTGTCTCTTTGAGCTGACAACAAATTAATAAACAAAATAAATAACACTGCAATGTATAGCCGCCCCCGGGGCCCGCGGCTACGTCAATAAAATAACCAAACTTATGGAATGAATAAGCGACTGTTATTATTATATTACGTTTTGTATTAAATATATTTCTCTTCTTAGTCGGTCACTCTTGACAGAGTGGTCGTGGTCAATGAAGGGTCGCCCTTAGTGCTCACAGCAGTTGCTGCCCTTGCAAGCCTTCTCCACCGGTCTCTGTTGGCCGCATGGCGAACGCACTCCGTCATAAGAGACCCTGTGACGGACTTTATAGTGTCAGCCCATCTCGTTGGCGATCGGCCGCGGGATCTTTTGCCCTCGACTCTGCCCTGAATAACAAGCCGCTCCATTGAGTTGGTTTTACGTGTAACGTGTCCAAAGAATTTCAAAATCCGCAATTGCACAAGCGATGACAGTCTCTGCTTTATTTTTATTTCTTTCAATATGGACACGTTGGTGCGATGAGCGGTCCAGCTTATTCTAAGCATGCGTCTCCAGCACCACATTTCCAGTGCATCGATCCTACGTCGGTCTTGGAGTCGCAGCGTCCATGTTTCTGCCCCATACAGAAAGATTGGAAAAACCAAGCTGTTCATGAGGCGTATTTTGGTATTCCTTGTTATGCGACGGTCTTTCCAGATCTTATCCAGCTTCTGTGCAGCCGATCGAGTGATTGCGCAACGTCTTCTTATTTCGGAATCACAGTCACCAGTGTTGGTAATAGTAGAGCCCAGATAGATGTAGCTGTTGACAACTTCACAGTTTGCAATAATTGTGATGTTTGGTTTGTTATTGTGTGCCCTATCTACTATCATCATTTTGGTTTTATCACGGTTCAGGGTGAGTCCAAATTCGAGACTAGTTGTTTCCAATAGACTCAAAAACTGGCTGACATCCTCTTCAGACGAAGCGAGAAGAGTTGTGTCATCAGCATATCGTAAATTGGATATCATCCTACCCCCCACCGACACACCTTTATCCCAGTTCTCCAGAACAATGCGCATCATGTATTCGGTATAAATGTTAAAGAGCAAGGGAGACAAAATGCATCCCTGTCTAACTCCAGCTTGTGTTTTAAATGTTTTAGAGTCGATTCCATCCAACCGTACACATGCTGTGCCATCCTCATATAATTTTTTGATGAGATAAACTAAATGTCTAGGCACACCCATTTTCAGCAATACGTCCCACAATTTAGCCCATACCACGGTATCGAAGGCTTTACGGAAGTCAATAAAGCAGATGTACAGCGTATTATTGAACTCCCTTGTTTTTTCAATGATTTGTCTCAAGATGAGTATTTGTTCTCGAGTCCCGCGGCCCTTAACAAAACCTGCCTGTTCAGGAGTCTAGTATTTATCACGTGCAGGAGAATTTTGCTGCTGTGTGATATTAGCGAAATCAGGCGGTAATTGTTGCACTTTCGAGTTGACCCTTTTTTGTGAAGAGGTATTCAAAATTCAAAAATTCAAATTCAAAATTCAAAATCATTTATTCAGTTTAGGCTACAAGTAGCTCTTGTGAATGTCATTATGCCATCGGTTCGTAAATCTACTCTGGGCGGGAGATCTTGTACTGAGAAGAACCGGCAAGAAACTCAGCAAGTGTCCAGCTCTTTTCTCCCTTACAGCGTCAAAAATATTGGAAAATGCCCTAGAACACTTTCCATTACAAATAAACACAAAAAATATATATAAGACAATTACAACATGTAAAAAAACAAAATAAAAAATGTAAGTTAACAAATTTACATCAGATAATTATGTAAAGGTTTCAATTTCCACAATGTCATACAGCACCACTACAGTACTCTAGTAAAAGTCAAAAATTGTTTAGGTAAAACAAAGTCAAACTATAATTAATAATACTAAAAATAAGATAAGTATGCAAGAGCAGACCAGCCTCCACAGGCGGCACCCGTTCACGAGCATGACATATGAATCAGCCATGGCTTCGCTCAACCATATTTTAGGGAACGTAACGACCCGACGCACATGCCACCACCGCAGAGACAGTAAAGAGAGCATGACACACTCAAGATACTCTAAATAAAAACTTAATGATGTATTTAACGCAACGCTGTTTGTTATCTGTAAGACAATGCTGTTAAAATAAAAAATGTAAGTTAACAAATTTACATCAGATAATTATGTAAAAGTTTCAATTTCCACAATGTCATACAGCACCACTACAGTACTCTAGTAAAAGTCAAAAATTGTTTAGATAAAACAAAGTCAAACTATAATTAATAATACTAAAAATAAGATAAGTATGCAAGAGCAGACCAGCCTCCACAGGCGGCACCCGTTCACGAGCATGACGTATGAATCAGCCATCGCTTCGCTCAACCATATTTTAGGGAACGTAACGACCCGACGCACACGCCACCACCGCAGAGACAGTAAAGAGAGCATGACACACTCAAGATACTCTAAATAAAAACTTAATGATCTATTTAACGCAACGCTGTTTGTTATCTGTAGGAGAATGCTGATAAAGGCTGTCATATCAGTATAAAAAGTATAAAAAATAATTTTAATAAATTGATTCAAATATAATATGTGATTTTTATTATAACCAGGCTGTTTTATCATCTAAATATTCTTTGACTGTATAATAACCTTTTATAAGTAATAAAGACTTCACATGTTTTTTAAACTTATCTAAAGGTAAATCTAGTACAGAATTTGGTATTTTATTGTAATAGTGTATACCTTGCCCCAAGAAAGAACCAAGTACCTTCTGTAACCTGAACAGTGGCATTACAAGTTTTGTCTTATTTCTAGTATTGAAATTGTGTACGTCACCGTGTTTAGTAAAGGAGTTGATGTTGCAACGTACAAAAACTATACAATTATAAATATATTGAGATGCAACTGTCAGGACATCAATCTCCTTAAAAAGATTTCTTAGGGAAGTTCGTGATCCTAGTTTATAGATTGCTCTTATTGCTCGTTTCTGTAAAATTAATATAGTTTCAATATCAGCCGCTGTTCCCCACAGTAGGACGCCATACGACATGACACTATGAAAATAACTAAAATAAACTGTTCTAGCAGTTTCAACGTCTGTTAACTGCCTAATTTTTCTAATGGCATAAGCAGCAGAACTGAGTTTACCGGCCAATTTCGATATATGAGGATTCCATTGAAGTTTTGAGTCAAGGGTAATGCCTAAAAAGACTGTAGAATCTACCAAATCTAATTGATCACCGTTTATTCTAATATTGGTTGGTTCATTTCTGACATTTGGTAATATAAATTTAATACATTTTGTTTTCTTAGCGTTAAGCTGTAAATTATTAATAGTAAACCAATGGAGTACCTCTGAAAGAGCTTTATTTACATTTTCATAATTTGTCCTACACCTAGTCACATTAAAAATGAGTGAAGTATCATCTGCAAATAATACAATTTCACAGAAATTCTCTACAAAGAATGGTAAGTCATTAATATAAATCAAGAACAGAAAAGGACCAAGAATCGACCCTTGTGGAACTCCCATTTTTACATGAGAACCAGATGATTTAGTACCATTTATATCGACAGTTTGAGTTCTAGAGCTGAGATATGACTGTATTAAATTTAGTGCAAAATCTTCGAGACCGTAATAATGTAGCTTCAACACCAGAGTCCGGTGCTCAACGCAATCAAAAGCCTTGGACAAGTCGCAAAAAACTCCAAGAGCATTTTGAGACTTCTCCCAGGCATCAAATATATGTTTTATTAGAGCAACGCCTGCATCAGTAGTAGAACGACCCTTAGTAAAACCATATTGTTTACTATGTAAAAGGTTGTTTGTGTTAAAATATGACATCAACTGTTCGAGTATAATTTTTTCATAAATTTTACTTAGCGCTGGTAATATTGAAATGGGCCGATAGTTACTGGGGTCTTCTTTGTTTCCTGATTTGAATAAAGGTATAACTTTACTAAACTTCATAAGATCAGGAAAGATTCCCTTATCGACACAGTTATTAAAAATTTCAGCAAGATACGGTGCAATAGAATAAATAATATTCTTAATTACTTTAATAGATATACCCCACAAATCACTCGTGTTTTTCATTTTAAGTGATTTGAATGTTTTAATAATATTCATTGAATCAATGTATTTAAAATGAAAGGAAAGATTACATTTTGGTACATATTTTTGGAGTAAAGTTTGTGCAGCTTCCGGTGATGAATCTAAATTTGATGTTGTTATTACAGGTATATTTACAAAAAAATCATCAAAAATATTAGCAATTTGTGAATCTGAATTGACTAAGTTGTCGTTTACTTTTAAAGTGAAAGTATTATCCCGTGGTTTAAATTTACCTGTTTCACGGTTTATGATGTCCCAAGTGGCTTTGATTTTATTGTTAGACTTTTTAATTTTTTCTTTAATGTAATTAGATTTTGCTACTATGCACACTTTCTTAAACATTTTCGAATAATTCTTTACATATTCCGTAAAATTTACATTTTGGTTATATTGTTTTAAACTATATAAATCATACAATTTATTTCTACTTTTATATATACCAGTCGTGGCCCAGTCACAGAACTTAAGTTTATGAGTAATTTTTATTGTTTTTGGTGTAAACACCTGGTTGTATTCGGTCTTGATTAAGTTAAAAAGATTACTATAAAGCACATCTGGATCATCTTGTACAAAAGGCAATGCATCTATTTTACAAGCTATACTATTTTTGAAACACTCCACTCGCTCTTTTGTAACTGGTTTACAGTTCACTATTATTGGTTCATCCCTAATATCAAAATCATAGGTCACCTTCAAACCGCAATGGTCAGACGTAAGATTATTAATGAGTGACTTAGAAACAGGGTCATAGTCTGTAAAAATATTATCGAGACAAGTGGCCGAATGTGAAGTTATTCTAGTGGGTTCGAGAAATAGATTCAAAAGATTAAAACATTTAAATAAGGCAAGAAGACGAACACTCGTTGGAGTGTTTTCTAAAATATTTATATTAAAATCTCCACATACTAAAACAAATTTCTTTTTTAGTTTTAATTTTCTAAGTACGTCTTCCATTACTGTTTCAAAAATATTGAAATTGCCCGAGGGGGGTCGGTATACACACACTATTACAAAACTATTGAACTCCACACACGATAGTTCAATGTTACGCTCCACTGATAGGTCTACAATATCGTTGCGATTTTTGTATTTAATATTGCTTCTTACTAATATTAGAGAACCGCCGTGAATAGCTGAGCTTCGCACGTACGCGCTTGCTAGTTGGAAGTTATTTACATGGAACGATGTGTCATGACTTTTTAGCCAATGCTCAGTTATACAAAATACATGAATTACCTGACTTTTTGCTAATAATTCTAATTCTAAGTCCTTGCCAGCCAAACCCTGAATATTTTGATGTATAATAGTAATGGATGTGGGCTTGGCTTTTGTCTTAGACCTCAGTTTAAACCTGAGGTTGTAACCTTATTACTAGATGTAAAATTTGCATTAGTAGAACTACTAATGATTAAGTTATTATCATGAAAAGACTTAGTTATACCACCTATAACTGTATCATGTATATTAAAAGCTAACAAATTAGCTATCTGAGTCCTACATTTCTTAGAAAGATACATAGTATCTGACGTCAAACTAAAGTTTTTAATAAATTTATTTATATCGAAATATAAAATAGTGTCACTATGACGACAAATTAAATTAAAAAGTAATAAATTTAAGTCATAAATGCGCTTATTTTGTTCCTAGGTTAAATTTGTACAATAGGGAAAAGCACTAACTATTAACCTGCAATTCGTATCTGATTGCAGTTTAATCAAAATATTTAAATTATTTATAATGTCGCGTTTCTTCGTATGTGAACCGTCACCACACAATATAATAACATTAGTGGAACTATTCAGTGTATCCTGTGATATGTTATTTACTATAGCATTAAATGATTGACCTGGAGTACAAATATTGGTCATTGAATGGTTAAGATTTGCATTCATAAGCAACCCTAAGCCCTGACCAAGTTTATCTGAGTACATAACTGTTTTTCTTACTAATTTAGTTACATTAGGTTTATGTATTGTTTGAGGAGCGGCTGATGTAGGACCGGGAACCAAAACAGACAAGTTTGGTGACTTTATCAGAACATTAGAGTTCAGCGATAAAGACTCTTTGGTTATGTTAATTTCATTACTAATTAATGAGTTGTACCGATCAGCATTGTACTTGCACAGATCAACTAACTCTGTGGCTGATTGTATATGTTCCTCAATCTGTTTTTGGGAAATTGAATATTTTTTGCTCATTATGTCAAGTGACTCGTGTGACCGTTGGATATCAGTTTGTAATTGTTGTGTCCCGGTCATACATCTGCCTACTTTCTAACAATTTACTATTATATATTTCCAAAGAATCAATAAGGCTAATACGTTCCTTTCTAAGAGCAATGTTCTTGTAGAAGCAGTTGTTCTTCTTTATCAACTTCTCAGTTTTCCTTATAAATTTATTAATTTTTACATACTTTTTAATTTTAATTTTGCTAATACTAGTTTTTTGGTTGATTTGCGGAAGTTCCTGTACTGATATTCCACCAGGTGATGCTATAAGCTCATCAAATAATGATTGTGTCTGATCCACTTCATGCTGTTTCTGCGACTCAATGAGTTGAGAAATCTGGTGATTGGCCGCACTAAGGTCTCTTTCCAACTCAGTGATGCGGTCCAGTGCCCTCTCATAGGTGTTATATTGCTGCTCAAAGGTGGAGATCACATCTTGAAGTTGGTCACGCTGGTGAAGCACACCCTGGTGTTGAATATGTAGTTGGCCTAATTCAATTTTGAGCTGTGAGTTTCTGTCAATTATGGACTTTATTTCCATCTCACTCTCGTCTCTCTCCCGTAGCAGCTGATTACATGATTCTTGTGACGCCTTTAACTCATGTAGTGCCTGTCTAAGCTTGAGCTCAGTACTTTGTGTAGCAGCCTTACGGGTCAGCATATTGAGTTTGGTATTATTTATACACCTGAAATTTGTAAATAAATATGATTAAGATCTTATTTATTGCAAGTGTATTTGTTTATTTACTTTTAATGTACAGCTAATAAGAGTTTAAATAAATTTCAATTTTAATTTTAACTAGTGGGGGTAGCTGTCTCACACAAACAAATGGTGCTAAGAGCAGATTTCTGTGTTTAACTATAAATTACTTATTATTTTAAAATAAATCTAATTGAAATTCTGTATATATTGTATATTATTGGTACAACTACAGACACAGGATAAAGGAACAAATACTAAAACTAATAAGTAGGCTACTATGTAGTTGATACTGATTATTACAGTACAGTACCTAGGACTTTATTAAATTATAATACTGAAATGCCAAAGTTACTTTTGCAGTTTAGATGCAAATCCTTTGATCTAATTACAAAGTAGAAAAATAACAATTATTTGGCTTATTACCTACATTGACACTTACAATTTGAATGAAGTGTTTAGTTATAATTTACACTTATGTTACTAGTATCTTTAATAAATGGAATGAAAACAATACTCCCCCGGTTTATGTTGATGCAGTCCACGGCAAAAGTATTTATTTCAACAACTTTTTGTAAAGTTTGTTTTAACAGTCAGCTGGCGATGGCAGTTGAAAAATTACATTACCAAATAATTTAAAAACTACACAATATTTGTCAGAGAAAACACTAGTAGATGTTATTTGTCACTTAATTTAATCACTAATTACAAATTTAGTAATAAATAAGCATAAAAACAATTTATATCTAATTTTTAATAGGAGCTAATTATTTTGACAACTTAACCGGACAGTGTTGCCAGTCGATGATAAACAAAGATCCCGACCATTCTGTCGGCCATTCTCCTGAGTCCCAGATCCTGGAGCATATCGAGTGCATCATGTCAACTCCGAGATCCCCCATGGCTTTTATGATTTCTACTGGAATCTCATCAGTACCCACTGCTTTACCGCATTTGAGATGTTTAATAGCGGCTCGAATCTCATCTTTTAATATCGCAGGCTCGCGGTTGCAGAAATCTAAAACAGAGAACTTGGGATCAGCTGGACCAGTATCTCTCGAAAACAAAGATTGGCAGTATTCGCGCCAGACTTTTACAATACTTTTTATCTCTGTCACTGTATCGCCGGCGGGGTTTTCGATAGCCCAAGTCTTTGGTTTGAACTGCCGGGTGATGGTTTTTATCTTCATGTACAGGTCCCTGGTCTCAAATTTTTGGCTATGCTGCTCTACTTCTCTACAGATCGATTGTAGCGCCGAATTGCGATCTTTTCTACAAGCTGCTTGAATTTTGGAACCGTAATTATTCAGTTCCTGTACACTGCCACCACTAGCCTTTAATTTTCTGCGTTCTTCCACAAGTGCCCACGTTTCAGTTGACATCCAGTGTTGTTTTTTGGATTTAGTTGGCCAAGATTGTGACTGGTTTATGGAGTCCACTATTACGGTTTTAGCCTTTTGCCACAGGGTCTCGGATGATTCATTTGGATTTGGTAACCAGTGGGTGTCTTGTAATGTTCTTCCAAACGACTCTTTGTCTAGAACTTGCAATCTCTTCGAGTTATGCCTCTTTAAAGAATTACGCAACTTTAGTTTGAGACTACAAATAAGAAGTTGATGATCCGATAAACAATCAGCTCCAGGTAGTGTGTGGGCATTGGAAATTGAACTTCTCCATCTTTCGCGGGTCATAATGTAATCAATTTGATTTTTGTGTTGGCCGTTTGGCGATGTCCATGTATATAATCTCCTCGGATGGTGTTTAAAAACAGTATTCATAACGGTCAACTCATTTGCGGCGGAAAACTGAATAAGGCGATCTCCCCTCTCGTTTCTCGCACCCAGTCCGTATTGCCCCACTATGTTACGTAATCCTGCATCCAGTTTTGTGTCACCTATCTTTGCATTAAAGTCGCCCAAGACTATGACCAGCTCTTTTTTCGGGATATCAGAAAGACAGGATTCCAACCTCGCATAGAAGTCTTCTATAACTTCATCTGTCGCCGTGGAGGTGGGTGCGTAAGCCTGTATAATGTGTAGAGGGCGTAGGTGATGCGCTAAGTTTCATCGATATCAAGCGTTCACTGATGGCATTATATCCTAGAACCGACTTGTTCCATTGTTTTGGAAGAATTATAGCCACTCCTGCAAAGCTGTTATTTTCATTTCCTGAGAAATAAATACTGTGCGTTTCTGTGTCAAAATGGCCACTTTCCTTCCAATGTGTCTCACTGATGCCTGTGATGGCAGCATGGTGACGATCGAGTTCAGATCCCAAAACTTCAAGTTTCCCCTTCTCAAGAAGGCCTCTCACATTCCATGTTCCTACTCGGATCCGGTTACGTAGCTGCAGACATGTCTTTCTTCCAGGTGCATTCTTGCAATGAGCTGCCTGGTCGCCCGCACACTCATAGCCGGTAGCCAATTTCACACCCTGAATCCCGGAAAACCCAGGGCGCCGGTTGCTACTCGGAGTGTCCAGCGCACAAGTATTCTTATTAAACGACATTTCATGACTCTCATGGGAAAATAGTAGCAGTGGTTTCCCGTTGCCTTCTGCTCCAAACTTTTTTGAAGCTATTTAGACTTCAAGGCCGTTGCTGCCTCTTCTAACCAGCTGTCTGGTAGGTGAGTGGTTATACCGCCACTGACTCGGTCGCCAGAGCCCCGTCTGTTGTCTAGCAGGGAGCACCGCAGTACAGATTTGTCACTGCCGCCCTTCGGCACGTGCAGGTGGGGTTGACATTTGGGCCGATCAAGATGTTGTTTTCGGTCTCCCCTTACTCCCCTTACTACATATACTTACTAAATATATTTATACTATTTCAATACCCAGGGTCTCCTTAGGCAACAACATTTTTTTAAAAATAACTGTTGTTGTTCATAAATATCTAATAATAGTTTTGTTACAAGTTAAACAAACTAGCTAACTGTAACAACTACTTTAAGGTGCGTGCTAATTTAATTATTTATTCAAATAATTCAACATGCCTGTTTACAGGTTAGCCCAACACACAGACGTAGCGAGAGAAGAAACGTGTAGCCAAGAGGACAGATGTATGACAATTAAATTTTTACATAATGAAGAGATCGAGCCATTCGAAGCCAACCGATGTCGATTGACAACCATCGCGTTTGACTTGCAACATAATTCGGTTAATACTACACTGCATTGAATGACAAAATGTTGCACGCATACTGGCATGACGCTAATGACGATATTAATAGAAAATAAAATTCAAATGACGGTCATCCTGTAAATGTAAGCTATATTGATAGAAAGTGACCATATCTTGTCATTTTATAAAATCTGTACCTACTCCCTAGGCTGCAGTGATTAACATTTCCATATTACGAAGAATTTCTGACAAAATCTTAGACGGATGCATATGAAAAAAATAACTCTGTCCAATGGCATGCTTGAGAAGGTAGCGTATTTCATTTTCAACAAATTACATTTAAGATTGTAAAAGAAGACAAAGTGTTGAAATGATTCCACGAGCGGGGTTCGAACACACCCCATGTCATGCCGGGTCAGGTGCACTACCAACTATGCTTATATGCTTATGCTTTTTCAAATTGTAATTTGTTCGCAACAAAATTTGCGTAAAATAATCATCCAAGATTGTGTTAAAACATATAAAACAAAATTATCAAAAGAGGTTCGGTGAGCCATTAGGAAACCGTCTGGCAGCCGCCTGGCTGTCTGGCGCGCGTCACATCAGTGTCGAGCCAAACTTTCCGCATAAAGGCACTATCTGTTCGAGCTTCCGCCATGTTGTCACCTTCATTTGTTTACGTATCGGCTGGCTCTCCAACCAGTCGCTGACGGAATGTTATCTTGCGGATGCATACCGTAGGCTTTATTGTTTTTGTCCATTCGCCGGAGACATTGTGTTTTCGTTCTACGGCTGTGTGCACACCGAAGGAGCATTGGTCTGTGTAAGATAATAAGTAATAGACGTGTGTTAAATAACGTTGCCTATAAAGGAGAAGTCTTACGAGTGTGCGTGTTACACAATATTAGTTTTTTTTTAAATTAATAAATAAGTAGACATCACACTAATATTATAAATGCGAAAGTTTGTGTGTATGTGTGTATATTTGTTGCTTCTTCACGCTGCAACGGATTGATGAATTTGGATGAAATTCGGCATACATATAGTTTATAACCTGGACTAAGACATAGGATACTTTTTATCCCGATATTCCCACGGGAACGGGAACCACGCGGGTGAAAACGCGAGCGGCCGCTAGTATTCTTATAAACAAGGCAACTGCCTAGACAGTATCTCATATAAAATTAAAAAAAAATAAAATAGTTAAATAAGATCGTATAAAATCTTTCGACCCGTTTCGTACACTAATGCATTATCATACTATTACAAGCTAAAACTAATTTACTAATGTATTGTTACAACATTGTAAAAGGCTTTGTAAGACTGTTTGCCACTTTCGTTTCCTAAAAACATTAAATTGTAAGACATAAAAGATCTAGCAATAAAGCTGAGAATTTATGTTATTTTTTGGTGAACTACCTCTTTGGGCTACACAACGTGCCGTTTTACGTATGAATAATTGACAAGCCGACGCTCGCATTGTCGGCGGCGGCGACGCGACGAATACTAACTACGCAACAACGTGGCCAACACCGACATGATATTTCTACTCAGTAAACCATGCAATTAATAGTCTGCCATCACTAGTTCATTTTATGTCCCTACAGCTGTAGGAAACACAGCACGTGGGCCCAATGGGAATTGGTGATTGTTAACGATTAACGCAGCTGGGACCAACGGCTGTACGTGGCTTCCGTAGCACGGAGGAGCTCGCGATGATACACTTTTGACCACCCTTCCGATAACCGGTCACATCCCATTAAGTGATCAACCCCACATACCTCCAGGGTTCTAGCAACAACTTGGACGGAACGGTTCTGATATGCGGATTCTGCTCGTAAAAAAAAAATGTGTTATTGTTCACGTGGGTAAGCCTTAACCCAGCATTGACGAATAACAGACCTTTTAATAGAACCTATGTCATATCACGAAAAAAATAAGATGGCAGGACATTTCACAGTTTGATGGTGCGTGGTACGAACATCCTCTGAAAGCTGACCGCTCGAGAATACAGAAGTTTTAGGTATTGTTAGTGGTCTTTGCTGAATGACTGATAAACATATGAATGAAGGTATCTTTCCGTATCTCCTTAAAATATCAATAATAAAACCGCTTTTTAAAAAGGGTAAGCGAAATGCTATGGAAAATTATCAATCAATTACTCTGTTACCAGTGTTATCAAAATTTTTTGAGCTGGCGATGAAAAAAAGATTAGTTAGTTTCATTTCAAAATTTAATATTTTGAAGCCAGAGCAGTTTGGTTTTCAGATTAAAAAACCACCAACATTAGCAATTTTTAATTTGATACGAGCTATAGCTGAAAATGTTAATGCTAAGACACCAACAACTGTGGTTTTCTTTGATATGACGCGTGCTTTCGATTTCGTTTCCCATAAATTGCTACTTCTCAAGCTGCACTTTTCACTATGCATGCATGCATGCACTATTCAACTTAGGAATACGAGGTGCAGCTCTGGACTGGCTAAAATCCTACTTGAATAATAGAAAACAAGTGGTCGAAATTGATAATCTGAACGAAGCTTCGGTCGTGACATCACATCGATCCGATTTCGTTGTAAATACATGTGGGGTACATCAGGGAAATGTACTAGGTCCGTTATTATTTCTACTTTACATAAATGACCTCACTGATGTTACCACTCATAAATGTGTATTGTTTACAGATGACGTATCCGTGATCATGCCCTATAAAAATTCTCTTGATTATTATGAAAATGATATTAACAATATATGGCTTAAATATATGGCTAAGTTTTAACAATCTGACGGTGAATCTTCAAAAGACTAATTTTATATAATTTGGTAGTAATAGACAAACGAACCCACCCGTGTGGTGCCGGGGATAAAGAATTGCACCACCCCATCTCAACCCGTGGGTGTCGTAAAAGGCGACTAAGGGACCATTCCAGAGGATGGGCAGCAGCATCTCTCTGAGGTTACCTTCAACCTACTGCGATCGCCAACCCGCCTGCCAAGCGTGGCGATTATGGCAAATACCCCCCCATGACATGCACACCAGCAAAAACCGGCCCCTAGTCCCCGGCGGCCCCGCTCGCCCTAGCTACGGTAGCGGCCAAGGCAGCGACGGGGCAGGGGGTGCTAAGAATCTCCGGCAGAGACCTGGCTACCGCCAACAACGAACTCTGGCCCTGGCAACATTTAACACGCGCACATTACGGGCTGACGAGAAGATTCACGAACTGGAGGAAGAATTGAGCAAGATACGGTGGGACATAGTTGGATTATCTGAAGTCCGAAGAGAGGGGGAGGACTCGATAATCCTCAAGTCCGGTAACTTGCTCTATTTCCGGGAGGGCGAACAACTGTCCCAAGGTGGTGTCGGGTTCATCGTCCACAAGACCCTCGTAAACAACGTTGTCGAGACCGGGAGTGTGTCGCCTAGGGTAGCGTACCTTATACTCAGAATAACCAAACGGTATTCGTTGAAGGTCATACAGGTTTATGCTCCTACTACGACACACCCTGACGATGAGGTGGAAGCTACGTATGAGGACATCTCTAGAGCCATACAAGCCTCCAAAACTCATTACACCGTTGTCATGGGAGACTTTAACGCAAAACTGGGCAAACGAAGCGGCGATGAGATGAGAGTGGGACGATTTGGGGTTGGTAATCGGAACTCCCGGGGCCAACTGCTGGCGGACTTTCTTGAGAGGGAGGGCCTCTTTATGATGAACTCCTTTTTCAGGAAAGCTGAACACCGCAAGTGGACCTGGATGAGTCCCGATGGTGCAACCAAAAACGAGATTGACTTTATCATGTCGACGAGGAAGCAAATATTCAATGATGTCACTGTGATCAATGCGTTTAAAACTGGCAGCGATCACCGGTTGGTAAGAGGCACATTGAATATCAACGTTAAGCTGGAAAGACGTCGATTGGTAAGGTCTACGCTCCGTCCTGCACCCATCCAAATCCAAAACCCCGAAAGCTTTCAGCTCGAATTGCAGAATCGCTTCGAGCGCCTAAATGATTGCGAAAATGTGGACGAATACAGCAACAGGTTTGTGGAAACTGTCCAAACGGTTGGGTCCAAGTTATTTAAAACCCACCGTGCAAAAGGAACCAAAAAGTTCTCAGACCATACCCTAAAACTAATGGAAGAGCGGCGCGCAATGGTTCTGCTTTCCTCAGGTGATGCGTCTCAGTTTCGGCGGCTAAATAGGCAGATCTCGAAGTCTATGACTCGCGACACGCGCCAATTTAATACTAACCGTATTAAAGAGGCCATTGAGCGGAACAAAGGCTCAAAAGTGTTCGCAAGAGATCTGGGTATTGGGCAGTGCCAACTGACGACGCTGAAAACCGATGACGGCAGAACTGTCACGACCAGGTCCGATGTTATGGGAGAGGTCGAGAAGTTCTATGGACAGCTTTACACATCCACACGGCCACCTGTACAAAGCTTAGCTAAAGACCCTAGAGCTAAGTTAACCCGGCACTATACCGAAGACATCCCGGACATCAGCCTATACGAGATTAGTATGGCTCTCAAACAGCTCAAAAATGGCAGGGCACCAGGTGCTGACGGAATTACGGCCGAGCTTCTGAAAGCAGGCGGAAGACCGGTACTCGTAGCTCTTCAGAAGCTATTTAATTCCGTGGTACTAGGGGGCAGAACGCCAGAGACGTGGCACGAAGGTATGGTGGTACTGTTCTTCAAAAAGGGCGACAAAACCCTGCTGAAGAACTACAGGCCCATTTCACTTCTAAGCCACGTCTACAAGCTGTTTTCGAGAGTCATAACGAATCGTCTCGCACGCAGGTTTGATGACTTCCAGCCTATCGAACAAGCCGGTTTCCGAAAAGGCTTCAGCACCATAGACCACATACATACGCTGCGGCAGGTTATACAGAAGACCGAAGAGTATAACCAGCCTCTTTGCTTAGCGTTTGTGGACTATGAAAAAGCCTTCGATTCGATTGAGACATGGGCCGTGCTACAGTCTCTCCAGCGGTGCCAAATTGACTATCGGTACATCGAAGTGTTGAGGTGTTTGTATGAAAGCGCCACTATGTCAGTCCGTCTTCAGGACCAGAGCTCGAAACCTATCCAGTTGCAGCGAGGAGTGAGACAGGGAGATGTGATTTCTCCGAAACTGTTCACTGCTGCACTGGAAGATGTTTTCAAGCTTCTGGACTGGAAAGGACTCGGCATCAACGTCAACGGCGTATACATCACTCACCTTCGGTTTGCTGACGATATAGTGGTCATGGCTGAGACCCTGGAAGACCTCGGCGCAATGCTCGGTGACCTCAACAGAGTCTCTCAACAAGTGGGTCTTAAAATGAACATGGAGAAGACGAAAGTTATGTCGAACTCACGTGTCGTACCCACTCCTCTGAAGGTTGGGGACTCTACCCTTGAAGTTGTGGACAATTATGTTTACCTGGGACAAACGGTCCAGCTAGGTAGGTCCAACTTCAGCAAAGAGGTCAATCGTCGAATCCAATTAGGCTGGGCAGCGTTCGGTAAGCTACGAAATATCTTCTCGTCCGATATACCGCAGTGTCTCAAGACGAAAGTCTTTGACCAGTGTGTGTTGCCAGTGATGACATACGGGACTGAGACGTGGTCGCTCACTATGGGCCTCATAAAAAGGCTCAAGGTCACTCAAAGAGCAATGGAGAGGGCTATGCTTGGGGTTTCTCTGCGTGATCGAATCAGAAATGAGGAGATCCGCAGAAGAACAAAGGTAACCGACATCGCCCGAAGAGTTGCTAAGCTCAAGTGGCAGTGGGCAGGTCACATTGCTCGCAGGACTGATGGCCGCTGGGGTGGGATAGTCCTGGAGTGGCGACCGCGTACCGGAAAGCGCAGTGTGGGCAGGCCTCCAACAAGGTGGACCGACGATCTGGTGAAGGTCGCGGGAAGCCGCTGGATGCGAGCAGCACAAAACCGGTCGTTGTGGAGATCCTTGGGGGAGGCCTTTGTCCAGCAGTGGACGTCTTTTGGCTGAGATGATGATGATGATGAGACAAACGAAATTAAATTTAAATATTAAATATAATAACTTTACAATTGATGAAGTAAAATTTTTGGGTGTTTTACAAGATGACAATTTAAATTGGAAGCAGCATATAGATAAAATAAGGAATAAGTTAAACCGATACGTATATGTTCTTAACCGGTTACGAGAAACTTCTGCTCTGTCGACAACTCTCGCAGCATACCATGGCTATGTCGCGTCTCTGCTAAGATATGCAATTATAGTTTAGGGTAACTCATCAGACGTATGTACACTGTTTCGAGCTCAAAAGAAGTGTGTACGGGCAATTTGTGGCTCATCACCTCGTGAGTCTTGCAAGCCTTTATTCAAGTCACTAGGAATACTGCCTCTTCCATGTATATATCCTCGAGGTGGCTATCTTTGTAAAAAATAATTTAGTACTTTTTAAAACTAGAAATAATGATAAGTATAGAAATGTAAGAAACCCTCACAGACTAATTTATAACAGTATGCCTAAACTGTCTTTGTACTTAAAACAGTGTAATTGTATGTGTGTAAAAGTTTATAATGCTATTCCAAATGACATTAAAAATTCACCTACCAATTTATTTAAATCCAAGTTATTGAGATGGCTAAAAGATAAAAACTTTTATAATGTAAGTGACATGTTTTTAAAATGATTTTGTATTGTATTATTCTAATTGTTTATTATTCTGTAATTATTAACATTATATTTGTTTTCTTTCTTTTTGATGTTCTAAATTATTTAAATCTTATTATTTTACATTCAAACACCTACGACATTGCATGCCTCTTATGGTTAAATATGTGGACTTATTATCGTATGCTGACATCTTCTTGTACCATATTTTCTGCAATAAATGATTATGATTATGAAAATAATTAAATAAAAAAAAAACAATTGATTTTTGTGATTTAATTTTGTAATTTTGAAACTAACTTCGATTTATTGCTAACAGTTTTCAATGAGTAACACACGGCGGCGGGCAGCGGGCACCTCATCGACTTTCAAAAGGCATCACTTGTGAATAAGAATTCATTTGGAAATGGCTACGCACAGTGTGGAGCGCCCTTTGATCCGACGCATCGCTGCTAAATATTGAATACGTGATTGTAATAACGGAATGTTTTATATCAATAACCCTCGGTTTATTGGACTACCGTATGTAAGCGAAGTTAGATGGGATATATTTGAATCGTAAAATGAGTTTTATGAATTTTTGTGTAAAACCCGCCGCGCACGCCGCTACGCCTGTAACTCGATTGCAATCATTTAGTGAGATTCTTTTTATCGATTGTGAAGTTTGCAGATTTTCATGGGAGTTTATTGAGGTGATAGTTAAAGGTTTGGTAGATTAAAGGGAAGGCAAGAGAAAGAAGGCAACTGAAAACAATATTGTTTTAATAAGGTAACTCATGATTACCTGTGAAGTGCATTAAAAATTAAAAAATATTTATTGTTTTTTTATACGTAGCTCGGTTAATGACTATCTGATGTTAAGTGGAAATTGAATCCAGACGCAAAGACAACTGGTACAGCGTAAAAATATTGCAGCATCAGTCACCGTCACCCAGCCGGCCCACAAGGTGCCTCTTCACGCCGCGTGAAGGACCTCATGTCATAGGAAGGAGGGAGTTTAATATTATTCTATATTATTCGGATTTTTCGATGCATAGCCCGGGTTTGTGAACACCAACCCGCATTTGGCAAGCGTGGTGATTAAGCCATTACCCATCAATTGTAGCGATAACTTGATTTCAATGATGGAGGCCTTTGCCCAGCAGTGGGACAGTTATAGGCTGTTTACTTGCTATACTATGAGCTAAATTATTACTTACTTATTGTGAACCTTGCAATGAGTATATAAACTTATAGCACGAACTAAAGCCTTCCCTCGTCAGCAATAAGAACTTAGGTGGCCATGGACACACTCAACCATGCTGGGGTGACCCCATGCGGGTTGGTGGGTTTGACAACAATTTTAGATAGGAGCGCGGAGGTGTACGAGATATTTTAATCTGGTCACTTATCAATAGCCGGCATTGCTAAGGTAGCTTAATCGGCAAGATTGAAATCCGAACGCGTAATCTACTGCGACTCTTGTGAAAAAACAAAAAAAAAAGCCGGTAATAAATTTACCATTTTATTGTTGTATGATAACAGTATCGCCATATACCATCAAGCTGGTGGCAAATGGTCGATAAATCAGTCGGTAGGTACAGTCGCGGCCGTATTTCACGGCGCTCGTAGTGGCGAGGCGCTGGGTATTTCCCACGCGGAGTGTATTTCAGCGCTACAGAAACCGCCAAGTTACTTATTCAACTGCAGCATAACAGACGTCATACCAACAGACAACCTAAGAGAGTGGAGAAAAACATTTTCTTAAAGAAACAGGTTTCGGTTATTTACTGTGAATGAGTACCTCTGAGTACCTCCAAAGCATCACGACAAATTTCGATTCGGACGGTAATGTCCCTTTCGCAAAATGTCCCGCTTCTAATCTCTGTTTAGATACTTTTTGGTTAATTTATAGTTTTTATTTTTATTGTCATTTGTTTTGTTCGGCTCGCGTCTTGTCACAAACCTTAGAACAATAACTTTTTTTTCCTTTAGTTGATGGCTTCGTGCGATTAGCACATTTAGGCAGTGTCGAAGTTATTTTTCTTACAAGTAATATATAAATAAACAATATTTCCTTCTTGTAAGATGATGATGAATGATAATAGAAATGAGAAGTGAGAAATGATATACCCTCCAACCCCTCGAGTATCTCAGTAAAGATGTGGAGCTTTACTAATTCCTCGGGCAGACTTCTTGAGAGAATTTGAAAACTGAAGTTGCACTGTTTTGTTTCATTTACCAACACTCATGCGCACTTACGAACACTTAACGGTTAATAATCCACCATTATTTCACATTAATATTCGATATAACACAAATTTTAGAAAATAAAACAAAACCGCAGACATGACTCTTCACTTTCCCGCCAAAAAAAAAGAAAAAAAGAGAGAGAACAATAACTTGTTATTCTGAGTCACAAACTATGTCTATGGTACAAATTTTATTATGTCATCATGAAATAAAGAATGGCTTTGATAATATATAATATTTAAAATGTTGCATTGCAATAAAGAATATAAATAGCATAATAAAACTGTCTATAATGACAGAAATTAAAGTAATGACGTAAAAAACTATAACATAAAAAAAACTAAACAGATGTTTTAAATAAATGAAAAAAAAAATTACCATACACTAACAATAGTAAGATAAATATGATGGCGTAACAACGAGGGCCGAATGGGCAAAGAGAATTTAAAAAAGGCTACATGGGATAATTAATGAAGACCCATCCCCGGATTGGGTACGGACAATTCAGATTTAAAAATAGAACATCTGAGGGGAAAATATCAGTTGGCTTAATTATTACCTTAATAATGGACGGCGGTGGTCCCGTGTTCCCTTTGTCTAATGCCGCCTTGCATTGGGCATCGGATGAAAGCCTTAAAAGAGGTCGGAATACGGATTACAAGTGAGGGCCGACCAGGGCCGACCGCTTGCGGGTGTAATGTGTTTTGTGGTTTTTATACATAGCTATGCTACTTGCGGTAGCATTTGCTTTCGTATACTCTTCTTTTGTTTAAAGTCAACGTTGTCAAAAAATTTAACAGGGATTAACGCAAGCTAATTATAAGTTTTTAATATTACTATTAGATGATTAAATAATTTATAAAAAAATAAATATTATTATTATATTGTTTAAAAGCACACTAGTCGCACTGGCGTTATGTTATGCTATTACCTAGATTTGTAAAATGGTTAGCCCTCTTATTTGCTGCGCCCTAGCAGGGCGTTACATGAATACCATGATTGTATTTAACACCATATACCTATTTGAATAAATGCGATACGCAATCAAAATTTGATTTTGAATTTGAGGTATCATAAGCACATGTTGTGTAGGACGCCCTCTCCAACGCGGTGGAGCGGCGATACACGCAAAGAGATTGGCAGCTGTTGGAAAAGAGAAGATCGGGTTTTTGTTTTTAATGTTAAAAGGAGGCAAACGAGCAGGTGGCCTGATGGAAAGTAATCACCGCCGCCCATAGACACCCGCAAAACCAAAGTAATCGCAGATGCGTTGCCATGCCAAAAGAGCCATGCCATGAAAAAAGAGTTGGATCTTGAGAAGGGAGTAGGAATTGGGAGGGGGGAGGGGTGAGAGATGTGTCTCCGGTACCTTCACTCACCGGACGAAACACAACAGCAACGAGTGCCATTGTTTCACGCCGATATTCTGTGAGAGGGTGGTATTAGTTGGCGCGTAAATAAATAAATCTGACCTCTCATCAACTTGAAGGCATACCAAAGATAATCCTAACGCGTCTTTGTTTTCTTTTAATTGACTTCAAATGTTTGACAGCTGGGGACAGAGTGGTTTGTATGGGAAAAGAAAATTGTTGTTTTTACTATTTTAACATAAAATGAGTTAATGATGGTGATGAAGTATAATCTTTATAAATTCAAACAAAAAATCTTAACAATATATGTTCTACCTGCCGTAGGATACATCAAGGTAACTCGTAAAAAAACTCAGACGTATTAAAACCTCGTTCTCCGTTTTGTCTTTTTAAAGTTGGTTAAAAAAGGGAAATGTAACTGGCCATCTCAAACAAGACGCGTCTAGTTAGCCAGTGTCGTGCCTAACTGAATGATTCAGCGGCGAGCCGGCTCGTTACCGTGTATAGAGCTCGGAGTACTGAGCCATAGAGATTATCTTTTCAAGTCCTACTTAATGCTGCTTTCATGATTCTAACGAACTCGTGATTATGCAAGAATACGCGATTCAAAGTCCGTCGGAGTATGTGGGCCGTTCTGCCACGGGAACATAGAAGTTTTTGTGGACTTATGTAATGAGGTTGGAATCCTATTCAGTTTAATTTTTCTTTTTAGGGATTACATCATGCAGGTTTTAGTTAGTTGTAGTCGTTAGGATGTTGCGCGGTATAATGTTGGTGATAAGTGTTACAGCATACGTTTTCCCTCCTCCCTATGATATGGGGTCGTTCCAAAGAGGCGTGAAGAAGCACCTTGTGGGCCGGCAGAGTGAGGTTGACTGACACTGCGTTGTTTTCACGCTGCACCAGTTATCTTCGCGTCTTGACTCCATTTCCACTTAACATCAAGTGTAACTATAAAAAATAAAAAAAACTCTATATCTACAAGTTTTATATGTTAACGACTCGGTGGCTGAATGGCAAAGCACTCGGCCCGCTACCCGAAGGTCCCGGGTTCAATTCCCAGGTCAGGCAAAGTGTGTTTCGGATTTTACGAAGCATAGCCCGGGTATGTGATCACCAACCCGCATTTGGTAAGCGTGGTGTTTAAGCCAATACCCATCAAATTGTAGTGATGACTTGATTTCAATGATGGTGACAGGAGGCCTTTGCCCAGCAGTGGGACAGTTATAGGCTATTTGTGTTTTGAAACTTTACTATGTCCTAAGTGTCACATAAGTCATTATTTGAAACCAAATGTATCTAGTAACTCTATCAGAATAAAAAACTAACCTAAAAATTGTAGGTATCTACCTATGCACTTAACATTCTATATACATTGTACAGGTTTTCTAATCTAATTTATTATAACTCAAGCAATGTCATTAAACAAAACGCAAGCGCACAAAAAAATCTACCGAACATAACTCAGCAACGCCACTTCATTAGCTAGCCCAACTGAATTCTCCTCTCCCGAGTAAATCCTTCGCATCTTCATAGCCATCGAACAAAGGAGGAAATAAAGACGTCGCAACTCCGCAAATAACAGTTTAACAATGAAATCACGGTTGCCGGGTTCAACTTGAGATCGTAATAAGTTTTCGTATGCATAAATGGGGTCCATCCGAGTGTTGTAACAATGGGAATCTTTCTTTCCATCCGTCGTGGCGCCCTTTATTTTTCCTCCTACAGCAATCATTTCACTTGCAAATATTTCATTCTTTATGAATTTACCTTGAGTAAGGAATAAAGGATTCCTAGAATCAAACTTGCGAGAGTGCCGAGATTTTTCTCTTTTTAATTCTGTTTGTTTGATGACATAATTATTACATTCTACACGCTACACACAATATTGTTTGTTCATTTTATGGTTGCGCCCTTTAGGTATCCTTTTTACCCTTGGTAGTAGGTACGACCGTAGTTTATATTGCAAGTTTTATTTTCGTTATTTTATTTTTTAGTGTCACTGTTTACGTCCATAGTAAGGAATAGTTCGAAAAGTTACCGATAGATGGCGTGGATAGCTCTAACCTGAATCGCGGTATCGTTGTGTTTTATCGAGACGTAATAAGGCGGCCATACCTTTTCTTATATTACACTATATCAGATCAGCTTTTTGGTTTTTTTTATTTAAATTAACCCTGAAGGCTCCTAGTTCGAGTACATCAATAAGTAAATATTCATTGGTCCATCTGAGACCGGATTTTTTTGAGCCTACGTACTCTGTAGTGGATCGCTACAGCAAAGAGTGCGTATCGTCGGGAGCCCCTGGAAGAGCTTCGGGCGTTGAGACGAGTCAACGGAGCTGAGCTATCAGCGGGGACGTGACGACACATAAGGAGACCAACCAGAGCGTCAACCGTGACGTCATCGACACCGTCATCAGAAGATACGAGTGTGAGTTAGTGAAGTGATACTGTGAGTACAATTTTGTTCCTTATTTTCATTGAAGATCAAACATAGATAAAATTTCATAAAATAAACATTAGAGTGAAATTGCAAAGAATTTTGAACCTTATCTTCACGTGGCTGTCCAACTTAGAAGAAATTCAAGATTTAATTACTTATAGTTTTAGTTTAATTTGTAGACTTGTAAAATTTTAACTTTGCATTTAGGACTTAGAATAGTTTAAGAAAAAGCGGTGAGACGGGGAATCCATGCCCGATTTCGGTCAGAATATTTGAGGCAAAAGACTTGTAATTTTTCATTGTTTGTTAAATTTTTGTTACTTTCTAAGATTGTATTGTTTATAACAAGCTGAAATAACGTAGTTGTTAAAGATGGAAAGCATAATAAACGTTCAGAAAGATCTACAAAGAGCTATAGGAAAGGCTGCAATTAATTTTAAGAAAAGTCCAAAGGATCGTATTACTGTAGAATACCTTGAAACTAGATTGGAAAATGTAGAAAGAGATTGGCAGCTATTTCATGCAACTAATACTAAATTGATGCAAACTTATAAAGCTGAAGATATAGAAGCAAGTTCCTATACTACTCAAAACGTTTATGATAACACGGAGGACGCGTATGTTGTGTACAAATCTTCTTTAAAAACCGAACTAAATAGAATTTTGTTGCATGCCAAAGCTGACTCTTCTAACTTTAAAAGTGTTAAGGATGAGGATTCCACCAGCTCGTTTGTAAAATTACCTAAAATATCAATCCCTGTTTTTTCCGGTAAATATGCCGAGTGGCCGACATTCAGAGACTTATTTATTTCACTTATTGACAAAAATAAAACACTAGACAAAGTACAAAAAATGCATTATTTAAAAGGTCACCTCTCCGGAGAGGCCGAGCAATTGATAAGACACACCCCTATCACTGGGGATAACTATACACAGTGTTGGGATCTCTTGGAAAAAAGATACAATAACAAACGGTACCTAGCAAATAGTATATTAAAAAGGTTGTTTAGCCAGAAGCGTTTGAATGTCGAGTCGGCGGCAGGATTAAAGGAGCTGCTGGATACCACATCTGATTGTGTAAGTGCATTAAAGAACTTGGGCGTAGGTGTAAGCACGTGGGATATTATTATAATACACATAGTTACGTTTAAACATGACTCTGAGACCCGCAAAAATTGGGAGTTAAGTGTTGCCAGTACTGATTCAGATATGTTGCCTACTCTTAATCAGTTCAATGTTTTTATAGAAAACCGGTTTAGGGCATTAGAGTGTTTAGACACAAGGAGGCCAAACACCAATCAAATGCATGTAACTAAGTCTTTGTTATCGACTAACCAAGCGTCCCATTTGAAGTGCGAGTTTTGTTCAGAAAACCATAAGCTTTGTTTCTGCAAGGGTTTTGGAGACTTAACTCTGGAAAAAAAAAGAGAGTTCGTTACTAAGAATAAAATTTGTTTTAATTGCCTTGGAGGTAATCATACAATTTACAATTGCAAAAAACCTACTACCTGTAAAATATGCAGTAGGCGCCATCATTCACTGCTCCATCCCCAGATAGTTTTTGATAATCGGGTTCAGTCCTCTGTAAAGGTAGATAAAAATCATAATAGTAGTAATAGTGCAACGGCCAACACTTCTTCAGTTGTAAGTTGTTTGTCGACAGGAAAACTAGAAAAACCTAAGCAGGTTTTACTAGCTACCGCGTTAGTAAATGCCTTGTCAAAAACGGGTGACAGTCAAGTTATGCGAGTGCTACTCGATCAAGGCTCACAAGCATGCTTCATCACAGAAGCAGCTGTGCAGCTTCTGAGACTTAAGAAAAGGACAGTACACGGGACCATTTCTGGATTAGGAGAGAACAAATCGGTTATCACTAAGGGAGAAGTTACATTTACACTGCAGTCCCGATTCGCTCCCACCTTTGAAATTATATTTAGAGCCTTTGTATTAAACAATATTACCTCGTATATTCCTGGAAACCACACTGGATCGGTTGACTGGACTGACCTGCAACTTTTAGAGCTGGCAGACCCGAAGTTCAACATATCTAACAAAATAGATCTTTTAATCGGTGCGGAGGTCTACAGCTACCTTCTGAAAGAGGGGATAAAAAGAAGTCCATCGGGATCTTTGATCGCGCAGAATACCACGTTAGGGTGGATAGTCTCGGGTGCAGTTGATGCAGACTTGGGGAAGGACAACCACATTGAAGGTTCTCGTGCTAGAAACATTTTGACAGTTATGCACGCACAAGTTAACGAAGATGACGTTCTTAAGAAGTTCTGGGAAATGGAAGAACAAGCATCGAATGTAAAAAACACCTGGACAGAGGAAGAACAACGTTGTGAGGAGATATTTAAGTCTACTACAACTAGAACACCCGAGGGGCGATACGTGGTAAAGTTACCATTACGAACAGAACATCCGCAGTGCACAAACCACGGTTCAAGAGAAATTGCGGCATCAAGACTGAAATCTTTAGAAAAACGATTCATGAAGGACAAAAATCTGAAAGAAAAATACACAGAAGTAATAAGAGAGTACATAAGCTTAGATCACATGAAGCCAGTTAATAAAACAAATGTAACTGAAGCAACATACTTACCTCATCACGCTGTGGTAAGAAACGATAAAAGTACTACTAAGTTACGTGTGGTGTACAACGCATCCGAGAAGAACAATAATGGTATTTCATTAAATGATTCTCTCCTGATTGGTCCCACCATACAGCCTGATTTGCGTCATACAGTTCTAAGGTGGCGAATCCACCAGATTGCATTAGTAGCAGATATCATTAAAATGTACCGTCAGGTCTTGATAGCAGAAGAGGATGTAAGGTACCAAAAAGTCCTGTGGCGCGAAGAACCTGAAAAGGAAATAAAAGATTATGAGTTATTAACGGTTACATTTGGAACCGCGTCAGCACCTTACCTTGCAGTCAGAGTGTTACACCAGGTCGCAATAGATGAAGGCCAGGAACATCCTCAAGCAGCTGAGAAGATACTCAATAATTTTTACATGGATGACTTGTTGACTGGCTGCTCGACTGTTAAAGAAGGGGTTGAGCTCTACAAACAAATAAGCGGAATATTGGGAAAAGGAGGATTCAAGTTACAAAAGTGGGGTAGTAATAACACTAAGCTAATCAAGGAGATAAATGAAATGGAAAATGGAAGAGAAAGTACAATGAACTCAAAGGAAATAGGAAAGGAAAAGAAAAAAGGTTTACAAGAGCAGGACAAAAAGGAATGGGAAATCAAACTGGACAGTACAATAAAAATACTAGGACTTACCTGGAGCCGCGATGATGACTTCTTCCACTGCTCAGTGATTCTTCCCCCAGCAACAGCACCTGAAACTAAAAGAACAATTATAGCAGATATAGCAAGATTATTTGATCCATTAGGCTGGATCGCACCTATAATTATCACAGCAAAAATTTTCATACAGCAATTGTGGTTGACTGGGCTGGGATGGGATGAAAAGCTGTCCAACAAATTAATTGAAGAATGGAGTACTTACCGTCAGACCTTGTCGGAACTTACCAGAATCCGTATACCACGTTGGCTTGGCACTGCTTCTGATGATCTTGATGTTGAGCTACACGGGTTTTGCGACGCTTCGAAGTCTGCTTACGCGGCGGTTGTTTATGTTAGAGTAGTTCAGGTCAGCGGCCATATAAAGGTCTCTCTTTTAAACGCAAAAACAAGAGTAGCGCCGATCAAGCAGGTTAGTATCCCGAGGCTAGAACTTTGCGGTGCCGTACTATTGACGAGACTATTAATTGAGACCGCTAACGTTCTTGGTATATCTAAGAACAAGATTAGAGCATGGACAAATTCTACTGTTGTCTTGGCGTGATTAAACTCTCACCCAAGCAAATGGAAAACCTTTGTAGCCAACAGAACGTCAGAGATCTTGACAAACATGGATTCTTCGCAATGGTTTCACGTCTCGACGAAGCACTATCCTGCTGATTTGGCCTCACGTGGTACTTCACCAGGTATGTTGGTTGATGAGAGTGATTTATGGTTTTTGGGTCCAGAGATGTTACGAGCACAAAACGTTGAATATACCAAGCCAATTGACTTAAAGGCCAATGCAGAAGAATTGGTCAGAGCACATATGGTCACAGTCCCAGAAGAGCCAGAGACATCGATGTTTGACCGATTTTCTTCATTGCCGAGATTACTTAGAGTAATTTCTTACTGTAGGAGAGCACTTAAAAAAGGAAAAAGCAATTCCTATCATTTGCTCAAATCGGAACTGGATGAAACCCTGCAGTCTTGTATACGACAGGCACAAATAAAAGCCTTTCCCTCGGAATATTCAAAGTTATTAAAGCACGGAGTTCTACAAACCAAATCTAGCACATTGAGTTCACTTTGCCCGTATTTAGACGAGAACAAGCTTATTAGAGTCACCGGTCGGATAAATAAAGCTGAAGAAGACGAAGACTTCAAACATCCAATCGTTTTACCAAATAAATGTCACCTCACCAAACTAATTATAGCAGACGCTCACAACAGAACTCTGCATGGAGGTTCTCTACTTATGACCAACTATTTGAGATCGGCATATTGGATAATTTCTGGAAGAAATCTTATTAAGCGTCATGTTCGTGAATGTGTTATTTGCGCAAGGCAGCGAGCGGATATCAAATCCCCATTCATGGGTTCATTACCATCAGTGCGCTGTCAGACCATTTTTGAACAGCGGTGTGGATTATGCTAGACCCATAAGCATCAGAACCTCTAAGGGCAGAGGCAAAGGATACATTGCCCTATTTATATGCATGTGTACCCGTGCTATTCATATTGAGCTCGTGAGTGATATGACCACTCAAGCTTTCCTAGCAGCATTCCGGCGGTTCACCTCTCGACGAGGATATTGTTCTCAATTATGGAGTGACAACGGCACCACGTTTGTGGGGGTTTGCAAAGAGTTGCAACAGTTGACCTCCATCCAAAGATCCATTGCCCAAGATCTTGAAGTCCACGGCACCTCGTGGCACTTTATACCTCCACATGCTCCGAACTTTGGAGGACTTTGGGAGGCAGGAGTTAAGTCGACAAAATTCCATCTCAAGCGGGTAATTGGAGATCAGACTTTGACTTTCGAGGAGATGAATACGCTCCAAAGTCAGATAGAGGCTTGCTTAAATTCGCGACCTATTAGTGTGATTCACAACGACGACCCTAGTGAACCACTCCCTTTAACCCCAGGACATTTTTTAATAGGACAGCCCTTGTTGACCGTTCCAGAACCTAGTTACGAAAATTCAACATTGAGCTCTTTAAGCCGATGGCAACTTATCCAGAAAACTGTTCAAAATTTTTGGCGACGTTGGTCCCGCGAATATTTAGCTACAATGATGAACCGTTATAAATGGACTTCCCAAGTAACTGAACCCAACATAGGCCAATTAGTTCTAGTCAAAGAAGACGATTTGCCACCAAGTCGTTGGCTTTTAGGACGAATTATGGAGAAACATCCCGGTTCGGATAATATCACTCGTGTGGTCAGCCTACGCACCAAGTCTTCCATTATAAAAAGGCCTATAAACAAGCTCTGTATTTTACCTATAGCTACTTAGTAAGTTCAATATGTGTTCGGAGGGTGATAAATATTTTATTGTACACCTAATGACATTATTTCTTTTGATGTTCTAGACTATTTCTGACTTCTGTTAAACAAGCTTGTAACTTCTAACATTAAGTTTAGTTCGTAAGGACAGGTTTCTTTGTTGTTATAGGACATTCCTCAATAAATGTCCTACGGGGGCGGCATGTTTACGTCCATAGTAAGGAATAGTTCGAAAAGTTACCGATAGATGGCGTGGATATCTCTAACCTGAATCGTGGTATCGTTGTGTTTTATCGAGACGTAATAAGGCGGCCATACCTTTTCTTATATTACACTATATCAGATCAGCTTTTTGGTTTTTTTATTTAAATTAACCCTGAAGGCTCCTAGTTCGAGTACATCAATAAGTAAAAATTCAGTCACAAATAAATTTATTTATTTTATGATGAAGTACCAAATAAACTTATAGATGTCTATCTTTCTATAACGTTTTTGTTTGGTTGTCTGTATTAACGTTTTATTCAATAAATAGTTATTGAATAAAATATAGCGCTCTTCCAAAAATTACAAACAGATTTTATGACAAAATAAATGTTGCAAATAAACAGGCATTTATTTTTATAGGAAATAAAACTTTGATTTGTATTATGGACGAATCGATTATCGAGATTCAATTTTGTTTGGTGGCATAATGGCCCCATCACTAGTTGTTCTTTTTTTTATTCTCTTGTCTCTGGAAAGCAAATATGGCTGGTTGATAGTTATCGTGTGTGGATAATTAAATAGATTTTATGTAGTAATAAGGGCATTTGGAGCCGTATTATTCTACTTAAGTGGATTGTGCAAACTGTGTTTGTGAGTGCGTCGTAAACGAATTGTTTCGGGAAAACAATTAGCCGGGATGTCGGCCACACCGCTGCGGGAGTAACAGGTATTTTCAGTGGGAAAGTGCACTTTGGGGTAGTTTGGGTGTGTTTAGGGAACCCTAGAAGACCCGGAGCCGGATTCGGGCCCCATCGGATCATATGGATCCCGTTCAGGACGGCGGGAGCGGCATGGAACTGTAAGTGGAATTTTTTCTATTTTTAATGTATAATTCTAAGCAGTAGCATAGTGTGTGTTGTGGGTTTCCGCACCATTTTGGTAGCAGAGCGTGGTTAATACCGGACCTCTAGGTTAATCGGTGTAATTATGTGTATTTTTTTTAGTTTGTAATAGGTTAAGCTCATTTCGTGTAAAATCGCACTTCCGGGACAGGTGCGGTTAAATTGTAAGGTTGGTAGTACCGTTGTTTTCGTTCGTTCATTCATTTGGGCTGGGACACTTCTCGGAACGTTAATTGTTATTTAATTTCGTTCAATTGAAAGCATCGAGTCGATTCGGGATAATCGATTCCGTGTTTTCGTTGACTCGTTTTAATTTTGTGTTTAGGTTTATTTAGTTTAAATTATTTATAATGACAGCGTCACGGCAGGAGTTGGCTCAGCAGCTCCGGTGGTTCACCGGGCTGCTTGCATTAGTAGATCGGCCTAACCGGGAGGACGCCTTGGAGACGCGTTCGAAAGAAATGCAGGCTCGTTTCTTGTTGGCCGAGCGGTCGGTAACCGCTCTATTGTCAACCGACCCGGTCGGGGAGAAGGAGCTGGCCCTCCACGCCCAATATGTCAAGGATCTGGAGCACATCCAAGACATCTACGACGAGGTCCTTCAGCGGGTGAAGGACATCGAGCGACTGCGGGAGGGGAAGCCTGTTGCGCGCCCCGCTTCGCTCCACACCCCTGGACCCAGCGCCATGGGAAGATTGGGTGCCCTGGAGGTCCCGCATTTCACCGGATGTATGCGGGACTGGGCTGGATTCCGGAACATGTTTTTGGCCTTGGTGGATACTCGGAAGGATTTCACCAAGGCCGAAAAGCTGGCATATCTCCGTTCCTTCCTAGACGGAGAACCCAGACAGCTCGTACAGCATCTGGAGCTGCAGGATGCGAGCTACGACACCGCCATGCAGCTGCTGGAGAAGCGGTACGAGAAGCCGCGTCTTCAGGCGGACGCGCACGTGACCCATCTGCTGGGATTGCCGAGGGTCAACCATAGGGCTCAGCTGAGGGCGCAGCTGATCACCCCGCTCACCGTGTCCTTAAACGGGTTAAGGACGCTCGGACTGCCCGTCGACCAGTGGTCCTTCCTTCTTCTGCACATCGTTCTGGCCAAGTTGTCGCAGGAGATGAGGGACAAGTTCGAGCGGAATCGACTGGTCCACAAGGATCTCGGCAGCGTTCTGCCCTCGATAGGGGAACTTCTGGAGTTCCTGGAAGAGGAGGCTGGCCTGCTGGAAAACCAGCTAGCCTCCCAGGAGGCTCCGACAAGTGCGCCGGCCCGCACTTCCGGAGTCTACGGCGCCCAGCCGCCACGCAACCCAGGGAAGGGTCGCGGCAGGCTGGTGGCTGCGGCCGCCATCAACCCCGGCTCTGGATGCGGACAGCAGCACTTGGAGCAGCTATGTCCAGCAATTCTCGGGCTGCCCACAAAAGAGCGCCGAAACCTCGTTCGGACACGAGGATTGTGTTATGCCTGCCTGGGAGGACATAGGTACAATGAGTGTCCCCAGGCGAGGCCTTGCGATGTGTGCGGCGGACCGCACCATCGCTTACTGTGCACCCGTAGTGCTGAGGGCTCAGCACCGGTTCGGGAGAGGGGATCTCCCACGGGTGGCGGTTTGGGGCCGGGGTCAACTCCGCCTCCGGAAAGACGGAGTCCGCCACGGCCGCCACACTACAACCCCTCGTACACCCCGGCTCAGGTGAGTTGGGGACCGCCGGAACGGAGCCAGGTTCTGGCTACAACCCGGCACCCGGCGCGACCAACACCAGGAGTTGGTGCCTCTAAGGGCCACTGGGTACAGGGAGCCCCACCTCCGGACCCAACACCCGGATACTCGTACGCGTATCCTCCGCCGCCGTTGCCGGAACAACAACGACATGAGAACCGTCAACAGTTCTCACCGGTACTGCACGAGTACCCGAGGTTGGAATACCACCCACCCTATCACCGGTATGGTAGGGCAGCTGGATACGCACCACCCCGGATGGTGGCCTGCACGCGTCCGACTTACTGGCCGAGTCATCACGGTTCGACAGGGTCGGCTGCTGGCTTTGACGCGTGACTAGCCTGTGGTCGGGCTACGTCGGAACCGAGGACGGTTCTTTTGCCCATCGCGCAGGTACGCGTTTGGGGACCTAGGGGGGACTTCGTCCGGATACGAGCCCTCCTAGACACTGGGGCACAGGGCTGCTTAATTACTACGAGGGTAGCGAGGCGCCTACGTCTGGAGTGCGCGCCTCCCTCAGTTCCGATTCGGGGAGTCGGAGATACAGAAGTGGGGGGTCTGTCCGGTCAGACCCACATTTCCTTCTCTCCTGTGCATTCCGCTTCGATACGGATTGCGGCGGCCGCGATCGTACTCGACAATCTGCTGGGTTGGCATCCACCGACAGACATTCCGCGGGACGCAATGCCTGACACATCAGGTCTCATGCTGGCAGACCCTCATTTCGAGGAGCCGGCTCCGGTGGACCTCATATTGGGAGCGGATGTACTGGGCTGGATCCTTTTAGGGCCTCAGCGGAGTCTGGGCCGCTCTTCGTTGGTAGCTATACCTACCATCTTTGGACACGTTTTAATGGGACCGGTTTTCGACCAGGAGACGCGGGATGTCTCACCTGTCGTCGCTACTACCTCCATCGCTAGGACGATGCAAAAATTCTGGGAACTGGAAGAGCCTCCCATGGTCTCCCGTCTGGATCCGGAGCATGTGGAGTGCGAAACCTTTTATAAGGATCACACACGCCGGATGGCGTCGGGTAGGATCGAAACTCGACTGCCCTTTATCGACTGTCCCCCTCTCTTAGGAAAATCGAGGGCGTTGGCAGAGAAACGACTCTTGTCCATGGAGCGTCGTATGTCTCGCGATCCGGTACTTCGGGAAAGGTATATCGAGTTCATGCGAGAATACGAGGCCTTGGGGCATATGTCGCGGGCGACTGTCGACTGGACAACGACAGATCATTTTTTCTTGCCTCACCACGCGGTGTTGAAGGCCTCATCTGGAAAACTACGGACTGTTTTTGACGGATCGGCACCGTCGTCGACTGGAGTTTCATTGAACCAATGTCTCCATTCCAGTCCGAAGTTACATCGGGACATTGTCGACATCATTTTAAATTTCCGAAGACACCAGGTGGTGATCGGTGAGGACATCCGGATGATGTTCCGCCAAACAGTAATACATCCTGCGGACAGGAGGTTCCAGTTAATACTCTGGAGGGAACGTTCGGAGGATCCCATCACCGTCTACGAGCTCAACACCAACACGTACGGCCTGAAGTCGAGTCCCTTCATTGCCATCCGGTCACTGCTGGAACTGGCGGAGCAGGAACGGGCTCGCTTTCCCCGGGCAGCCGCTGTACTGACACGTGACGTGTTCGTAGATGATATCTGCACAGGGGCAGCCTCTCTGGAGGAGGCGCTCATCATCAGGAATGAACTTATCGGACTCCTCGCGGCTGGTGGTTATGAGTTGAGAAAATGGTTATCCAACGAGCCACAGCTTCTGGTTGGGATTCCGGAAGATCACCAACAGAATCCTCAGCTATTCGAGGACGCAGGGGACCCGAACTCTATCGCCGTTTTGGGAATTAAATATCAGCCGGTTCACGATATTTTCACATTCCGGGTAGAACTGGAAACTACAAGAGTTTGGTCGAAAAGGACGATCCTTTCCACCATCGCTCGGATGTTTGATCCAAATGGATGGATCAGCCCGTGCATTTTTATGGCGAAGTGTTTATTGCAAACACTGTGGACACTCGGAGTCTCGTGGGATGAGCCACTGGTAGGGCTCTCACTCGACACTTGGCTCGCTCTGATCTCTACGATCGAGGCGATCAATCAGGTGGCGTTGCCGCGGCGGATCTTGCCGCGGGGCAAATACAGGGCAAGCCGCAGTGGTGTATCTGCGAACGGTGGACTCGAAGGGTCGAGTCGCCGTCTCCTTGCTTCTGGCTAAAAGCAAGGTGGCTCCCCTCAAAACTAGGCTGACAATCCCGAAGCTGGAGCTTTGCGGGGCGAATCTATTGGCCAAACTGTTGTGCCACGTGCACAAGGAACTGACGTCTACGGTGGACATCCGGAATGTCTACGCCTGGTCTGACAGTCAGGTAGCTCTGGCATGGCTACGCGGGGCACCCCACGTATTGGAAACGTTTGTGGCCAATCGGGTATCTCAGGTACAGAACTCGGGCATCGAAATTTGTTGGAGGCACGTTCCCGGCCCCTGGAATCCTGCCGATTGTGCCTCTCGGGGCTGCACCGCGCCGGAATTGGTGCAGCATGCCCTCTGGTGGGGTCCAGAGTGGTTAAAGGAGGGTGAGTCATCATGGCCGGTCACCATGATCGATGGCTCTCTAGGGATGCTCCCTGGATTAAAAGTTTTGGTGACAACAAACGAGTCAAGGCCAGATCCGAATTGGTTGACGGCTCGATACAGCAAACTGGACAAATTGCTAGGTGTAACTTGCTGGATCCGGAGATTTCTACATAACTGCCGCCATCCAGACAAGAGGCAGTTATCACCCGTGGCGGGTGCTGAGGAACGCAGGAGTTCACTGTTGGCCCTGATACGGCTGGTTCAAGCTGACCGGTTCGAGGACGAACTGAAGATTTTGCGCGTCGGTCGCGCAAAGCTCAAGGGAGCGATCTCTCGGCTCAACCCATTTCTGGATGCGGATGGACTGTTACGCGTTGGAGGTCGCCTCAAAAATGCCGACCTGCCCTTCGGTAGCCGTCATCCTCTGCTACTCCCCAAAGGAGGACCTTTGGTAGAACTGGTGGTCTCGGATAGACACCTGAAAAACGCTCACGCGGGCTGTAATGCGTTACTGGCGATATTACAGAGGGAGTTCTGGATTTTGTCCTCTCGGAGAGTGGTTCGCAGCGTGTTATTTAAGTGTGTGGCTTGTTATCGGGTGAAGGCCTCCACTATGCAGCCACGGATGGGGGATCTCCCTTCTGACCGGGTTTGTCAGACAACTAGGCCGTTCGACGGGGTCGGTACGGATTTTGCTGGACCGTTTCTGGTGAAAACCACAGCCTATCGTAACACTAGGGCCACGAAAGCATACCTGTGCGTTTTTGTCTGCCTGGCCACTAAGGCCGTCCACCTGGAAGTGGTTTCGGCTCTGTCTACGGAAGCCTTTGTCGCCACGCTGGATCGTTTTGTTTCGCGACGGGGTTTACCTTCTCTCATTCGGTCCGACAACGGTACCAACTACAGAGGCACTGCCAACTACTTAAAAGATGTGAACGATTTTCTGGATAAAAATTGTAATAGCATAAGTCAAGCTCTCGCACAGCGGGGAATCACATGGCGATTTAGTGTGCCAGCCTGTCCCCACTGGGGCGGGATATTTGAAGCCGCGGTAAAATCGGCAAAAACCCACTTGCGCCGGGTAGTCGGGGAAACTACCCTCACGTATGAGGAACTTACAACTGTGTTTTGTAAGGTTGAGGCGGTTCTCAACTCGCGTCCGCTTTGTCCACTCTCCTCTGACGCAAATGACATGGAAGTCCTGACCCCTGGTCATTTTTTGGTCGGTCAGCCACTCACTGCCCTGCCTGAGTATCCCTGGAAGGATGAACGCAGACACCGGATGTCTCGTTTTCAAATGATACAACAAATGAGTCAGGACTTGTGGCGTCGTTGGTCACTGGAGTATCTGCATTTATTGCAGCAGCGTGTAAAGTGGACAGACCGGACGTCGCCCCCTTCGGAGGGGGATCTGGTTTTATTAAAAGAGGCTAATTTGCCATCGTTATTTTGGAGACGAGGTCGCATTTTAAAGTTAATCTGGGGCGCGGACGGGACTCCGCGTGTGGCGCAAGTGTTGGTTGATGGATCGGTGCTAAATCGCGCGGTCGCGACCTTAGCTCGATTACCGGTTGACTAGTTTAAGATTTCAGGCTAGAAAGCGGTACGTCCGCTTTGGGTGGCGGGATGTTGCAAATAAACAGGCATTTATTTTTATTGGAAATAAAACTTTGATTTGTATTATGGACGAATCGATTATCGAGATTCAATTTTGTTTGATGGCATAATGGCCCCATCACTAGTTGTTCTTTTTTTTATTCTCTTGTCTCTGGAAAGCAAATATGGCTGGTTGATAGTTATCGTGTGTTGATAATTAAATAGATTTTATGTAGTAATAAGGGCATTTGGAGCCGTATTATTCTACTTAAGTGGATTGTGCAAACTGTGTTTGTGAGTGTGCGTCGTAAACGAATTGTTTCGGGAAAACAATTAGCCGGGATGTCGACCACACCGCTGCGGGAGTAACAGGTATTTTCAGTGGGAAAGTGCACTTTGGGGTAGTTTGGGTGTGTTTAGGGAACCCTAGAAGACCCGGAGCCGGATTCGGGCCCCATCGGATCATATGGATCCCGTTCAGGACGGCGGGAGCGGCATGGAACTGTAAGTGGAATTTTTTCTATTTTTAATGTATAATTCTAAGCAGTAGCATAGTGTGTGTTGTGGGTTTCCGCACCAATAAATATTGTTATTATTATTATTCGCAGCAGGATTGTATGTCACTAGCCGTCCCTCCTCGACCCGCAAGTTGCTTCTTCACACTCTGACCTCACCTCGTTTAAAGGACCGACACGTTGTAGGAAGGAGGAAATACACGTGCTGGGCGAAAAAGTAAATAAAAATATCGGGTTAGTATTTTGTTTAAAATTAGGTTCTTTTTAAAACAAAATCGCCTTCCAACACTAAAAATGGAGTCGTCCACGAGAAACTGCACAAACCGATCCTTTAAAGGCGATTGGTAGGAGCAAATCTTTCCTAGGATGAAGCACTGATTTTAAAAGTGCTCCCAGGTGGACTGATCGCGGAGACAATGTTCGGAAATTAGATTCGCGTCGCAGTCGCGGCACGCTCCAGCCGGACCTTCCGATACGGCCCGCGGGAACTGCGGACTTAGGAACATATTTATATTCGGTTACAAATACTAGGGATTTATTGCACAGACGCTTGTACATCAACCTATACAAAACAGTCAAATTTCTTAAATAAATGTTCAACCGTATGCCATATAAGTTCAAAGTCTATTGAGAAAATTTAACAGTTGGAGGTAGTTTTTTTAATTTTTTTTTTATACCTAGCACGGCAAATGACTCCCATACCACCTGATGTTAAGTGGAAATGGAGTCCAGACGCGAAGATAACTAGTGCAGCGTGAAAACAACGCAGCATCAGTCAACCTCACTCTGCCGGCCCACAAGGTGCTTCTTCACGCCTCGTTTGAAGGACCCCATATCATAGGAAAGAGGGAAAACGTGTGCTGGTAGACTATCCCATCTTTTGGAGGTGCGACAAAGAAACGAGTCAAGTCACCAAATTTTTTTGTGCGCGATGGGATATGTGTGACAGTGAAGCGATGACTTCGGAGAGCAGCACGTGTACTCCTATGGAGGAAGGGAGAAGGTGGGATAAGGTCAAACAGTTCTTCAGAGCACTCACCGTGGTATAAGCGACAGAAAACGCTGAGTGACGCTATATCTCTACGCAATTTCAGTCCGATGTGTAGGCGTGTGTGCATCATCACTTCATCATCAACAGCTCATTTTATGTCCCCACTGCTGGGGCACGAGCCTTCCCTGTGGATGGATGGGAGTACGGGCCTTAAACTACCATGAAGGCCCAGTGCGGATTGGTGACTGTTAATGAATGCTAATGAAGCCGGAAATTCAATGACTGCTTTAGTTGAGGATAGCGCCGCATATACACGAAGACTTTTTATCGGTGATCAGAATCTACTGATTCCGACTAAGTAAATGTTGGTCATTGCAATAATAATAATAGTTACATGTTTTCTTTTTATAAATTTAATTTTGTATTTTTAATTAGGTAACCAAAATTAGTTAGAATGTATGGTCTTCCTACATTTTTATGAAGTGAAGACTAAAGTGATTTTTTTACGTTGTCTGCCATTTGACAGTTTACTACTAATAACCTGAGAAACTTTAACCCCCTTACAAATAAACAAAGAATAAGGTCCTAATAGTTATTCCGTGTTTTGTCTCTCTTACTCTAATTTGAAATGACGTTTACATGACAGGGACAAAACACGGAATAACTATTCGGACCTTATTCTTTGTTTATTTGTACGGCGGTTAATCTTCAATGTGGTTTGTCATCATCGTTGTACCTGTACTTATGAAGAGGTTTTATTTGTAACAAGGAGAAGTAGGATGGCCATGCTTTTAATGTACATAGTTATTAACTTTACTTCCCAGACAAAAAAATAAAAACTGGAACGCCGACATGTAAGTTCTATTATTATTGCAATGGCCATCATTTACTTAGTTGGAATCAGTAGGTCCTGATCACCGATAAAAGTCTTCGTGTATAATAGGGATGAAGACAACAACAATAATTAGTACCAGAATATTAAACGTTAATGAAATCACCTAACATTTCAGCAACGAAGATTGCATCGAATACATGTGCAGCGACGTCGAGATGGATATAGGTATATTGTCCGATGTCCGCAGTGTCAGTGGTGGAAGGCAGTAAGTTGGCTATTGGCGCGGAGGCGAGCGGCAACTTAAACAAGCGCCCATCTGCCGGCGTAACTCAGCTGGATGAGATCAACAGGGGCACGACGTGCTGCTAATCTCGCGAGGGTCCAACGACTGCCTTATTTGAGGACGGCGCTACATACACATGCAGCGGCATTGAAATTGAGTCTTTGTTAATTCAAAGAGAGTCCCGGCAGCGTTAACAACCATCAATCCGCACTGGGCCCGCGTGGTGATTTGTGGCCGCTCCCTATCCATCCATAGGGAAGGTTCGTGCCCAGCAGTGGGGACATATAATGAGCTGGTGGTGATGTGATCACGATGATTCCTGCCGCGTTAACCGTCTCCGTGCCACTGGTCCTTGACCCTGAGGACTTTGATTTCGATCTTCAGCTGGGAGTAACACATATAATTTTTGACGCTGTAAGGGAGAAAAGAGCTTGACACTTGCTGAGTTTCTTGCCGGTTCTTCTTAGTACAAAGTCTCTCGCCCAGAGTAGACTTACGAACCGATGGCATAATGACTCTCACAAGAGCTATATGTAGCCTAAACTGAATAAATGATTTTGATTTATTTTTTTAAATTTTACACGTTTTGGTTGGTGGTAGATAAGGTACGTGTGATAATGATGATTGTGAAGTCGGATATGACTAATAGTACGTTGTGTTCTTGGTTGCTTTTTAAAAGTCATTTAAATTGCTTTGTATTAACGCGACAAAAAATGATATTCAAATAGTAGAGTTATTATAAATCCTATAATCACTATTAATTTAAAGTATTCCTACTTCAAAAGTCGGAGTCCATGCACCAAGACATACTTTAGTAACCACATTTCACAAAAGGAATAAAATGAAATAAGTAAATAGGATATTATCCTACATGTAATTTTTTTTTTTAGTTTAATTGGTTATGGTTTTTACTGAGGTCATTATGTGTGTTTGCTGTGGTTGTCTATAATAGATTGTACAATTAGGTCATAATTTATGTATTTTTTTAAAAGTAAGCATTAATTGTAACAATTGTTGACAAACCACTAAAATAAAAAAAATAAAAATAAAATAAAAATAAAGACAGTCAGTTGTACAATAATTTTAACTTGTGTATGTATCTAATAAGAGTAATTCCAGGAGCAAGGACACTGAAGTCTTAACTAGAGTTAGCTCTGAAGTTAAGGTTGTGTTCGAGAACTCTGTACCAAAAACTTTGTACGCATACCGCAAACAATACTATAGCCCGGATGTACGAGTAGTCTACAGCCACACAACCCCGTTCGCCGTTGTCGCGAATTCATCCAATTTCATTGTTGATATCGGCTCAAAACTTCTCCATCGTCCGTTGAGATCGTTGAATAAATTTCCGCGGATAACATTTTCATATTCATAAAGTGTTCATAAAGTGTTACAAAATCCTTTATGACGAAAGTTTAAAAATCTCGCGACTCCCAACTCCCCGGCCGCGCGAGCTTGCCCGTAACTTTACTGCGATCGCCCGACATTGTCCGCTATTAGTTTTAAAGAGATATTTTAAATAATTCACTGGCCCAGTTATTGTATGCAAAAAGTTGTTCTTGTTCCACTAGCTAGATAAAGCAAAGATGGGGCTGTGAGAAAAATAAAGAGAGTTCCGACTAGAAACTTTTACTCGAATAAAGGAGAAAATGGAATAAAGGGGATACCTGAAAAAAGATAGTGCTAGCTAAAGCAAGGTCTTATTGTATCATAATATTATTACATACATTGCGTTAGACGAAATATGTCCAGTATTCGTCTGAGGGCCAGTACACAAAGTCAGTAAAGGTAACACTGACCGTATTTATGTTTTTTATTTATTTAATTATTGGAGTTTGAAGATGTGTACGGTGTACCCATACAACCGTCTGTATGAGTTGTTATGTCATACCCAAATATCACGATCATTTTATACTTTCATCCTTATAATCAGCAGACAGCAGCAGCAGATCAGCAGAATGTTTCACAGCTGAACTCAGGCCTTCCCACATTTCCGCCTGTGTGGTACAGTGGTTAAGACCACCGGCCTCAGAGTCAGAGTTCAATTCCCAGCGGGTTTTGTACTTGTTTTTTTGGTGGTATAGCGGAAAGCGGACAAACAAGTCCGCTTGGTTAGCTACCACCATCTTATTTAAGTCACCATAACATAAATATTTGTAGATTGTTGTTTTCCGGCAGCTAGAGATAAGATAGCTAGTTCCTCAGTATGGTTGAGGATTCCGGGTGAATTGCGCTTCTACCATCAGCCTTATCATCCTTAACATCAGGTGGAATGAAGGCCAAGTTTTAGCGTAAAAAATAAGGAACATGAATATATCAAGCCATAATTCGGGCCCTCGCCCACGGCGACTTTTTGTAGCGATGCAGTCGCGTCCCACGTTTACGAAATGCGCCACATCATTGCTACTAACGTGCGTTAGTCGCATTTGCAACGCGCTACAGAAGCGATACCAACGCGCTACTACGCGCTACAGCATCGCGACTGTATCGATGCAAACGCGCGACCGTGTCGGACGACATCGGGGAGAGAACGGAGGGAGGGTGGCGCGTGAGTGGAGAACCGAGCGCTTGCATCGCGACTGAATCGCGTTGCATCGCGACTGCATCGCGTTTGCATCGCGACTGAATCGTGGTTATGTGGGCGAAGGTAAACAGCTAGCGACGGCATCGCGACTGTATCGATGCGAACGTGTTACACCAACGCTACTGCATCGCTACAAAAAGTCGCCGTGGGCGAAGGGCCTAAAAGCCTATTAACAAGTATTGTGATTTCAGTTAAGAATACATATTGTAAGGTATAGCTACAGTTATTGCAGGTCTTACTTACAAAGGGTAACACAATTCAATTCGCTATTAAACTATTTGAAACATGACAATTTACATCTTAAAAAATATTTTATACTAGCGGCCGCTCGCGGTTTCACTCGCGTGGTTCCCGTTCCCGTGGGGATATCGGAATAAAAAGTGTCCTATGTTTTAACCCAGGTTATAAACTATCTGTATGCTGAATTTCATCGAAATCCATTTAGTAGTTTTTACGTGAAAGAGTAACAAACATCCATCCATACTTACATACTTTCGCGTTTATAATATTAGTAGGATGGAAAACTAAAAAGGAACCAGTACCTCACTCCAAAGTCCCGTCTGGGAGCGTGAACAGCACACGTCACGCGACTTTATTTGCCCAATATATATTGCCGTGCCATTAAACAGCATTGTTTTTCGACAAAAAAGAGAACAGCCATACAAATTGTACAGTGCTCCGATGGCGTAAACACGGTATTGTAAATCAAGTCGGCGATCCCGCAAACAAAAGCTCTGTGACAAAATGAAAATCGTCAGTGAACTTTTAACTCATGATTGCACCATATTCGCTCGATAATCCATCATTGAGATACGGGGGAACGGGGTGGGGGCGGGGGGCAAAAAGGTGATTTATTGCGGACATCGTTAGCGATTTAAACTTTTAAATAGCACGGTATGGTAATGTGTGGCTCATTGTCTATACTAATTGCCGTAGCAGTTCCTTAAATAACCTTTGTAACAGGTTAATTAATTATTATCAGGTTAGTTAATTAATTATGTAATTTCTTCTCTTGTCAGCTGCGACCACGTGATTGGCTGACGACATTTCTCCATCATACTAATACTAATACTATAATCATACTAATAATATAAAGAGGAAAGCTTTGTATTTTTGTATGTTTGCAACGAATAAACTTCAAAACTACTGGACCGATTTTAAAAATTCTTTCACCATTAGAATTCTACATTAGCGTTGAGTAACATAGGCTTTATTAAAAAAAAATATTGGATTTAACGATTTGACAAAATAATGACGCGTTTTAAGGAATATGACGCAGTGTTAAGACTTTGAGGGAAAGAGTACTAGGTCAAGAGGTACCAAGAGAAGTCCAGAAGGTAAATTAATTTTTTACTGTAAGAGGTGGCAAACGAGCTAGGGGTGGCTATCAGCTGATGAGAAGCTATCAGCGCTACCCATGGAATACTAAAGAAATCGCAGACGCTTTACCGGCCTTTGAGGAAAGAGTAAACTTGTTTCTTGATCTTGGTCCCCAAGTCGTAACGGTCCTGGAGTATCATTGCTGTAAGCTGGTACTACTACTACTACTATATACTGTTGCCTGCATAGAGACCCAAGACACTACAGCATGGGATTTTTGGAAAAGTAGTCACTATGTTTTACAAGGTCATCAAAGTGTGAGTGATACCCCTAATGTATGCATGCATGCATGCAATTGCAATGCAAATTAGTCTTTTGGCTGTAGTGACCACTTTCCAGCAGCCAAGCACACCCATTGAAATACCCCACGTTCCAGCCAGGCTGCACCGTGGTCAACTTATGATTGGATCTAAGCACTGCAGCCTTACACTCCGCTTTAACATGAACCAGCTTTTTGTACACACGCCTGCACATCGACCTACCCCTAACTGTCAAATTTCCTCAATAGACTTTGAACTTTATGCCAAAGGCATATGGTTGACATTGTATTGAAGAAATTTGATAGTTTTAGATAGGTTGGATTGCAGACGTATGTTCCACACGTGTTCAAATATCGCCCTTTGGCATGCGTCAACATTTGTGAGGAACGCCGCGCACCACTTACGCGGATTGAGCGATTGCGGGTCGGTAACGTGTGTGGGGCATGCGATGAGCAGTTTATCGCACACTCAGGGTGGACTAGTTCGACACTTGTTCTTGTTACATGCTGTCAGAGTTCAATTGGGAATGGCATCATCATCATCTGTCAGAATAACAGCGCTCCTTGTACTCGACTCGAATTCATGTGATGCATATGCTGAGATAGTGTCTTTCTTAGCCTCACACACCATGTCTGCCTGTTCACTCCTCTTTTGCAGGACCCTATGTCATATGAAGGAGGAAAAACTTTTGGAGGTGCAACAAAGAAACGACTCACCAAATTTCTTTGTGTGCGATTGTATATTTGAACCAGTGAGGCGGTGATTCCGGAGAAAGCACGTGTACTTCTCTGCAGGAAGGGTAAAGGTGGAATGAGCTCTTCAGAACACTCGCCGTGGTATAAGCGGTATAACACGTTGAGTGACGCAATATCTCTACACAATCGCAGGGATTAGAGAAGAGTATTTGTGACTTTTGCATCGCCGATAATAATTCGTACAGCGCCACGTTGCAATCTGTCCAAGGTATCGAGAAGGTACTTTGTGGAACCGTTCGAGATTTAAAAGCAAAACTTCACGCAAGACCGTACCTGTGTCTTTAAAGAATCTTTGTAATGTAAAGAGGATTTGATTGATTCACTAAGCTCTTTCTCATCACTACGCTTATGATCGGCTAATCCACTATTATAACAACTGGATGCCTCACTCCCACCACCGCAACTGTTGAGTGCCTAGTACTCAGCAGTTCACGTACGTCGACGGTCAAATCGGCAATCGGTAACCCTCACAAACGTAATGAAACATTGCAATCGACAAGGCCATCGTGGGTAATGCGACGAGACCGTTGATTCGAACTGAACGATTGCCCCTTTGAGCCGCTCATGTGTCACGGACATGCAACCGTATCGTGTGCCTTTACAAAGAGCAGTTTTTTTACCGCGACGACGGGTAAAGGCCAAGAATTTATTTGTCGCCGGTTAAATGGCCGAGTTAAAAACAACACGCATATAATGGTGTTGAAGCGAATGTATTATGTCGCGGCGACTTACGGTGAGATTAGGAAATACTCGACGCTTTTAAATGTTTCCCAGTGCATTCTAGTTCGTGTGTAAAGTTAAGTTGTTGTGATTTCTTTTAATTAAAATGTTTGTTTGAATTATACAAAAATATTATGTTTCGTTTTAGACTTGCTTTTGCTCGTGGTTTCT
This sequence comes from Eudonia lacustrata, assembly GCA_947562085.1. NCBI lineage: Eukaryota > Metazoa > Arthropoda > Insecta > Lepidoptera > Crambidae > Eudonia > Eudonia lacustrata. The sequence goes on from OX387316.1 coordinate 22,802,475, forward strand.
CGCCCGTCTAATTGAATTAGCTCTGACTTATAAAGTAATTTTAGTTTAAGTACTAAAATAGAATATTTACGCGTAACACGACTTACTTTACTATCACGTTAAGTTAAATTTAGGTTGCTACGATCAATAATGCATTATTTACAATACTGCTATAACTAAAAAGCGTTAACATGCATCCATTTTAAAATTGTCTGCACCACTTTCATTAAAACGTCGAATATTAACCTATAAAACATAATTGTGACAATAACGACTCCACTCGTCCACTAACACATCGTTAACATAACGAATGCGAGACAAAGCAGTTATTGAACACACATCTCGCACTAACAAATAACCTGCCACAAGCAAAGCGTTATTTAATCCAGTCGCTTCCGGGAAATAATGCGAGCGAAAACTTTTATCGTACACAAACAAGTAACATTTTAAAGTTGCTTAAAGAAATCTGTGAGGAGCGGGCGGGGCCGCGGGCCGAGTTATGTCTGCCGGGGACACCCATTCGATTCAATTTATTGTAGTCCTTTACTGAGTTCGTATCTGGGAACTGACTGTGGACTGGTCATGCTCGCGGAAGCCGAGAAAGGGAGTGTCCCACGAGATGATAAGTGAGGCGACTGTTTAGTGTTGCAACGCGATGTGGTGGTAAGTTGCTGTACGGTAAAGCAGGGTTGCTTTACAGTAATTATACTTTAATTGATACAAAAATGAAAACTAATGATTATACCCGGTGGACTAATATGAATGCAGTAACATAAACCTAATTGTGACAAATGTTACGTAATTTTTTTAGTGAACAGCATTAAAATATCGGAAAGTTCAATTTTATTTTGTTTTCTTCTGTAACATAAAATTGCGCATATAATGTTGTCCTTCAAAAAGTGTAATCGCTTTATTTGCCTGTAATATATTCATATAACTGTTAAAAAAATCCACTCATTGGCTTCTTTGACCATCTCAGGCTCAGGCCATCTCTTAGGATCTCATTACTGGGCGTGTGCACTGTTCCTGGATCCAGTATATCAGTGCAAAATTACGTTAAAAACTAATTTAAATGAGAGAAGTGAGTATACTGCATCAAAACTTCCGCAAAAACCACAACTCGCAACCACTTCTCGCCGATAAAGATAGCAAAACCATTGCTTACTGGTATGAGGAAAACTACGTGGCTGGGTCTTCTAACACGCAGCCAAAATATTTGCCAGATTATTGGAGTTGCTACGAAATTAACAATATGAAAATACCCAGGACTTCAAATTCTGCTGTAGCATGGCACCATAAAATTAATCAATTAATTGACAAACTCCACCCGGGCTTTTATGTTTTAATTCAAGAAATAATAAAATAAACTTTAAGCAACGCCTGTGAAATTGAACGTACAATAGCAGGCGCTCCTCCAGCAAAAAAGAAAAAAAAGATATCCCCAAAGATAAAAGCATCGCAGGAATATTGATGCAGAAAGAAGATCATTCGGAAATGAAACTATTAAAGTCTATAGCAGGCCATTTAAAATTGCAATAACTGGTAAAGTCTATTCGTATTAATAATTGAATAACTTACAAAAAATGTAGTAATTTATATTACAGTATAATTAAAATAACCATTTTGATTAGTTGTTGTGCTTTATTTAAAAAAAAGCCATTTAAAACGATGTTTTACTAAATCATATAAATTAGAAATAAATCGTTTGTCAAGTAATACGTTTTAAAATGAAAGTTGGTTAAGTAATTCTTTTTTAAAGTGAATTGTTTGTCAAATAATAAGTTGTCAAATAAAAGTTTGTCAGTTTTTATTTTTTTAAATTGTTTTGTTTGACAAACTTTTCGTTGTATAATGATGAATTGACAAATCATGTTTTTGACTATCGTATGTTGTAAAGAAATAATATATAAATAGTATTGTAATGTAAAATAGTTTTTGGTGAAATGGATGGACTCTATTCCGAATGTTTACTTGTGGTAGCCAGCTAGGTGCTATGAACGCCTTTATAAATGGCCACTTAAGAATCTAACAGCAGCTACCAAAGTAACGTTTCAGCAGCCCCATCACTGAGTCATTTAATTTGAAAATGTAATATAATTTAATTTATTTAATATAAATATCTTGTTTCACCATCTTTCCTGACAGTAGCCTTGTTATAGCAAGATCCCTACGAAGCCCGAAACTATTAAAACCATCATAAAGGGAGCCGTTAACGCTGACAATTTCAATTAACTGCCCTCAAATTTCGCCGTGAATTTTTTTAACGTTCAAATTAAGTTGCAAAAACGCCTAGGGAATTCTGTTACATACCATCGCACCTACATATTTTGTAAAATATTTTGCGCCGCATCTAATGTTTATGGGGGCATATATTGTTGGTTGCCGCCGGCTATCTTGTGATGCGAATATAATGCATTTGGAATTTTACAATAAAACATAAACAAAATTTAGCTGGGAACGATTAAGTCTTACGATGTAAGCCTTCTTTTAAGAATTTACTTGCTTTGAAAATGTGATATAGTTAGAGCTGATAGTTGTGTAGGATTACATGAAATAATATGTTTTAAATAATAATAATAGTTAAACATAAAGTGAGTTACAATATGTAGCTTTTATAACTAATCTGATAATGAATGCCAAGACCTTGAGAGTACAGTGACAAGTAGAAGGTTTAGATAAAACTAGCGACCGCCCGCGGTTTTCGTCAAGACTTTTCTTTCCATATCCATCCTTCTTTCCTTTTAGCATAGTGATGTCCACTGCTGGACGTATGCCTCTCCAATTTATCTTCACATTGTGCAGCCTTTCTGATCCAGATCGGGCCCGCTGACATTTTAATATCATCAGACCATCTGGCCGGTGGTCTGTCAACACCTCTTCTTCCTGTTCGGGGTATCCACACCAGAACTCTTTCGCTCCATCTACCGTCGTCCTTGCGAGAATCGTGCCCCGCCTATTGCCATTTTAGTTGCGCTACCCGTTTTCCGACGTATGTAACATGGTGCGTTGGCGTATGGTGGTATTGCGTATTCTGTCTCGATGCTTTAGCATAGATCGCTCCATGGTTCTTTTTTACTTCATTTTTTGTACCATGATGGGGACAGTAAAAGTCTTTTTATATAAATTGTAGATATTTAGATAGTAGTAGGTAGGTGTGTAGACTTTAAATAAAAAAGTCACATATTATTTTTGCAAATATCTTTTATTCCTTTACATTCATTGGAAGTAGAAACCGGTAACTCTTGGTCTGAGACTATTAAGGTGTTCTTACCACTAGATCACTAAAGGGGGTTGGCGATTAGATTGAAGTACCTACAGTCTCTTGGAGACATCGAGTTCTAATAAGAATCGAGTTAGTGGACACTAAATCGATTTCTGTAGCTGTAATTTTTCCCCGACCGAGCCGCTTACGGTCGTTAATCGAGTTTTGTTGTCAGCGCCTAATTACTTGATGGCAAATAATTATTCTCCCGATCGATTGCCGGCCATTTCGGCCCTTAACTGTGGTTAATAGGGGCAGCTTTTGTAGTTCCCTCGGGACGCGGGAGCGTTCGGCCGATCAAAGTTATGTGTCTTTAGTAGCAGTTTTTTTATCGTACCGTCTTATTTTGTTCTCTGATTTGCACTTTATTGGTAAATGTTTTTTTTGTCGACGTATGTTTAAACGCCTCTGTGGTATAATGGTTTAGAGTACCGGTATCAGACCCAGAAGTCCCGGGTTCGATTCCCAGGGGGATATGCTGGTTCTCGGAATGGTAGGTGGATGGGCTTGTTATATGTCCGCCTGACTAGCTACCATCATCTCATCTAAATATGTCACCATAACATCAATGTTTGTAGCATTGTGTTTACAGTCAGTGAAGTAAGATAGCCAGTTCCTTAGTAGGTAGTAGAGGATTCCAGGTGAAGTACGCTTCAACCATTGGCCATATCATCACTTCACATCAGGTGAGAGGAAGGCACTCCTGTTTATAGTTATGTGTCTAAACCTAACACTAAAGCTTCACAATCTTTTTGTAATGCAACCTCCGTGTTCCAAGTTGAGCAATGACAAAACACAGTTGAATTTAGGTCAGTGATGAGCTAATTACAGCTTCTAATCACCGGTTACAGGCGGTCGGCCGCAGCCGTCGCCACCGCCGCCGCCCAATCACCAGCCACCGCACAATTAGCGCTCACCTGCATATTGATTACCGATCGGTATATATGGTGACGTTTAACTGTAGACCGATACTTTAACACGTGATTGTGATTGATATAACAAACAACTTTTCCAGAGAAACTAAACTTTTTAAATAAAATAATCTACGGTTCAAAACGTTGCTTGACCTTTCCGCACCCCGCTTCTACCTTTATTGTATGCCCTAAATTAATGTTATAGCTTAAATATTTTTTTATCTACACTAATGTTGTAACATTCTACTTATGTTTCCAATACTTGACTTATAATTACTACTGTTATAGCGCAAACAACAAAACACTCAATTTAAGCAATTTCACATGATGGTATAATATCCACATCGATATCGTAAAATCTCATTATTACATCAATAAAACGCGACCAATTAACCTAGCGAGCCTTATGTCAAAATCCTCATACAAGTTGTATAAAATTTTGATATTAGGCTGGCTTTTGAAAACAGTTGGGTTATACGTGAAAACTTCGTCGAAACTACTAAACTTACATACACAAAACTCTTTGGTAAGATCTTGTGCCAATTAAATAAAAAAAGAACAGCGCGCGCTCGCTCCTGATTGGCCCTGAGCGCGCAGCTGCGCTCTCATTGGTTAGATTTTAATGGCGGCAAGTTCACTGTGACATTACACGTACGCGTGAATTTAATGTTTCGCAATGTGTTTTGTTTTTAAAATACAAATTAAAAGTTAAAAATGGACAGCGACGATGATATTTGTACGCCTCCGGATATTCTAGAATTGGCAACAAAAGTAACTCACAATCTTTTGCCAGAAAAATCTAGAAAATTATATGAAAAAGAATATAATAACTTTTTGGCATGGAAGATCGAAAAGAAAACAAAGACAAATTCAAGCCATCTTCTATGTGGGCTAAATATTCTATGCTCAAGTCCACACTGAGTATCTCCAACAATATTGATATCACGAAGTATTCAAAAGTCATAGCGTTCCTGAAACGCAGTTCAGAAGGACACAAGGAAAAAAAGTCCTTGACGTTTACATCAGGTCAAATAAAGATGTTCCTGAAAGATTCACCAGATATTTTGTATCTTTTTGAAAAGGTAAGCGTATTTTAGTTCTGTTATTTAATCTACCTAGTACTTACGTACTACACACGCAAGTTATCTAGACACTCCGTTTAAGCGCTTTGTGTATAAATTAGGTAGTAGGTACTGTAACGAACTGAAGTTTGATAGCCTTTCTATTATTTATACTAAATTGTATGAAAACACATTATTAATTTGATTCGTATTCTCTAATAAATTATATTTACTTAATTATTAATATAGAAAAGAGTTTAATACTGCTTGGTAAAAATCTCATTATATTTTGGGATTCTATTAGTTAAACCTCTTTACATTAAATGAGATATTTAAAAGAAATAGAAAAGATGAATTTTGAAAGTCTGTCATAAAAATATGATTTTGACTGAGTCAGAGAAAAATGGTGAATGAAAAAAGTTGTAAAAATTACGTGAAAATTAGATGAGGGTGGTAGCAGCCATCTTAAAAAGGATAAGTGAAATGGAAAAGAACATGTTTGCTGGATGGAGGATTGTAGGCCTTCTTATAGCTCTTTAAGTGTCTTTTATGGTCTAATGGATCACTGAAGGGTTCCTAAAGCCTTTATATTAATGAATGATTAATTTAATAATTAATTTTAGAACTTATTAAGTATTTCAAGTTGGGTTTAATGACCCTTTGCTAATGTCAAGAAGAGATAAATAATAGAGAACAAACTGATACAGATTCTGAATGTTTGGGAATACCTTTCTGTTTTATAATACAATTTTATTAGTAGATTCTATTTATATAATATTTTAAGTGGAAGGAAGAGGCCTTGACATGGACAGTTATATTAAATGAAGAAGGGGAATCAGAATTTCATATCCCAGGACTGGTATTATATTTAGTAAATTTGTTGTGTGTCTTTGTTTCTGTTTGTCTCTTTAGGTTCAATTAACCAAATGAAATGATTGGAGACCAATTTAAATAAAATCTAATACCAAGGAACAATAAATAATAAAAGATTACATGTCTACATGGAACTTTATGTGTGCTACGGGTTTGCTGAGTGACAAGGTCTGCTATTCATCAACGACTCTACGAGCAGGAGACTTCGGGGTTGCAGACATCTGGAAATTGGGTGTAAACATGAGTCAGGATTTGCCGGTACAATTTTATTATTTATAACCAAGGTAACTTTGGAGTTACATTTATTGGGAGGATTTCTCAATATTTGTTAACTTTCAAACATCAATCTAGGTAAGTGTAATGATTATCGCTCTATTTAAAGGACGGTCATTTCTCATTTATCTCAATTATTAATAATAAAGATATAGACATTTTATTATAAAAATTATGACATTTTTTAAATATAAAAAAAAGGGAGATTTGAAGTTTAATGTCAAATTTCAACTATTTTAAAATAAAGTCATAATGTTCCTTTTGAATATTATTTGACATTGAAGTAAAAAAATAAATAAACAAAACAAAATTGATAGGTTTTGATCACTTAAGTAGTGGTAGCTGAAGAGTAAGGAGCTCTGGAATATTGGAATTGAACATCTGTGAGTTAAACAATTATAATTGATAATATAACTATTTCTAACAATACCTTTACAAATAATAAATAATTTATTTTAATTATTTCAATTCAAACAGTAGTTTAAATTCTTTTCTTGTTAAACAAAATTAATATTTTTAATTTGAAATCTTTCTTTAATATTATTCTAAGATTTATTCTTTTCTTTTAATCTTTTGAAATTCAAATAACGTAGTTTAGAAACCTAACTATTCAATCATGTTGAACCTTTTACCTTTCTTCTGATTATCCTTTTAATTTAAACTCTAACTAGATTAATACATTATAATATACTTTCCTTAAAGAAATCTTTTAATTACATAATTAGTCAGTCGAATTCATTTCATAAATCTGACGCTATCTTCTTCACATCCGTTTACCATTTAATGATGAAATAATGCTTTTGGTGATTAGGTTACAATCTACAAACCCAAATCTATCTAATAAACGTAATCACCAAACAGCTCGCGTAAATCCAACAGAAATTAGAAATCTTATTAATACAAACTTAGGGATTTATCTTGATTGAGAATATTTACAACTTAATAATTCAAAGAGTAATTATTTTCGAAAGGAAGTATGTAAACAGTATAAGTTTTCATAATCACAAATCCATTTAACAATTTATACTGACAACTTCCAAGGCTTAGAGACCTATGGGCACTGGTATGGTTAGGTCCGTGTCAGTGAGGTCTACTAGGTGATACTCGGAGACAGGGGTTCAATTCATCTTTGGTTTGTAAAGACATCAAGAAGGAATGACCCGACGGTGCACAAGCCTGTAGAAACGCCCGCTGTTCGAGCCAACCTTACAGTGTTCATTTCATTCCTCAAAAGTCTCTCGCGTTCTTTCATAGGATTAGAAATAGGAAAAGTATGAAAATATGAATGTTTGTAATGTCCCCTTTATATTATTTTATTTGTTTATCTTTTGCTTTGTTAGTTCATCTCCAGGAGAGCTCCATAATTATATATATGGGGACCCTTCATTGCATCAGCCACTATATTTCTGGATGCTGTGTTGTCGTCTTTCGGGGCAGACGGGGCGGGACTCTACAGGGTCACGCTGGCACCACTCTGTATAAATGAAGTTACTAAGTAAAAGATATTCAAAGTCTTTTGTTATCGTTCTTTCCCTTCGCGTTAAATGTCTAACTTCATGATGATGGTTTGAGAGATAGAATTAAAATAGGGCCAGGTTTGTTTGGGTCCTGTGGGCCTGGTCGGGTGTTTGACCTAGAGGCAGCAGGATAGGTGCGTCCAAGGGAGGTCAGGAGGGGGCGCTTAGTTTAAATTCATTACTCTCCTATTAGAAACTGAGTTGTGCTCTCACCCGAGGACTCAAATAAATTGCCAAATTCCGGCATTACCCCTTTAATTAATTATTTAGTAAATGAACAATATAAACTAGAGTTTGTCTGCCTAATAAAGATCTTGAGTTACTTATTTATAAAAAATTACACAACGTAGAATGGTCCTACCCTAGACTTCACATGCCAATAACAAAGACTATCTTTGTTTTCCTAAAAATATCCATTGGTCCAAAGTGAGATCGTCACAATTAGTGCCGTGACCAGGATGAGTTATAATTATTATTCTTATCCTTGTGGTCCCGACTTGAGATCGTTACAATGGTGCCGTGACCAGGATGAAATACAATAAAATAAAGACAAATATCCTTGGCCACTTGAGATCGTTACAATGGTGCCGTGACCAGGATGCCTAATATACATTATTATTGGTTTAAATAATCCTTTATGTGGTCACACTTGAGATCGTCACAGTACCTACACTTTACTACTTCATAAATCATAGTTTTTGCCTTGGCTATGTACCTCAAGCTTATTATATCGTTTATTGTTACAGGTTGCACTAATCTTCGGCATAATGGGGGCATGCCGAAGGCAAGAGCTATACAACATCCAGTTCGATGAAGTCTCTAACATAGACGACAGTACAATCATGGTGAAAGTTTCGAAAACAAAAACGAAAATAGATCGTTCTTTCGTTGTGACGGGCAACTGCTATGCCGTATGTAAAAAATACATGGAACTAGCTATAGATCGGGGAAGTGCGTCGATCAAAGAACTGGTATTAATAAATTTGGTGCTCTGGGAAAAACTATCGCAAGTTTTTGAATCTGCCTAACCCAGCGTTGTACACGGGGCATTGCTTCCGGCGCACCTCGGCGACCCTTTTCATAGATAGTGTTGTGTCCTGTTTATTTTACACAGATATTGAAATGAAACAACCAAATTCAGTAAGTAGATACACAGCTCAAGGGAACGCCCGCTCGCTACGGATGACAGATCACGACTAAAACGTCAGCTTAGAGGGCAGTCCTTGTCTGTGCACTAAACATATATTTGTATACATAACATCTCTTCCTTTTTATAATATTTTAATTTATAATTACACATAACCTATTATTTAATTACACTTATAATTTGATTATGTACCTCTAAAAATAATAGTAATAATTTTTACATCAATCATTGATTTAATATAAATTGACAATAATGAGTTATGAAATTACATTTTTAACAAGACTTCATAAAGAGTACCCATAATTATAATATAATTATTTTCACATTAATCGTTTATTGTATCATATAATTTTAACAATCATAGGTAAACAATTCAAATTTAATTATTTTCATTTTCCGATTTGTTCTCATTATCTACTACTTTCCACTGTCCTTCAACTTTCTTAAGATGCACAATATTTCTTCTGTACTCTTGTCCATTCTTATCATTTCTAATATTAATATCATTTCCCTCAGCACTAACAACAGTGTGAGGTACTGGATTAAATTCTGAAATCAGCTTATTTTCTTTGATCATATTTTTTACGTACACCTTTTCTCCGATTTCTAATTCCCTTTCTGCAGCCTTTCTCTTTCTGTCTTCACTTGCTTTACCCTTTTCTTTTCTTTCCTTATCTCGATCTCTAACTTCTGCATCACCTGGTTGGTTTTCTAAATCCCTTAGAAAAGGTAATTTATCTCTAAATTGTCTACCATAGAACAACTCGGAGGGTGATTTTCCTGTAGATGAGTGGGGTGTGCTATTATACATACTTAAATATTTTAAAAGATCATCTTTCTAATCAGATTTCTCGCACTGGCTAATTCTAAGTCGTTTCAAAATATCTCTATTTTGTCTTTCAACCTCACCATTTTGTTGAGGCCAGTATGGAATTGTGTTATAGAGTGTAATGCCATGTTCTAAACAAAATGATTTAAATTCTTGACTACAAAATTGCCTACCATTATCAGCTGTTATTGTCGCAGGAATGCCAGTGCGAGAAAATTAATTAATTTATCGTAAAAATGTGATTATCTGTAGAACTTAGCCATCAAGTTGAGGTGGTCAGTGTATGTACCACTAAAAATAAATAATATTTTTTTAACCATCGAGAAACTAACAGCCGTCCCAAACACGTGTAAGACATAAACCTAAATGAATGCGTTTAAAAATGCGGAACGAATAATTTTTGTCAACAAAAGTTGGGCTATTTGAACTAAGGTAATAAAGTTAGAAAGACAAAGAGCATGCCGACAAAAAGACAGTCGAAGTTAAAAATTATGACCTATTCATTAGACGCGATAGTGATTGGAAGGATAAGAAAAAACTTAGCAGATGTTCGAAAGTGCCCTAAGTAAACAAAAGAGAACTATAAAATTTACTTGACCATTGAACACAGGCCGTGGGAAAAGAAAAAAATTAAAAGGATAGACATCGCATATGCGTTTCTAGTGAGGTTTCTAAGAAACTCGGGGCGGGACGTTGTAAACTATACTTATAGAAACTCCCACAAATAACGTCTAACCAATTAGAAGGACGTATACTTGTAGATATTTTAAAAATTACAGGAGAGGGGAGAGCAACCGAGGAGTGGTGGAGACTGCCTGGCAGCGAGAGCGGAGGAGAGTCAATGGCCACATCTCCGAGGGTCGACAAGCTAATTTTGATACGATTGCAAAATCGTTAGAGTCAGTGTACTTGTTAACCATTGTTAACTAAAGATAAAGTCTGTATAGAGTAACTCAGAGTAATACGTTATTGTGCTATCATTAGGAGAGAGAGAGAGAGCTGAATTTACTCGGTAAAGTTAACATTTTATTGTATTTCTATAACTATAGTTTTGTTAGATTTTACCACAGAAACTTTCATGACACAAGCTAACTTCAATTAACTTTTGGGAACTATATCACATTTTATTCAGAGATTGATAACGAATTTACTTCGAATAATATATACATAGATAAGGGGCATCCTAATATACGGAGCCACTATAAGAGATTAGCAATAATGCTAATCATAATACTATTAGTTATGTATTAAATATTGTAATGATCGAGCCAATATTCACATCGTTAGATTCCAGGAGAATCACGATTAAATGTTTAAAACCAGGTGGTAGAATGGGAGTGGTAGAATGGGATAAATCGGGAAGGCAAGTTATACACTAATTTATTACACGTGGTTTAGAGAAGAGAACAATACTTGTGTGTGTGTCGAGAGAGTTTCTTGTACTACATAGATTGTGCATGTTAAGTTGTTATAAATGTAACTAGGATTGGTCTATGAAGTTTTTTGTTTAGCCGAATGGTTTTTCCCTCATTATCGATGGCCTAGGAACTCAACGGCTGGCCATGTAAAATCTAACGATTTTACACGGTCTCAAAATAATGAAACAGTTTCGTATCTTCTAGTATAATAAGTAAATAATTAAACTTTTGGCAGTCCTATATTAATAAATTAAGTGTCTGCCTATGTCTTGAGTTTTATTTAATAAGGTCAATACCTGAATCATTATAATTAGTACAGCCGCTAAGATTGCGGAAGACCTAGGTTCGATTCCTAATGGTCAACGCTGCCGCAAGGATTGCGGAAGGCCCAGGTTCGATTCCTGGCTAGATCGAGAAGATATTTTAAAATTTTACTGTACTTTATTTAATTATGTTACTTACCAACTGAGAAAGTGATAACTATACTTGTGGTCTTTGTTTAACCCAGCAGTGGAATTTATAACTGAGTGTCATTGTTATAACCTTTATTAATATGGATTTGGTTCACTCGATACACGAATATAGATATTTAATCAATCACAATTAATTTTATGCCAACATTATTATGGACAAATGGCATTTCGACAGCGCACCAGACCCGGAGTGTCATGGGGTACGGGTTCGATTCCCGAAAGTGCAATCTTTTCAATGTGTTATGAGGCACGGGTTCGATTCCCGAAGGTGCAATCTTTTCAATGTGTTATAAGGCGCGGGTTCGATCCCCGTGTGCGAAACTTTTCAACGTTTGTCTCTTTAAAGCCTTTAAGTTGAATAAGAACTCAGATAGACAATAAATAGATAAGCTGCGGAGCTGGATGGCTGGAAGGAGAATTGATGCAGGCATCATAAATTCGTCATAAAGGAAGTATTTATTGTAAGATCAGGGGCATAAGAGATTTGAGGAGTACATAGGACTAGTACAGAGATTTGTGATATTTGAGAGAGCACAATTATATTTGTTATATTGAGAGTAAGGCAATCGCTGCTATGCGAAGCCTGAATTATGTTAATTAAACCAGTGCACTGTCGTGGCGGGTAGTGGCAGTCTGGGGTGTCACCAAATACACGTCCCTGTCTCAACCGATCCTTATCGCTTTATAGTCTGGCCAGACTAACACACTATTTATTTGAGAATAAATAATAAATCCATGGAAAAGGGGGCAAATGAAATGAGAAAAGAAGCGCTCAGCGCCATGTAAATGATATTATACGCTTCGCAGCGAAAGATAAGGACGGTTCCCCCATCTGGCTATGCCAGCGGCTCTGCCATCAAGTAGGAACCCTGACATCAAGCTGGACTGGCTACCGATCGGAGGGGGGCCCTTAGCCCTCACGGGTACAACACATCGATTCACGCGATCCTATCACTTGCTATGGCTAGTCTATAACTCCTAAATTAACACGATGCAAGCATTCTCATTATTGATTTTAGCAGGTTTGATTGATGTAAGGTCGCGGAGTGACTAATTATAGCCATTAATTGGCGATACCGCGGGTGGCGGCACGTGACCGCGATCTATCACGGCATCTAGCCGGTGTCAATCTGTACCATGTAGAAAGCTACAGCTATTATGGTTGGAAACATCAACGTCAAAAAGTCAAACAGTTTATAATATAAGGCTTTACTTATTCATATATGGAAAAAAAGGCTCCTGAGTTGGTTGCCAGCTCATCTCGGTCGTACGCTCTCGCAAAACCGAAACTGGTGGGAGATTTCAATGAACAAAATTTTAATTTATTATTATTTTTATAGACTTAGTTTTGACGTCACTAAGTGCCTGATGATGATGAAGTGCATGTAAAGATTTATCTATACTAATACTAATACTAATCTATACTAATATTATAAAGAGGAAACCTTTGTATTTTTGTATGTATACATGTTTGCAACGAATAAACTAAAAAACTACTGGACCGATTTAAAAAAATCTTTCACCATTAGAATGCTACATTAGCGCTAAGTAACATAGGCTATATTAAAAAAAAATGTCCACCCGCACGAAGCTGGACGGGCCGCTAGTAATATTATAAAGAGGAAAGCTTTGTATTTTTGTATGTATGTTTGTAACGAATAAACTCAAAAACTACTCGACCGATTTAAACAATTCTTTCACCATTAGAATGCTACATTAGCGTTGAATAACATAGGCTATATTAAAAAAAAAAAGAAAAAAAAAGAAAGTACACCCGTGCGAAGCTGGGGCGGGCCGCTAGTCTTGAATAAACGATTTGACTTTGAACTTTGATTTATGTCAGCTATTGAAATTCCAAATAACTAAAAACTACAATTTAGCTTAAACTAAACTAATGGGTGTGAGTATGATTTAACATTCGATTACCTGAATCGTTGATCTACCCCTGGAACTACCCCGTAGCCGCATTGGACGAGTCTCACGGGATTCTGGAGGGCGTCTAAAAAAACGGCCGTCGCAGGGTGGAATTCGGAGCCTGCTGTTCGTGGTCCCAAACCGCTCTCGCGATATGTGGCCCAACACATATAACTCTACCTAATATCCCAATGTTAGGTAGAGTTTTAGATTTTGTTTTATTTAGTAGAGTTAGGGCTAGGGTTAGGGCTCTTTCACCATTTACAAGTAAGTTCCCATTAGCGTTTACTTGACAGACAGCCCATACAAAATTTTTACATTTACTGTCAAGGTATCTCCTAATCAGACATTGTGAAACAGGCTCTTAGAGTTTTAGTTTTTTTATTATTGTTATTTATATATATTATTTGTATGTATGTTAGTCTGTAAGATATCAATTCTATAGGCCTCTTTGTGTTTTTATTTGTTGTTGTATTTATTTTGTTGCCTGATATAAATAAATCTATTCTATTAGTGGGTATGCTCCATTCTCCCGAATACCTTTTGAGGTCTTCTGAACTGGACTGGGAGGCAAGAGCTCTGGTAGAGTCACCAGATAAAGTCTTTTTATATAAATAAATAAATAAATAAATAACCAGCAAGCTTCTCCAAGCCCGCTGGTGTTGGTAAGATGGATTTCTCCTAGTATAAAAAAGGCACGCTGGATCTAACACCAGGCCGGATTTTGGGAGAACCTTTAACCGAGAAGAGATGGCTTCTTGCCATATATCAGAGGCTTTTATTACCATCTTTCTTTTTTGCATATAATTAGTCAAATGTTTACATTTGAGTTTCTTTGTTAGGTCATCGTCATCACCAGCTTACGAATGTCCCACTGTTGGTACCTTTTTTGGGGCAGTAAACTAATAACAAGCACGTACAGTCAACAGGAGGAGCTCGGTGAGGAGCTCGATGGCGCAGTGGTTAACGCGCCCGGTCTGCGAGTGCTGAGGTTAAGCAACTTTCGCAAAGGCCTGTCATCGGATAAGTGACCAAAAATTTATCATCTTGAGCTCCTCCGTGCTTCGGAAGGCATGTTAAGCCGTTGGTCCCGGCTGCATTAGCAGTCGTTAACAACCACCAATCCGCACTGGGCCCGCGTGGTGGTTTATGGCCCGTTCTTCCTATCCATCCATAGGGAAGGCTGGTGCCCCAGGAGTGGGGACATAAATGAGCCGATGATGATGATGATGATGATGACAGTCAATAGCAAAAGTAGATGTTGTTTACTAGATTTCAAAATTAAGTTTCGATAATGTAAGTCGATATTTTCTATATAAGTACAGTCAAAGTCTGCAGGTACTAGTAGACGCTCGAAGGTTTTTCGATATGCGTTAAAAAAGTTATGATTTTCATTTTGATTTCATATTCATCAGTTACCTTTGCTGTTGACTGTACAATCCGATCAATAGCAAAATTAATAGCCTTGTACTCGTACAGTCAATAGCAAAGGGCGACGGTCAAAACCAGAAACCAATACTTACTAATGAAAACAAAGAATAACCAATGCGGGCTATTGGGTTTTAACGACTGCAATCTTGACTGTGACAACAACCAAGACCAACGGCCTAACGTGCCTTCCGAAGCAATCGAAAGAATCGAAGAAATCGAAGTTAAAGTATGTACAAATTGTAGAGTGCGTGCCCAAATAAATTTGATATCTAAATAAAATAAATAATCTTTTGTTTCGTTGAAGCATACATAATTTATGAAATTGCCGTACTTACCTACAGATTAGTGCTCCATTTCTATTACAAAGTTGGGCCGTCACTCCCAAGGCGGCTTTGCTTAAATGTAAAACGCTAATGGCGGATCCACTATGTTTATAAATTCGTTAGTGGATATTAGCCGGGCCGGAAGATAATGGTATTTATTGGTAAACACGAAGTTATGGCGGTTGCTTGGGCGAAACAAACCTGTTTATGTTGGTTATAATGTTCAGGGCAACTTAAATGGTTCCGAGGTGCTATCATCTACGGTTGTTACGGAGGTACGGGCTACGAGGCTAAGTTTCACTAAAATTTACTCTCGACTAATGAAATGTAAACCTTAGCTACACTTGGGAGCTTGTTGTTTATTTTAGGATACTGAAGTTTTTATGTTATACATTTGTATAGTAAAGCCAAAATTGCAGTTTTCGAATAAACTCGTATTTACTAATGTTCCCATGGTAGGTACAAGTTTTTCCATTCCTACATTTCTAGTGCCCCGCCATTCGCTGTGGTCAATCACTTGTCTCACGCACTCATTCGCTGACCGCTGATCATCACTCAAAGGTAGCTAAGCCCATTGCTGCTTGTTTTGTTATGATGGCTTACTCATAATACCTAAGGTGCCAAGTCACTTGTAGTATTTGGATATTGCTACGGTACAAGCCAGTTAGATGTTGCTGTAAATGACAAGTAGGTATTCATTTAATTTCGTAATATCTACTTTTATGATTTTAATTTGAATTATTTTTTTCTATGAAATGTACCATGGACTAATAAATTCTTGTGATTATATTTATAATTATTTTATTTATCTTTTTAATGTATAATGATTTCTATTGTTCTTATAATTATTTTATATTTTTCGTATGTTGATAAGATTGTTAATGTATAATGATTCCTATTGTGCTTATAATTATTTTATATTTTTCGTATGCCGATAAGACAGATCGCAGTGAAACCTTATAATCAATACAATTAGACCTAATGACTTACCTGTGAATCACGAATAAATAATTTGAATTTGAATTTGAATTTGCTTTAACGGTTTCAAGAATTATTTTATTATTACAAATACAGTTCACTACATTGATCACCAACTATGCACCGCCTGTAGCATTTTCGTAAATGAATTATTTTCTTAATGGAGTTTAAAAAACCGGACAAGTGCGAGTCGGACTCGCACACTGAGGGTTCCGTACAAATTTATGGGTACATATTATATAGTTCAGGAGTCGAGTCTTGAACTTTTCCCAAAATTCAGTTTCCAAGGTATTTCTTTTTTCATTCTTCGTCATAAATTGAAAACTATACATCATAAAAATAATTAAAAATCTGTTTAAGCTTGTGCAAATGAAGCCCTTTCATACGATACCTCACATGACACGGGTAACTTACTTCAAAATTTGGACCCTGTTTTTTTGTGATTTAATTAAATATGTATAGTTTTCAGATTTTTCCCTGTACTTGTAGTAGAAGACGATATTACTTGCCAAATTTCATAGTTCTAGGTCAACGCCAAGTACCCTAAGAATTTTGATTCCCTTGAGTGTCGAAATATACGTTTTTTTGCGACATAAACGGCCGTATCTTTTTTTTCGTTAACTTAGAAGTTTGACTTTTTCACAGCTTCAAGGGACCGCAGACCTGAGTACCTATATGGTTTTAATTTCAACTCGATACCTCCACGCATTCCCGAGATAAAGGGACAGACAGACAGACAGACAACAAAGTGATCCTATAATTGTTCGGTTTTTTCCTTTTGAGGTACGGAACCCTAAAAATTAAGAGTCTGTTCAATGTTTCATGACGCAACCGCGAACGCGTGAGTCTGTTGTGAAGGACTTCTTACAGGCAGGCATGTCATCGTGCATACTCCCTTGAGTATACTGAGTGAAGTTTACTTATTTTTTTGGGTTTGATGCATTCAACTTCACACTCTTTGTTTCGTTTTTATTATTATTTTTGTTTAATTTTTTTTTATGTGTATACTGTACTGTCTGCCTCATTATTTTTTTTGTATGTTATGTATGTGTGTGTTGTTAATAAATACTTTTCTATATTTTTTTTCTTCTGTTTAAAAAAATAAATTAAAAAATCTCAAGACTCACGTGTCGAGAGCTGACTTCGTGAGATTAACATTCGTGGTGTGCGGTCTTCATAACTCCGAAACAGAGCTATCGGGGTTCGGGGCGCCACAAATCTGCAGCTTGCGGCATGCAAATAGGTATTACATTTACATACTACACTGCAGTTATTTGCACTGAAATATGGGAGTTATTGTGCCCTAAATTGTTGATGCATTTGGGTTAGGTAAGCGGCGGCTTAGACTAGACAGCGCTGTTTGTTCCTGCGTTTAGCTGCCAGCAAATTGGTGCTGTTTGTACATTGACATGTAAAGTATCTCTCAAGCGCTCTAACCCAGGCAGTTGAGGTGTATCTTTAAGCGCTTTAAGCTCTGTAAGCGCATCTTCTTTGTTTTTCATGTTCATAGGTATAAATTTGATGTTGATTGCTTTTTGTCTGGTGGTAGAATTCTGCCTAGACTGAATGGAGACCACTCTTATGTCTACTACCTACGAGTAAAACTGTCCCCAAATAGCATTGGTTTACATTGCAATGTTCTGGAGAACTGAAGCTTAATTATCAGCAATGCGCTCATGATTAGAGGTGGGCGTTTAAAGCAAAAGCATTTAAAAAAGCATGCCTTTTTAAAAAGTACATAAGCGTGCTTTTAGGTTTGAACGTATGATGCCTTTCACTTAAAAAAGTTTTCGCACTTATTTTGGTCGGTTAATTAACACTTTTTTCGTTTAGGTACAATTATACAGAAAGTATAAATTAGTACGTTTTTAAGTGTGAAGCGGTAACTGCGCGTTCTTGTACCTACAGTGTGCTTGCTTGACAGCTTATTTACGTGCTTTATGGAAATGTGCACTTATATAATAAAGTTTTAAAGTTTTGTGTAATGACATTAGTGTAATTAACTTCTAGTGTAATTATATTTTAAGTTTAGGTTTTTTTTAAATACGAAAGATAGTACATTAATTAAAAAACCATTAAATTCAACATGTTTACGTCGTACAACTTAATACTTACATTCGTACTTATATTCGTATAAATGACAATGAAACGTGTTGTCAACAAAACATGTTAACGACGAAAACCGTATTAAGCAAGTAAACAGACAGACAGCTTCACGATTTTCGTTTCAACACAACGTAGCCAGCTTTTTGTAAGTACACGAAAAAGCAAATAAGCAAAAAAGCACTTTTTTAAGCATGCTTTTTTTAAATTGTGCTATGCTTATACGTGTAAAAAAATTAAGCAGTTTTTTCCATCTCTACTCATGATACCCTTGTTGGTGTTGCGTACATTATCTGCGTCTCTTCTCTGATACCAGACGGCTAAGAAATGTTTTATTATAAAATTTAAATTAATGAAACGCTTAGGTATTCATTATTCTATTGCTTTAACTGGTCTCATTAATACTCTAAGGCCCGAGACTTATAGTCTTACAATTAAACAAGGAATAAGCTTGGAATACTCGTAGATATTCCGTGTTTGATTCACGTCATGTAAACTTAATTTCAGATTATAGTAAAAGAGACAAATCACGGAATAACTAATCGAAGCTTTTTCTGTGTATGTTTTTTTATTACGTGATATACTCCTATGGATCTTCATCTATTTCATTTGTCTACTTTACTTGTTAAATAAACGTACACCCAAAGTGATTGGCGAGGACACAATAAAAATTACCGGTCGAATGGCTCCCACCGAGCAACCGCAGTGAAAAATCGCAGCTAAAAAAAGGTGGTCGGAAAAGTAATTCCGTGCGGTGTAATTAGAAAGGGTGGACCATGATTCGGGTTTAATCAGTCCATCGCTGGCTATTGACCTTCGTCCCTTGATGAAGGATGGCTTCCGTGGGCTCAGGCGTCTTTGTCAACATATTATGCCCGCAGATTTATTCGGTGCGTGGTACAAGATTGTTTCGTAGCCTTTTGAAAGCCAGTATTTATACTCGTACTGATTTTCTTTGTTGTATTGTATTCCTACAGGTTTACAATGAAAACAGAACAGTGCCTATATGAGGGTAGTTAATCTTTAGTATCTTGTTTAGCGTAGTTTGAATACGTGTTAAATATATATCGAACACTATAAATGAATGTTTCGGAAGGTGATGTCTTGGTCTTGTTTTGTAAACTGATTTGTGATAAGTTTTTTTTTAACAGCAACATTATCACACATTTTGTTAACTGCACATTTATTTATAAATAATTAGGTACATACATCTACGGTATAACGCTCATTAAATATAGATTTACGCTTTGCTCATTGAATTAAATTAATTAGATTTTATTTTAGTAGTATTTAGCACATTTTTACCTACCTACTGTTGCACTGCTAGATAAGGTCAAAAAAAAAAAAATCAAAATCAAGTCATCGGTTAAAGATACAAACGTCAGTTAACGTTAAGGGTATTGGATTAATAACCTTTCTTGTCAAATAAAGGTAGATATAGTCACAAAAGATAGTCTTAATTTGCTATGTAAAGTTAACTTGACTTTATTTTCTAAAAAGTTTGGGCCACACGTCAGAAAGAGACGCCTTTTGTGGCTCTAATTACGGCTTACTATGTCATGTGTGGGTCGTCATTGTCAAGGCAGTCTTACTATTTACAGTAACTGAGATTACCACTAGCTATATTTTGTATGAGGAAGCGACGAAGGAAATAAAACAATACAAAGGAAAACTTTTTTACCAAAGTAGGATCTACACAAAAAGTAAAAAGGAGGAATGTAAAATAAAATAAAAAAACTATTACTACAAAAAAGGTTGTTACTTAAAGTTTACGCCAAAAGTGCACATTGAAATGAAACAACTTTTACGGATCTACTTGCGTTTATTTTACACAGAATGTTCTATTTGGTGCAACTTTGAATGTGCACACATTAGCACAGTTATGTTATGTAAGCTTTGGCTTACAAGCTATTTATAGCTTACTGCTTACGTTTTAAATTTAAATAAATAAAAATGTTTTTATTACCCTAAATCATACATTACATACAGCTAACTGAGAAACAATCTCAGGGTAAGTAATTCAAAATTACTTAAGTTGAAGTAGCTTCGTTTTAACCTTTGTAACCACAATAAAATAAAATGAAATACAGAAATGATTATATTATATTTAATTTAAGTAATTAGAAATATAACATAAGCATCTAATTATAAATATGTACACAACAAAAAGAAACATTACTTAACTTAACTTGAAAAAAAAACAGAGGAAAATAATTAGAAAATTAAAAACTAAAGAGCTACAAATAAAAGATTTTCTCCAACTGTGGGCTCATAGGAACGGTCCCAAGAATGCTGGCAACATGGCCCCTTAGGATTGCCAAACTAACACGCTGGCAGAGGTAGCCAGCCTTCTTGGCCTCGATAAGGCGAGCACTTAACTCTTTAACAAGCTGCTTTGCCTCCGGCCCCCATGGACCCATTGTATTTTATTATTATATCAGCCATAACTGTCCCACTCCTAGGCAAACGCCTCCCCACACTTTTTCCCCACCTTTCGGTCCCCTGCAACATCATGCCATTCATGAACCCATCAAGGTCGTCCCGCCATCTTGGTCTTAGTTTACCTAGTCGCTTTTCGCGTTATGTGGGGTCCACTCCGTTGTGATCCGCGCCGACATCTCGTTCGGCATGCGGTAGACATGTCCAGCCCAGTCTCACTTTAACCCGGCGGCGGCCCTTCGAATAACGCCAGCAATTTGCGTGCGAGAGCGCAGCTCTGTGTTTCTAACGCGGTTTTTTCGCTTTACTACAGAAATTAACAAATAAAAAATAAATCAACAGAATAAAATATATTTAAATCAAATTAAATTATAACTATATTTTATAATTGAATATTTCGAATATAATACAATAACAAAACCACAGAATAAGAAATGACATTCATTTGAATGTTTTTCATAGAAACTTAGGTAAGCTTGTTTGAACATGGATTATTATTAAAATTATTATTTATACACCTGCTTTCAATTTGGTTTTGGTTATGTTTTTGCCCATAGTGTGATAGTATATACTTTATTTATGTGCGGATTATTCTCGCTAACTAAGAGTATTAATTATGGAAAATAAGTGAAAAGGCAAGAATCTAAATAAAAAGCCTTACTACTTTGCGCCACAAGACAACCTTACAAGTATATGTCCGATAGAGCAAAAAGACATACATACAAGAGACATCTAGTTTTATTTTATTTTATATAACAAACGGTTATACAATATATATATAAGTATACAAAGTGTTTTATAAAATAACTTATTACTTTGTTGTTGTGTAACCAACAACGGTATCCACAGATTACCTTTACGTTTAGAATAATGAATAGTTAGGCCTTACTGTGTAATTAGTGCGTATAAGGTACGTCTAGACAGCTGTGTTTAGAAGGTTTAGTATCACCACCTCTCTTACTTGTAATGCGAACGTTACGCCTACCTAATTGAAACTACAAGATATTCATTAATATATTATGTAGCAAAGTGAACTGCTGACAGAGGTAAGAAAGGATGCTTTAAAAAAGAAGTAAATTAAAAAAACAAGCGAGACAGTAGTCGCATATGATGTGTAACATTTGACATCTCACCTTAGTAATAAGCAATTTTAACATTATATTCTGAAAAAATATCATAAATATCATTTTATAACTATAAAATAAATGCAGTAAATACTCATTTAGAAGACATTTGATTTCAAAATGACCTTTGATAGTCAAATGACACAATATGTCACTTAAAATAATAATTGTTCTTAATATCGATTTTAAATTTACAAAATGGCGCGCGCTTGCGCACTTCCCCGACTTCCTGTCACACTGTTCCGTCACATTTCACGAAATCACTCCCACAAATTGTATGTTAAGAAGGCGAGCGGATAGATGTTACACATCAATAATTAAAAACTCTGACAACACATTGGCCTTGCCGCTATTAACAAATAAGAGAACATTGTTATATACAATGTGTTACAGAAAGGTGTGGCAAAAATGAAAAGATCCAAAGTGTATCCGATCTAGGTCTTGTATGCAGAGTTACTAAGGCATGATTATTAACTTTAATTTGTTATGTCATCATCATCATCATCATTTCAGCCAAAAGACGTCCACTGCTGACAAAGGCCTCCCCCAAGGATATGGTATTTGCCGTAATCGCCACGCTTGGCAGGCGGGTTGGCGATCGCAGTAGGTTGAGGGTAACGTCAGAGAGATGCTGCTGCCCATCCTCTGGAATGGTCCCTTAGTCGGCTTTTACGACACCCACGGGAAGAGATGGGTTGGTGCAATTCTTCACACAGGGAATTTGTTATGTAATTTATAATTAAATATTTCTATTGTGACGTCACATCAAAATAAACAAGTCGCAGCCCTAGAGGTTTAGTTACCTCTGTGTACTTACATTTATGACCGCTGCTGCTTGCTTATGCGCGCCTGACGCGCATCACTTCACTTATATAAATATTTGATTTACAATTACATGACAAATTAAAGTTAATAAATATGTCTTAGTAACAACTCATACAAGACCTAGTTCGGATACACTTTAGATCTTATAATTTTAAACCACACCTTTCACGTTGTAGATTAGGTAAAGGATTTGCCTGGCAAATGAGGACGTATGTTAGAATGACACTTAACATAATTGTGATCCAAGATAAGATAAGATAAGATAGATAAGATAAGATAAGATAAGATAATCATTTATGTGCCAAAAAACATAGTAATTTACGGGTGGTAAAAAAAATTACAATGCGCACATGTAAAAAAAATTATAAAACAGCATTTTAATTTAACATTTGCGTTAAATTAAAATGTCGAAGTTAAACATGTCAATATGGTTAATTAATTAATTATAAGTTCAAAGTTCAATAATAACAATGAAAATTTACAGTTCTTTAGAAACAGCTTATACCAGCGCTATTGCTGGTTGTTGTTTTCAAATAAGTTTAATTAATTCGGCAAATAATTAATAGAACGTAAAAGGTGGCATTCTCGATTTGGTCAAAGAGTTACTTAATTTCCTATTTGTGAAATACGCCCCCCTCAATTGTGATTGAAAATCATAAATGTCACTTAAATAACATTAAGATACCGTTTGTGACAAACGGAACATTTAGAGCTACAACTTCGCTATGGTCTCCAAGTTTGTTTAATTAAATCTTTAACCAAAGACATCTGGTTCTTGGAAACTAAGACAGAATCAAAATTTGGGAGCCACTGGCTTTCATAGCTGTAACTGAGTTTCGGGAGATTCTATTCAGAGATTTCGTAATTCACAATTTGAAAGCAACTTTTATTACTAATTATGAAAATGGAAATTTATTGTAGGTATTGGTCAAATTTGCTTTAGGTAAAATCCATAGTTGTTGGATTGATTGGCATAGTGTATCTTAATAATTTCAAGTCCGGATTTATACTGTGATCCATTCTAAAAGCATCCTTGAAGAAAGACATATGTCTTGATTGTGTCAGTGTGTAGTGTTACAGTGGATACAGCAAGATATTATGAGGATATGAGGATGCCAGGTGAAGTGCGGTGTAATAAGAATCAATTTATGAAGTATTATTTTCTACAGAACAATACAATTTGGAGGCATGGGAAGAACCCGTGATGGTTCCAAAAAGCTTACTCGTGGAAGAAACTTAAGAAAAAAGGAAAGTACCGTTGTCTTATAAAAATAAGAGCTGCTCTTTATTATTTAATAACAGGGATACACTGAATTATTAAAATTCCTAATCAACTTAGCGAAGTACATATTATTATCTATGGAGACGTTAAACTCTACTTTATAAACACTAATTACTAAGTTACTCTTCACAATCTCACTCGACTTTATACCCTAGAGAGCAAGCGTCAGTATCGGGTTCGTTTACCTTTGGGCAAATATGCAGAAACTTATCCACGCAGAAGTTGTAATTAATATGTGCGTTAAAACTATGATAATTGCGCCTCCGATATGGCAACTGCTAGTCGTAATAGGCGCTTGGGCGCACTGCACCTGCATTAAACGCAGCAACCCATTGTAACTGTGGTAACACTAGAAGTTGACTGCACTGAAGTTGCCATATTATAGTAAGGGTGTACGTACACTTGCCACTGATAACCTGGCTTGGAAAAGAATGGGAACTCCTTTCTTCAGCCTAACCGAAACATCAGGCTTTACAATGACGATCGCCTTCACTACGAATACGGCAGTATTGACAGAGTTATTTGTGAAACATTAATAAACTAAAATGTTTATTTAATTTTTAACGCAAATTTTGTTGCGAACAAATTACAAAAACACAAATGTTGAAAAAATTATGCGGTTAAGTGTGAGTAAGTATGAGTAGTTGTTGACATTGAATGGGCGCCTTTGGCTTTTAAAAAGTAAAAAGTAAATAGTGTTGAATAATTTCGGCGGGCTGGTTAGAACCACGATAGCTCATTTGGGAGAGCACCTGACCCACTATGTCAGAAGGGTGCGGGTTCAAATCCTGCTCGTGGAAATTTTTTCAACATTTGTGTTGCGGAAACCCACAACACACACTATGCTATTGCTTAGAAATACACCTTAAAAATAGAAAAAAATTCCACTTACAGTTCCATGCTGCTCCCGCCGTCCTGAACGGGATCCATATGATCCGATGGGGCCCGAATCCGGCTCCGGGTCTTCTAGGGTCCCTAAACACACCCAAACTACCCCAAAGTGCACTCTCCCCCGAGGAAATACCTGATTCACTTCGTAGCGTGGTAGCCGACATCCAAACACGGACGGCGAATTGTGCTCCCGATGCGATTCGCTCACGACACACACACCCACAGGTTGCACAATATACTTAATTAAAGCAATACGGCTCCAAATGCCCTTATTACTACACAAAACTATTTAATTATTAACACACGATAACTATCAACCAGCCATATTTGCTTTCCAGAGACAAGAGAATAAAAAAAAGAACAACTAGTGATGGGGCCATTATGCCACCAAACAAAATTGAATCTCGATAATCGATTCGTCCATAATACAAATCAAAGTTTTATTTCTAACAAAAATAAATGCCTGTTTATTTGCAACATCCCGCCACCCAAAGCGGACGTACCGCTTTCTAGCCTGAAATCTTAAACTAGTCAACCGGTAATCGAGCTAAGGTCGCGACTGCGCGATTTAGCACCGATCCATCAACCAACACTTGCGCCACACGCGGAGTCCCGTCCGCGCCCCAGACTAACTTTAAAATGCGACCTCGTCTCCAAAATAACGATGGCAAATTAGCCTCTTTTAATAAAACCAGATCCCCCTCCGAAGGGGGCGACGTCCGGTCTGTCCACTTTACACGCTGCTGCAATAAATGCAGATACTCCAGTGACCAACGACGCCACAAGTCCTGACTCATTTGTTGTATCATTTGAAAACGAGACATCCGGTGTCTGCGTTCATCCTTCCAGGGTTACTCAGGCAGGGCAGTGAGTGGCTGACCGACCAAAAAATGACCAGGGGTCAGGACTTCCATGTCATTTGCGTCAGAGGAGAGTGGACAAAGCGGACGCGAGTTGAGAACCGCCTCAACCTTACAAAACACAGTTGTAAGTTCCTCATACGTGAGGGTAGTTTCCCCGATTACCCGGCGCAAGTGAGTTTTTGCCGATTTTACCGCGGCTTCAAATATCCCGCCCCAGTGGGGACAGGCTGGCACACTAAATCGCCATGTGATTCCCCGCTGTGCGAGAGCTTGACTTATGCTATTACAATTTTTATCCAGAAAATCGTTCACATCTTTTAAGTAGTTGGCAGTGCCTCTGTAGTTGGTACCGTTGTCGGACCGAATGAGAGAAGGTAAACCCCGTCGCGAAACAAAACGATCCAGCGTGGCGACAAAGGCTTCCGTAGACAGAGCCGAAACCACTTCCAGGTGGACGGCCTTAGTGGCCAGGCAGACAAAAACGCACAGGTATGCTTTCGTGACCCTAGTGTTACGATAGGCTGTGGTTTTCACCAGAAACGGTCCAGCAAAATCCGTACCGACCCCGTCGAACGGCCTAGTAGTCTGACAAACCCGGTCAGAAGGGAGATCCCCCATCTGTGGCTGCATAGTGGAGGCCTTCACCCGATAACAAGCCACACACTTAAATAACACGCTGCGAACCACTCTCCGAGAGGACAAAATCCAGAACTCCCTCTGTAATATCGCCAGTAACGCATTACACCCCGCGTGAGCGTTTTTCAGGTGTCTATCCGAGACCACCAGTTCTACCAAAGGTCCTCCTTTGGGGAGTAGCAGAGGATGACGGCTACCGAAGGGCAGGTCGGCATTTTTGAGGCGACCTCCAACGCGTAACAGTCCATCCGTCAAAAACCGTCCGTAGTTTTCCAGATGAGGCCTTCAACACCGCGTGGTGAGGCAAGAAAAAATGATCTGTCGTTGTCCAGTCGACA
Organism: Eudonia lacustrata; assembly: GCA_947562085.1. NCBI lineage: Eukaryota > Metazoa > Arthropoda > Insecta > Lepidoptera > Crambidae > Eudonia > Eudonia lacustrata. The sequence continues at coordinate 22,829,368 of OX387316.1, forward strand.
GTCGCCCGCGACATATGCCCCAAGGTCTCGTATTCTCGCATGAACTCGATATACTTTTCCCGAAGTACCGGATCGCGAGACATACGACGCTCCATGGACAAGAGTCGTTTCTCTGCCAACGCCCTCGATTTTCCCAAGAGAGGGGGACAGTCGATAAAGGGCAGTCGAGTTTCGATCCTACCCGACGCCATCCGGCGTGTGATCCTTATAAAAGATTTCGCACTCCACATGCTCCGGATCCAGACGGGAGACCATGGGAGGCTCTTCCAGTTCCCAGAATTTTTGCATCGTCCTAGCGATGGAGGTAGTAGCGACGACAGGTGAGACATCCCGCGTCTCCTGGTCGAAAACCGGTCCCATTAAAACGTGTCCAAAGAGGGTAGGTATAGCTACCAACGAAGAGCGGCCCAGACTCCGCTGAGGCCCTAAAGGGATCCAGCCCAGTACATCCGCTCCCAATATGAGGTCCACCGGAGCCGGCTCCTCGAAATGAGGGTCTGCCAGCATGAGACCTGATGTGTCAGGCATTGCGTCCCGCGGAATGTCTGTCGGTGGATGCCAACCCAGCAGATTGTCGAGTACGATCGCGGCCGCCGCAATCCGTATCGAAGCGGAATGCACAGGAGAGAAGGAAATGTGGGTCTGACCGGACAGACCCCCACTTCTGTATCTCCGACTCCCCGAATCGGAACTGAGGGAGGCGCGCACTCCAGACGTAGGCGCCTCGCTACCCTCGTAGTAATTAAGCAGCCCTGTGCCCCAGTGTCTAGCAGGGCTCGTATCCGGACGAAGTCCCCCCTAGGTCCCCAAACGCGTACCTGCGCGATGGGCAAGAGAACCGTCCTCGGTTCCGACGTAGCCCGACCACAGGCTAGTCACGCGTCAGAGCCAGCAGCCGACCCTGTCGAACCGTGATGACTCGGCCAGTAAGTCGGACGCGTGCAGGCCACCATCCGGGGTGGTGCGTATCCAGGTGCCCTACCATACCGGTGATAGGGTGGGTGGTATTCCAACCTCGGGTACTCGTGCAGTACCGGTGAGAACTGTTGACGGTTCTCATGTCGTTGTTGTTCCGGCAACGGCGGCGGAGGATACGCGTACGAGTATCCGGGTGTTGGGTCCGGAGGTGGGGCTCCCTGTACCCAGTGGCCCTTAGAGGCACCAACTCCTGGTGTTGGTCGCGCCGGGTGCCGGGTTGTAGCCAGAACCTGGCTCCGTTCCGGCGGTCCCCAACTCACCTGAGCCGGGGTGTACGAGGGGTTGTAGTGTGGCGGCCGTGGCGGACTCCGTCTTTCCGGAGGCGGAGTTGACCCCGGCCCCAAACCGCCACCCGTGGGAGATCCCCTCTCCCGAACCGGTGCTGAGCCCTCAGCACGACGGGTGCACAGTAAGCGATGGTGCGGTCCGCCGCACACATCGCAAGGCCTCGCCTGGGGACACTCATTATACCTATGTCCTCCCAGGCAGGCATAACACAATCCTCGTGTCCGAACGAGGTTTCGGCGCTCTTGTGTGGGCAGTCCGAGAATTGCTGGACATAGCTGTTCTAAGTGCTGCTGTCCGCAAACCCGGCATCCAGAGCCGGGGTTGATCGCGGCCGCAGCCACCAGCCTGCCGCGACCCTTCCCTGGGTTGCGTGGCGGCTGGGCGCCGTAGACTCCGGAAGTGCGGGCCGGCGCACTTGTCGGAGCCTCCTGGGAGGCTAGCTGGTTTTCCAGCAGGCCAGCCTTCTCTTCCAGGAACTCCAGAAGTTCCCCTATCGAGGGCAGAACGCTGCCGAGATCCTTGTGGACCAGTCGATTCCGCTCGAACTTGTCCCTCATCTCCTGCGACAACTTGGCCAGAACTATGTGCAGAAGAAGGAAGGACCACTGGTCGACGGGCAGTCCGAGCGTCCTTAACCCGTTTAAGGACACGGTGAGCGGGGTGATCAGCTGCGCCCTCAGCTGAGCCCTATGGTTGACCCTCGGCAATCCCAGCAGATGGGTCACGTGCGCGTCCGCCTGAAGACGCGGCTTCTCGTACCGCTTCTCCAGCAGCTGCATCGTAGCTCGCATCCTGCAGCTCCAGATGCTGTACGAGCTGTCTGGGTTCTCCGTCTAGGAAGGAACGGAGATATGCCAGCTTTTCGGCCTTGGTGAAATCCTTCCGAGTATCCACCAAAGCCAAAAACATGTTCCGGAATCCAGCCCAGTCCCGCATACATCCGGTGAAATGCGGGACCTCCAGGGCACCCAATCTTCCCATGGCGCTGGGTCCAGGGGTGTGGAGCGAAGCGGGGCGCGCAACAGGCTTCCCCTCCCGCAGTCGCTCGATGTCCTTCACCCGCTGAAGGACCTCGTCGTAAATGTCTTGGATGTGCTCCAGATCCTTGACATATTGGGCGTGGAGGGCCAGCTCCTTCTCCCCGACCGGGTCGGTTGACAATAGAGCGGTTACCGACCGCTCGGCCAACAAGAAACGAGCCTGCATTTCTTTCGAACGCGTCTCCAAGGCGTCCTCCCGGTTAGGCCGATCTACTAACGCAAGCAGCCCGGTGAACCACCGGAGCTGCTGAGCCAACTCCTGCCGTGACGCTGTCATTATAAATAATTTAAACTAAATAAACCTAAACACAAAATTAAAACGAGTCAACGAAAACACGGAATCGATTATCCCGAATCGACTCGATGCTTTCAATTGAACGAAATTAAATAACAATTAACGTTCTGAGAAATGTCCCAGCCCAAATGAATGAACGAACGAAAACAACGGTACTACCAACCTTACAATTTAACCGCACCTGTCCCGGAAGTGCGATTTTACACGAAATGAGCTTAACCTATTACAAACTAAAAAAAATACACAAAATTACACCGATTAACCTAGAGGTCCGGTATTAACCACGCTCTGCTACCAAAACCCACAACACACACTATGCTATTGCTTAGAAATACACCTTAAAAATAGAAAAAAATTCCACTTACAGTTCCATGCTGCTCCCGCCGTCCTGAACGGGATCCATATGATCCGATGGGGCCCGAATCCGGCTCCGGGTCTTCTAGGGTCCCTAAACACACCCAAACTACCCCAAAGTGCACTCTCCCCCGAGGAAATACCTGATTCACTTCGTAGCGTGGTAGCCGACATCCAAACACGGACGGCGAATTGTGCTCCCGATGCGATTCGCTCACGACACACACACCCACAGGTTGCACAATATACTTAATTAAAGCAATACGGCTCCAAATGCCCTTATTACTACACAAAACTATTTAATTATTAACACACGATAACTATCAACCAGCCATATTTGCTTTCCAGAGACAAGAGAATAAAAAAAAGAACAACTAGTGATGGGGCCATTATGCCACCAAACAAAATTGAATCTCGATAATCGATTCGTCCATAATACAAATCAAAGTTTTATTTCTAACAAAAATAAATGCCTGTTTATTTGCAACAATTTGTGTTTTTATTAATAAACTATTTCGTTACCATGTATATTCTACAATACAAAACATACTATACCACTTTAAAAGTTAGGCCCACTGTAAGACTGATGTCAAAAACATCATACATGTGCTGTTTGTTAGGACAAACAGCACATGTATGATGTTTTTGACTTTTTACTTTTAGTAGGCTAAAACTCTGTGATATTTTAATTGCCTACGTCAGACTTTGCACGAGTATGTGTCCGCATTATCTGGCCAGACCGAATTTCTGATGGAAAGCAATCACCGCCGCCCATGGACACCCGCAAAACAAAAGTAATCGCGGATGCGTTGCCGACCTTGAGGAAGGAGATGGATCTTGAGGAGGGAGTAGAAATTGGGAGGAGGGAGGGGTGAGAGATGGGCCTCCGGTACTTTCACTCACCGGACGAAACACAACAGCAACGAGTGCCGTTGTTTCACGCCGATATTCTGTGAAAGGGTGGTATTTCGCCGGGCGAGCCGGCCCATTTCGTGCTGCAATGCAGCGTGGCTCTACCACTCCTAAAATAAGTTCAATGCTGAATAGGACAAGTCGTTTTAAAGGTGAAAAGTGAAAATCAGGGGTTCAGAATCCTGACAAAGTCATAATAACCGCCTCCATTTAAGTTAAGACCACCGGTTTAGAACCAGAGGTCCCTGAATCGATTCCCTGCGGAGGGTACATGTTTGTGTATTTGGTTTGGTTGGTCCCTTGGCTTGTTTGTGCGCCTGGCTTGCTACCACCATCTTATCTAAATATGTCGCCATAACGTCAATGTTTGTAGCATTGTTGTGTTCCGGCAGCTAGAGATAAGATAGCCAGTGCCTCAGTAGTTGAGGTTACGGGTGAAGTGCGTTTCCACCTTCGGCCTTTTCATTACTTAAGGCGACGCATTGGAAATTTACGTGGCGGGATCTTGATTTTTCCCAACAATTACAAAACATATGAAAGTGATATTTGATCACATTTTTCATTTAATTGACTTCATTTTGCTCGTTACAGAAACACGATTTGTTAACTTTTATAACAGAGAAAAAAATATCAAAGTAACCTCTTTTAAAACATAGATTTGCATTTTACAGGCAAACCAGACCGATTTAAGCATCTAAATTTTCTTAGTAGGTTAGTTTTAACACACACTTCAATATGCTAGTTCATTTTTTAAAACTTATTTGTAGTTTTAAATAATTATTTATTTTTTTATTTATTTATTTATTTCTCTCCACAAAAAATTACAATAAACAATGTCCTTAACCTATAACATCAATTTAATATTTGGGGGTTAAGGTCACTCGCGTCCGTAGGTTTACCCTCGAGACACGTGACCCCTGGGTGGTGCTAAATGAGTGACACTGACTTAGTGGTAGAGCCACGCTGCGTTGTAGCACGCATTGGGCCGGCTCGCCCGGCGTAATACCACCCTCTCACTAAATACCGGCGTGAAATAATGGCACTCGTTGCTGTTGTGTTTCGTCCGGTCAGTGATAGTTCCGGAGGCCCTATCCCCCACCCACACACACACAATTGATATGGCAGCGAACTTAAATTTAGATTTACCCCAGGAGGGTACCTACACCTCCAGTGTAGGAGAATCCCCCCCTGAGCGTCCACGCTCAGGCTGCCCTACGTATTCTGGGGAGGGCAAAAGTCCGCTCGTATCAGCACATGCTGCAGGCAGGAGTAAGGCAAGACATTCGGCACCCCCTCCTACGCTTCGCGTGGATTTCTGCAACATCAGGGGAATTCACTCCAACTTAAGCGCCGTCCATTACCACCTTGAGACGGAGAAGCCGGCCTTGCTTTTCCTTACTGAAACGCAGATATCCCCCCCTCCTGACGTCTCCTACTTGCGCTACCCGGGATACAATCTGGAGCATTCGTTTGTGCCACGCGCCGGTGTTTGTGCTTACGTCAGGGAGGATATGTGCGTTCGTCGCCTCGGCAATCTTGAAGTTAGGGACCTCTCCATCTTATGGCTGCACGTCGACTGCGGACACCACCCTCGCGTCTACGCGTGCCTGTATAGGTCCCACAGCGATAACATTGAGACTGACCAACTTGTCGAGAGCGTTCAAACGGCCATAGATTCCCTTCTCCAACGGATCCCCTCTGCCGAGATCGTGGTGCTGGGAGACTTTAATGCCCACCACGTCGAATGGCTTGGTTCACGCACTACTGACCACGCGGGTAGAGCCGTTCATGACTTCGCTTTGGCCTACGGTCTGTCCCAACTGGTTGCCGAGCCTACGCGGGTACCAGATGTGGAGGGCCATACACCTTCCTTACTGGACCTCTTGTTGACTTCGCACCCAGACGGCTATCAAGTGTCCGTTGATGCACCACTAGGCTCATCAGATCATTGCCTGATTCGGAGCACAGTGCCTCTCACGGAATCTTTAAAATCGCAACGTGCGGTCAGCCGTCGGGTCTGGCATTATAGGTCAGCGGACTGGGATGGGATGCGAAGTTTCTTTGCGTCGTACCCATGGTGGAGAGTTTGCTTCTCGCTGGATGATCCTGATGTCGCCGCCGATTCTGTCGTTGATGTGATACTGCAGGGAATGGAACTCTTTATTCCAAACTCTATGGTTCCCGTTGGCGGCAGATCCCAACCATGGTTTGGTCGATGTTGCAAAATAACATCTCGCCAGAAGCGCGAGCATTACCAAGCCTGGGCTAATGCGGTGTCATCAAAGGATCCAAGTACCAGTGTGCTCAAAAAGAAGTACAACTTTGCTGCCAGGTCTTTTAAGAAGGACATTGCCAAGGCGAAGACATCATTTATAGGTAGAATTGGGGAGAGGCTAGTGCATCTTCCTTCGGGTACGCGTGCATTCTGGTCTCTCGCCAAGGCTGTCTTGGGGAATTTCTGTCGACCGTCACTTCCACCACTGCACAAGACCGATGATTGCCTTGCCCATACTGCAAAAGAGAAAGCCGATCTCTTGGGTACTCTTTTCGCATCAAACTCGACCTTGGACGATAGGAAAAACTCGCCACCAACAATACCGCATTGCGCTTGTTCTATGCCAAACGTTCGGTTCCTGCAAAGGTCAGTTCGTAAGGCTCTTTTTTCCCTTTCGAGTGGGCCTGATGCAGTCCCTCCCATTGTGCTTCGGACGTGTGCTCCTGAGTTGGCGCCGGTTCTAACGCGCCTCTTCCGGCTCTCCCTCACGACTGGCGTTGTCCCGAGTTCTTGGAAGACAGCCCTTGTACACCCGATTCCCAAAAAAGGTGATCGCTCAGATCCGTCCAACTACAGGCCTATAGTCATCACCTCTTTGCTCTCCAAAGTAATGGAGTCCATTACAAACTGCCAGCTCTTGAGGTACCTAGAAGAGAATCAACTACTAAGCGATCGCCAGTACGGTTTTCGCCGCGGTCGTTCGGCTGGTGATCTTTTAGTGTACCTCACTCACCGATGGGCGGAGGCAGTCGAGAGGAAAGGGGAGGCACTGGCAGTTAGCTTGGACATAGCGTTAGCCTTCGACAGGGTATGGCACAGGGCTCTTCTCTCGAAACTTCCATCATACGGGCTCCCTGAGAAATTGTGTGCGTGGGTCGCCAGCTTTCTTTCTGGGCGTACCATCAAAGTCGTAGTTGACGGATCATGCTCTGACCTGAAGCCCGTGAATGCTGGAGTCCCGCAGGGGTGTGTGCTGTCGCCTACACTGTTTCTTCTGCATATCAATGACATGTTGCATAACAACAGCATTCATTGCTATGCAGACGACAGTACTGGGGATACGCTTTACGCCGGACGTACTAATATTTCTCTGGAAAGCGTCATCGAGAACCGGAATAAACTTGTGACTGACACTGAGAACATGTTAAATCATGTCTCGAATTGGGGCCGACTTAATCTAGTCCATTTTAACCCTTCCAAAACACAAGTTTGCGTGTTCACCGCTAAAAAACATCCCTTCGTCTTATCTCTAAACTTTGAAGGAGCTCCCCTTGATACCAAACCGGCCATTGGAATCCTTGGCGTCGATATTTCGAGTGACGTTCAATTTCGCGGTCATTTGGAAGGTAAAGCTAAATTAGCTTCGAAAAAGCTGGGTGTGCTCAATAGAGCGGGACAGTATTTCACGACGACCCATCGCTTACAGCTTTACAAAGCACAGGTCAGGCCTCATATGGAATACTGTTCCCATCTTTGGGCTGGAGCGCCCCAGTACCAACTCCTCCCATTTGACCGCATTCAACGCAGAGCTGCTCGAGTTGTCGGCGACGTGGTAACCTCTGGTCGGCTCGATCCACTGGCCCTTCGGAGAGACGTTGCATCTCTCTGTATATTTTATCGCCTTTATCATGGGGAGTGCTCTGAGGAATTGTTCGGTTTGATCCCTGCCGCTGATTTCCTTCACCGCACTACACGCAATCGACTGTCTTTCCATCCACACCATCTTGATGGATGGCGATCTACTACTGTGCGTTTCTCACGTAATTTTTTACCACGAACTACAGTGCTGTGGAACCAGCTCTCAGCGGCGGTATTTCCGGACCAATATGACTTAGGAATCTTCGAGAAACGAGCCTATTCCTTCCTTAAAGGCCGGCAACGCATCTGTGATTCCTCTGGTTTTGCGGATGTCCATGGGCGGCGGTGATTGCTTTCCATCAGGTGACCCGCCTGCTCGTTTGCCTCTTTCTAATATAAAAAAAAAAAAGACTGGAGTCTAAACTAAGCAGTGGCCTGCCGGTTTTTTAGAGCTCCAGACCTCCGACCCTCGTAATACATGGGTTTTACTTATAGGCAACTACATCATTGCATTTAAATGATACATTTGGAAGAGAACTATTTACTACAAAATAAACGAAATATAACTAATTGTATAAGTGTTTGTGTGTGTGAGAGAGGGTGTGTGAGGGTGTGTGTGTGTGTGTAAGGGTGTGTATATACACACACATACACATGTGTGTGTTTATACACTCACACACATAATGTGTGTGAGGGTGTGTATGTATTTTTATATTTTAACTAGCATTAAAATTTTACTTAATTAGTGCTTCTGTCTGGTCGTATGTTTGCTTCAATAGCCGAAGAGTAACTATCTCTTTACATTCTAATTTACATTTAGAGAAGATGTTTAGTATTTTATTAAGGTATTTATATATTTTTTTACCTAGTGTGTAAAAGAACTTTTTGGCGAAAGAAGTGTGAACTGACTCAATGGTACACACTGTATATTGTCTTCTCGATAGTGTACAATTAGATGAATAATCTACCAGAGAGTGTTGTTTGAGAGTGCTCAACAGTATAAGCATTTGCCTCACAGTTAGTACTTCAGCCTCACGATATAGAGCTTTAGTTGCAAAGGCAAACTTTCAGAATTGGACAAAAAAAAAACAGTTTTTCTTATGGTACGGGGCGCAAACGCTCCGTTTTAGATTAATTGTTTAGCGATGCGTCGCCTTTACATCAGGTAAAATGAATGGCTTACCCATAAAGTAATATATTTTTTATAAAACAGTACTCTAGTATAAACATACCTTTGTGCCTTTACCTCGACATGAGACAGAGGCGTCTGCGAAACGCTCCTCGCCGTGCAATATGAGAGTAGATGTGATAATTGCTCGACATTTATATATGCTGGGAACCAAAGAAAGTAGGGCAACGTCAATGTCACCCTTTGATGGGAACTTTAGCCGTGTTCCTCTATGATTTGTCTGTAGCATACGATGTCATCGCAAACAGGAATATTAATATCAGTAAAGTTATATGTTGACAGTACTTTCATAACGTAAATATATACATAACGTAAATTATATACTAGAAAGCAATATCTGCTTCTATGATAAAGGATTATTTTTATTGCGCTGAAAGCGCTGATGTGAAAGTTAAAGTTATTAAATATTGACGACTTTTTTGGTATTCATTTATCGTATTTATATGTCGGTTTACTTCACAATTTGTGATTTTGCAATAACGATATTCCTTTTTTCACGGCCTACAAATTTGTATAAACGAAATACAACTCACTGGTATAAAATACAATTGTACAATCAACATTAAAATAATCAAAATATAAATGGTCAAAACTATCTAAACATTTTAATAGGTAAAATGATTTTGTTTTGTTTATATAATTTTTAACGCAAATTCTGTTGCGAACAAATTACAAAAACACAAATGTTGAAAAAATTTCCACGAGCAGGATGACGGTAGATGTTGACAGGGAATGGGGCGGGCGCCTTTGGCTTTCAAAGTAAAAAAGTAAATAGTGTTGAATAATTTCGGCGGGCTGGTTAGAACTACGATAGCTCAATTGGGAGAGCACCTGACCCGGTATGTCAGAAGGGTGCAGGTTCAAATCCTGCTCGTGGAAATTTTTTCAACAATTGTGTTTTTGTAATTTTAATAGGTAGTTAAAAGCATACACTTTATTTATAGACTCAACTCTAACTTGTTTCTTTTAACCTCCTCTGTGGTCTAGTGGTTAGGACCACCGGTTTAGACCCAGAGGTCCCGGGTTCGATTCCCAGCGGGGTGTACAGGTTTGTGTACTCGGTTTGAGTGGTGGTAGGGCTTGTTTTTCCGCCTAGCTAGCTACCACCACATTTTCTAAATATGTCGCCATAACATCAATGTTACAGCATTGTTGGGTTCCAGCAGCTAGTGATAAGATAGCCAGTGCCTCAGTGGTTGAGGATCCCGATTGAAGTGGACTTCCACCTTCGGCCATATCATCATTTAACATCAGGTAAGATGAAAGCCAAGTGCTTAACAATAAAATATTAAAGAATATATATTTTTTTAAATATTGACAGGTGTTATATAGTGTATTGTAAGGAGCTCGATGGCGCAGTGGTTAACGCGCCCGGTCTGCGATTGCTGAGGTTAAGCAACTTTCGCAAAGGCCGGTCATCGGATGGGTGACTAACAATAATTTATCATCTTGTGCTCCTCCGTGCTTCGGAAGGCACGTAAAGCCGTTGGTCCCGGCTGCATTAGCAGTCGTTAACAACCACCAATCCGCACTGGGCCCGCGTGGTGGTTTATAGCCCGTTCTCCCTATCCATACATAGGGATGGCTCGTGCCCCTGCAGTGGGGACTTTATGAGCTGATGATGATATAGTGTATTTATTGAGTTACCAGTCAACTACTACCTGTATTGACCAGGGCTAAGACACAGCATCCACAATCTTGTCTCAGTTTCACAGACGCTACATAAAGCAGTAGGTTTTATTTACACGCTAAGTACATATAAACCTCCCACACACACTCACACATACATACCCCCAGACACACACACACACACACACTCACACACACACACACACACACACACACACACACACACACACACACACACACACACACACACACACACACACACACACACACACACACACACACACACACACACACACACACACACACACATACATACACACACACACACAATCTCGCAAAGAAATTTTGAAATCTTGTATCACTTATGTAAATCGAAACTGTTATGTTTAAAGAGCGAGGCTTACCCCACACAAGTATCTTCTGACTACTTTTTGGGGTAGCCCCGGTAACTTAATTGTAATTGATTTACCTGAAATAAATACATTTTAATTTATTTATTTATTCAGTGGCCTGATTTTGTCATACTCTGACGTCTGACTAAGGGGAAAAAGTCTCGGTGCAAAATTGTAGAATCAAGGCCCTGCGGCCGCGATCGATCGGCGACAAATAGTCAACAAGTTGCATTCGAACGTATTAAGTTACGAAACCGCAGTTCAATAGTAAAACTTGAGTAGACACTCTTATTTTACTGCTTTTTGTTTACTTTGATTAACGATTAACTTAGTAGTCAAGTTTATTTGTCTTCTATACATGTTCATATTCATGCAACCTATGCCAGTACAAATAAAACTGTGATAACATGCAAAATTATACTTACGTAGATTTAATTTCCCATAAAAAAACTGAAATTTACTTTATTACAATTTTTTTTGTTCATTCCTGCAATGTTTCGACTTCTGTTTATGTTTGACCATGAGGTTGACGACCAAGAACAACGTATCAGCTTGACCTAGGGTTGTCACTTTACAGTTTTACTTAGTAACAAAGAACCTCAATATCTCGGCCGTGTGGTACTTTTCAGTTATGTTCATAATTTTCTGGGGTTCTATGAACGGTATCCTATCTGCCATATTTGGGATTATACAGGTATTACCAAACACCCTGTATACATATATGACTTTACTTAGACCGCGAAATTATGTCTACAATAATTATATTGGTGAATGTTAACACAATATAGGGTGGGAAGGAGTATACCGACAGATTGAAGCCAACGATTCTAGTGCCGAAAAGTAATACAAATATAGCTCGGTAAAGTCTAATTTTCGAGATATTAAATTATTTAAGTAATTCACACATTGAAAAATCTCAAGGGTACGGCGGTCTTAAATACTTAGGCAATTTACTTATAATATGACGTAGTCACACACACAAGTACACCCGCTATCAATTTTATGTCTAGAGCTCTTAATAATCAAGTGTCATACGGACGTCATACTCCACTCGTCGTTTATCGTATTTTGTCGGAGTCGTTCGTGAAGTGTGAAGTTTTCTTTTTCACTCTTTTGACTAAGGATTCGTTCACAAGGAAGTACTATCGAATTATTTTTTTTGTTCCAGAAATTAAGTAAGATAATAAAGCAGTTTGGACCCATGTTGATATAACATTATTTACTCGTAATACCACCAGGAATCCATGGTTAAAATCTGTCGGTATAATCCTTCCCACCCTGTACTATCATATTGGAATATCAAATAAATGAATAAAGCTTATACTAAATGAATACTTAATCAGAAAGTGTCTTAATACTTTCAAACCTGCCCCTGGCATAGGTAAATAAGCACCCACTGCCTGAGTCAGATCACAAGATAAGGACAGTGCAGAAAGTAAGCTTCAAACAAAAATTTCAAAATGTACAACTGTTTTTGATCTAGCATGCTGTCAACAATAGTGTTGTAAGTCTTCGTGTATAGACACGAAAACTTTTTATCGGTGATCGGGACCTACTGATTCCGACTAAGTAAATCATGGCCATTGCAATAATAATAGTCCTTACATGTTTTGTGTGTGTTTAATAAATTTAATTTTGTATTTTTAAGTAACCAAAATTAATAAGACTGTATGGTCTTCCTACATTTTTATGAAGGGAATATTAAAGTCTTTTGTTTACTTTGTCTGCCATTTGACAGTTTACTACTAATAACATGAAAAACTTTAAATCTTCAATGAGGTTTGTCATCATCGTTGTACTCTGTACTTATAAACAGGTTTTATTTGTAGGAATAGGATGACCATGATTTGATTATTCATAGTAATTAACTTTACTTGCCAGACAAAAAAAAAATTGGAACGCTGACATGTAAATTTTATTATTATTGCAATTGCCATCATTTACTTAGTCGGAATCAGTAGGTCCTGATCACCGACAAAAAGCCTACGTGTATAAGGGTAGTATCTAGTTATAATACTGTTTCATTCAAATTGTATTGTAATGTTCTGATATCTACCTGTTTGTGTTGCAAATAAATAAATAAATACAAACGCGGTCGAGTAATGCACACATACACAACTTCTCACGAACACGGAATCTCGCAACGGCAGCGCTTGGAGTGTTCCGAGCTGGTCCAAGATCAGTGGCCGTGCAAGGTCTAAGTATGAATTGCTCAAGCGCGATGAGTATGTATTAAGAGGAAACACTAAGGTCGACTGAATTGAAAAACATGTATGAAAAGTAGACAAAATCAACGTTTCGTAGTCCCCTGATTCCTCCTCCAAAACTGGACCGATGTAATTTCTTTTTTCATTAAAAATTAAAAAATTGGCTGTGTTCTTGTGTTTTCCTATTTTTCATAAATTAATTATTAAAAAGGATATGATCCTTTAAAAACCTTAATAATTGGCCAGATTTTCCGCTGTGTTTCCCAAATTTGACGAGATTATATAAAAAAAGCAAAACATAGGGACACAGCCAAAGCCTTTCTTTAATTTTTAATGAAAAAAGTAATTAAATCAGTCCAGTTTTGGAGGAGGAATCAGGGGACTACAAAACGTTGATTTTGTCTACTTTTCATACATATTTTGCAATTCAGTCGACCTTAGCGTTTCCTCTTAAGCTTACCTTCTGGGCCTTTCTTATTTTGTGGTCAGTTATTAATCAAAGTTTTAATTATCGCTACGATAATATAAAAAATGTATCTGAATATTGTAAAACTTACAGTGGACAATCTCGCTTCAATTTTAATGGAGTCCGCCATTAGCGGGTCTATTTGAGATGTATTAATGAGTTTTTGAGTTAAATACGAATCATTTTTACAATGCAAGTTAATCCTTAATAATGGACTGTTAAAGTCACTTTTCGCTTTGAAGTCACTAAAAGCTCTGTCGTGTTGAACAAAGCGTGGTTTGGCATTTTTCTTGTCGTCCCAATCTGTGTTGTTTCAAATGAGTAATACACTCTTCATTAATAAAGCCTAATCCAATGTTTTTTAATTTAAAAAAGTCATTAAATTAATTTAAATATTAATTAATTAATTTGAAATGAATATTTTTTTTTTAAATAAATAAATTAAGGACAAAGTATACTTACTGTGTATAGCAGTAGATATATAAGCCAAATACATAGCATTTCAATTTGTATCACCGTCATGGTCTCATGGTTTACCACCGATCTCAAACCCAGAATTTTCGGGTATGATTCCATCGAGACATGCGGGTATGAGTATTTGATTCTAATAGGTTTGGTTGCTAATAGGGCTTGTTGTAAGTCCACCTGGCATGTTACCACCATTTTATATGAATATGGCGTCACAACATCGGTATATGTTAGTAGCATTTTTGTGTTACGACAGTTGATTTAAGACCAGTTCTTCGGTGGTTAAAGATTCTTGGTGAAGTGTGATTGCACCTTTAGCATCAGGTACATCGATTTAGAAATATCAGGTACGACCTTTTACTTACCTACACGTAGGTAAAGGAATAAAAAATATCGAGCAATGGAAGCAAGTCACTGCGAAAGTTCCTTAACTTTAAATTTAAAATTGGAATATAAACGTATTTCGAGAACAGAAGCCCAACACACTTTTATCTGCACCAAAGTTCTATAAGAAAAATAATACCTCCATCTGCCAGGAATGTTAAAAGTACAGTTCCGTTAAGTTGAAAATAAATATAGATATGCCCCAGGCTTCCCTCGCCTACGATCAAGAACAAAACGATACCGCACCAGTTCTAAGTGGTCCCTGCTCAATAAAACGATAACCCTGTGAGGTGAGAACTTCTTAAATGATAGGGGGGAGTGGTAGCTCTTTCTTATTTGGCCGCAGCGCCTTGAGATGGGAATTCGAAAAATTCAATTTCGTAACAGTGAATTTAGTGTAGAATGTAAGAAATAACTGGCTTCCATTGGGAATGCTGCGGGGCACGGAAAGAATGTAAAACATTGTGGAGCGGGTGAAATTACAGGTAGTGGGAATGCACGTTTCCGCGTATCACCTCTTGTCTATACGTTTTTTGTCATATCGACTAGGTACCCCACGGAATAATCCTGTAATGCGTAGTTCCGATTTTCTATTTTTCGAATTTCAAATCTGTGTGTTTGAAACGGAATACATCATTCAGATTATCTGTTATTTCATTTAAAAAATACAGCATTGCATTTTTTATGGCCAGTGTAAATTACGATAGACTGAGAGGGTCACTCACGAATAATACTCCAAAATATTGTTTTCTAATGATTACGCGAACACTACACATTGAAATGAAACAACTTTTACAGATCTACTCGCGTCTATTTTACACATTACATACTTTTAATTAATGTTTATCCTGACGTTTCGGACCCTTTGCAGGGTCCGTGGTCACAGGGAGTCTGAGGTGTTGGTCGTCTCATAATTAGTTAATAGCTTGTATACACTCATTTAAATTTAATCAGGTGCGTTCCGTTTTACGCAGAAAGAGCTTACAGTATCGTTTGGTCTGGCAGTATGGTGTTGGGGCTGGGATTTAATATTTTGTATAATAGGATCCCAGGCCGGTGGTAGATTCCTACCATCTTCTCTATTGAAATTAGGATGTTTTTTTAATTTCAATAGCCTCGCGTATCATCCTAGGGATGAATCGTTGTTCTCTATTGATTATTTGTGGTTTATCAAATCTGATGTAATGTTGGGCCCCTCTAGGGCATGTTCGCAAACTGCAGACTTATTTTCGCGCCTATGCTTGACGTCGGCTATATGTTCTTTAATGCGGGTTTAACTCCAAAATACTTTAACAATTTATGTTTATAGAATTAGAAATGTGTTGCTTGATAGCGTATTTTTCTCGTAAAATACATGAATTTACAATAATACATTTACATTTTCGTTTACAATAAGATTATATTTATAATCAGATATAATTTAGATTTACAATAATTCATTATATTATCGTCCTATAAAGTTATTGATATTTTGGCTACAAAGTACAGACGCCAGCACATCAGACTATGCAAACTGACAAATTTCTTCAATAAATGTTCAACTTTAGGAGATGGACATAAAGTTAAAAGTAAGTCAGTTAATTTGATAGTTTGTGGAAGTGTGATGTGTAGGCGTGTATGCTTTGTAACCTCAATTTCAATAACTTTATACGTTGGATAATATAATTTTTTTTTATTGTAATTGTATGGAGTTGACTGCAACTCTCAACTTCGGCTCAACCATCGAGTCCAAAGCTCAGACTGCAGCAAATAAGTTGGGCATCCTGAACAAAGCGCGACAGTATTTCACATCAGAGCAGATCCTTAGCCTGTACAAGGCTCAAGTCCGATCGTGCATGGAATACTGCAGTCACCTTTAGGACGGATCTGCCAAATACCAGTTGACCGCACTCGATTCGGTGGAACGCAGAGCTATAAGGCTCATCGGTGATGACGCGCTTGTCGTATACCCAATAGAAGTTCCACTATGTCGCACTAAGCGCTTCATGTCATCTTTTTTACTGCGCACTGGCAAGGAGTGGAATTCATTGCCATCGTCTGTGTTCCCAAAAACTTATAACCTGAATGCCTTCAAGGAGAGAGTTAATAGGCATCTTCTGGGGCGGCTCGCTCCAACGCAGACCTCATCTACGGTCACCATCAGGCGAGATCGATGTCAAGAGCTGTCTTTAAGAGCGTTTACGCCGCACACTAGCGCCGCCAATGAAAAAAAACCATATCTAGTAATTAGAGATAGAAAATCAAATTATGCTCAACAAACTATCTGAATGAAGTAATTTAGCATTTTTACGTCACTTAATGAACACCTGACATGTTATGGTTGATTGTGTAGGTCTTAAGCAGTAAATGGCTCTATGAAACATGATGTCTAAAATTAATAAAATGCATTGTTTTTACATACTTTAATTTATGTTACATTCAACAAGTTCAGGCATGTAAAATTATCTCTATCGTTGTTTGTATGTTGTAATTTTAAGATCGTTACTTAAACGTGTTGAATATTGCGTAGGAAAAAAACGGTGGTCACTTCGAACACCTACTAAAATAAATTAAAGTATGTGAAAACAATGCATTTTATTCATTTTAGACATCGTGTTTCATAGGGCTCTATCTCTTCTACACAATCGATATCTAAATAGAAATAGAGTAAGTTTATTTTTTTAAAACAACCGAGTTCGATTCCCGAGCTGAGTACAGATTTTTTTAAAATGTATGAATGCAGTTTTTCTTCTTATTAAAATCGATGACATGGTTCCTAAGAACAGATCTTCGTATGTCTTATAGTTTCAGACTTTCCCATACTGACCGATTTAAATGAGACACCTGTATATCTTATACCGTATAATAAATATAATTTTATTGTAAATATAAAGAGGAGCTCGATGGCGCAGTGGTTAACAAGACCAGTTTGCGAGTGCTGAGTTTAAGCAACTTTCGCTAAGGCCGGTCATCGGATGGGTGGCCAAAAATGTAACATCTCGAGTTCCTCCGTGCTTCGGAAGGCACGTAAAGCCATTGGTCCCGGCTGCATTACCAGTCGTTAACAACCACCAATCCGCACCGGGCCCGTGTGGTGGTTTATGGCCCGTTCTCCCTATCCTAGGGAAGGCTCGTGCCCAGTGTGCAGTGTGCAGGTGTGCAGTGGGGACTTAAAATGAGCTGATGATGATGATGATGATGAAATGTAAATGTATTATTGTAAATATATGTATTTCACGAGAAAAATACGCTATCTACGAACAATAACACCATTCTCATTCTATATCCGTAATTTGTTAAAGTACTTTTGAAGTATTATTCGTGTGGGAGGTTCTCGCTATAATTTTCTGATAAAAGCTAATACAGATAATTTCTATAAATAGATAATTACCTCGAAACATTGTATTGTAACTATCCATTATAGTACCTATTCCCCTATAATAGGAACTCCGTTGAATAATTCAGTGAACGATGTAATTGTGTACATGAATTAATCGTAGTTAATTATGTAACGTGTATTTGAAAGTATTATACTCATAATGTATGACGATCTGGATGACCGCTGGATGCGAGCAGCACAAAATCGGTCGTTGTGGAGATCCTTGGGGTAGGCCTTTGTCCAGCAGTGGACGTCTTTTGGCTGAGGTGATGACGATGATGATGTTGTATGAAATTGGCATTATCATCAATATTATATAGTGGTCGCCCAGTGGTCGAAATTTGACCGTAATTTTATTAAAGCTGCACGGATTGTATCCTAAGCAATGAAAAATTAAAAAAGTTAGAATGTGAGTTTGGATTGGCATTGACAGATTACGGCCGCTCCTCTACCATTTACGAAATTTTTGAAAAGAGTATATATATGCGTGTGTGTCAAATACATGGTAGTGTGTGTAATGTTTGTGTTATTGATTTAATGTATTTTTATGCAAAAAAAAACAACATTCTGTACTCCTTGTCTATATAAGTGTGCAAAATTTCATACTCCTCCGTCCGCGCAATTTTCGGAAAAAGGTGTAGTACAAAGTTTTTCTTTACGTATTAAGTGAACGTGTTAATATATAGATAAATGCCAATGCATTAGCAGCAATTTTCATAATTGTTTTTTTTTCTTTGAAAAATACTTTTTTTTTTTTAGTTTAACTTTGAATGCGCTTGTTGTTCTGTTGAAAGGATACACAGGAACACTAGATTTTTCAAATTAAATTGTAGCAATTACCTAGTACGCGTATATTTTCCGGAGACGTACATGTGATTACAAAGGGCTGACGTAATGAATATAGAATAGTAGTACATATAGAAGATATCAGTGGCGGTACCTTCCTGGGCACGCCACTGGAAGATATATAGATATCTTCCGAAGCACGAAGGAGCTCGAGATGATAAAATTTCGGTCACCCATCCGATGACCGGCCTTTGCGAAAGTTGCTTAACCTCAGCAATCGCAGACCAGGCGTGTTAACCACTGCACCATCGAGCTCCTCCGCCATCGAGCTCTTCCACCATCGAGGTCCTCCAGATAGAATAGTACCTTGTTCTAATTTAGATTTACTGTGAAGTTATTTATTATGACTATGGACAAAATAAATTAAACAAATATTTTTTGAGTTAGTTTAAATAACGTTTCTTTAAACCAGCAGCGGTTGTTTAACAGTTCAACGTCTGACTTCTAGCAGTGCACCGTAAGTAATTTTATTTTATTTTGTTTTGTTTGGGAAAGTGGAATATAAAAAGACAAAAAAACTTAAAAACCAAATAAAAATATTAAGTAGTTGCAGGTAACCTCCGCATGCAACCATCCTTAATTATTGGTTCAAAAACCATCATGCAATTAAAAAGTTTTTCAACAAAACGATACCAGATTTCGCTCGCACGCCGGACGCACGTCTCGCTCGAGCTCCCTCCGCGCCCGGTTCAAGATCCCGTTTGCTGTTTCGGTCCTTATTATCGTGTACCGGTAAGGCTCCGGTGCACGGTACGCCGCGTCTCAAGCGCTTTCGTCGTGGTTTTCATCGCGGAGCGCTTGTCGCCGTTTCACACGACAGGGTGTCATTTTCGAGTCTGCGCTTAGCAGCCAACTGGTGGATACGTAACCGTGACAACTAAGCCAGTTGGGGCACTGACCCGGCTGCCCTCCTGACCCTCCTGGGGGGAAAACACTCCGGAAGAGTTCTGGCAAAGTTGGCCTTGGGGGATCTCCTAGTCAACTCAGAACTTTAGCTACACTAGAGTCTAGTTTTAGTAACACACCCTACGGTGAATTGATTTTCACCGGAGGAAACACTATTAGGGCCTACAAGCTAGGTCCCTTTTCAACTCACGCCTCCCTGTCTACAGACAGGGAGGGTCTGACACTACGCACGCATCTCGGTGTATGGCCTTAGGCCACACACTGAGATGGAGATCGAGGCGATCGAGTCCCTTATAGGACAAAGTCACCCCGATGTCTACAGTGTCCTTAAGACAGCCCACAACAACAAGTTGTCCTCCTCTGCGCCCTCAGCGCGTCCCTCGCCTTATGCGAAACCGGCCGTTCAACTGCCGGCCCCTCTAACCGCCCTTCTTAGCCCCGCGCTCGGCACTCCGCCGACCGACGCTAGGCCTATTGTTCGGCTGCCTCAGCCAGCCTCCCCGTCTCCTCTTAACGAGCCCTTACTCGCTCCTATCGAGCCCCAGCCCGAGCGCCCAACGCTCATGCCCTCTTTCGCTCCCGTAGCGCCGTCGCCCGCTCCCGAGTTAGAGATGGAGGTTTGCCCCTCCGCCTCTAACGCGGAAGAGGATAGCCCGTACGTCACGGGCTCCGAGTCCGAGGAGAGCTCATCGCAATCCGATCAGAACTCATCCGACTCGGAGTACGAGACGGTCGGGAAAAACGGTAAGCGCGTCCGCAAGACCGCCCCTCCCTCCGTCCCCCCGCCTAAGGCCGCGAAACCGAGTAGCGCGCCTAACTCCCGTCCTTGCTCCTCGAGGCCCGAGCCGGCCCAGCCGCGCAAGGACAAAAAGCCCCCGCCGATCTTTATACAAGATACAAAGTGCTGGCCCGATCTTTCGCGATCTATTAAGGCGCGATTCAACGCGATTCCTCTCAGGACTCGCCTTGTTCACGGCGATCCTCAGATGATCAAGGCTGAGTTTTCCAACTTAACCGAATTCCGTTCAGTTACCGCGTTTTTACGCACCAATAACTCGCTTCCCGAGGAACGTGTTTTGTCCGTTGTAATCCGAGGCCTCCCCTCGGATTGGGACCCTAAGATAGTCCTTGATGACATTAAGTCTCAAGGCTACCCGGTCCAAGAAGTGTCCCGGATGCTCGGCCGGAACAAAAAGCCCCTAGGCCTCTTCAAGGCGATATTAGATAATACCCCGGAGGGTAAAGCCATTTTTAATATAAAATAGATAGAGAGCTTCACTCGACTATCGATTGAGGTCCCCCACAAGCGTGGCATTGTAGGTCAATGCCACAAGTGTCAACGTTACGGGCACGCCGCCCGTAACTGCTTTGCGCGCTCCCGGTGCGTTAAGTGCCTGGGCGACCATGGCACTGAAGCGTGCCAGAGGCCCAAAGCGCCGGCACCGGTCTCCGACGACCCGCCCGGTTGCGTAAACTGCGTTGAATTGGGTCATACCGCGAATTATCGCGGTTGCCCCAAGGCTCCGCGCAGTAACGCAACCCGCGGGTCGGGACCGCGCCGTAACCCCGCGACCCGCGCCCCTCCGCCTTTGCAGATCGCGAAAGTTTCGCTCCGCCCCGCGGCCCCCTTACCACCGCCCCGCAACGCTTGGACTACACCGCTAGCTCCTAAGCTCGCGGCGCAGGCCCCCGCGCTAAACTCGCTTGCCGAGTTTCCCGCGGCTGGTCCGACTCGTGACCCACCTCCGCCTCCGGCCCCTACTCCTATGGAGCAAAGCCCTCCCGAGGCCCCTCAGGCCGCAGTCCCAACCGGCTAACAAGCCGGCCCCCGCCCCTAAGGCCCCTAAGGCCCAACCCAAAGCCCGCCCGCAGCACCCGTTTGCCGCGACCGTTGGCGCTTGCCCGGTTAGCTTCACCGCCATGTCTACGGCAGTCGAAATTGTAAAGTTATACCGTTACAAGGACGAAATCATAGAGATGGTGGAGAAGCTGCGCGAAGCCGCGTCCGACCCGTCCGCTTGCCCCGCCACTATCATGGCGGCGATCTTTAACGATCACGGTCCACTTTTGGACATGATCACGTCCCTTTTTGATTCCCTAAAGTCTCATAATGAATAATACGTCCAATTCGAGAATTAAACCCCGCTCCCTAACGGTTGCGTTTTTCAACGCGAACGGTTTCTTAAAGCAACGCGACGAAGTGTCCGAGTTTTTAACCGAACACTCCGTCGACGTTTTACTCATTCAGGAAACTTTCCTGAAACCCTCTTACCGAGACCCTCGCTTGTCAAACTACAACCTCGTCCGTAATGATAGAGATGGCCGCGGAGGCGGCACTCTTATCTATTACAAGCGGTCACTTCACTGTGTCCCGCTCGATCCCCCTCAACTTTCCGATCTAGAGGTCTCGGTCTGTCGGCTAGGCATGACAGGCCACGCGTCTATCACAATCGCTTCCGCTTATTTGTCCCCAAATAAGCTTTTGAAACAACCCGATCTCGAAGCGCTGTTTGCCATGGACACTGCCGTCATTATTGCCGGCGATCTCAATAGCAAATACAATATATACAATTACATTACATTACATTACAATATACAATTGCAATACAACCAACCGTAACGGTCGGGTGTTGAGCCACCTCGCTGAGTCAATGCTCTTCGATATCGTCGTGCCTATGGAGCCCACCCACTATCCGTTAATTGAGAATTTCACACCCAACCCGCTAGATATGGCACTTCTAAAGAACGTAACCTTGCGGTTGCGTTCTATAGAAGTGATCCACGCGCTCTCCTCCGACCATAGGCCGGTTGTCTTACATTTAGGCCCCCCCACCGACCCCACCCCCGTCATTAAGGTGGTGACTGACTGGGATAAGCTCGAGAAGCTTCTCGAACCTACCGCCAGTGAGTCATTAAACCAAATTCCGGACGTCATTGACTCGCCTCACGAGACCGTGGTCGCGATCGACGCCCTCGGTAGTCACCTCACTAACGCTATAAGCGAATCGTCCCGGCGGGTTGTAGCGACGGTTGACCATCGCTTCAAACTGCCGGACGATATGAGGCGACTATTGCGGGCGAAGAACGCCGCCACTCGCGCTTTCGACTCCTATCCCACTTCGGACAACCGGGCTCGTATGCGCTCACTGCAGCGCGCTGCTAGAGAGCGCATACAAGAGCTCCGCGAGTCGAAGTGGCATGGCCTTCTTAAAGACATCACGCCTTCTCACCAAGCGTATTGGCGGTTGGCGAGAGCCTTTAAGTCGGATACGGTCACATCTATGCCCCCTCTTAAGAAACCCGACAATTCGGTCGTCTTTGACGACGACGATAAAGCCGAGTGTCTTGCCGACAGCCTCGAGGCCCAATTTTCGCCTAGCACCCTCCCAGTCCCTTCGAACCATATCGAAATGGTAGACAGCGAAGTCGAAAGACTCTCGTCCCTCCCTCCCACCGCGACCCTCCTGCCCGTTACGGAAGATGAGGTGCAAACGCTCATTAAGCGTCTTAAACCCCGTAGTGCCCCCGGGGCAGACGGCATTTCGAACAAGATCCTTAAGATCTTACCCGCTCAGCTCATTCTTTTAATAGTAGCTATCTTCAATAGCGCCATGACTAACGCTATCTTTCCCGCTGCGTGGAAAGATGCGGTGGTCATAGGTATTCATAAGCCCGGTAAACCGCGTATTGCCCCCTCTAGTTATCGCCCCATCAGTCTTCTCAAATCGTTGGGAAAACTGTACGAACGCGTATTAGTCTCCCGATTAAAGGACTACGTCCTATCCAATAACCTCCTTATCAACGAGCAGTTTGGGTTCCGGCCCAAACACTCGTGTACTCACCAACTGCACCGCCTCACGGAGCATATCCTTTCCGGTTTCAATAGACACCATCACACGGGCACCGGAGCTCTTTTCTTCGACGTCGCGAAGGCGTTCGACAAAGTCTGGCACAACGGCTTAATTTATAAGCTATACAAACTCGGCGTGCCAGACAGACTCGTGCACATCATACGAGACTATTTGTCGGGTCGCTCTTTTCGCTTCCGCGTCGAAGGAACGCTCTCCGCCCCGCACCCTATTCGAGCCGGCGTTCCGCAGGCATCCGTGCTCTCGCCAATCCTCTTTGCGCTTTACGCAAACGATATCCCCAAGTCCCCCGGTGTAGAGCTAGCTCTATTCGCGGATGACACCGCGCTATTTTCGTCTGGTAAAGACAAAACCGCGGTTTACAACCGACTCCAAAAGGCCGTTAACACCCTCGGCGTTTGGTTTCGCAAATGGCGGATCGAAGTGAACCCCGAGAAAAGTGTCGCTGTGTACTTTTATCGGGGCCCCGACGATCCTTGCCGTCCGATTCGTCTATTTGACCGCCCTATCCCATGGGCTAGGCAGGTGAAATATCTCGGTGTCACCCTCGATAGGAGATTGTCGTTTGCACCGCATCTCAAGATCGTCCGTAACAGGGCCGCGTTCATATTAGGTCGGTTATTCCACCTTATAGGCAGGAAGAGTAAAATGTCTCTTAGAAGTAAGACGACAATTTACAAAGCCTGCATCCGCCCAGTCATGACCTACGCTAGCGTAGTTTTCGAGCACTCCGCGCCCTCTTATTTGTACCCCCTACAGACCCTCCAAAACCGATTCATGCGAGGCGCGACGGGTTGTCCGCATTACGTTCGTAATTTAGACCTCCATCGCGACCTCGATCTCCCAACTATCAAAGACTTTATCAAGGACGTCTCCTGAAGTTACTTCGATAATGCCCCCCACCACCCCAACCCTCTTGTGGTGGCGGCTGCCAACTATAATGTTGAAGGCCTTCCACCATCAAGACGGTACACGTCTAGGCGTCCAAAACACGTCCTAACCGAGCCCGACGACGCAATTACAGTTGCGAATGCCCCCCCGCCCGTTCCTCCAAATGACAGCACACATTTACAGAATACACTAAACATGCACACTGTTTTAGGCCCAAGACACCGTACTCGTAGAACAAGGGTACGAAGAACCGGTTCACACGCGCTCTATGCCAGGCACAGTCATGTGCCTGGGAGCTCCTCTCCTCCTCCACGGCCCGGTCTACCCGAGCCGAGGTCCGTGCCTTTAGAGGCGCCCTCGGGTGGTTCCGCTCCCCGATCCGATCCGAACCCTTCGGAGACTCTGGAAGGGCACGGGGACGCGCACTTTCAAGTGTGCGATGCCGTACCCCTCTACAAATCCTCTGAAGGTGTTTCGTTTCAACACGGCTTGAGGTACCCTTTACGTACCTCGCCGCCCCTAAAACAAGCCCGGTGAAGCTGGAAATGCCCCTCGGCAACCAGCAGTCTCTCTCAAAAAAAAAAAAAAAAAAGTTTTTTTAAAAATTTTAGTTATTAGGTTTTTTATTATTAGGTATTGGTGTATTATGTAAAGTCTAAAGAGAGTTCCACTTCACCTGAGAGCCTTTTTTCTAGTGCGAGTTTTTTCTAGAGAGAGTTCGAGCTTTTTTTGAAGTGTGATTTTTAGTATTTATATAAATATAGTATTATGAATTCAAATAACAATTTAATACTATGTGGGTACTTACCCTATAAGCAAGCAGTTTTTGAACACGTTATCAAAAGTATTTATTTATTTATTTCTATCTAGCTTTTCTTCGCGGCTATACTCGCGTGTGCAAATTATATGTGTTCTGTTTCTTTACACGTGTAGGAATCAGTAAACCCGCGATGTTTTGGCGCGCGATTTCCAAACAAATTTTCCACCCTTATTTCACCTCTTTAGGGGTTATTTTTAAAAAATGCAAAAACACGTCACTCTATAATTTTAATGAATAATCTATATATCGAATAAATTATTCATTTTTATAGTATATTACTATAGAAATAGTACATTACTTTAAAAAGAACGACTTTACCAAAAAAGATCTTCTTTCCTTTTTTACTCCTGTAAAGGAAAATAAACAAAATTCCTGAGACAAGTAATTCATTATTTCTTTTCAAAAAGCCAAATACCAATTTTCATGTATTTTACTTCAAAACTGACGGACTTTCATACAAACTTCCAACCCCTATTTGACCCCTTTATGGTACGATTTCCGTAAAATCCTTTTTTAGTGGCTGGCTACGTCACTCACAATTAACCTACAGTCCAAATTCTATCTCATTAGCTTCAGCGGGTTCGGCTCGGCGATGATGAGTCAGTCAATCAGGAATTCAGGATATAGATTTATGTAGTAGTAGTTAAAAGTAGAAAAAATGTGCACCTCACAAAATAAAAAGAGTATTAAAGACTAAAAATACAAAATAGTTACAACACAAATTATACAAAGTATATTTTATAAAGTATATTTTATAAAGTATATTTTATAAAGTATATTTTATAAAGTATATTTTGTCCTAATCGCCTTATCCTACCATGTCATAACAGAATGGAACACAAAATCCCTTCTGTCGTATCGTCGAGTAGTGTGTATTTAAAGTTTTCGTATTGAATCGTCTGTTCACGCCTTTTTGTCGTTCGAATCGGAATCGGGTCGTCCGATTAAAACCTTAAACAGATAAACACAAAAGGGTGTCGGTTTCCAATAGAGATCAGTTGTTCGCGAGACAAAAGCGATAACGCCAAGCCTTTGAGACTGGAAACCTGGAAACGGAAGAAGAATTTTTTCATAAATAAATTTCTCAAATATTCAGCCGATAAAATGGCGGCATTAAGAGGGATCTTATAATTAAAGATTTTTAATGAATACAAATGAATTCGGTACACTTCTATAGGCGGCCCGGAATGTTGGAACCAATAAAAAATATACCTACCCAGTAGATTTATTACTTAACGATGATAGAACAGAAATATAATACTTCCTCTTTTTAATTTGAATAGCTTAGACAAACTCAGAGTTAATATTATGTAATGTAAGTTTGAGTTTATATCCTATTAATATTATAAACGCGAAAGTTTGTTTGGATGTTTGTTACTCTTTCACGTAAAAACTATTGAATGGATTTGGATGAAATTCAGCATACAGACAGTTTATAACCGGGAATAACACATAAAATACTTTTTATCCCGATATTCTCACGGGAACGGGAACCACGCGGGTAAAACCGGGAACCACGCGGGTGAAACCGCGAGCAGCCACTAGAACTAAATAAATCAGATCGACATCCTCCTTCCTCTATTCTCACTTGAAGCAAATCTTTCTTTTATCGTTATTTTCAGATTCAGTACAAACAATAGTATAGTAAAAAGTTAACTTTAATAAATCGTTATTAACAAAATAATGCACCGCTATATTTAGCTAAACGGCCACCACAATTAAATTAGCACTAGACGCTGAGCGGGGCGGGATGGCGTTTGAATTAAGCATAAAATATAATGGGGCGTTAAGACGCGCGCACTATCGCGACGTTACGGTTATGTCCACATTAGCAAAGCCCTGCTGTGGGCCGGGAGCTGGCGGATGGAAATCTGCGCGTTGGGTGGGAGGAAAAAATCGGATAAGACCTTTTTGCTAGAGAGATACTTTGTTAGGCGAATTATTGAATGTGCTGCCACATACAGAGATGTTAGCTTCAATAACTCTTTTTTTTTTCATTTTTTATACGTAGCACGTCATATGACTATGGAGTCCTGATGCGACGACAACTGGTGCAGCGTGAAAACAACGCAGCATCAGTCACCCTCACCCTGCCGGCCCACGACATGCCTCTCACGCGTGCTGGCACAAAACGTGTGCTGGCAGAATACTACAAGGTTTTGTGAAAAATTTCTATCTAATCATAGTAAGCTTTTTTCGGAAAAAGTGTCCAAATTTCCACGACCAGGATGCACTCTCTGACATATGCGATCTACAAATTAGGTTATTACGGTTATTTTTTAACCGTCAATATTTATGACAATTATATATATACTACTCTTACTTTGAAAGCAACAATTACGTCATCAAAGTTTGCGTTAATTTACATGTATTATTGTAAGACTAAGATAGTGGACTAAGATAGGCCGATGATGATGATTGTAAGACTTAAGAGCAAAATAACATCAATTTATATTCATACACCACGGACAGTTTCGGTAATTTGTGTTTTTTGTTTACAAACGCATTTTTATATTTACAAAAGGATATTTTCTGAAACTTTTCTACCATTCATATAAAATATGTATAAAAACGAAATTTAAATCTAAACATCCTTTTTAATTTTTTTATCTAATCTCCGAAATCGAACCATGTCCAGTCATACATTTTCCTTCTACTCCACACCAATTGAAAATTAAAAGGTAAGTAGATAAGTCAACGCTGCCTGGTTGTAAGAAGGTCTATCAGTGCGTACTTGATAACGTCAGATAATATCGACATTACATCAACACAATTTAACAAGGTGGGGAAAGGGGTTTGACGTTTAACGTTAAATCAGGACAGATAGGGTGCACGGGCTTCGGTTTACTTATTCGGATCGTAAGAGCGTCAATGTTTGTGGCACGTGATTAAGGGGTGTCTTCAGCCACTATTATAGGCTTTCCCCTACGCTATTGGGGGAGAGCTGATAGGCGGCTCACACCTTAAGCTCTTGATGTCTAGTAAGTGCGTTTCAATGGAGTGACGTGGGGTCGGGATTTTGAATTATAGAGTGGAAAGTATAGAAATATCTATAAAGATAGGCAAGTATAGTCTTGATAGGTTTTTTTAGGATACTAGAATTGAACATTTGAAAAGCACCATTATAAACAAACTCTTAAAAATGTCTCGGTTGTTGAATTTCAAGAACAATTAACTGGATAGCACAAGGTAGTAGGTTTGTGTATCATCTGAAGTAAAAGTAATTGTACTAAGAATTTTTATTATTTAAAACAGTATAATTTGTGTTAGCCGTAAGGCCTATTTGCGTAAAAGAATGGAATAGTTATAATGTTTGTAAAAACGTTTTATTTTTGAAAACTTATGGGTATCTATTTATCGAGGCACTTTTTTCAAGAGGTTTATTAGATCTCTCTATAACAGAAATAAAGAGTTATCTTGTTTAATAATAGCTATGTTGTTGTTGTTTTTAATTCTTTACATATTTTACTCATGCCTTCGTTAACGTGATAGTTTAGTATATAAGTTTAACATAAAAACTTTGCCACTTTTTAACTATTGCTATTTTTTAAGTGTGTTCTTAAGAAAATAAAATGGAACCAGCTCTCGAGCTATGCTATCCGCTTCTAGCTGCCAGTTACTGCGACTGCAATGCCTGTTGGTAAGGCGGCGATAATGCACCCATAATAATCTACATTGTTGACTTACTGGCATCCGATGGAATAGCTCATACGGTGCATTTCAACATAACGCTCGTAATATTTAATCCTTTTTATTTGCTTTGATGTTGTTCTTACTGCTCGGATTTTTTAAAGTTTTGTAGTTTTGTTTGAGCGCACTGTCACTTTAACGAAATAATCCAAAACAAGATGGATAATGTCTCACAATTGCGTTTTAAGTCGGATGCAGTGACATTTTTAGGATGAATCATACCTAGCTATTTTGTAACATGGTTATCGGTAAATAATTTTTTCAGTCTTTAATCAAAATCGAATGCCATCTGAGCAAGCGAGTCTACGAAAATCTTTGAAAACAGTAAAGTACAACTGTCTATCGTGAAGACTTTAGTTGTATAAAGTCCATTTTTTTCCGCCCTGTGTGTGACGATAAAATTGCCACCACCTTTTTCACTACCACTTTTGTTAACACAAAACACTTACCGAGCATAAACTTTAACACCCACGTAAAACAAATCGCAATGACAAACAACTCTTCGCTAGTACCATTAACTAACCCTGGATTATACCCGTCTGTAAACAGCCTCAACTCCCGACGGAGTACAAATTTGCCTGACTCTTATCTCATAACACCGATGCGTTTAAATCATAGGCCTTACGGTGGGTGCGCACGAGCGGGAAGCGTCACTTAAGGCGCCACTTGGAAAAAATACATCAACTTTCATCGATAGTTGTAGGAGTATGACAAGACCAACGAATCTGAAATTTTGATAAGTATAACATAACTTCATGCCTCTATCTTTAAAACCCATGCTTAATAACACGATTGTGCAATTTTGGCTCGGTCGTAATTCTTTACGAAAACACATTTAAAAAATTATTAATGCTATAATTACAATGAAATTAATTAATCTATGTTTTGAAATCACTCAAATATATCATCAATATTCGTAATTTAGTTGCTGCATATTTTGATAACTAAAACCAGTAATTTTATAAAAATATTTTATTAGATTATGCAGTCTTTGCGGTCTCAATTGTCGCAGGCGCTACGTAGGTATAACAGAATTTGTAATTATTTGTAATTATAGCATTAATGATTTTTTAGAGGTGTTTTCGTAAAGAATTACGATCGTTTGGCTCGATCGTCACAATCGTGTTTTTGAGCAAGGGTTTTAAAGACAAAGGCATGAAGTTATCTATATCAAAATTTCAGATTCGTTGGTCTTGTCATACTACTCCTACAACTTTCGATGAAAGTTGATGTATTTTTTCCAAGTGTCGCCTTAACTCCGTATTATACAGAAATGTTCAATAAAAATAACCTTACGATGAAAAAGGGAAATAGATTAACATCAGTTTCAAACTAGGTATACTCGTACAGAGACTGGTAGAAATCTCTATTCAGAACTAAAACATTGATGTAACGGTGCTGTCCTATAGTGTCATGCATGACATAAAATAAATAAGTATAAAATATACATCAAAAGCTAACAACTACTACTTATAATACTGTGTTCAGTAATAAGACCTTTTTACTCGGTTTAAAAGTATTGATTTCTCAGAAAAACATACATCTTTATTTATATAAATCTTCTGTGCGTGTGTATGAAATTGAACTCATTCTAAACGGCTGGACCCATTTAGATGAATTTTTTTGAATGTGTTCAAGTGGATTCGAGAATGGTTTAGTTTTACAATTGGACCCGGTAGGTGAGGCTGCTATAGAGGTCCTTCATGGGATACTGGTGTTCTTAAGCGGACGAATGATTTGTTTGTTTGTTGTCATGGAAACTGGCAATGTTTTGTTTGTTTTGTAGTCATGGAAACTGTCAAAGCGGTACGAAGTCCGCCGGTCAGCTAGTAGTTCACTTAAAATGAGAAACTCTTAGCGTTTAACAGTAAACAAGCATTGATAATGCATCCAACTTTTCAAATACTTAAACAACAAAAAATATACACAAGGTAAAATTTTACTAGAAAAAATCAATCAGCCCTAGGAAGCTCGAGTGAGAAATTTTGTCTTGTAACTATATATAGCACTAGCTGTGCCCCGCGGTTTCACCCGCGTGCTATTAGTCATAGCGTGATGCCTATAGCTTTCCTCAATAAATGGACTATTCAACAGAAAAATATTTTTTCAATTCGAACCAGTAGTTCCTGAGATTAACGCGTTCAACCAAACAAACAAACTCTTCAGCTTTATAATATTAGTATAGATTGTGAATGCAAAATTCAAAATAATATATAAGGTATTTTACATGTTCAAAACATTAACTTTTAATATAATTTTTAAAGATATGTAAAGATAAAGAATCTTTGACGCTTTTATACTCGTAGATATTTTCAAATATACATGAAGTAATTTTTTAGCTTGTGAGTACGCCCCTTTAACCGGGACTTGCGTGATTACCGTATCAAAGTATGCAAATTGTCGTTTCGTACTTAAACCGCCCTTCATTCGTGAACTCTCGTAACGTAGCCCGGAGTCTGCGGAAGCTGGATAATGAGCGATGAGTGTATGACAATTAAAAACCAGGTGAATTTACAACAGCCAATGAATCTAAATGTTATCATTGAATTTCCTTTTTTTTAATAATTGGTACGAAACTTGATGATATTTTTTCTTATTTTGATTAATAATAATTGAAAAACATTGACGTAATGTTCACATATCATGTTGTACTTAACTTACTTACTTCTGACGACCTCCATAGACGAGTGGCTTCACGCCGGACTTTGGGCGGCGCTAACTCTGTGGTCCTGGGTTCGATTCCCGGTCGGGTTAATGTCGAAAACGAACTTTTCGATATTGTGTCGGGTCTGGGTGGTTGTGGTACCGTCGTTGTTTCTGATTTCCATAATACGAGTGCTTTTGCTACTTACCTTGGGATCAGAACAATGTGATGTTGTCTAACGTTTAAAAATATTGAATGAAACACATTTTTTATATTCTGTCGTCTCAAAGCTTTTACAGCTTCCGTGTTCTTGTGATCATGTATCGTGCAAACGCGAATATTTTTTTATATGAAATCCTACTAATATTATAAATCGAAAATTTGTGTGTATGTATGTTTGTATATTTGTTGCTTCTTCACGCTGCAACGGATGGATGGATTTGGATGAAATTCGGCGTACAGATAGTTTATAACCTGGAATAACACATAGGATAATTTTTATTTAGATATTTCCACGGGAACGGGAACCACGCGGGTGAAACCGCGGGCGGCCGCTAGTTAAATAATATTTAAAATATTTTTTATTTTTTTACTTTTAAAATATTTTTTTTACAGATAACGGTATTGTAGTATAATTATAATTATTGTTGCCTTGTTATTTTAATATATTAGATAGAGAACACAAAAGCAAATTATCTAGATAACACAAAATAGTTTAGCTAGCATTGGTGTGTTATAACAAAGTGTCAGAGAAACAATATATTTAACTATGGAAAATAGAAAATAAATCATTTTTTATTTATAACAGTCCAGAACTGAGATGTTAAAAGCTATTATATACTTAGTATTAATGTAACAAAGCGACTTATCTGCTGAGCTCACATCAAATCTTACGCCCACCTAAATCATGGTCATAATACAGTATGCAAATTTTCATATCATTTAAGGACCCTTCCTTTATTATTCGTTTAATTTACCCTCCCGGGGTTCCGGGGTATAATCTCATATGGACAGTACCTGCAGAGAAATTAAAATTAATTAGTATGATTGCCTTAATAAAGCTTGGAGGCTTACATTAGCATGGCCTTGGAATTAATGAATTTTGAGGTGATATATAATGTGAGGCGCAGTCTACTGAAATTGGCTCTGGCTTCATATCCCACATATTATATCAGCCATTCTATTCATTATTGTTATAGTCAGATAGTTTAAAACACTTGGTGCTTGGTTTCTGCTAGCTAACTACACTGCACTAGTAGTAACTACAACACTAGTTTAAGAAAATATGTATGACATGACTAGTTACTTTACCAAATTGTGAACTTATTCATACCTTATTAAAAGTTTACGTTTACATATAGGTTTGAAATACTCTTTACATAAACAGGAACTTTAATATCTGCTAAGTAGTTTAGTCGACTCAGGATGAAACTTCCAGAACTCCCGCTCCACGCTTTTGGAGTTCTCCCACTGTGAAGGACGGCGTTGAAGAGCTTCTGCAATTCCTGTATAACAGGGGCTCCTCCAGCTTTCAGAAGCTCAGATGTAATTCCGTCCTCACCGGGGGCTTTTCCATTTCTAAGCTGTCTCAGAGCTAACACGATCTCGTCTTGACTGATGTCTGGCAGTTCGTCGGTGTAGTGGCGTATCAGGGTGGCTCTGGAATCGTGGACGTCTCGTCGGGAACGAGGGGCATGTGCAGCGTATAATCGGCCATAGAAATCCTCTATCTCGGCGGCGATCTCCGGCTTCGACAATACGGTCCTCCCGTCGTGCGTTTTAAGCTTCGTCAGGTGGCTCCTGCCAAGCTGCTGAGTGAATACTTTGGACCCTCGGTTTCGCTCTATCGCCTCTTCAATGAGGCGTGTGTTGGAGCTCCGAAGGTCGCGCCGTACCATCTTCGCAATTTGCTTGTTCAGGTCTGACCTCTCCGACGAAGTCGCTTGGGTGGTTTCCCGTCTTCTTGTCATCAGCCCGAGAGTCTCAGCCGAGAGTTTGGATTTCTTGCCAGTACGCTGTTTTTTGCAGAACTTAATGCCTTCGTCCCTCAACGTTTCGACCAGATTGTGTAGGGTCTCGTTAGCGTCATCAGTGGGTTCCAAGGCAACAAATCTGTCCCCGAGAAGCTTCTGGAATTTCTCGGTGCCCGCCATGATTTGAATTGCGTTAGGACGGAGCGTGGACTTCATCAGACGGTGTCTTTCAAGCTTCAAGTTGATATTCAGAGAGCCTCGCAGGAGTCGGTGATCAGATCCGGTATTGAACCTGTTGATCACTGAGACATCTCTGAATATGTGCTTGCTATCCGTCATGATGAAGTCGATCTCATTTTTGGTCACAGTGTCGGGACTTTGCCATGTCCACTTCCTTTGAGGCTGTTTCTTAAAGAAGGAGTTCATTAAGAACAGCCCCTCTTTCTCGAGGAAGTTGACAAGCATTTGCCCCCTGTGATTCCTAACTCCATAACCATGCGGTCCTATCCGGGATTCGTTGCCAGTCTGGGTTCCCACCTTGCCGTTAAAGTCCCCCATAACAACGTTGAAATGAGCCTTAGTGGTGTTATGCAAGGCTTTGGATATGTCTTCGTACATATCCTCCACTTCATCATCTGAGTGTGCCGAGGTCAGTGCGTAAACCTGAATGACCTTCATGCTGTAACGCTTGGACAGCCGAATGATCAGGTACGCTACCCTGGTCGACACACTGGAGATTTCTTCAACGTTGTTCGAGAGGACCTTATTGACGAGGAAGCCTACGCCGCCCTGGGATGTTTTATCACCCTCGCGAAAGTAGAGATGATGGCCCGAGTCTAGGGTTACGGTGTCCTCCCCCTCTCTACGGACTTCACATAACCCCGGAACATGCCATTTTATGTTCTCTAACTCCACTTCCAACTGCGCTAGATGGTGGTCAAGCCTCAGAGTGCGTCCGTTGAACGTAGCCAGGGTCAGTTGTTTGTGGCAGCCTGAGGTAGCCCGGTGATTGTTAGCACCCCCTGCCCCGCCGTTACCAAGGCCGCTGTCATGGCCAGGAATAGCGAGGCAGCCGGTAACTAGGGGCCATTTTTTTCTTTGTTTTATCATAAGGGGGGTAGTGCCCATAATCCCCACGCTGGGCATGCGGGTTGGGGATCGCAGTTTAGTGTGTGGTGATGGAGTTGTTCTACAGGGGGCGCTGCTGCCCGCCCCCCGGTTTTGTCCCTTTGTCGCCTCTTACGACACCCACGGGAAGAGTTGGGGTGGTGCAATTCTAGGCCGGCACCGCACGGCGGCATAAATTGAATGCGTAATAGTAAAGCCTAACATGAGCGTTAGTGACACGAGAAGCGGGCCGCTAAGCGTGATCGTAAAATTCTAAACTCTGTAGATAGTATTTGGTTGCAGTCTTGGTTTTAAATAAATGTCAATGTTTTAAGGTAAAGTATAGACGTCTGACCACAAGATGCGGACGTCTCACGTTGTGATCGCGCAGGGGTGCAATAGTGTTTTCTGGATTCAGTCGCTGGACCCCATGCGATTCTCCTAAGATTATAGTGGGTATTACATATATTTACATTTATTTATATAAAAAGACAATACAAACTTACAGCTATATATATATATATACAGCCAACACGCTTATATGCTAGGATATTACATCAAATAATTGTTATAAGTAACTAAGGTAAATATTGTGTTTCCTTAGTAGCATGGTATAGGATCTACAAATATATCCGCATCCTGGACTTTTGTAAGAAAAGAGTTAAGGTGATAGACCGCTCGAGCGCTGGGACTGTTGCAAGCATGTCGCGTGCGCAGATCACCTGGAGTCGCGAACAGTTGGTGTCGTCGGCGCCCTGTTCCTCGCATATAATTTTGCGGCACGTACAATCCCAAGCGCTCTGCTGTTTTTGGACAGTCCATTTCCAGTCCAGTCCAAGAGTAAACAGTAAAAAGCAAAAATGCCCGTCCGTCCCTCTCACCCTGCTAGTTTTAGACCTGGGAAAAGCCGACACATAACCGTGCTGCCCCTCTGGTGGTCGGTCCATGGAGACAATTCCCTGGGTACAAAACGGTGTAATGTGTATGGCGTCAGCCAGGCTAACGCTCTCGGTCCACTGTCACTTTGGTCGCGCTAGTGTGGGCGTAGCTTAAGATGCATCATTCAAGAGTAATTAATTTGTAAATGAATTACTAAATACCATGTAACGAAATGTTTAACTACTATGTTCCATTGTAATTCTATTACTCCGATGTAGCGTGACGGAACTTGGTGACCAGCTATTACGGTTCACACCTTTATGCCTAAAATGTGTCGTGTGAATAGTGTTCTTGTGATATAATAATGAGAAAAATATATTTATCAGATCTCTAGCGTAAAATATAGCATTAGGAATAATAAGACATTTATTCATAGCTATAAACTTACAATCCAAATAAATAAATAAATAAATATTTATTTATTTATTTGGATAACTAATAAATTTTTGGGAACCTCATTCATTTTTAAAATTGTTGATTACCTCACAAACATACTAATAAATGTATGTGTGTGTATGTGAGAGAGTTGTTTATCACCGAAAAAAAAATATTATCGTATATTATTCACCGTAAAGCCCGGCACTTAAATGGCGCTAATGTATGGTAGCGAGACGTTTTAAGAGCACACTCGAGTCCATAGTTGTTATTCCGTGCATGCGGACTACATTTCAGATGCTTATTTTCGTCCTTGCGTGTGCCTGGCTTTTGTATGACATTACTTCCGCGGGAATTACAGAATGAGGTAAGTTTTTTCAAACGTTAGAGAAAAATATCTGTGTTGCGAACACAACCCCATCCAGAATCCAAACTATTAAAAAACTTAGTATCTTATACCATTAAAGTCGGACTCAAAAAATTATTATGGAGACAGACTTAGGTCAGATACCGATAGCTAGCTAGACTTAAAACCTTTACTGTTAGCCTAGCCTGCAACTACCAATAAAACCCAGTTCAATAAAATTTGCTTACACTGGGAAACAAACCTGGAAACTCTGGATCTCGTACCGGTAGTCAACTACTAAACTACAAACGGAGGTTGAACAGTTTTATAACTAAATTACCCAAAAAAAAAAACACACGACACGATCGCGAACGTCTTTCCGACAAACATTGAAAAATGCGGCAGGAACCGTTCATCGTTCAGCCGTGACGCGGCGTGACGCGTGATGCGTGCGGTCATAAAGGTGAGTCCACATTAAGTTATATGTTTTATAACTTATGCTAAATGACAAAACAAAACTAAAAGTATAAGGTTGTTTTTTATTGACACTTATCGTCCACACTAATAAAACATGCTACATAACTTTACTTTATCAGGTTATATAAATAAACTTTTTCTAAATTGTCTCGGGTCTGGTTTTCTATGTATAATAAGTATGTGTTTAAGTATTTTAAGTATGTTTATCCGTTGTCTAGTAACCATTTAACGAATTTCATAACGAAGCTTCTCTTGGGCTAGATAATTGGTGTGAGTGTAGGAAAATTTATTTATTTATATGACTTTATTCTCTTATAAAGAGTCACTTATTTGAGAACTAATTTTTAAATACTGCGTCGTGGCAATCGAAATAACAACAAAATTAAATAAAGTAACTTACAATTCTAAACAAATAAACAATAAAAGATAAAAAACAAATTTAAAAGTTGCCTATCCGGAATCTACAAGCACCAAGTGCCAATAGAATGTTGGTATGTAGGTATGATTTTGTTTAAACATTTATAAACTAAGATGCAAGTGCAATAATTAAATAATTGTTTGATGTTCATGAGATTCGTCTGTTTGTAATTTTTTTCCGTTCGTGTTAAATACAGATAATGAAATAACATTTTTGTTACTTTGTTTTGGGCTACTTGAAGTTGAGCTAGTTTTGGACGCGTTGTCCTATATTTCGATCAGGTATAAGAGATGGGATTTGACCAATGAGTTGTAGATTGTTAAGCGAACTTGACGTGGAAGGCCACGAGAAACATCTATTATAGTACCCATGAGAGAAGAGAGTTTACTCTTTACACATAAAGATGGATCACAATCCATCTGCATATTCCACTTCAAATCGCTGTCAATGTGCAAACCAAGATATTTTGCATGTTTGTTTTCTGGTACTGTGGCCTGAAGGCCATTAAAAACTCAGGAGGTCCACGGTAAATATTTATTTAAGTAAAATTTATAATTAAGCAGAAAAAACCTGTTTATAGATACAGATTTTCACATATATTTTAAACATTAACAATTGCACAATCGATGTGACTATAAAACTATGTTACTATACTGAAGAATTTTGAAAGGCTCATCATATCAAAAATACATCAACAAACAACATTCAAAGTATTCTTTTTCAGAACCGTGCAAATAAATTTGACAGATAGTTTTTAAAACTAACAAGTAACAAGGAGGCTATAAGATGCATAGCAAAAATATAACGTGGAGTAAATTGCAACGACAACGTTAAAGTACTTTATAACATGTTTTGTCATATAATCTGGATGCACCTTAACAGGTAAAGGGTGGAACATACCACATGTCTATGTGGACTGGCAGTTGTCTTTAAATTTCTATAAATCCTATTTTCAATATAAGACTAGTCTAGTAGTACTACGTGTAGTAAATACATTAGGATTAAGAGAAATTTAAAGATAACTGCCAGTCCACAGAGACATGTGGTCAGATGTATCTAAAATGATAACAGGTGCGGGAAAGCTGCGTGAAGTGCAGTTGCAGTAAAGTTGCTGTGAAGTTGCAGTGCACACTCATCTGACTGAAGTGTGCTCGAGCCTTAATCGTGCGCAATGATGCAACGCCGCGCGGCGATGGCATGCAACGCTTGCATTTAAACAGGCACCGTGCTCTGGCACTTGTCATTAATTCGCTATTATCCT
This sequence comes from Eudonia lacustrata, assembly GCA_947562085.1. Lineage (NCBI taxonomy): Eukaryota > Metazoa > Arthropoda > Insecta > Lepidoptera > Crambidae > Eudonia > Eudonia lacustrata. The sequence continues at coordinate 22,867,743 of OX387316.1, forward strand.
ATTTTCAACGTAAAATACACCTTAAACGATTTGTTTGCTATTGATACTGCAATGATATTTTGTACAGTCAAAAGCAACATTCGAAGATCAAAACCAGAATACCATTAAAAATAAAATAAAAGAATAATTAACTATGACCCAGATAAGACTCACGTACTTTTAAAAGCATGTTATTTGTGTCAAATACTGAACGTATCTTACATTTTTAAAGTTCGTTCTTGTGTATAGCTCAGAAGAACTTTCGTACACTTTTATAAAATCTCAACTCTGTAGTTGAAAAAATTATTAATTCTGAAAAAACAGAATGCCTTGCATCTCGCTATCCAGAGTTATTTTAACTTCACATAACTTGATATGCTACGTTGTAGTCCATTTCTTCTCTCTTTCAATAATCTTGGTCCCCGAGATTCAAAGTTTGATTCTTATCGGGTATTCACGTACTGTACTTAGTTTGATTGGTGGTAGGGCTTATTTAAAGTCATCCTTACTTGATACTATCATCTTCATGAACATCATTATCATCATCTCAGCCGAAACACGGCCACTGCTGGACAAAGGCCTCCCCAAAGTATCTCCACAACGACTGGTTTAGCGCTGCTCGCATCCAGCGGCTACCTGCAACCTTCACCATCTGCAAACCACTATTGGTTTGAACAAAATCTTACGATTTTTTTTGTAATTTTCTAATTACTTTCCAATTTAATATATAAAAATCAATTTAATAAGTAATGTTCCTATAATTTAGAGCATGCTCCAGAAATAGAAGTTCATTACGTCCTAAGCATTGCTTTAGAGGCCATTTGTTAGCGAATGCCTTGTCACAACAGAATACAAGATAATATCGTCTTGATATAATAATAGACAAAGATACAACAGTATAAGCCTGATTTAGATTATTTTTTTGGCATTCAACAAGTTAACATAAGTCTTTTCTATAAATAGTTGTCTGTTTAATTTCTTGTAGGCCTCTTAATATTACAAAATCTTTGACAAAAGATTTACTCCTACAGGCAGTAGATATTATATACCTACTTGAACAATGTTGTTCAATGTGCAGTAAGCTGCTATGTAATTAAGCTTGTAATACTAGCAACCTGATAGCAAAGTTGCAGCAACATCCGCGTCGTCCAATACCGTTAGTACATGAAACTAGCGGGATTGCCCTTTGGAATAAATTTTGTGCCTCTTCTCTTATACCTCGCTACATGGATGTAAAAAGATTGGAAGAGGATAAATAATACCAACTTACTTATTACTCACTTACTCCGTTGGCTCAGTGACCCGTAGTGGATCTTGGTCTCCGACAAAACAAGACGCCAATCTTCTCTACTCAGACCACTGGTCTGGAACCCTTATAGGTCTTTTACTACTTCATCATTCCAGCGGTAATTAGGACGCAATAATAATAACTAGTTAAATGTAATTTATTTATTTAACTTTAACAGTTACACAACCAATTATAATGATTACTTAAATGTACTCAATAAATAATAAAAATTAACTGTAATTAAAAAAACGATCGAGCCTTACGTTGGTTTAATAGAATAGAATAGAATATTTTATTTTCAAGTAATAATTACAACTCATTTTTGTTAGTAACAATGGTACTTAGAACTATGTTAGTATCGATACATTTAATTATATTTATATTTATTTATATTTGAATGCTATGCCACTTGATATGGCACAGCAACGCTTCACAAACGAGCAGTCTAGTCTGCTCACAATCATGTCCAGGATGCTGTTGGTACTCCCTCGCACCCTGCACACCAGGGACGCGCATCTTTTGCGCATAGTTGCGTAAAAGCAATCAACACAGGCCTCTGCGAACATTCCTGATGCACTGCAGTAGCGAGGCAATCCCAAGAGCACCCTGAAGGCATTATTGTATTGGACTCGGAGGGCGTGGTAAGCCTTCTGAGTATAGTTGGCCCACAAGCTGCACGTGTAAAAAAATGTACAAAAAGCTCGGAATAATGTGATTTTTACTTCACGCGAACATCGTGTAAACCGGCGGGCCAACATGTTCGCTCTTACTGATAACGCCCTCCGCTCCCTATCTATATCTTCATCGTCCTTAAGGTCAGGAGTCAACAAATGTCCAAGGTATTTAAACATATACGCTCTTTTCAGCTCACATTTATTAAGCAGAATAGGCGGCACCCTGTCCATCCGTTTACTCCCGGCCTCAAAGACCATTATTTGACTTTTAGTTACATTATAAGCCAAGCCATGAGCGTCGGTGTACTTTTCACAAATATTAACAAGCTTCCTTAGCCCGCAGATAGACGCACTCAGCAGCACCATATCGTCCGCGTAACTTTTGTTGTTAACGCTGACCCCGTCTATGTAACAACCGACCCTGGCACTGCTGAGCTCGACTATAATATCATTAATGTATAGATTAAAGAGGGTGGGCGAGCTCAGTCCCCCCTGCCTTACTCCGCACTCTAGCCCGTATGGTCTTGACAGTGCTCCATCCCATCTTACATTATTGACCTGATTTCCGTACCAATACTTTAAGATATTTATGAGCTCCACTGGTAGTCCGGCTTTTTCAAGCTTTCTCCACAACAGGTCGTAGGAAACCAGGTCAAAAGCTTAGACAGGTCTAAAAAACAGGAAAATACAGGCGTATTGCGCTGTGTATAGTACTCTATAGCGTGCTTAACACACAGTATAGCGCTTTCTGCTAATATCTATATTGCTGTAATATAATATAATAAATCTGTAATGCTCTAAGCTTACAGTAGTCGCATATGATGTGTAACATTTGACATCTCACCTTTTGAAATCAATATTACAATAGAATATAGAATTAACAATGACGTATATTTTTTCTCTTTTTTTTTCTTTTTTTTTAATATTGTCTAAAAGTAAAAACACACGAAATGGTTGAAATATTACAATAGAAAATAAAATATACCTAGATTTACAAATCATAAAGAGAATGCAGTAAATACTCATTAGAAGACATGTCACGCTGTTATCCTGTTACACTGTTGCGATCACATTTCTACGAAATCACTCCCACAAATATTACGACCTACACTGGTGGCTTCCCCGACTAACACGTAACAGTTACAGGATCACACTGTTACGACCCTACTTCCGTCCCTTTTCTACGAAATCACTCCCACAAATTGTATATATAGAAGGAAAGCGGAAAGATGTTACACATCAAAAAAAGATAAATAATAATAATAATAATCGAAGCGTCTCGGTATCTGAAGTGATAGACACTCGGGTGTAATGCGAAAAGTCTTCGCTCAATCCCTATAGCTCCGTAAGACTACTGATTTAAATCCCATACCTAGCAGAGCATATTAGCTTTTTAGATGAGGTAACATAAGGTCGGTTATTTAATGTGTCAAAAGCGCATCTATACATATACTAAAGCTAAAGAGGGTCGAAAGTCTGTACATGGAAGATATTAAAAAGAAAGTTGGCTTGGGATACTTAGAATCGATAACAGAACACGTTCCAACAGTTTTTAGAATGTTTGTTTGTTTGTCTGTTTATTTGAACGCGCATCACGTGAAAATGGCTGAACGGATTTGGATGAAACTTTGCACATAGACAGATCATGACCCGGACTAGGATATAGAATACTTTTTATCCCGGTAACAGGTTCCTGTGGGATAGTGTAGTCTTCGTGAACGAAGTCGCGGGCGACAACTAGTAAAGAATTATCTTCATAGGGCAGTAGCACCAGTGTTTATTTATTTATTAATTGACTCTTTAAGGGTGCGCCGTCCGTAAGTGACAAGTGTCATATGTTTTTTTTTTTTTTTTTTTTTAATTGCATGCCCAGGTCAAAATTTTTCAGATTCTCCAAATTCACAGAGGAGCTGGGACGATATAATCTGCAAATTGTTTTATGACAATCTTTTGAGCTGTAGTACAGGTTCGGCGCGTGCTAGGCTTTTGGCTTTGGGTACGCATGAGGCCGGCTACTGGCTTCACGCGTACCCATCGTCAAATACAGGAACATTTCTTGAGCCTGACACGCTCCGAATCGCAACCTGTTTACGGCTTGGGGTTCCGGTCTGCGCTTCTCATAAATGTCCCTGTGGCAGTGATGTCGACAAGCTAGGACATCACGGACTGTCATGCCAAAAAAGTGCAGGCCGCTTCTCGAGACATGCCGCACTTAACGATATCATACGCCGGTCCCTTGCCACCGTCAACGTGCCAAGTCTACTTGAGCCGACTGGTATTGCAAGAGACGATGGCAAGAGACCGGACGGTATGAGTTTGATTCCATGGAAGATGGGCCGGGTGCTGGTATGGGATGCAACCTGTTCTGACACGCTGGCCCCTTCCCATCTACATGGAACCAACAACAGAGCTGGTGCGGCTTGTGAAGCGGCTGAAAAAGCTAAAGCTCTTTATATAAAGTCTAGGCTCCGAATATGATTTTGTCCCATTCGGTGTCGAGACCCTTGGTCCGTGGGGTCCTAGCGCTTTAAGGCTTTTTAAGGAAATAGCAAAAAGGTTAGTCGACATCACAGGAGACCGAAGAGCTGGCAGCTACCTCGGACAAAGAATTAGTCTAGCTATTCAAAGGGGGAACGCTGCCAGTATTTTCGGAACCTTGCCTAAAGGGACTCCTTTTAATAATATATTTTAATTAATAAATTATATAATTTTTTTAAGGTTTATAGTTATGTGTTGTAAAAACGTTCAACTAGTATAATGTAACACCATGTTATAAATAAATATTATTTTATTTGAAATGTCGTCGTCCATATTTATTTGATGCCGCGCGGCCATACTAATTTTGTATGGGGAATTTAAGGTGCTTAATAAAAAATAATTATTTAAATAACCACTTGATGAATCGAAAATGTAGTCTAGCAATTTGTAGTTTATCCATTGATGATTGTTTAGACAAAATCAGAAGTACAATAATTTAGATAAACTATAAGAAATTTACTAAACGCCGCCACTCGTTTTCATGATTTTTGCCCAACTTTAAATGATATTGTAGTAAAAACTATAGGTGTTATGAATTTATGGTTCTGACAAATTGTAAACACGTTCCCTATGATACTAAATATATATTTTGTTCATTTAATACGATAGTATTTTCAATTATATCTACTTAACCGTAACTGCATTTTTGGCATTTTTTGGTTGGCGCACCCTTAAGTTTTATACACACAGTTTTCGTTAAAAAACAAAATAGATTTTCTTTGAATTTCTACGTGATGACAGCTAGAAAGTTGGTGGTCTGTATTTCATTGTTGCTAACGACAAGCTCATTTTTTGTCCCTACTGCTGGGGCACGAGCCTTACCTATGGATGGATAGGGAGAACGGCCATAAACCACCACGCGGGCCCAGTGCAGATTGGTGGTTGTTATCGACTGCTAATGTAGCCGGGACCAACGGCTTTACGTGCCTTCCGAAGCACGGAGGAGCTCGAGATGATACATTTTTGGTCACCCATCCAATGACCGGCCTTTGCGAAAGTTGCTTAACCTCAGCACTCGCAGACCGGGCGCGTTAACCATTGCGCCATCGAACTCTTCGCTATTTTTAATGATTATAGGAAAAAATGACGGTCACTGCCACTACTCTACAAACCAAGCATAACATTTCATTTAGATCTAGCCTTATATATTAATACTAGCGGCCAGTCCCGGCTTCGCACGGGTGGACATTTCTTTAAAAAAAATTGCCTATGTTATTCAGCGCTGATGTAGCATTCTAATCATCGATTTAATTCTAATGGTAAAAGAACGTTTTAAATCGTTCCTGTAGTTTTTGAGTTTATTCGTTGCAAACATACAAAAAAAATCAAAGCTTTCCTCTTTATAATATTAGTATAGACTAGACGTCACCAGCTCGCTTTGCTGTGCGAACATTTGTAAATATTTTTTCTTAATCATCTATCATTTGCAAAATCTCGTGTAACTACTACATACAAATTTTCATCAAGATCGGTCAAGCCGTTCTGGAGTCATAAGAGGACATGCAGACAGACAGACAAAAATTTTAAAAAAATCGTAGAATTGGTGTCACTGAGTCATAAAACTAAAATTGCATGTGATTTATATTATTGGTATAGATTAGTACGTGTTTTACTTGCATACATGATAATATGTTCTTTCATAAACAAATAAGTATGTGGTAATCAACACGGGTTCTGTGCGGAAACCCTAACCCATGTAGCTCTAGGCTATCTTCCAGCGAGTTTAACTCGGCGTTTACCGGAGGATGTGCGCAAGTTGTTTCAGTTCAGTAGTTAGCGCTCGAGAGTGCGAGGATCGTATCGGGACCTCGTTACACCACTTCCGATCTGTTTAGTTCTAGCAGTAACGCTACTATGTAGTAAGTAAATAAGCCTACATAATGCTACTGCTGCATAAAGGCCCTATTTTTGATGTGTAGCATGTTTCCGCTCGCCTCCTATATGTATATACAATTTGTGGGAGTGATTTCGTGAAATGTGACGGAAGTAGGTGTAACAGTGTGACAGGAAGCGCCATTTTGTAAATTTAAAATCGTAATATGAACATGACATATTGCTATTATACACATATTGTGTCATTTGACTATCAAAGGTCATTTTGATATGTCAAATGTCTTCTAATGAGTATTTACTGCATTTATTTTATAGTTATAAAATGATGTAATACTTGACCCATTTTTTTCAGAATATGATAATGTTAAAATTGCTTATTACTAAGGTGAGATGTCAAATGTTACACATCATATGCGACTACTGCAAGACTCGCTAGTTTTTTTTAAAATAATATTTTTTAGATTGTGTTAATTTGCGGCCTTAATTGCCGCAGGCGCTACGTAGTTTCGACCTACGTAGTTTTACCGGAGACGGGCGTTGGTGCTGCGACACAGTTTCTACAACTAACCGCAGTATTAACAAACAACATTAATGTATAATTTGTTTTTGTTCCAAATAAAAAAAAAAATATTTTTTTATTTTTATTACCTTATGACAGCCAGTAAGGATCCGTCTTTTTGAATGTTCACAAATCAAAGATGTGTCGTCTTAAGTGATGATAAGTCAATGGTAGAAGCGCACTTCTCCCGGAATCCTTGACGCACTGGCTATCTTATCTCTAGCTGTCGGAGCAACATCAAACATTGATGTTACGGCGACATATTTAAATAAGATGGTGGTAGCTAGCCAGGCGGACGAACAAGCCCTGCCATCAACCAAACCGAGTACACAAACATGATCCCCCCGCTGGGAATGTAACCCGGGACCTCTGGGTCTAAAACCGGTGGTCTTAACCACTAGACCACAGAGGTGGTTAAATTATTAATGTTACATTTCACAAAGATAACAGATCGATTTAACGATTTTCTTATCTGATGCGATAACGATTATTGTACAATTACGAGCATGGTATAATACTTTTTGCTTGAATTACTTTCGATTGTTTGAATTGCTGCGTAACGCAACTGTTATCAGTGTAAGTACTTGTATAATCGCAGCATTCGCAGCTCCAAAACTTGTTGTTACGCAATTCTTAGCCTTCACTTTTACAGTGGATGACAAATTAATTGTTCAATATTTTTTATATTTAGGTACACTCATATTATTTATATCGACACCTTATGTGTCTAGTCCTAGTACCTTCTTTTATAAATGCACTTTAGTGTCTATGTTTTCTCAACCAAACAAAGAAGTAGCCCTTGCCGTATTTCTTGTGGGTCTCCATCGTAAAATCTTAAGAGCCATGTCTTAGATTTTGATGTTCAAACAATACTTGGAAAGAAGTTAATCTTGTATATGTCACCGGATAATTGTTGTCTTCACCCAATTGCACCTACCTTGTTATTTCTGCACCACCCTATGGTTGACTGGTAGAGAATGCCTCAGGCATTAAGTCCGCCATGTAATATATGTTGCAAAAGTTTTAAAATAAAATAAAATAAATAAATAAGAACCGTTAGTTTATAATTAATCTAGTGAGATTATAAACTGTCGATAGATTGTGAACGGACACTATAATTTACAATGTAACGCTTACATTTTCGTAAGTTTATCAACTAACGATGTATAGCTGTCAGTTTATAATTTTACTAAATTTAAACACAATCTATCGACAGTTTATAATCTCACTAGATTAATTATAAACTAACGGCTCGTACAATTATCCGGTGACATATACACTGATTTTGTTAAGAATGCCGAGTGCAGTGCAATCCTTGTTTTCTAGTCCCAACTAACCGTCAGGTGAGAAAGGCGCTTTCGCGTTGTATTACATTAGATCAGGATAGAGACAAATGAAGAGAAGGAAAGGAGGCCTTGCTTGCAGTGGAAAAGTAATGGCTCATAGCACATAGTTTTCTAAAGTTTACGCGAACACTACACATTGAAATGAAACAACTTTTACGGATCTACTCGCGTTTATTTTACACATTACTTATTTAATGTTTATCCTGACGTTTCGAACCCTTTGCAGGGTCCGTGGTCACAGGACGAAACGTCAGGATAAACATTAAATAAGTAATGTGTAAAATAAACGCGAGTAGATCCGTAAAAGTTGTTTCATTTCGTAGCATATAGTTTAAAAAAGCTTTTTTAACTGACTGTGTGGTTTAGTGGTTAAGATCACCGGTGTCAGACTCAGAGGTCCCGGGTTCGATTCTCAACGGGGGTACGTGTTTGTGTATTCGTTTCCACCTTTGACCTTATCATCACTTAACATCAGGTGAGAGGAAGGCCTAGTGCTTACCCGACCCGTTTTATCATAAACACCCAACCATTAAAATTTATTGATTACACTCTCACTTATTTTGGCCAAGTGTGTAGAAAGGAACAAGTCTGCGGAAGGTCTGCGCCGGAGTGTTTCGCAACATACCTGTTTGCCGAGATCGTTGACATCGACTCAGTTCTACAACAGACAATATTAGACAATTGTCTAATATCAATATGTAGGACAGTTCTTTGATTCAAGGGTTATAATGAGCTTTATAATTTGCCAGTGCAGTGCAATCCTGCTCCATCAGTTGTCTTCGCATCTGGACTCCGCTCTTTTACTAAACATCAGGTGGAGCGGAGACACTTATCTTATTTAAAAAAAATTGTTTAACGTTATTTAGTCAATCTTTTCACAATAAAACGTAATTGACAGTCCGTCCGAAAGGATAAAAAGATTTTCCCATAACTTTATTTGTATCGATAGGATAACTACTTGTCAAAATGATTTCATAATGGAATGTGTCCATTAGTTTTCTCGAAGAAAACACGTGTTTTCCTTGATTTGCTATTTTAATAAACGTATGGGATTGACATAAAACCAATTTACGTTACTTGTACGTATCGTAAGGGGGGGAAGGGGGGTTTACATAAAGAACGTGAAAAGGTTTTTACGCGGACAGCAAGTGCAGTTTAAAAAGATCAAACTTAAGTATTTGTCTATTAAATTGATCTGGGCACACTCACGCTCTGGGTACAACACTAGGGGTGCGTCTTGGAAGCTAGTCATTCCACGACATAAGACTGCTGCGTTTCGAGGTAGTTTCCGATATTTGGCAACAAAATGTTGGAACAACCTTCCACCGCCAATAAGACAAGCTGAATGCAAATTTACCTTCAAAAGTAGACCTAAGAAACACCTGCTAAAATGCAAAAAATAACTCCATGACGTTGCTAAATATTAAGAAGATTTCGTTCTTCAATGTTGATAAAACAATTCATCTATTTTAAATTAGTGTAATAATAGGTTGGGGAAAAAGTTTCTTCGCATTTTTTAAGAAAATTCAATACATTTTTTCACATTCACTAAAGTATGTAGGTGCCATTTTGTTCGATAACTTTTTGCCATCTTGTAAGCAGGGACATGATCCCATTGCTATAGAAATTTTGGGGCTTCTGATCAAAATACCGCGACATGTGGTTTTGGCAGTCCTCTCGTGATGTTAACCTGACACTGCCTAAAGAATTCTGAAGAGACCGAAACAAGTGGAAATCTGAAGGTCAGGACTATACGGCGGATGCATTAACACCTCTCAGTCAAACTCTCTTAATTTTTGCTGAGTGGCTGCCATTACAATCATTAACACGAATTACAATAATTCATTGATACAAGGAACAACTTTAGTACAGCCCACGAATGCAACTCGGCCTCCGTCTGAAAATCAGCGTCATGGCGATGGCTTTGCTAATGCGGTGACACATGCTGAGACGGAGACTTTTTTGCCACTGTTTCACTGCTCACCATAATATCTTTATGCTTCTTTTTTATTTTTTATTTTATTGGTTATAGGCAGGCATTTGACTGTAGTCACCGCACTGTCACTTAACATTAGGTGAGGTGTACCTCACCTAATGTTAAGTGACAGTGCGGTCGAGGACTTTGTAACCCTTCTCTCTGTAACAGTGTGCAAAATAAATTATTTGATTTGAACTTACAACTGTAACAATGTTCAATATGTTCTATTGAAATATTTATAATATGGAACCTTAATACATAACATTAAGCTTTATTTGTATTCCGTACAGTAATTATTCTATTCTATAGCGTTATGCCACTTGTCTACGGCTGAGGTATAAAAATAGCATGTAAATGTTAATCTCGGGTCTTTCAAATGATATAGATACTACTCATATAATAATTTCTAAACGAGGGGCAAGTTACTCAAGCCACACGTAACAATTACGTCGCGCGCAGAGGCATAGCAATCGAAAGTGTTTGCTGCCGTGTGCCGGCGCGGTAATTGCTTCCAATTAATTGTTTGAAACAGTATGACATAACTACATGTTAATCTACGTACGATGGATATAAAGAAAGAAAACTGTTTTTTTTTTTTAATTTCTTTTGATGTACTGCCAATATCCTGTAAATGCGTCAATGTGCATGTTTTTTTTGTATTTCCTTTCCATTTTTGGTACTGATATTAATTTCGATTTGTCCATAGCAGGATACACAGTTACTAAATAAATTACAGGCCCAATATATCTATACTAATATTATAAAGAGGAAAGCTTTGCATTTTTGTATTTTTGTTTGTAACGAATAAACTCAAAAACTACTGGACCGATTAATCTTTCACCATTAGAATGTTACATTAGCGCTGAGTAACATAGACTATATTTATTACTAGAAAAAATAATTGCTTAATGATAAATAAATAGAAACACGATTGCTTTGTTTTGTTGTCATAGAAACTGTCATAGCGGCACGAAGTCCGCATAATTTTATTTATATCCTCAGCATTTTACGAAATGCAAACATCTCTGTAAAGGATATCTTCAGGCGGCAGCAGTAATCAAAACGAAGGTCACACAGGTTTCCATTTATTTTCTAACCGGACAAAGTTATTAGACAAATTGCCGGTTGCGGCATCTTCATCGCTCAGTTCCTACCGTGACGCTAAGTGGTATTCTGTGTTCCGTCCGGACCTGCGCTTGTATTGTTAACCACGAAATGGTATAATATAGGCGCCTAGCACGAGTTTTATTAGACAATCAATTTCGTTACCAAAAACAAAAAATATATGGTATAATCGTAAATCTCCTCGTTCCGGGAAAGTGTTAAAAACTATTCCACGAGAGGGATTTGAACAGTTTACCTCTGACATATCGGGTCAGGTGCACTACCACTCATGCTATCGTGGTTCATGTCCAACTTGTGTAAATTTATGAACACTAAACCGCATTGGACCTGTGTGGTAGGTTTAGGACCCAATCTTATAACGTAGCCCAGCAATAGAACGTATATAGGTTGATAACATAGTGGTACTTATGTAGAACCATTTCCAGTCTCTAAATTTCTCCCCATCTCAATTCAATTCTTTACATGACGTTTAACGTAGCAACATGCCGTTCGGCAATGTATACGGCTGACGCAGCACATTTATAAAAATATAATATGTTACGGGTAAGCGCATAGTGCTTTTATCTCACCTGATCTAATACGGCGCGTTTGCGCTCCGTACCATAAGAAAAACTGCTTTTTTCCTTCAAATTAAAACTACAAATTATTTAAAAAAATGAACTAGCATTTTGAAGTGTGTGTTTAACCTAATCTACTAAGGAAATTTAGCTGCTCAAATCGGTCTGGTTTGCTTGTAAAATGCAAATCTATGTTTTAAAAGAGGTTACTTTGATATTTTTTTCTGCTATAAAAGTTGACAAATCGTGTTTCTGCAACTAGCAAAATGAAGTCAATTAAATTAAAAATCATGTCATCAAATATCATTTTCATATGTTTTGTAATTGTTGGGAAAAATCAAGATCCCCGCCACGTAAATTTCCAATACGTCGCCTTAAGTAACGATAAGGCCAATGGAGGCGCATATCACCCGGGATCCTCAACTACTGACCGGAACTTAACAATGCTACAAACATAGATGTTATGGCGACATGTCTAGACAAGATGGTGGTAGCTAGCCAGGCGGACAAACAAGCCCTACCTCCAACCACACCGAGTATACACAAATGTAACCCCAACTGGGAATCAAACCAGGGACCTCTGAGTGTTAACCACTAGACCACAGAGACGGTTGAACAATCAATCCTGTTTTACTGTCTTCTGAATTCCGCTTGTATTTAAGGTGGAGAGGAGTATAATATTAAATAAAATTTGAAAAACCGGCCAATTGCGAGTCGGACTCGTGCACGAAGGGTTCCGTACAATTATCTATAAAAAACGGCAAAAAAAACATGTCTGTTGTATGGGAGCCCCACTGAAATATTAATTTTATTTTAATTTAATTATTTATTTTTAAGTGAATTTTAACTCAATATTCTGTGAATATATCAAGCGTCTACCTGTTGCCGTTATCAATATCGAGCAAAAACGAGCAAATAATCGCGTTTGTTGTATGGGAGCCCCCCTTAAATATTTATTTTATTCTGTTTTTTAGTATTTGTTGTTATAGCGGCAACATAAATACATCATCTGTGAAATTTCAACTGTCTATATATATTCAAATGGCTCATGAGGTACAGCCTGGTGACAGACGGACAGACAGACATACGGACGGACAGCGGAGTCTTAGTAATAGGGTTCCGTTTTACCCTTTGGGCACGGAACCCTAGAAAGCGACACAAAAGAGGCGTCAGAAGTCACAGAAAGTTTGTGACACAAAAATAATTGCTAAGAGCAAACAATTTCACCTTCAGAGTTCACGCAAGGGATATTTCACCAGCGGCCGACAATTACCGGTCTGCGTTGCGCAAGAGCAGCTTTGCTACACGCTTAATTATTGCCTTAGAGCTAAGATTTCTAGAATGATCATTATTTGCGTCGACATACGGTGTTGTTTTGCGTAACTTGAAACCCTTTGGTCGGTTTTTGGAGTATTTACCTAAGGCGGTGGAAGGAATTGCTGTTTAACTGCAGCGATAAAACTGGTTGTCAATTGTAATCCATAATGTTTTTAAGTCCCTCTGTGGTAGAATAACTAGAGGCTGTCTTAAACCTAGTGATCCCGGCTTCAAATAAACATATTTATGCCAATCTTTTTCTTATTAGGTTCTAAAAAAATATTATGACCAAGTATTCTACATAAAAAATTTGGAAGAAAACTCATTTAATTTTTCAGAAATCTGAAACAGTCTAGCAAATGGTACAGTGCATTCATCGTAGTTACTAGCAATGAGAAAGATACAAAAAATATATCAAAGCGAACGTTTCTAAATACATATAAGGATCAATCGTTGTTACAATTCAGTGAATTGATCAGCACAAATGGGCGTCGTAAAAACTTTTGGAAAACATGTCGCGTTCAGATGAGTGGAGCTGGTCAGCAATACGATTGTCTGTCTTTTTCAACTAGATTCTCTTTTGTACGTATAGAAAGAAAACTAGTTTCGCTTATGTTTTGTACGTATAGAAAGAAAACTAGTTTCGCTTATGTTTTCTCGAAAATTCTTATTGTTGTTTGTTGTACACATCATTTCACAGTTAGATACATATATGGGCTTTATTTTATTATCGAATTTTAGTTTCAAATTATGGCATGGAATACTTTTACTAAACTATTGAGGCGTGTTGAGTAAAACGACAAAAATAACTATCTTCAGATAATTTTATTTATAATAATAAAATATACAACTACCATTAGTAATACGTATATATAATACTACCCAATATTTGTTTGATATCATGACATAATAAATATAACTCGCGTCGCTCAATCAATTGTATTGTTATACGTTATTGACAGTGGAACTCATAAAGACTTTTTATTTATAAAACTACTCAGTTTATTAACTATAGAAGTCGATATGTTTTTGTTACATTGCCATAATGACATGTTTCTTGTATACATGTAAATGTTTGATTAAAACATTAAGAAGTTATTGGTATATTGTATTCTAAAAGTTTACGCAAAACGTGAGGCAGTGCCTCTAGCATGTAGCCTAGTAGGAGCCTGGTGGTTGGATTCTGCCCAGAATCCTTCTGGATAGTGACCACCCTAATGACTTATACACTCGTATACCTTAGAAATACACAATATCTTATCTTATCGTAAATTGTATAATAGGAGTAACAAAGCACAACCAACTTTACAAATTGAATCCATTAGACCTTTCTAACTGGTATTATCTAAGTTATGATCGTCAAAGGCATAACACTCACGGTTTCATTTCCATCAAATAACATGCAGTGATCGTGCATAAGGTCATACCTCCTTCCTAAATTGAACAATTTCGCCAGCAGCCTACCACGGCTAGTGGGGGTATGGTTGGCGCCGTTGGCGAACCGTTTCAGTTCTGGCTAGACTAGCTGAGTGTTCACCGATTTACTAAGACTCTTACAAAGTGTTGGCACAATGTGTGGGGATATGGGAAAGGCGGTTCTGCGCGCGTTGACGGGAGCGCTACTCTGTGGACTGGTATCGGACGCTTATTTACAGGTAAGGGTTGGACCAAACGGTTTTTTGTTAAGGTTTCAATGCTTCTGTCTGGCAACGTATGTTGTTGGACAGGCATTAATATAAAAAAATTACATCGTATAGCATCGAATGAGTCTTTTAGGGAAACAAAAATTTGGAAGTAGGTACCTACTAATATTGAAGAAACAAAGCATAAAACTTATCCAGGTTGCCCTTTAAAAAAACATTGGGCATAGATGACAGAGAGGCAAGGGCAATCAGCCCTAATTAGAAGTTACTGGGTTTTATTCCCAGGAAAGGCACAGTATTTTTTGGATTGTTTGATGCATAACCCGCATTTGGCAATCGTGATGATTAAGCCAATACTCATCAGTTGTAGCAACGATTTAGAATAGAATAGAATTTATTCGAGTTCAATAATGGAGGCCTTTGCCCAGCTGTGGGACAGTCTTATTATTACGTTTGTGAAATTCTTGAGCATGGGCTTACTATACCTAAGACTTGAGTGTCCAGCTTATTGGAACATAAAGATCACTAGACTTTAATTTTATTAGTTTAAAGCAAAAACAAAAGTCAACAAAATGGGTTAAAAGATTTTGACTTGATGGCTAAGGTCTTTATAACAGCACTAGCGGCCCGTCCCTGCTTCGCACGGATGGACATTTAAAAAAAATATATATCTTATGTTACTCAGCGCTAATGAAGCATTTTAGTGGTGAAAGAATTTTTTAAATTGGTTCGGTAGTTTTTGAGTTTATTCGTTGCAAACATACATACATACATGCAAAGATACAAAGATTTCCTCTTTATAATATTAGTATAGATAATACGTAGTATTTTAGAATATGGTTGTACAATTTGGAGCCCATTCTATAAAATACACTGAGAAAGTATTGAAGGCATTCAGAATAAGTGTTTAAGATTACTATCTTATCACTTTTATTTAGGCAGGTCTCTTCTTATGAACTTCGAATGATTAAGTTTGGTGTGATTTCGCTTGAAGTTCGTCGAGAATAGTATGATTTAATTTACTTGTTTAAAATATTGCACTCAATATTCGATTCCCCTGAATTGCTTTCTTTAGTTTAAATAAATACTTTGTATCGAACCCTAAGGCTGTTGTACATAAAAATAATAAATCATATTACAATCCCATTGTCAGAATGTGCCGTCTATACAATGAACTGGTTGCACTTAATAACAACATCGACATATTTTCCATGAAAATACACTAATTAAAAAAAATGTCCGGGAAATTCTCGGCTCAGCATCTCCCATTAATAAAGTTGCCAAAATGCCAACATTAACCTAGAATTAGTTTTCAATTTGTTATATTTTTATTATTCACCATTTTATGTATATGATTAGTTTTTAATTGGTTTTAAATTAGGTAAACTTTAACATGGACGCTTATTACTAATCGTGTAGTGTACACATGTTTTAGATAGGAAATTAGCTTTTATACAATTTATCATCATCTTCATCTCAGCCAAAGACGTCCACTGCTGGACAAAGGCCTCCCCCAAGGATATGAGGGGTATTTGCCGTAATCGCCACGCTGGGCAGGCGGGTTGGCGATCGCAGTAGGTTGAGGGTAACCTCAGAGAGATGCTGCTGCCCATCCTCTGGAATGGTCCCAATTTATCATGCTTTTTTGTTATTTTTTAATTTCTATCTGTTTTGTGTACATACCTAATAAATAAATAAATAAGGTGGCTATGATGGTTTATTAGCACATGTTGACTTTTTATTTTTTATGAGATAAAACCATAATGATAAATAAAAACGAATATTGCCTTCTAAACGAGAATAGAAAAGAAATTACAAAAAATCTCCTAGTTATAATATCATAATATATCATATAATAATATCATAGTTTTTTATATTGAAATAATTGAAGTTTAAGTGTTAAAATAAAATTGTCTTAGCGAATGTATTGCTTTGAATGTATTCCAATATGTATGTTATGGCAACTGCAGGTGTCCTTCAGATCTGGTTTGTAAGATGCATGGACCCTTTCTATATAACCTTATTAAACAATTATTAAAATTGAATTATAAGAACTGGTTATAGAACCAAACGAAAATTTAAGGCTTCTAGCTGTCTAGAAATCTACACTTAACAAATGACCTAAATGAGAATTGATTGTAAAGTCTATCAATGAATTTTATTTCGAAATCTAGTTTGTGTCATTATTAAAAAGAACATTACTTATTTAGAAATATAAAACATAGATTTTTACATTTCGCTTAAACAAATATGGGGGGCTATTTTTGAATCTCACCGGAGGTCTCTCTATATAATATTTTTTGGATTATATATGTCGCAGGCAAAATTGTATGACTTTGCTGTTTACATACGTCGTCAGTTTGAAAACGCTCGCGGTTATGTAATTATGCCGAAGGCAAATTGGGAACATGACCATTTTTTAAAATTTCGCTGTTTGGTTGTAGTTTTAGGGTGACCATGATAAAACACAATGTGGACAAATCAGATTTTATTTCAGCAATCAGGTACTAATGAAGATTTCAATAAGACGTTAGCGAACGTTATTTTGCGTTACGGTTGTTTTAACCTATTATTATTTTATTTACTATTATTCCAAATTTAATACAGAAATCCTTACTGTTGGTTAGGTTAAGTAATTTTTTTTTCCCGGGCGAAGCGCAGCCTAGCGAAGGCCAGTCACGGAAGGGGGGAGCGGCATAAGATTGTGGTGTGTGGTGCTCAAAACTCTCAACTGTTACGACACATACCCTCAAAAAAAATTACAGGTTTAAGGCATATGGCACTTTCAAATAAAGACAAAAAAGATGTTTTCCCGTTTTTGCAACATTTTTCACTGATGCTTCGCTCCTATTGGTCGCAGCGTGATGTTATATAGCCTAAAGCCTTCCTCGATAAATGGACTATCCAACACAAAAAGAATTATTCAATTCGAACCAGTAGTTCCTGAGATTAGCGCGTTCAAACAAACAAACAAACAAACAAACAAACAAACAAACAAACTCTTCAGCTTTATATATTAGTATAGATAAATCGCGTATAGCTAAAGGCTATAGCTTTCGATATTGCTTTCATAGGCGGCACAAAACGACAAGATGACGTCATAAACCACACACGAAGCCAAAGCGATCGGTTAGGCGGTCGGGCCCCTGGGCTGCGATTATTGAGCGGATGATGACGTGACTATTTTGACACTGAAAATCTTAAAACGGTAAAAAATAAACACATTTTACAACAACTTATTAAGAATAAGCACCTGAATGTCATTAATTATTTCAATATCACCGACAAGTTTAAAAAAATCACACCTCTGAAACCGGTATAACGATGAGTAAACAAGTATCATTCAATTTTAAGGGTTGCTTAACGATAAGCATTGACGGCCTGAAAGAGTCACGTATTTAATAGACACAAATTACGGTTCAACATGGACGGTGCAAACAAATATATCGGCTCAGACGGATGCCGCCGGCCGCCCCGGTCGCATAAAGCCAAAATCTGCGTAAAGTTTTATAACGGGGCTTAGGAGACTAAATACGGTGTCATCATCATCATCATCAGCTCATTTTATGGCCCCACTGCTGAGGCACGAGCCTTCCCTATGGATGGACAGGGCCATAAACCACCACGCGGGCCCAGTGCGGTAGTTGTCGACTGCTAATGCAGGCGGGACCAACGGCTTTATGTGCCTTCCGAAGCACGGAGGAGCTCGAGATGATACATTTTTTGGTCACCCATCCAATGACCGACCTTTGCGAAAGTTGCTTAACCTTAGCAATCGCAGTCCAGGCGCGTTATACGCTGCGCCATCGAGCTCTTCATATACGGTGTAACTCTGTCGATGTGTGGTCTTTAAGTGTAACTATATGATGCTTATACTTAGAATTTGAGCTTAACCCTTTTTTTAACGGCGTGGTTTAAAATTGAATGCGAATGTTTAAAACAACTGTACTTCTTCAAGCGCTGAATAGTAGTCGACCAACACTTTTTGTCGAACATCCTGTTATAAGTTATCTTGAATCAGTGCCGAAGCTTATTATTAGAGAATGGGATACGGTTGCAGGAAGAAAATACTTATTTGTAGTGCAACAGAAAAATATATTTTGCAGACTAACGTTGCTACGGTTGCTAGGACACGCCAAACAGTAGACAAGCTATAGTTTATATAAAACTTATAGGTCTGCAACCTCTAACACTTTTAATAATAATTAAAAATTATTGTATTATGGATTTTAATTGTTCGTTTTTACATAAATATATTTTTGGTCTACTACCTAATATCCAGATAGGTTACCGGAGCTGTAAGCTCGCTCACTTCTCGTTGCACTAAGAGTACCGAAGTCACATCAGAAGACCAATGCAAAGCAATGCTGTTCGGCGGTATATGGTTGTCGCCATTCAGTGAACATATAAAGACATTGACTTTACGCGGCCCGGTCAGCGATATGATATTTGCCGCGTTGATACGTCCATTGTTTGTTTAGGCATTCGCTTGTTACGGACGCATGCGATATTTTTTTTATGTATTATGAAAATATCGTGTGACAAAACACATGTGGGAACTTATTGTCACC
The DNA here is from genome assembly GCA_947562085.1 of Eudonia lacustrata. Lineage (NCBI taxonomy): Eukaryota > Metazoa > Arthropoda > Insecta > Lepidoptera > Crambidae > Eudonia > Eudonia lacustrata. The sequence continues at coordinate 22,887,151 of OX387316.1, forward strand.
ATTAAAATGTTTATCGCGCCAATTGTGGTGTCCTAAGATGCTATTGTATGGGAAGTCATTGTTATTTGTTTGTGTTTTGTTCTGTTGTTATGTTAGTTCCTCATATCACTAGCGAAAGTGGTTGAAACGCGTAAAATAAAAGCGATATGAAAATTTGTATTTGTTTTGCAATGAATGAGTTCACTGCTGTACATTGTTATACACGATATCATTTTTGACGGCAATATACAACTAACTACATTATGAACATACTAATAAATTTTTCATGTCGCTATTGTATCACGTTTCAGCCACTTATTTTCATAAAATAACCAGATTAAATAAAACACCCCCGTGTGGTGCCGAGGATAAAGAATTGTACCACCCCATCTCTTCCCTTGGGTGTCGTAAAATCCGACTAAGGGACCATTCCAGAGGATGGGCAGCAGCATCTCTCTGAGTTTACCCTCAATCTACTGCGATCGCCAACCCGCCTGCCAAGCGTGGCGATTACGGCAAATACCCCTCATATCCTTGGGGGAGGCCTTTGTCCAGCAGTGGACGTCTTTTTGGCTGAGATGATGATGAAATAAAATAAAGAAGTCTCTTTTGCTCTTCTTTCTTCATCCAGCCTGCATGGAAGAGGAGCCTCTGTCAGACAATAATGGTAAAGCAATGTTGCATTTATGTAGTGACACGATAGCTAGCTCAATTGTTTTTCAGTTTCAGTTCAGTCAGTCAGTTCAGTTTCAGTTATTCAGTTGTTTAGTTAAACTGCATTTTAGTTTATTACTATTTGGATTTTATATTTAGTTTTGACGTCAAAAAGTGCGAAGGCTTGTATTGAATAAACGATTTGTCTTTGGCATTGTGTTCCTCAGTAGTTGGGGATTCCTGGTGAAGTTTCCACCTTCGCCTTATCATCACTTACCCTTAGGCGAAATGAAGGAAATACCACAAAGGAAGGCGTATTTAAAAGTGATGTCCGATTCTAGATTTGTTATTTTGTTATACTTTTCGGTACCTGCTCAAGTCGTTATGTTGTAAGTACCAGTTTAATTACTTATTGTCCACAACTCTTTAATACTCAAACAAAACACAACATTCTCAATTTTGGTATAATTTGAAAGATGAGCCCGCGAAATTTAATTGCTGTTAAAAATATCCCACGCTGGTCTGGATCCCATGCTGGTCTGCGACGTAAAAATAATGCTTCCCATGCGTGTCGTAAGAGCCGACCAGGGGACAAGGGTTCCAATATGCTCGCACATCAGGCGATCGGCTGGCAACCTGTCACTGATGTTATCTATTCCAACTCATGTGGCAACGGATCACTAATGGCGAGCATGCTTAAAATTGGTGGATTTACTTAGATGCTCTGTCTACCCTTTTGTGGGTGAAGGACGTGGGTGAAGGATGTCAAATTAAAAATTCAAAATTCAAAATTCAAAATCATTTATTCAGTTTAGGCTACAAGTAGCTCTTGTGAATGTCACTATGCCATCGGTTCGTAAGTCTTCTCTGGGCGGGAGATCTTGTACTGAGAAGAACCGGCAAGAAACTCAGCAAGTGTCCAGCTCTTTTCTCCCTTACAGCGTCGAAAATATTGGAAAATGCCCTATGATAGCAGGACACTTTACATTACAAATAAACACAAAAAATATATAGAAGACAACCACAACATGTAAAAAAACAAAATAAAAAATCAAAGTTAACAAATTTACATCAGTATGTAAAAGTTTCAATTTCCACAATGTACAGTGTTTATATACATGTGAACACTTGGTTCAATAAGTCCTGCGACTAAATACCTACTAAAACAAAGTTTTTTTTGATAAATTATTATACATTCATCAACATAGTCTCTTTCAACTGTAATACAGTCTTTCCAACGCTTTTATAACTTTTCTATTCCATGAGTGTAGAAAGATTTATCTTTGGTTTTAAAATAAGCCTCCGTTGCTGCGATTACTTCACCATTTGAGTTAAATTTCTTGCCCTGGAGCATTTTGTTTAGTCTCCAAGCAGCCAGTAATTACTGGGGGCCTGAACTGAGAGAAGAGGAAGTAATTCGAAACCCAATTCGTTTTGTTTGCCCATCGTTATCATGGACTTGTGACACGGCGGCACTTTGTCCTGGTGAAAGGCCGTTTTTCCGCGATTTCGTACTTTAATCGCTCCAATAATCTCATATGGTATTCGCTATTTGTATGTTTCCCTTTATCAAGGTAGTCGATAAAGAGTATTCCATGCACATTCCAAAATACAGAGGCCATTGGCCTGGCAGATTGTTGTGTATTAGGCCGCTTCGGGCGGCTTTCACCGGCCGCTCTCGACTCTGCTGACTGCCGTTTAGATTCCGGAGTGAAATGGTGAATCCATGTTACATCCATTGTAACATACTGACGTTGAGTCACTGCTTCATTTGGACGATCTGAGCGTTCAGCGTCTTTTGTGTCCATACGATCCATGCGTTTGAAATCGGCATACCACCGACAAATGGTTGGTTTAGATGGAGCAGATTCCGGATAACAACGGTTTTTTTTCCATTAAAAAACAATGTTTTATCAACACACGAAACTCGTTTTTTTTCATTGTTTTCGGAATTAAAAAAGTAGCGTCACTTAAATATCTGTAAATCAATATTTAAATTTGTTCGAGCTTCAAAAAAAGTTAAAACATATCATTGATGGCTAGTACTTTCTAAAAATTAAAAGAGTTTTTAATATATGCGCCATCTCCAAGTAAGTGTCGGGACTTATTGAACGATCTAGTATATATTAAAATGTAGTTATCGGAATAGGAGCAGAGGGTCAATCGCGGCCCAAAATTGCTGGATACTTATTAGCAATAACTCCAGCCGCTCATAAGGAGCACTAACTTTAGCAATTTTCCTTTCTCGGAGTTCCCCGGAGCCTCTCAAAGGAGAATTACTGTTGGTTGAATTTACTCTCGTTACCGTCGGCTGGGCGGGCGGTGGATGACGTTTTTTAGTTTTATTTCTTTGATCATAGCTCTTCAAAGTGAGAAATGTTTGAAACTTGGCCCTGCCACCAAATTGGTATTCAACTGTAATTTCGCAAATTCTCACCTTGTTGGATGGTTGTGCTTTGTGCGGTGCGCGTCGACTCTATTGTGATGGGAATAACGTCTAAATTAGCAAATCTCAGCAGCAGTGGCGAATCATTTCAGTGTAAAAGTTGGACTAACTTTGTACAAGATGCCGGTTGTACTGTAATTAAAGAAAAGAAGTATCTTTATTTGTTGTTGATTAAAGTCTCGTATTCATTGGAAAAGCATTCATTAAATTCATTAGCTAGGTATTTTTAAATCAAAATAACCGTTTCCAAAATAACAGTTGTCCCATCGCCGACGAGGAAGCGACTACTATCAACAATTTTCTCTCTCAAGAAACGTAAAATGTAGATCCCTGGTCAAAAAAAAAAGGTTGGGTAAAAAGAGATACATCATTTGAATAGTCGATTGCTGACTGTTCACACTATGCCGCCGCCGCCGCCGGCTAGAACTCTCTCTTCACTAGTTTGTCGCAGCGACAAGAGATATCAAAGATATAACTCGCTATACTAACCTGCTCGCTTGGCGGACAGGGTGCCTAGTGCGAGTTTTATTCGAAATTCGATCACGTTAACGAAAACGACAATTTGTATAGCAAAACATTAACTCTTCTTGTATGCCGCCGCGTTTTATGTAAGTACACTTTTCTGGTTATTTTATTAACTGACAAGAAAGAGCCTTTTCTTACTTTGTGACCTTTTCTAGCTTTACTCACTTCTCGTTCATCGTTGGCGGTGGGACAAGTGCCTCAAAAAGATTAGCGAACATCGTCATTCTCGCAAACCATGCTCTGGTAATAACCAAGTTTTGTGTAAGCTTGTATAATAACAAAGTGCCAGATATGAAAAATAACAAAAACAAAACCGGTGTTGCCGTGGCAGTACTAACTAATAAAATGTTTAAGCTGAAACTTCGTCGTTTCCTAGCAAGCGAAACTTTTTTATTAAACTGGGAACTGAGAATATTTAAAAAAAACCTTGACAAGTGTGAGTAGCGCTTCTTATGGGCATTTCCTTTATTTATCATTAGTATTATAGTTCTCATTGACTTCAATGGACGTTCTAGCAAAACGCATAGTTATGTTGCAATCTTTAATGTCTTCTCCAATATTTTTTTTTAGTTTTTAGATATCTAGGTATAGACAAAACATCTTATGTACACTACAAAAAGAAACATTACTTATTTAACTTAACTTAAAAAAAACAGAGAAAAATAATTAGAAAATTAAAAACAAAAGACCTATAAATAAAAGATGTCCTCCAACTGTGGGCTCATGGGAACGGTCCCAAGAATGCTGGCAACATTGCCCCTTTGGATTGCCAAACTAATACGCTGGCAGATCTCTGCCAGCCTTCTTGTCACCGGAGGCCTCGATAAGGCGAGCACTTAACTCTTTGCTGCAAGCTACAAGCTGCTTTGCCTCCGGCCCCCATGGACCCATTGTTTCCATCGCAAACGGAACAAATAAATAATTACGACCTAGGTTTGCGTATTTGTGCCGTTTGCGATTGTTAGCGCTCACCGCAGCAGCCCCCACATGAAGTGAAGTGGCGCGAACATGCGAGGGAGCCACGGTGTCAGCACAGGTTGCATCCCAAATAATGGTATAGACAATAATGACTTGCTACATCGTTACAATTAAGGCGACGCATTGGAAATTTACGTGGCGGGGATCTTGATTTTTCCCAACAATTACAAAACATATGAAAGTGATATTTGATGATATGATTTTTCATTTAATTGACTTCAATTTGCTAGTTGCAGAAACACGATTTGTCAACTTTTATAACAGAGAAAAAAATTTCAAAGTAACCTCTTTTAAAACCTAGATTTGCATTTTACAGGCTAGATTTAAGCATCTAAATTTTCTTAGTAGATTAGTCTTAACACACGCTTCAATATTGTAGTTCTTTTTTTTTAAATAATTTGTAGTTTTAATTTGAAGGAAAAAAAACAGTTTTTCTTATGGTATGGGGCGCAAACGATCCGTATGAGATTTATTGTTTAGCGATGCGTCGCCTTAATGGGGATTGGCTTAATCTAACCGATCGAAGAAGCAGATTACTTTGACACTACTTTTTACAAATTAATAAATAATTGACAATTGTCATTGAATAGGTAAATTATTTTATTACTTTTTAGTTCTTTGATATAGTTTTAAAATTATCTCGCCTACCTTAATCCCTACTATGCCGTAAAAACCAAAGGTGGGCACAACAGTGAATTTTTTTCCTAAAAAAATAAACTCGTACTTTTAGTCTAATTAATATGTATCCTTTGTTTCAGCAACAAAAACTAGGACACCAACAGGCAGTGTACCGGCCCGTGCGGGATTATAAAACAGCGGGCTTAACGCACGAGGTGAGTCATTATGAATATTCAATTAGCCGGCTGATGAACTTAACTGAATATGGCGGCGACTGACCGACGGATGCGTCTCATCGTAACGCAATGTTACCGTAACGTACCATTCGCGGCGAGCTTGATTCGTCATTGCTGACTGACCGATTACAGGTAAATGCGAGTTGTGCTCTTAGTGCAACGAGAAGTGAGAGAGCTAACAGCTCCGGTAACCTAATTGGATTAGGATAGTTCACTACCACGTGTCCACGGGGCAATTCGCTTGAGACACTAGTCTTAGAAGTTCCGGATGAAGAATGTACAATTCGGCGCGTCTAATAATCTGGCGCTATGACCTGACGTAAACGGTCCCTTGTGCGATTAAAGTTCAAAATTCAAAATCATTTATACAGTTTAGGCTACAAATAGCTCTTATGAATGTCACTATGCCATCGGTTCGTAAGTCTACAGACCTTGTACTGAGAAGAACCGGCAAGAAACGCAGCAAGGATATTTCTTTTCTCCCTTACAGCGTCAAAAATATTGGAAAAAGCCCTATCATAAAAGGAAACTTTCCATCACAAATACAGGACAACACACAAAAAACAACAAAAAAATAAATATCTAAATTTTCAGAAATTACATCAGCTACCAATTTCCAGGTCAGGTCAAGTTAGTTTGTTTGCGTGTTTTTTTGTGACCGAACGATTGGTAAGGGGTTTCGGTATAAGCTTTTAGTCGTGTATATCAGTGTTGACTTATTACACGGCGCGGAGCTGGCGGCGTCCTGCTCGACTCACTGTACGGACCATGCGAATGCTCGTATCGAACATGTTACGTTACGGCAAAACGCTCCTATTAGTTTCTACCTTTATGGATATGCGTACGGTGAGCAGCGAAAGTCACTGAAAACTTTAGTACCGTGTCGTAATAACTTTATTAAAGGCCACAAGCGCCTGTTCAATGCGTTATTATATATATATATATAGCTTTAAAGCAAAAGTACTAAAGTGGTCGGCTACTTTTGTTGCTGACTGTACAGTCAACAGCAAAAGTAAATGATGTTTACTAGATTTCAAAATTAAGTTTCGATAGTGTAAGTCGATATTTTCTATATGACTACAGTCAAAGTCTGCAGGTACTAGTAGACACTCGAAGGTTTTTCGATATGCGTTTAAAAACTTCTGATTTTCATACTGATTTCATATTTTAAACTTGACCAATCATCAGTTACCTTTGCTGATGACTGTACCATCCGTGCAATTGACTCCGCAGAGCGCCGTAATAACGCTTTATGCAATTATTGGGCAGAAAATGTTATTTGCTAAAATGATTAATTAACTTTTGATAAATCCATGATTGTGTGTGGTGGTCGCAATTTCTGCAATTGAGACTAATTCAATTTCAAATAATGTTATTGTTCTATGATAATCTGCCTTTATAGGGTGTCATATTAAAAAAATAGACGACCTGAATGGGTAGTAGGTGAAAAATTTTTTGGACGAATCTAAAGCACTTTTCTAAAGTTTATTTGAATATAAATATTTGACTTTGAAATTGACTTTGACATTAAACTAAGTGCGCATATTTAAAGAACTGGCTTTAAACTTATTGGATAACATATTATGTAGATAACTAAGCTTATAAGCTTTTAAATTCGAATAATTATGTGATTTTTATATTATTTTAAAATATGAACAGATGATTTCATCTTAACATCATCAGCTCATTTTATGTCTCCACTGCTGGGGCACGAGCCTTCCCTATGGATGCATTGGGAGAACGGGCCATAAACCACAACGCGGGCCCAGTGCGGGTTGGTGGTTGTTAACGAATGCTAATGCAGCCGGTACCAACGGTTTACATGCCTTCCGAAGCACGGAGGAGCTCGAGATGATACATTTTTGGTCACCCATCCAATGACCGGCCTTTGCGAAAGTTGCTTAACCTCAGCACTCGCAGACCGGGCACGTTAACCGCTGCGCCATCGAGCTCCTCAAGATATTTTACTCTTAATTAATTGCAAATTTTCGAAACACACTTTGCCCGACCTGGGAATTGAACCTAGGAACTTCGAGTCAGGCCGAGTGCTTTGCCACTAGTCCACCGCGGCGTATACAAATAGTAAACAATAATTAATATATAGTCCCATATACAATGTTATCTTTAGTTTATACGAAACCTGAAAACTGTTTGTTCAGAATCAGTAATACTTGTGGAATCGATTTCAATATTTTTTATACCATGTTACATTTTGACCAAATAATATTTACAAAATCTCAAATAAAGTAAGCATACCATACTAAAAAACACAACGGGACAGCACAAAAAGCTTGTAACTTCGTGAGTTTTCAAGATATTATTTAAAAAAAAAATTGTACTGATTCTTTAAATAAAAATATTTGACCCGTGTTTCGATTTTCGTATAAATTAAAAATAAGGTTGTACTATACAACAGTAATTAATTATTTAAATTAATAGTAATTAATAAATGGTAGCATAATGGTAGCGCAGCCGCTCGTATTGCGGAAGACCCAGGTTCGATTCCTGGCTGGGTCGGGTAGGATTTTTTTTACTGTATTTTATAAATATTTAATTTAGCTTAAGAGTAGCAGTTAGCACTTAATTGTAACATTCAATAATTAATAGTTCCTTCATTTACGCACTCGCTCTAAAGCTTTTTTTTTAAATAAAACATAGTCGTATTATGATATTTTTTGCTAAATCACTGCTAAAACTAAGATGCAAGTTTAGCTTAAGTACACACTTTACTAATACACATTTACGTGGCATAAAGTTAGGCGCAGTATTAACATCCTTGCATTAAGTCAGCTATCGGAACTTGGGGTCTATTACTATGTACGCGAGTATATTTCGATATAACCATATTCTTAGCAAATAAAATTATTAAATTCTATTCTACGTCTTTGCTGTACGGTACGGCAGCCCCTACATACATTACGGCATTTATTTATATAAAATTTCAATACCTTACAGCTATTCTTCGTCCTTTAGTTTGTCGTTAATTAATAAATAACAAGGAACAATTTGTTTATATTAATGTGTTTACCTAAAGTTTAATAGTGTTTTCTAAAGTTTACGTGAACAGACAGACTTAAATATTTTATTTAGTTACTTTTTATTTTTTTTGTGTTTTTTTAAATGTTGTGATTGTCCTTTACATTTTTGTGTTTTTATTTGTGATGGAAAGTGTCTTTTTATGATAGGGCATTTTCCAATATTTATGACGCTGTAAGGGAGAAAAGAGCTGGACACTTGCTGAGTTTCTTGCCGGTTCTTCTCAGTACAAGATCTCCCGCCCAGAGTAGATAGACTTACGAACCGATGGCATAAAAAGACGTTCATAAGAGCTATTTGTAGCCTAAACTGAATGAATGATTTTGAATTTTGAATTTTGAACTACACATTGAAATAAACAACTATTAAGGATCTACTCGAAGTTATCTTCACATTACTGTACTTAATGTTTATCCTGAAGTTTCGAACCCTATTACACAACTACGACAACTATCCGTAAAAGTTGTTTCATTTCAATAATGTTTAATAATTTTTAACATCGCAGTAACAAGCCTGAACAAGGTTTCGCAGTATTATAGTTTCGCAGTAAAATCATTCGCAGTACAGTTTTTAAACGATGTAACGAAACATCGCAGTAACAAGACGTCGTCTTCGATTAAAAGCGTCGCACTATAGAGATGTCTTTGAAAGGTTTTCGAAGAAACAAAATTCGATGATACGGCTTTCGCACTTAAGTAGGTATCCCATACCTATAATACAGCCAACACGCTTCTTTGCTAGGATATTAAATCAAATAAACACTAAATACGTAACAAATTATTATTAGTAACTAAGATAAATGTTGTATCTCCTTAGTAGGATTGGTATAGGATCTACAAAATCCGCGTTCTGGACTTTCGTAAAAAGGAGTTAAGGTGGTAGACCGCTTGAGCGCTAGGACTGCTGCAAGTATGTCGCGTGTCTTTACATACATGCGTAGGTATGTAAACGTGATTAGGACTCCTGTTTTAAGTATCGATTTTAATCGCTTTTAAATGTGACACTATTCTGTACTTAGTTAAGGTACCATCGCCATCTTATGACGTCAGCCAGAGAAACTCGATGGTGCAGCTTGTGCATTCTAGTTGCGACGAACATTATGCCGTTGGTCCTGGTGTTGACGTAATATATCGTTGTTGAAAAAACAACCAGATTTTTAGAGGGGACGGCATCTCCTTATAGATTTTTTGAGGCGTTTGGATTAGATCAAAAGCGTAATAACCCGAGGGCACCTCTTAAGGCTAGGGCTACAGTGGCTCGGGATGAAAGGGTCGCGATGGTGGGTAAAAGCGCCCAGGTACATGTCTGTACCTAGAATATAGCGCGTATGAACCGGAACTACGTACATTTGTTCTACGAGTACGATGTCTTGGGCTTATTCTAGGTGCATCTGAATGTGTAACATTTGAGGATCGGAAGCGGTTACGAGATTCGTAACTGTTACGGGATCATCTGGGTCACTTAGGACATGTCTAAGACGTCTAGAGACGTCCATCTTTAGCTAGGAAAGCTGCCAGCTAGGATGTTGGCAGTTGCAACAACAAGCGAGTTCAGATGGTGGCTAAAGCTGTTGCAGGTCGACAGATCGAACATCGTACTTCGATACAGTGGCATTGGTATAAGCCCCCTGCGCCTGCGCAACGCGCTCGCCTGCCGGGCGGGCGGCCGTGACTCGCGCGGCCGTTGCCCCTCCTCTCACTATCGGTAGCGTGGCGTAAGCTGATATGTGATCCCGTTCCATTGGGGAACTAAATAAGTAAAGACACTTTTAAAAATAATGAAATATAACATAACTATCTAAATTAAAGAAAAAAAAATTAAGATAACTAAAGACAAAATAAAACCTATAAATAAAAATGTCTTCCAGCTGTGGGCTCATGGGAACGGTCCCAAAAAAGCTGGCAACATTACCTCTTTGAATTGCCAAGCTAATACGTTGGTAGAGGTAGCTGCCAGCCTTCTTGTTACCGGAGGCTTCAATAAGGCGAGCACTCAACTCTTTAACAAGCTGCTTGGCCTCCGGCCCCCATGGACCCAATGTCTCCACCGCAAACGGAACAAATAAATAATTTATACCCAGGTTTGCGTATTTGTGCCGTTTGCGATTTTAAGCACTTACCGCAGCAGCCCCCACATGAAGTGAGGTGGCGCGTACATGTGAGGGAGCCACGGTGTCAGCACAGATTGCATCCCAAAAAAAATCTGTGTTATCAATACAACGTTATGGCCCAATCTCCCCAAAAGTGGGTAATTTAAAGGGCGATAGTATTGATGTTCGATCTTAAGCTGCTTCGGAATGACGTGGTTCGGTTTGATACATAACCTGTACCATTATTTTTTCTCGGTATACCTCTTGTGTTTTTGAATGAGCGCAGTTTCTGCCAACTAGAATTACACGTCAGGAAAGCGATATAAACTCGATTATATTTTATTTTTGAAGTAAGTATTCACTTACTTTGTCAATAATGTGATAGCTTTCAATTCTCAATATCTTATTGCAAGACGATGTAGATAAGTATATGAATGATATATTGGTAACGAAAACTATATATATACTAAAGAACTATTTATACATCCAAATTAAGAACCCTGTTGGGCACGCATTTTATGAGAAAATACTAGCGTTTCCTTCACATTAAAGCCATCAAAATAGTAGTAATAATTTTAGTTATAAGTGAGTTTCAAATCTGGTACAACTTAACTCTATTTCTACTTAGCCCTTATGCTAAACGATGTTTGTATCTCCCGTAACCGATTGACTATTCAACAGAATAACTGTCATACGGAACCATGAGATAATAACAGTCAATTACCATACAGGTTGCATAAAGGTGTGGTACACATAGCGCATGTATGTTGCGTTGCAAGAAAAATAATACTGGAACTATGTCAAGTGCGGTCATGTAACATGTAATCCGGCGTCGTCGTGACGGTCGCTTGTGATTTCGAACTAATTTGTTTTAAGAAACTGGTTGTCAATGAAAATGGTTATGCGCATGTCTGTTAGTTATTTCATTAAAAACAAAAGAGCAATGCTGTTGGTATAAACTTGTAACATATTGGTAAGATACTGCTCATGTGCCTATTTTGGTTGTATCATACGGTTTAGTATGAAAAAGAAGTTTTGAATAAATTTTTTACTATTTATTTTTTATTTAAGGGGTACACCAATAGCAATACACATTACACATTCATAATACTGGATATAAAGGTCCTAGTTCTAATATGTTCGCCGATTACAGGTATAGACAGCATTAGCCATAGTGTAGTTACTAACGTAATACAAATGGTTCAAAAATATTATATAGTGATTATAAAAATAATAATCAATTACTCTTATACACTTGCATCTATATTGATTTATATAACTATTTAAATAGTTATATAGACTAATGAAACTCAAAATTACTTGAAATAATAAAATATATAAAGGATATTACAAACTAAAATATCTATCAACTAGGTACCTACGAATATTTGCGGAGTATGTGCTGAGAGCTTGAGAGGCTCAGAGTACTAGCTTTTGATTGAAACAAAAAAGCAATGCTGTTAATATGAGCTTGTAAAAGCTTGGCTTTAATACCAGTTCAAGTAGGTAGGTAGTAGTATTTTCGCTGTCATAAGGTTTACTCGTAGTATGAGATCGAAGTTTTTGAATATTTTTGCGGTTGAAGCTTACGATCTTACGCACGCTTACGAACAAGTTTACGATCATATACAGCATCATCATCGTCTCAGCCAAAAGACGTCCACTGCTTGACAAAGGCCCCCCCCTAACGATCACCACAACGACACGACACATACAACATAAGGGAAATAAAAGAAACAATGTCGTTTAAAACCAAATGTTTCTAAATAGCTCTCTCAAATACCCATACGTATGTATACGATATGCATTAATTAATGATTTTGTATTTCAATTTTAAAGTAAACAATTCGATGAACGTGAACGCAACGCAACTAGTGTATTTTTTTGTTAAACTATTTTATTAATAAACAGTTATCTCTTTTTCCGATGGTATCTGATAGCAAAAACTATTTGTAGTGAATTTGTATTTCCGATGTATTGTTATGTAGTGTTATTTTGTGCGAATGAGTATATGGCTGAGTGAAGTTTCAGTAGCTGGCCATTACAAAACGAAAATAATATAATAGTTACAAAATATAATAAACCGTAATTTGGAACATGCAATACAACTTCAACTAATTGTCTGCCTCAGGCGGGTCTCGAAGGACCACGCGGGTGATTGGTGTACATTTAGTTTCAAGCTTTAATTTCCTATTTATATACGAGTATAACAATAATATAACGCAAAAATAACAAAATATAAAATGCGGATAGCCTCAGGTCGGAGTATGACCCACAACCTTTTGAAAACGGTACACTATTAATCCAAACGTGTATTATAACTACTTGCTGCGTACGTTCTTGCCACATAGAATATTTTATTTTTAAAATAGGTATATATTTATTATACAGTTTACACAAAACAAAAAATCTTTAATCTATCTAAAATTTATCCCGCTCTTCTGATCTGAAAAATCAGTTTAGGCACACTACCTATTTATGTTAGCGCGTCTATATTCAACGTACAAACTTATCAACGTAATATTATCATTCAATTGTAAAAAAAATCGAAAAAAATGTCCACTAGCGAGACTTTGCACTTCTGATGTTACAAGCCGGGTTAGGCGCACTGCTGATCAGGCCATCACTGCTACATCCTCATCGTACGTACCTACATCCTTTACGTAAGTCAAAGGAATTCTAATTCAATTGATTTTCTCTCTTCCAGCGATACCAGCTATATCCTTACGAGTTACAACCAGAACAGGAGTACCGTAAACCTTTGAGGGAGCACGAGAAGCCCCAAGATCTACGCAACGTGCCCGGTGTGCCCGGGGTGGACTTCCCAATCTACCACGAGGTCCCAGAGACGAGCTTCTCGTGCAACCACGTGCCCGCTAGGCCGGGGATGTACGCGAACGTTGAGACAGGATGTCAGGTTTGTTACAAACACTTATTTTAGTTGGTAAAGGGGATTGTTTTAAATTGAATTTACTAAATTATACATACTGCTGTTCTTTTTATTTATTTTGAACAAATTTCGTAGCTCAGACATAAGAATAAACAATGCTCGATTCCAAAAATATTTGCTTTATAGATGTAGGTAGGTATGTGTTAAAACCACCCATAGATATACCTAGTAATAAAAATAACATTTTATGTTCCGGTGTTAAATCAATAATACTATATAAATCTGTAGGCTCTGTCTGTACTTGCAATTTTTCTGACAAATTTTGGGATAAATATTCGTTTTATGACTCACTGACACCAATTCTATGATTTTTGAAATTTTTGTCTGTATGTCCTCTTATAACTTAAGAACGGCTTGACCGGTCTTGATGAAAATTTGTATGTAGTAAGAACATGAAATTGTGCAAATGAAAGGCTATAAAAAAATTAACTTTATTCACTTTTCGCACAGCGAAGCGGGCGGGTGACGGCTAGTCAACAATAAAAGTAAAATGCTAAAAAAATTGCCTCTTTCGTCATTAACCAATTTGAAATGTGGTGAAATAAAAGCCAAGCACGTCTCCGTTGTAGAATAAGAAACAGATGTACTAAAATCATAGTGTATAATGACCCAGATCGGCCTCTCCTTGAAGATAAGTTTAATTTAGGTATTCAATGAGTAGCGATTTGCATTATAAATTGAGTATCGCCAGCGCTCGACCTCTCGGCAAGCAGCCAAAATCTCGGGCTTAGTGTAACCGCCACAGGTAAACCAAAAATCACACTAAAATAAGTAATTTTGGTTAGATTCATACAGATCTATTAGAAATGAAATGAAATGAAATGAATGAAATGAAATATATTTAGATATTAGGTCTGTCGTTTTTTTTTCTTGATTGCTGACTCGGTATGTTTTTTTTACATACGGTACACTTACTTAGTCTTGGTGAACTAAGAGTATTACAGACCTTAAAGTTTCCTACTTTAATATTGATGTAATCGTAAGGTAGAAGCTGTCGATTCTAAAAAACAAGCACAAGCAACTAGCAGCATAAAAAAAGTGTTTCTTTAAAGAAAAAACTCCTGAAAATAGATGAAATGTTTAAATGGACCTACATGTTTGTGAAGTTATGTTCGGCTCGCAGGCTTTCAGCCTAAAAACTACCACCGTTAATCCTAGGATTAGTTGTATGCAGTGAGAAAGTGTTAGAGCACGGTTTGTATACAGAGCAAAATATAAAATAAATAAATTAATAACACCAGTTTTGTCGATTCATACAAAAATACCTGATAAAATTTTCGCGGAACACCATTAATGTAAAATGTTTCGATATAGATATATTTATCATTTCCGCGTGCTATCGAATTTCCGGTTAGTGAAAGGATATTTAAAACTTACTGTTTTTGTGAAATAAAAAAATGGCAGTACATCCATAAAACTATTGGACTACTGCTGCGTATATTAATAAAAACAATTATCTAGGTTCAATGTTGATCAAAGAATTAGATAATATTGAAAGAATTCATATGATCTATGAGGTTAGAACCTATATCATCGTTAGCACCTCGCCGCAATGCTATTAGAATCTGTAGACTTTTGTTACATTTGAAAACCTTTATGTAAATCAGCCTATTTCTAGAAGTTTTTCAACTACTGCTATAGATACTCCTTGGTAAGTAAGATAAGTATTATATTGGCAATGTATTTGTCGTTTTATCTGTAATAAAACTTTTGTTGTGTTTTTACTATTTGCATTGTAGTGGTCGTGAGGAGTGATGTTAGAAAATTATAAGGCTTCTAGTCTGTCGTTTTACTTTGTTCTTCTTTCAGCCTGCTTATGTTATCTATACGAACTATAGTTCTTTTTATTTGGAGACAGTGTCTAAACGAGCATGACCTAATGAGGTTCAAACAGAATAATGTCGTGTTCCACCCTAAGTGCGCTCTTCACCTATATCTAAAATTAAGGTTTATTTAATTTAATTTAAATTAATTTTATGGTAACTTGTTTGATTTAATATATTGAATCCCATATGTATTATTAATAATATTACAAAATTTAATTTATATTATAAGTTATATTATGTTACAGCCTACCTACTTTATAAATATTTATGTAAAAATTTATAAATGTATCTTCTGTAAATCGGTTATGAGTTATAAATAAATATATATAAAAATACTGGTCTACCGAAATTACGTAAAAAATCAACAAATAACTCTTTTCACCACTAGTACCACCGGTTGACGTCCTGAATGGGTAGTAGGTAAAAATAATTATGGACGATTCAAAAGCACTTTTCTAAAGTTTATTTGAATAAAGAACGACTTTGACTTTGACTTTGGTAGAACCAACATTAACTATAAAGAATTTGAAAATTATATTTTCAAGATGTCGATGTTTTGATTAAAACAGTAATTTGATAAAATCTTACAAAAAATTACAGTCTTTGTAAAACAACTAAGTGGTTGTGTTCATTTTACTCTTTTTGTTAACTTAACTTTATTATGTTTTCATTACGCTTTTTCTCAGAAGTAATGTCTAAACATGTTCACTATTTTTTGTCTCGTCATTATTTCTATTTGGTACTTTTAATTTTGTAGCCAGACAAAAGTGATCATAACTTATTGTAATTTTCATTTTATTGAACTTTATAATGATTTATATGGCTGTACCGTTTTTAAAGGCTGAAATAAATGAATTGAATTGAATTGAATTGAAAAGTAATTTTATCTACTTCGAAAAGAATGATAAAGCCTTGTTTATTTTTTAGTTTAGCTGAGAAAGCAAAACAACAAAACAATTATTCACTCTCCTACACGCCTCCATCGCCATTGCCAACATTGCATTCTCACTCATTTGTCAAACTCCCAATAGTTTCGAGACACCTAGACAGCCTAAGGCCTGAATCTGTACAAGGATATTTCCTTTAGAAACTTAATCTTATTTTGTTATTTAGAGAATGTGAATAATAATCTAATGGTTGAGAAAGTGGTAAGTATAACTTATGTTCTAAGTAATTTATCAAGGACGATTCTTATACCACCTTGAAAAAACGATTTCCAAAAGTTCAGCTAATAATAATCAAAGAAGCTAGTTTCGAATGTTAATAAGAGAAGGATTAGACAACGACAAATTGGATTTTGAGTTTTAATAAGAAGTTTATTAAAGCTCAAAATCCAATTTGTCATTACAACAATGTTAATTGCCAACGCAACGTCATAATTGGTAGAGTCCCCTTGATTTCATTGTGCAATGCAGTCGTGACTCGGGTCGTGCTCTCAATCTGTCATCTCTTTGGAGCCAGATTAATTTATTACGACATAATCTCTGGATCTCAGTGAAATTGATGATTCATTGCCGCTGTCTCACTCGTTTGCTTGATATTTTGTAAGTTAATTTTGTTAACCAGGCATTTAGCAGTAAGTCGTGTTGAAATGAAACAATATACATTTGATAGCTTAAGTTGACAATGTTTTATACTCGTAATGCAGACGTGTTTCACCGATTTGTTAGCATGCTAAAACTTTAAAATTTAGTCTGTAAAGTAACAATAGATATTACTGAATACGACAAATGAATTGAAAACAAACCAAAATCAAATAAAAATTGAACTTAACTACAAGTCTTGCTTCTTATGTACGACGGCTTATCATTACCTACACAGCTAAAGCAGAAAAGAGAAGGGGTTCCCATGGGATGCGGGATTAAAGTTGAGAGATAGGGGATTACAGCGAAACTTGACATAGTCATAGCCAATATGGTACGTTATATTAGCTGTAACTTTAAGCATTTAGAAAACTTTTTATCCCGCATAAGTATTGAGCTCCCGGGCGAATAAAGTTTGTATTAAAGTTTTACGTACCTATTTTAACGATACCTGGGAACTGGCTGCTTGTAATTTTTATCTACCTACACTCAGTAGGTATACGTATTTTTTATTGCTTCAAAATCGTGTTGAATTTAGACGATTCAAAAGCTAAGGCCCATCTGAAATTTCTTACCAAAATATGATTGAATCAAAGAGACAAATAAATACATGACATTTATCATCTTACTTAACTTAGTTTTTTATCTACGCTATTATTATAAAGATGAAACTTTGTTTGCTTGTATCTGGAACTACATAACCGATTTTAAATAATCCCCCAGTAGAAACACAAATATTAATTAATAACATACCTAGTCTCTCTTATTTCTGTGAGTAATAAAATATTTTTTAGTTTCAATATCCATACGAGTAAAGCTTTTAATGTAGGTTCATAATAAAATGCTCTACCGCAAGTCAAACAATATTTACGAGCGATAGCTACGCGGCAATTTAGGGGTTTTCGATTACGATTTTAAAGATTTGAATCTTGAAATCAAAGCTCATTACGCAAAAGCGGTTTTCTGGTCACGTATTCACTCAGAACAAGATTTAGCAATTTAAATTTGTGTACATGCAAGGCTTTATCAGTGTTAACACTAACTCAATTTGGTCCGAGATCAGAATCTGTGAATCCTTCCAATCAGTTCACTTCATTAGTGTTGTGAGTAGCCGTAAGATAGGCCCAGTATGCTGGGGTGAACTCTGGTGATTGTACATAACGGACCTGAATCTTCTTGGTGGCACGGAGGGAAAGTGCTTGAGTTTTTAGTGGATACCCTCCGTTCCTTTTGTTGGCCGGAAGGAAAGTCCCACATAACCATTTGCATCTCCCCGAGCGCAGTATGCGTAATTGCGTAATGCATTTTCTCCAGTACAAAGTAAATAGGTGATAATGATGCAACTATTAACTTTTTGTACCGCTCTACTAAGTAGTAGAGATTGATTTGATTTGATTAATACTGTAAAGACTTATGGACTGCAATAGTACTATTGAACTGATGTTCAAAGACTAGAACTATGTCCCAAAAATTACATTTTCCATTAATTCACCATTTTCATTTAATAAAAATTATTATACTTATTTAATCAGATCACAAAATGAGGTGGCCAGATGACTTTGCACTGAATACCTCAACGTTTTGTGTTTGTGACAAATGACAACCTAGAAATCTTTGTAGTAGTTATTTGAAAATCATGTAAAGATTTACATGATTTTCATTTGTTAGATTGTCATTTGTTCCAGGTCAAGACGCGCTGCTCCAATGGCTCGCATCACTATTCCAAGTCCCCATGTGCTCAGTAATTATGTTTGGCCGAATTTCCACGCAACCAAATTGTTATGGTCGACCGATTGCCGCAAATTGAATAAGTTTGAAGACTCTGCGACCAACCTCAAAGGCCCGGACGGCCCGTAATTCGAAAGTTATTATTTCAATCGCGTTATTGTTTACCCGTGAATATGAATACTTTACCGCGATAAAATCATCTTTGTTTATTTGTTTGTAAATAGTTACAGAAAACTTTGACAATATATGGAGGTACAAATCATAATTTGGGGCAGGCGCATACGCCCAAGCATATCATTTCTATACACAAATATTTAAAAATGATTGAGGTTCCATTTGATTTGAAAGCCACAGCCTAAGTCTTATATCGCCCTGAGTATATATTGCAAGTTTTCAGTTTATCGTAGAAAGTATGTAGCTATTGTGTTGTTATCAGGGGGGCCTGGTTATTAATTTCACAAGTATTTTCAATAGACCACCAATCTCGACAGAGAAGTAAATGTTTATAGAAATCCCTGCCCTGATATTGATACATCTGGCGTTGTACACTCGTCCTTCCATATTCAGTCCATTCTCCTGTGGAATGCGCTACCTCTTGAAATCAGGATGGCTACGAGTCGTGACGCCTTTAAAAAGAAAGTCCGTATGCTCTATTTTGATAAAAACCTTGGCAGAATCATCTCAGTAACGTCCTTTTTATAAATTATGTATTATATGTTTATGTTTATTTTAATTTTATATTTGTAAAAGTAGTTTATGTAATAATATGCATTATTTTGGTGTATATAAGTATATTTATTTAAATTGTATATATGCAGGTATATACTGTGCGTTTTATAATATATTATTTTTATTTCTAAATTTTTGTCTTCACCCAATTGCACCTACCTTGTTATTTCTGCACCACCCTATGGTTGACTGGTAGAGAATGCTTCAGGCATTAAGTCCGCCATGTAATATATGTTGCAAAAGTTTTAAAATAAATAAATAAATAAATAAATATTGTACTTTATGCAACTCCGAGTACTTGTTTGTTGTGTCTATGTCTATTTATTCTAATATTTGTGTGAACAGGCATACCACATCTGCCACGACGGCCGCGAAGGTCACCAGGGGGCGGCGCTGCTATGCACCAACGGCACGCTGTTCAACCAGGAGAAGTTCACTTGCGACTGGTGGTACAACGTGGACTGCTCGCAAGCCGTCGACCACTACAGGTACAGCACCAGCCTATACCATATCTGCCACGACGGGCATGAGGGCCGCTATAGGGCACCAATGAACCCGTATTTTAAATGGCGGAACAGTTCTCGAGTGGCGACTGCGCACCGGAAAATGCAGTGTGGGCAGGCCTCCAACAAGGTGGGCAGACGATCTAGGACCTTTCCTAGATCGTCTGCCCACCTTGTTGGAAGCCGCTGGAAGCGAGCAGCACAAAACCGGTCGTTGTGGAGGTCCTTGGGGAAGCCTTTGTTCAGCAGTGAACGTCTTTTGGATAAGATGATGATAATGATGATTTTTAAATGCTTACAGTTTGCCAGTACTTAACTAATTATTGATATTTCTCAAGATGTTGAAATCGTCTTAAGATGATGACGTTGTTAATTAATTATTTAACTATCCCAAATAAGTCATGATGCTTGATGACCTGGTAATTCCGAGAGAGATCTTTCAAAATATTTTTGAGTTATATTAAAACTTGTGTTGTCAGGTTGAATGCTGATCCACTGAAGAACCCTTATGTGCCAAAGCCGAAGCCTGAGGAGCATGAGTACGAGCCGCAGCCGCACCTGCGTCCTGCGCCCGCGCACCTACGACCTGCCCCTGCGCACCTACGACCTGCCCCTGCGCACCTACGACCTGCCCCTGCGCACGGGCTCTTCTACAGACACGCATAATTTGAAAGCAACATTAAGAGTGCATAGCGCGAGTTATTTCAGCGTTCGAATGAGTTAGTGAGAACTAGAATCTGAATGGTTTAAGCGTGTTTTATTCACGACAATTTATCAATGATATTATAAACAAACGATGCAGTTTTCTAATTTCAATATAATTGCCCAAAAATTATATAAGAAGGATAGCGTAATTAAAGCAATAAGAACGAAAAAGACAACTAGTGTTTGTTATTTGGCATTTTCCTAACGAAAACTATATCTAGAGAGGGGTTTTGTAACTGGAACTAACAACTGTTATCTTTTTCGTTCTTCGAGAGTGACTAAGGCCAATAAAAGGATACGGTTGCATTCTTTTGTCCGGAGTGTCTTCAGGGCGGCGCTAGTAACTTAAAACTTGTATAATGTCATTGGAATTTTTATGGCATAACTGTAACTCACCTCATTTGTCACGATGGCTCTTATAGCAGTATTATTGCAGTTGTGGAAAAGAGACGCATGTATATTCGCCGGTACACGCGTCTCGTTTTCACAACTGCTTTAATACTGCTGTAAGAGCTCGAGTTACCCCCCAGGAGGCGTTGCTCCAATGCCATAAAAATTAAAGTTTTCGTTAACTTTCTCGAATGGTGAATAAAGCTAGTACTAAGCACTGCGTTAATGGTTATACTCGCAATCCGATCCGATCCGAAACCCTCGGAGAATCTAATAGGGAATACGGAGACACGCTTGCGCGATGGCATTCCTTGTAGAAAACCTCTGACGGTATTTCGTTCACACGGCTTGAGGAACCCAATCTGTCTTATTACAAGACGTGGACTATCTCTGGTACGGGGTTTAGTTCCAGCTTTAGGTGTTGGACTAACGAAAACTTTATTGCGAAATCAATTTTTCCCTAGCCCGTGGACTTTCTATAGTACCAAAGATAAATCCACGTGACTCCTAGTTTATCTAACGACTATGGCCATGAAGCTTTAGATATAACATCTAGTCCTTGGAAGGTCTTCAATTTGTAATAAAAACACATTTTAGTCCTCGAACTAACTTTGCTACCGTAACATACCTAGACCATGTAGTCTCGGTCTAAGCCACGACCAAAGTAGATTTTTGTAATAAGACAGTTTAAGTTTCTCGATGCCCCCAAAAAGCCCTGAGACGCTGAAAGGGCAGTCTGAGGTCATCAGCAGACTCTCTAAAAAATGGTATATACTCGCAAGCCAAGATTTCCTTTACCTATTTATATATCAAAGAACATATTCTTCATCATTTAAGTTATTATGTCGAAAATCATCGAAAAGTATCTCTCATAAATCAAAGACAAAGTCAAAGCCAATTTTTTTTATTCAAATAAACTTAGGTACTTAATTTGCTTTTGAATCGTCCATACATGTTTTACCTACTATCCATTCAGGACTTCAATTTTATAGCTGTGGAGAAGAGCAGTGGAGAAATCAAATTGAATCTTCTGAACGTTGTTTGGTATTAACATTTATTTTACGTATGTTAGTTAATTACTTTCAAACATTACTTTGTAATAAAACGAGTAACAAAAAAAATTATAATTATATTTATATTTTTTAATTTTTTCGTTCCCTTCAATGTATTTTTAGTTTATCGATTATCTAACTACACTGTCAAATTTTTCATAATTTTATATTTCAATATATTTAAACCTGTTTTACCTATTTTAGCTTACTTGATCTTTCAAAAACCAACACAATAAATACATTATTAAGGTAAGCAATTATCAAATTGTAGCTGTTAAATTGTGTTATTTCCATTTCTTCAGATCTTCGCTTCAAAATTAGTTAATATAAGTCAAAACAATGAGACGGGATAGTTAAGGATACATTTGTAAAATATTCTTAGAAATAAAGTTTACTTCAATAATTAATTTGTGTTTTGTTTCTTTGGTAAACATTATTTTAGTTGTCTGTGTTTGCTCAGCGTTATAACTATGGTTGGCATAAAAATATATTAAAACTATTTTCATATTCTTACAGGAGATATAGATATTTATGAAAATTTTACAGTCACACTATACTTGTTTGTATCAAAATGTGTAATGCTTATATACGCTTTAAGTTTTTGATAAAATAAACGTTAGACATTATTTTATATAAGTAATCAAGTTTATCAATTATTAGTTACTAGCTGTGCCCCGCGGTTTCACCCGCGTTCTATTAGTCATAGCGTGATGTAATATAGCTTATAGCCTTCCTCAATAAATGAACGATTCAACACAAATATATTTTTTCAATTCGAACCCGTAGTTCCTGAGATTAGCGCGTTCAACCAAACGAACAAACAAACTTCAGCTTTATAATATTTTATTAGTTATAATAAATGAAAGATCTCAGTCGTCATCTCGCGGTTCTGACCTGATGGTACAGACACGCAAATCAATCTATCCAAAACAGTCAAATTTCTTTAATAAATGTTCAACCGTATGCCATATACATAGAGTTCAAAGTCTATTGAGGAAACTTGAAAGTTGGTGGTAGTGTTATGTGCAGGCGTGTATACGTTGTGTCAAGTAAAGTTAGTTTATAGTGACTAGTGGTCACCCAGTGGTCGAAGTTCGACCGTAATTTTATTAAGGCTGCACGGATTGTATCCTAAGCAATGAAAAATTAAAAAAGATAGAATGTGAGTTTGGATTGGCATTGACAGATTACAGCCGCTCCTCTTCCATTTTTGAAATTTTTGAAAAGTGTATAAATATTTGTGTGTCAAATACATGGTAGTGTGTGTAATGTTTGTTTTATTGATTTAATGTTTTTTTATGCATAATTTAAAAAAAATATTAACATTCGGATAACCTTCTCTATATATTCTCTATATAAGTGTGCGAAATTCCATACTCCTCCGTCCGCGCAATTTTCTTAAAAAAAGGGGTACAAAGTTTTTGCTTCATGTATTAATATATAGATAAGGCCGAAAGTGTAAGCGCACTTCAACCTGAATCCACAATATTACTAATGAGAATCTGGATTTAATATCTCGCTATACCTGTCGTTACACAACAACGCTTAAATTGTTGTCATGGCTATAGATTTTAATAAGATGGTTGTATGTAGCTAGTAAGGTGATAGCTAACTAGTATATTAACAGGTTGACTGCCGCAAAACCAGACTCAATAGAAAATTTATTGTTCGTAGGTCACCGGTGACTTACGCGGCAGCAAACATGTTAACCAACTGAGCGAGAACAGTTAGAGCCCAGTAACCTCTTCTGGGAATCGAACCTGAAACCTTTGTACAGTCGCAAGCATTTAATATGTAGACACTTTTGACTAGTTTCGACTGTTCATCATATTATCACCACTAGATTATTTGATGTCCCCACTACTGGGGCATGAGCCTTAGATAGAGAGAACGGGTCATAAACCATCACGCGGATCCAGGGCGGTTTTTTGGTTGTTAACGACTGCTAATACAGCCGGGACCTACGGCTTTACGTGCCTTCCGAAGCACGGAGGTTTGACTCTTATTCCATTGTAGGCATTAAGAGTAACAACGTTTATATGTTAAAGTTCATGACTGTACCTACAAACGAGATTTATAGGTACGCCCTCCCAATAATAAAGCACCTACAAAATATTATCTTGCTGACCATACACGGGACCGCGGGGACAGTGGGGACCGATAGACCACCAGCCCTTCGGGTGTTGTTTAAATAAACGACGCGCCATATCGCCCTGACTTCCCCTTAACGCTAAATAATGTACCGGCCTTGGTAAACGATGAATATTGAATTTTACTCCGCGTTGTTATGATTCAGATTGCGTCGCGTTGGTGGTTATAGGCAGCCGAGATGTCGGCGTTTCCATCTTGTTCGTTTTGTTGCAATTTTACCCTTCCGTTTTGGAATTTATTACGTGAATACTAAAATAATGGTGATAACTACTAAAAAGTTTGTTTATTTGGCAAAGTTAGTCACAGCTTTTTTAAGGCTGGAGATATTGAAAGCAAAGTATAATATGTACGTGAAAGGACTTCTTGGCGGGAAAGTGAAGAGTCATGTCTGCGGTTTTGTTTTATTTTCTAGAATTTGTGCTATGTCGAATATTAATGTGAAATAATGGTGGATTATTTACCTTTAGTGTTCGTGAGTGTGCATGAGTGTTGGCAAATGAAACAAAACAGTGCAACGTCACTTTTCAAATTCTCTCAAGAAGACCGCCCAAGGACTTACTTACTGAGATACTCGAGGGGTTGGAGGGTATATTATTTCACACTTCTCATTTCTGTTATCATTCATCATCATCATCATACAGAAAGGAAATATTGTTTATTTACTTGTATGAAAAATAACTTTGACACTGGCTAAATGTGCTAATCGCACGAAGCCATCAACTAAAGGAAAAAAAAGTACGTGACGAGTTTTAAAGTGAAGAAAAAAAATGTCAACAGCTGGGTTGGTTTCAATCAGTTATTTATGGTTTCCCTACCAGTGATTGTATTTTTACACCACCGGCGGACGGCCACCGGCGAGATGGGTCGACGATATAACCAAGACCGTGGATTACATGTGGCCCTGACTATCACAGGAACTAGGCGAATGGCATAAGCAAAGAGTGACTTATGTCCAGTAGAAAAACTTCTTCTTTAAAGAAGGTTAAGGAATTGGTTTCTTACACTACATTGCGGGATCCACTGGCTCTTCGGAGAAACGTTGCGTCTCTTTGTATATTTTACCGCATATATCATAGGGAGTGTTCTGGGGAATTGTTTGGCTTGATTCCTGCCGCTGATTTCCTTCTCCGCACTACACGCAATCGACTGTCATCACCATCCACATCACCTTGATGAATAACGGTCTACTACTGTGCGTTTTTCACGAAATTTCTTGCCTCGAACTACAGTGTTGTGAAACCAGCTCTCGGCAGCAGTATTTCCGGACCGTTACGACCTTGGGATCTTCAAGAAACGAGCCTATTCCTTCCTTAAAGGCTGGCAACGCGTCTGCGATCCCTCTGGTTTTGCGGGTATGGGCGGCGGTGATTACTCTCCATCAGGTAACCCGCCTGCTCGTTTGCCTCCTTCTTTAATAATAATAATACTACACTAGCGTACCATTAGGTTTGCCACCAAGAGGCACTGCACTGCTCTAAAGCCATACAAATTATAGTTTATGTTAACTTGATTTTATCAATATCATCTTAGCCAAAATACGTCCACTGCTGGACAAAGACCTCACCCAAGGATCTCCACAACGACCGGTATTGTGCTGCTCTCATCCAGCAGCTTCCCGCGACCTTTACCAGATCGTCGGTCCACCTTGTTGGAGGCCTGCCCACACCGCGCTTTCGCACGCGGTCGCAACTCTAGAACTGTTCCACCCAAGTGATAATACGTGATCGTATGGTAAATAAATAACAAGGAGGTGTCTAATAAGGAGCTTCATGGCGCAGTGGTTTAACATGCCCGGTCTGTGATTGCTAAGGTTTAACTTTCGCAAAGACTAGACATCGGATGGGTGACCAAAAGTGCATCATCTCAAGCTCCTCTATGCATGGGAAGGCAAGCAAAGCCGTTGGTCTTGGCTGCATTAGCAGTCGTTAACAACCACCAATCCGCTTTGGGCCTGCGTGGTGGTTTATGACCCGTTCTGCCTATTCATCCATAGGGAAGGCTCGTGCTCCAGTATTGGGGACTTAAAAATGAGTTATTGATAATGTGATGAAGCTTCAGTCCACCACGCTTACAATCACGACAATCGATCTTTGATATGTACAATAAAGAAAAAAATTTTTTTTTACCACTATGTGAAATCACAAACACAAAAAATAAAATTGAATTTAACCTCAAAAGGCAGACAGGACCGCAGCTCAAATGGCCGCGTTTGTGTAACTAACGTAACAAAGTGTTTGGTATCGTGGTTGTTTTTCGCCACTTTTGATTGGTAGCATTCAATTTATTTTGTTTTTCACTATAGCTATAAAGTCTCTAAACACCATCTGACAATAAACATATTTTGTTGGTCTCAAAATAAAGTGTGCTACGACTACCTACTGAATAACAAAGCCAAAGTCAAAGTCAAATATTCTTTATTCAAATAAACTTTAGAAAAGTGCTTTTGAATCGTCCATAATTTAATAACAGGTCCTTACCTATGAAATAGGCGTTTTTTTCTCACTTCTTAGTACTTCTAAAAGTCAATACCGGTTGTAAATATTATTATACACCTTTAATTAGGACTATGTTACTTAGGCTTCAGTAATAACAATGATTATTCATTTTGTGTCTTTATCGCCTATTTTTTTTTTTTAAATTGACTTCTTTTTTTGTTCGCGGAATTGACCTTTTGTTTTATTGGAGCTTTGAAGGGTCTTGGTTTTTTTTCTTTTTAATGTCTGCTATATTTAGCTAGTAAAACAAACACACTACTCTACAATTTTTATAGTATAGATGCTAAGAAAATTAAGAAAACGTTAGTATGAAAAATATAATTTTACAATAAATCTTCATACAAAACGTCAATTTCATAGGTAAGGACCTAATACTATATTAGCAGTAGGAATAATAATAATCTTTGCCCAGCAGTAGCAGAGCAAAGGCCTCCATCATTCAAATCAAGTCATCGCTACAATTGATAGGTAATGGCCTTATCACCACGCTGGCCAAATGCGGGTTGGTGATGACAAACCCGGGCTATGTGAACGGGTGCCGCCTGTGGAGGCTAGTCTGCTCTTGCATACTTATCTTATTTTTAGTATTATTAATTTTAGTTTGACTTTGTTTTACCTAAACAATTTTTGACTTTTACTAGAGTACTGTAGTGGTGCTGTATGACATTGTGGAAATTGAAACTTTTACATAATTATCTGATGTAAATTTGTTAACTTACATTTTTTATTTTAACAGCATTGTCCTACAGATAACAAACAGCGTTGCGTTAAATACATCATCAAGTTTTTATTTAGAGTATCTTGAGTGTGTCATGCTCTCTTTACTGTCTCTGCGGTGGTGGCATGTGCGTCGGGTCGTTACGTTCCCTAAAATATGGTTGAGCGAAGCGATGGCTGATTCATATGTCATGCTCGTGAACGGGTGCCGCCTGTGGAGGCTGGTCTGCTCTTGCATACTTATCTTATTTTTAGTATTATTAATTATAGTTTGACTTTGTTTTACCTAAACAATTTTTGACTTTTACTAGAGCACTGTAGTGGTGCTGTATGACATTGTGGAAATTGAAACCTTTACATAATTATGTGATGTAAATTTGTTAACTTACATTTTTTATTTTGTTTTTTTACATGTTGTAATTGTCTTATATATATTTTTTGTGTTTATTTGTAATGGAAAGTGTTCTGCTATGATAGGGCATTTTCCAATATTTTTGACGCTGTAAGGGAGAAAAGAGCTGGACACTTGCTGAGTTTCTTGCCGGTTCTTCTCAGTACAAGATCTCCCGCCCAGAGTAGATTTACGAACCGATGGCATAATGACATTCACAAGAGCTACTTGTAGCCTAAACTGAATAAATGATTTTGAATTTTGAATTGAATTTTATGCATCGAAAAATCCGAAACACACTTTGTCCGACCTGGGATTTGAACCCGGGATCTTCGGGTCGCGGGCCGAGCGCTCTGCCACTCGGCCACGGAGGCACTCCAAGTGTGGAAGTTAATCGTGAAGCCGCTAACCCAGGACAAAACATAATTAATTGTTTTGTAATGATTTGCAGTTTTTTTTGCTTAAATCTAAGTTGATATCTTTAAAAATACAATTGAGTTTTAAGTATATTCTTTTATATAGTTATAGTCTATTATAGTCTATTTCCAATTTTAAAGTTAAATTTCCATTATCCGATGAACCATCTCGCAGGATAATAGCACCCCTCTTTTTGTTTTAAAACAAGCAAGTACATAAAGATCACGCAAATATTCCATTTTCTTCATAAGACAGGGCACTTAATAAGCGGGAACAATATCACAGCTAGAGAATATTCCGAAAACAAACGGGCAATTCAAAGGAGTCTCTAATAAAGACTCGAAGAACAGAATTAAAAATATTAAGAATTTGAGGAACGAAATTAAGACCGAAACACGTACAAGGAATCGCTCTAAGCAAATAACCTTTGTTCCACGCCAAATTAATCTCTATGGGGATGTTATTTGTGTTTGCGGAATTAATTATACATGAAATATAAAAATTAATATAAGAAATAAGTAAGTTGTCTTGAGGTCTTCGTGTTTTGTTTACTGTAGAGGTTTATGCCTCTGCCTCATAATAAAAGGCGGTAATAATAGAACTGTGCTATATTTCATCAAGAAATTTACAATATTTAGCCCTACGCGTCTCGGCTGGCTGACACCGAATCTTCAATCTTCCTCTTTTGTTTCCTTTTATCGATTTCTTGCGACGCGTTCCTTTTTTGACTCAGGCCACGTTGTGTGCCATAGAGCTGTCCGAGCAAAGAGACCCGATCACAACATGAGCTACGCCCCTTCGGCAGACGGCGTGACCTGTAACAATGACAATTACCCGCTGAGAAAGCGCCTGCCTTTAGAGAAGGAATAATAAGGATGCAGCACTTGTCTGCTAGCCAACGCCACGTCATTGAAGCAGGAATACCTGGGGAAGGTATTTGAAATAGACTCGTGGTGTGGACTAGGAACGAAAAACCTTCTCTCCAAAAGCCTATTCCATCCTTTTATCCACAACAAACTAAAATCATATAAATTAAATCACCTTTTACCTACTTATCACCTAGATATGTCAATCAAGATTATTTATTGGCATAACGCAACGTAACAATCATGAGACGCCTATACTTAACCCCATACACTACTTAAAGTCGTAAACATAGCCGCAACAATTACAAACGTATAGCAGTTTCCTGAGCGTGATCAAATCGATCAGCTCACCGGACCATGCCCACTTGTGGGTTTCAGTAAACGAACCAAAGCTTGTATTTCTGTCGGCTATATCAGCGACAAGTAACTATTCTACAAATCAGGTTTTCTTTTGATGAAACTCATTATAAAATTTTAACACATACACTTTTATACACACATAGTTGAAAACAACATTACAATATAAAACCAACAATTTTTCGTTTTAGTCGATGGCTTCGTGCTATTAGCACATTTAGCCAGTGTCAAAGTAATTTTCTTACAAGTAATACATAAATAAACAATATTTCCTTATATGATGATGATGAATGATAACAGAAATGAGAAGTGAGAAATGATATACCCCTCAACCCCTCGAGTATTTCAGTAAAGATGTGGGGCTTTACTAAGTCCTCGGGCTTACTTCTTGAGAGAATTTGAAAAGTGACGTTCCACTGTTTTGTTTCATTTGCCAACACTCATACACACTCACGAACACTTATCGGTTAATAATCCACCATTTTTTCACATTAATATTCGACATAACACAAATTTTAGAAAATAAAACGCCGCAGACATGACTCTTCACTTTCCCGCCAAGAAAAACCAAACCAACAATTATAGAATAGAATAGTCATATTGACATTTGCAATGACGCATACTTTTTTTCAAATCCCAAAACCATAAATACTTTTTCCTGTCATAAGACACTCTCATTAGACCTCCCAAGCCATCGCCTTATAAGTTTATACACTAAATTACATTCAATTACATTATAATAAGTTAGGGAAAGTCTGACCGTTTACGTTTAATCCCTCATATAAGCGCAGTGGAGACTGCGTTCGGGACGCGGTTCACGCGGTGCGTATTTCCGCGGTCCCGTGGCGAAACATCTATGCGCCTCTTTGTTATCGTCCATCAGGACGTCAAGACGGCTGTAGCCGCTTCGTTGTGGCGTAGACCTACTACGCCACAACGAAGCGGCTACAGCCGTCTTGACGTACTGGGGGATAGAGGAGCAATACTATCACCCTTCAGGGGCCCGACCGCCTAACCGATCGCTTTGATTTCGTGTGTGGTTTATGACGTCATCTTGTCGTTTTGTGCCGTCTATGAAAGCAATATCGAAAGCTCTATAGCTTTTGATATTGCTTTCATAGGCGATGCTAGGTAGCAAGATGACGTCATAAACTATACGCGTAGTCAAAGCGATCGGTTAGGCGGTCGGGGGGCAGGTAGGCGGCGAGGACGATCGGTGGGTCCTTTTCGTGCCAGTTATTGCTGACTATGACGCATTTAAAATCGCGTGCAAAATCTCCAACGGAAGCACCATCGACTCTGGAGAAACATTCCACACTCGACACCGTGGGAGAACAAAATATTAAACAAATTTATATATCGCCTGTATCCCGAGAACAGCTTCGTTTCGTCTTCTGTGTGTGCGAATATCTCAACACACAAACAACTGCAGGAAACCGCCAAACTCGTCGAATTTTGAACGCCTATTTTCTTGCTTCAATCCCGTCCAACCTATTCTATACGGAACATTCCGTTACTGGCCCTAGCTATACGGATCTTCCGCACCGTACGGTTCTTCACACTCGTACTCTTTATACGCCACTTCACGCCGGTTTATATTGCGAAGGTATACGTACTTCTTTTACGTACTCGGCGCTCCCACCAAATGTAGAGGTTTATACCTCTACTTTATAATAAAAGGCGGCAATAATAGAACTGTGCTATTTGTATATAATGAATTTTAATGTACAATCAAGGATTCATATATTTTATCAAGAAATTCATTTAGCTTCAGCTTTAGGGCTAAATATTGATTTAGCCCTACGCGTCTCGGCTGGCTGACACCGAATCTTCCTCTTTTGTTTCCTTCTATCGATTTTTTGCGACGCGTTCCTTTTTTGACTCAGGCCACGTCGTGTGCCATAGAGCTGCCCGAGCAAGGAGACCCGATCACCACAGTACTTACTGTCTTGCTTAAAAGTTAATCTTCTTTTTTAAAATTCTCGTGTCACTAGTTAGTTGCCATATTATTCCGAAACGGCACGGCTAGTTTATTTTTTATACCCCTAAGTGATAAGGGTGGTCTACTCCAAACATTTTTTTTATTTTTTGTTTTTTTTAGCTTAAAATATGTGGCATCAAAAAATAAATTCAACCCTAAGTTTTCACCATTCTATCACCAAACCCTATTTTTATAGCCCACTTGATCGGTTATCTCCGCCAGGCGTCTACCGGTGTCACTTCTCACCCAGATTAATGGATTAATATTGTTTTTACTTTTTTATAATTTATAATATATATATATAATTATTATATATAATTTATATATTTTATAATTTTTACTTTTTGTTTTCAAGCGCTAATTGCTGCACTGAAGCTATTAGCTAATATATATTAAACAATATTAGAACTCAAAAATTAAAAAAGCAGTGACAAAATTCAGCGCTTACGTCAGCCTTCCCGTTAGCATAGCGGTCAGTGCATTCGCTCGGATTGCGGAAGACCCAGGTTTGATTCCTGGCTGGGTCGGGTAGGCGTTTAATTTTTTCAATTTGTTTTTATAAAATTTTATAAATATTTAATATTGTTTGTTAGTATTATTGTCGTATTAATGATACCTTTATATACCCTATGGTTGACTGGTAGAGAATGAATTTAAACGGGGATTAACGCAAACTAATCAGTAAAAAGGTATCGTACCTTCTTTACACCCGACGTTTCGACCGAGTTACAACGGCCGAGGCTGAAATCACGACAGCAGTCAATCCCCGTTTAAATTCTTTGTTTAACTATGGAACGCGAAAGTTTAAAAGTAGCCTGAGAGCCAAACTAATTCGCTATATGGAGACAACAATAATGCTATTTCTGTATTTTCTTAACATAAAAAAATAGATTATCTAATTTATTAAATAATTCATTAGTAATCCACCAATATTTGTGACAGCGACATTAAAAAAACCTAGCTTTATAAAATCTATAAAAAATGGGCAAAAATGGTATAAATATTATTTACTTTACATTTGAATACCTTTATTAGTTAATTTTCGTAAAATTTAATAATCCTCCTATAAATATAAATGAAAAACAAATAAACTTAAAAAAACTCTACGTAAACTCGAAAGTGGCATTACACCTATGTTAAAAGTGCTATCAGATCAGTTTTTAGTTACTTTTGTTTCATTTGCTTCCATTAACACGTAATGTACCAAATCCAGTTTAAATATATAATGATAATTGAAAATGACTTTACTGGTGATAAAATACTAGTGAAAAAAATATAGCTATCAGAAAAACTAAGTAGACTTTAAACTAAGTTTATTAAAACATTATTTGTTGTAGAAAATAACATTAAAAAATCTGCTATTATTATTTTTTTAGAGTACATTGTGCAGTTAGTGAAACAACCGACTTCTTCCTAAAGTATTAGTTTCCCGTTGTATATCTTTATGGATTTCAACTTTGGTGCTTGGGTGAAAAGGTGAACATAAACACTTTTTCACGATAAAACCGGTGATAGCATATTTGCTGTAAAATTGCACCATTTTCGGGATATAACTTTTTTTCGATACCTTCCAATGCGAGATTTTGTTGGATTCTAAAATATAGTCTCTTATAATTATTATTTAATGGCCGTTTACAAAAATTTGGCCTGTTATTGAGTTTTTTACAAAAATATCGGAAAGTTCTTAGACTAAAGTGTATATTGTAGAGAATACCTCACACATTAAGTCCGCCATGTAATATTTATGTTGTAAAAGTTTAAAAAAAAAAAATAATATTAAGACATAAATTATAATAAATTTA
This sequence comes from Eudonia lacustrata, assembly GCA_947562085.1. Lineage (NCBI taxonomy): Eukaryota > Metazoa > Arthropoda > Insecta > Lepidoptera > Crambidae > Eudonia > Eudonia lacustrata. The sequence continues at coordinate 22,920,355 of OX387316.1, forward strand.
AAAAAAAATGTTTGGTGTTTTGTTATTTTTATATTCCGTCATCGTTCACAGCGCTCCATATAGGTACCACATCCTCACACACTTAAGTATAATAAGTTAGTAATTTTTTTCTACCCTACAAATTCCCTAGAATTAATTTATTTGGCAAAACAACGTTTGCCGGGTCAGCTAGTAGGTATATAAAATAAGGACACTGATTTAGAGAAGAAATTTTCAATTCTGACTTTAAACTCATTAAATAACATAAATGAGTTAATTTGGGTTTGAAATTTTTAAATAAGAGATATTATTATCTCTCTCTTAAGAGAATTTAGGTGAGCGAAGTATTTTTTCTATATGTTTTCGCAACAGCAGTAGTACCTCCGTCTTGTAGTAGTACGAGTACTACATAGTAGAAATTCTTTTTAAAAGTTTACATATGGATCTACTCGCATTTTTTACATATGATTTTATTCTGACGATTCAAAATTCGACATTTTGCTAAAGTAAAACAAAATTTTTAATTTTTATAAATGTTGAATTATTTAGAACGCAAGAAAAAGTATACATTGTAGTCCCAGATACCTTTAATAACTCCGTAATTTAACTCAACAAACTTTGTGCTATGAATGTGTGTTGTGTACGTAAAACATCAATCATTTTAATTGGTCCACTGACTGGGCCGCAAAGGCGCTTAATAAAAAAATTCGTGAAAGTTTAAATCAAGCGCGCATACTATAAATTAATATTGGAAAAACTATGTAGGTGCTTCGCAGAGAGCTCTCACCGTGGCAATTTTAATTAATTGAATTAAATTCATGCCACGCAATCGAGGGTCGCTTCGTTTGAATTTCAATTTTAGTATTGGTATTGATAGGGCTTACCGTTAATGTTGGTTATGTCAAGTCAGTGTGCGATTGTTGAAGTTAAGCAAATATTACAAAAGTCGGTAATCAGATGTTGCAGATGTCCATGGGCGGTGTGTTACCACTCACCATCAGGATCACCAACAAAAAAAATAGGATTGGTGACCAAAAATGTATGATATCGAGCTGCTTCTTGCTTCAGGAGGCACGTAAAGCTGCATGAGCAGTCGTTAGCGACCACCAATCCGCACTGAGCCCGAGTGGTGGCTTATAGTTAGTTCTCCCTATCCATCCATGGAAAAGGATCGTATCCCAGCTGTAGGCACATAAAATGAGGTTTTGAAAATTGGGTTTTTAACGACAAATTTCTGGCGGGAAGGCCTATGCCCAGTAACCAGTGAGAGATTAATAGGCTCATAATGTCATCATCATCATCATCAAGAAGAGAGATCTTTACCCATCAGTGGATGATCACAGATACTTCTTCTCTGCTTCCACGTTTTCCCTTGTATCAAGCTGATTCTACGCATAGGAATTAAGTTTACCTCGCCATCAATACTCGCCTGAATTTTTCGGCTGACTTTCAACCGTAAACATTTTAGCCGACTTGTCTGCTATTCCGGCATGCGGCAAACATGGCCAGACCAATCACACTTTAGGTTGCAGCGGTGTATCCCACATCAGCTATTTTGTTTTAGAACGTAGCGTTGAGTTTTACGCAGGTCGATCAATGTCACTCCTAGTAACTTGCAATAAAGGTGAGCTTTCGACACAAAAGGTGGCACGCGAGCTGCCGACCCTAGCCTCAATCCTCATATTTCTACGTCCTATAATGTCACTGCATCATTTAAGCCGAAACATCATCATCAGCTCATTTTATGTCTCCACTGTTGGGGCACGAGCCTCCCCTTTGGATGGATAAGGAGGACGAGCCATAAACCACCACACGGGTCCAGTGCGGATTGGTGGTTGTAACGACTGCTAATGCAGCCAGGGCTAACGGCTTTACGTGCCTTCCGAAGCACGGAGGAGCTCGAAATGATAAATTTTTGGTCACCCATCCGACGACCGGTCTTTGCGAAAGTTGCTTTCATTAGCAGTTACAGACCGGGTGCGGTAACCACCATGCCATGGAACTCCTCAACATAGAAAAGCAAAACAAGGCGGCTTTGGTGGTATCTCGGGCAAAAGTGTCTACGTGTCTGCAGCGTATAATACTATCAGTAACATATTGTTTTCTAAAGTTTACACGAACACTACACATTGAAATGAAACAACTTCAGGATTTAAACGTCAAGATAAACTTTAAATAAGTAATGTGTAAAATAAATGCAAGTAGATCCGTAAAAGTTGTTTTATTTCACTAAATATCAGTAACTTTCAAATAACGAATTTAAGCTAGGTGCGCTGCGTACACGTCAAGCTCAGAATCTGAGTATTTGTTTACCTACTTTTGTTATAAGATAATTATTAATGCGCATTTACACACTACCTAAAAACGGGTCTGTTAAACTACACAAAAAGCGAATACGCTTGTGATAGGTATGGGTTCACTTCAGTAGTTTAGCAAAGCTTTGTGGATTAAACCATGTATCTCGCATTCAACCTGAGCATGTTCTGCCCGTTCTTGTTTAGTCCATTTCGTAGAATCTTGCCAAATAGTTCTGAGAATTAAACAAAGGTTCGTTTATTTGAGTAACTTCCAGATTTCCCAGTTTATTATTATTCTGTGACTACTGCCTGAAAGTACAGTTTACAGGCAGTTACGAGCAGCTCCAAATATCCCGTTCCAAGAATAGGTTACACAATATCCTATAGAATATATCGTTACATTGCAGTAACTTTGTTCGTGTACGCCCGCGGCGCAGTCTGTGAATCGGAATGCTGCTTTTGGTAATTTTGTATGCATTAACGTATTGCCGCCAATCCAATCCGCGACGCGTGGTAGCGGCCATGTTTATAGACAAACTGTGTTAAAATTGTTACAGTGTAAACGTAGGGTGCGTGCACATCGTATGTTGCAGATTTGAAACATTTGGATCGGAACGAGTGCGGGAGAATACGAGGGCGCTAAAGGCAAGGACCTCACTTTGGGTTGACTGAGTCGTTGGGTTGATATTAGGACCTATGAAATTGAAGTTTTGTATGAAGATTTTTTACATAATTTTATTTCTCATACTAACGTTTTTTTTTTTGTTTTCTTAGCATCTATTTATTTTAACACTACAAAACTAGTAGAGTAATGTGTTTGTTTCACTAGCTAAATATAGGAGACATTAAAAAGAAAAAAAAAATCAAGTCCCTTCAAAGCTACAATGAAACAAAAGGACAATTCCACGAACAAAAAAGTTAGTCATCATCATCATCATTATCATCATCTCAGCCAAAAGACGTCCACTGCTGGACAAAGGCCTCCCCCAAGGATCTCCACAAAAAAAGTTAAAAAGTTAGTCAATTAAAAAAAAATATTGGGCGATAAAGACACAAAATTAATAGTCATTGTTATTACTGAAGCCTAAGTAACATAGTCCTTATTAAAGCTGTATAATAATATTAAGAACCAGTATTGATTTTTAGAAGTAATACACCTATTATATTAGTAATAGGTGTATTACCTATTATATAGTATTAATAAGTGAGAAAAAAAGTCAATTTCATAGGACCATGCAACTGAATTTTACACTTATTTTCCTATGGATATCTTAAGGAATATATCGTTCCGTCGCAGCAACTTGTTTGGCATATGAATGCCGCCGGCGGCGGTGGCGCGGCGGCGGCGCGGCGGCGGCGGCGGCGCGGTTTGTGAATCGGAAAGCTGCTTTTGGTAATTATAACGCCGCCAATGTTAGACCAACTGTGCAAAAATTGTTACGGTGTAAACGTAGAGCATGCACAGCAAATGTTGCAATGGATTTGTGCTTAAATAGGGAAGACCATTTTTCAGAAGGCCTTTTTTCCACATCTTCTGTATAACTAACTGTATATCTGACGGATGTCATATTTAAAAAAAATCGGTAATTTACATATTTTACATTTACATATGTTACAATACATATTTGTTTGTAATATTGAATTAAAACGCAGGGCATTATCACTTACGATCATTGTGATACTTTATTGGAGAGTTTGCTGATCTTCTGACACGTCTTTACAACGTAACCGTACTTGATTATTGTGATTAAAGCGAAAACCATGCTTATTAATTGATTATACACAACCCGAAAAAAGCATCGCAAAATTCGCTATGCCACTCGGTCTCCAATAATAATAATTACTGTAAAATACTGAACATATTTAGGTACTGGCTTTTGATGTCGATGTCGATATTGTTTTGTAAAACGACCACAACACTAAATCATGCGTTCGAAATGACCGAATATTTAATTTAATTCCGTGCATTATCTAAAGGCCGCTGCAAATTAGATATAAATGAAACAGACACCTGGCGGACAAACGATCGGCCTGGGTGCTGTAAAGAGGCCGTAACGAGGCCACCTAAATCCGACCCAGCTTCATAATACGGGCTTGAATATAATATGACACCTGAATTAGGCCGGAATATACATCAACCATTTTTAATGTGTGTGGGGACTGCGGTCTTGCGGTTACTGTTACTTGTTTTCTATGTTAAACTATTTTCATTGACGTTTACTAGATAGAGTTGTAGTTTATTTTTTTTGGAGAAAGTTTGCTGACAAGCTGCGTTTATGCTACGGCCACACAATCTTGCAATCGCGAACATTTGCCGTTTTCACGACAAGCAATAATTACATATTTGACCGTGTTCTGAAATGTGGCTATTGCTTGGCCCGACTTGTCGTGAAAACGGAAAATGTTCGCGATAACGCGATAGTGTGGCCGTAGCATTAGAACGTAACCGGACTTTTTTGGAGGAGGCGAGAGATTTAAATGATTCTTCAAGCCAAAGTTTTATCATGATTTTATCATTGACGACCTCCTTGGTCGAGTTGTTTGTACACCGGTTTTCATGGTGTCGCCATCTCTGAGGTCCGGGTTCGATCCCCGGTCGGGTCAATTTAGAAATTATTGTTTTTTTAAATTGTCTCGGGTCTGGGTGTTTTCTATGTATAATAAGTATGTATTTAAATATTTTAAGTATGTTTATCCGTTGTTTAGTAACCATTTAACGAGTTTCATAACGAAGCTTCTCTTGGGCTAGATAATTGGTGTGAGTGTAGGAAAGTTTATTTTATTATACAATAAAAAAAATTATTGACCAACATAACTTGACGTTAAGACAAAAAGGTCTATGACTCAGTTGCTGCAGGGGACCCGCAGCCTCTGTTATTCTGCCATAACCAATAACAATACAAATCGGTGAGTATATTACTTAATTATAAAAGACGCGGACAGCATACGAAATTGCACAAAAAATGCACATGTACAAAAAAGTTTTTATCCGTGCGGAGACGGAGAAAGAATACCATTCTCCGCCCCTCTCCTCCGGTGGGTGTCGTAAGAGGCGACTAACGGATTTTCGAGCATCCATATGCTCCACTGCGTGGTAGGGCTTGCTCGTCTGGTTAGTGACCACCGTACGCATGGTGTAAAACTCGTCAAGTGACCGCTTGTCGGTCGCGTTTCGGGATCAGCCAGCGTATAACCAGAGCTCGAGTGGATGTTACTGCGTTGCACTTGGTCTGTGGAGGCTTCCGTCAAACCAGTGCCAGGACGACTTCGTTAACCCGCCGACCAGGGAGACCCGTAGAAACGGCTGTCCCGCTGGCCGCCCGTGGCACAGTACAGGGGCCCAAGCGAGCCTAACCAGCTCGTGAGGCTGCCTCACCATGCCACGCATAATCTCGGGGTGGTCCATCGTGCCGGTTGGTGACCGGATGGTGGGGTCCCGGCGGCCATTCCCGGGGGGGTTCGGGGGCCCTTCCGTTCGGCGGGTTAATTTTTTTTTATATTTATTTATTTAGATGTACAATACAAATTACAATCAAGTAAATGTTACATTAAAAAGCAATGAATAAATCTGGATTGCAATTCAATAGGATGTACATTCAGAAAAAATATTAATTTAAACAATGGTCATCGAGCATTACAATAGAAAAAGAAAACAATAATTTAAAAACTTTAAAAACTTAAATTATCCACAACCACAACGTACCCGGAGGTTTACATTGTACACAAACTAACACACCTGGAATGTTATTGTTTATATAATTCTAACGCAAATTTTGTTGCGAACAAATTACAAATTGAAAAAAGACAGTGTGACCTGGAATATCAATCCCAAGATTAACATTCCACTTGGAATATCAATCCCAAGACTAACACTTCAGGAGCAGAAGGCAAAGGTAGAAAACTATGTTAGGTTAATAGCGGCACCTTTCAGAGACAGCAAAGTCGCTGTGTCCGAATCGATCGCCGCAGGATGGAGGATATCCTTCACACATCTAGTATAGACTCTAAAATTAGGGTTAAAAATATCAAATTCAAAATTATTAACAGCCAAATCGTTATATTGCCGACACATCCTCACTATAGGGTTAAAATATGAAATATTGTTTTTATATGTCTGAAGAGCAAAAAGGTTGGTTACGTTGGATCTACGAGCGCTGAATCTTGTGTTTATGGATATGTGAGAAAGTAGATCGGGGGAGTCAATTACAGAGTGGATGATTTTAAAAAGATAAACGAAGTCAAAGTACTTTCGACGCAGTTCAAGTGAATCTACGTTAAACTTAGAGAGCCTCTGTTCGTAGTTGGGATGGGAACGACTAATATGCTGACGGTAACATAAGATTCTCATGCATTTCCTCTACACCCTGTCAATTTCACTACAGTGCACTTTATAATAAGGAGACCAAATCGGACTTCCATATTCTAAAAGCTCCTCACAATAGCAAAGAAAAGGTACAAAAGGGTCCGAGGTTTCTTGAAATCCTTGGTTGATCTCAGGACAAAACCAAGGAGTTGATTGGCTTTCGCAGTTATATGCTGGTAATGGGGGCGGAAAGAGAGCGTATCATCAAATAAGATACCCAAGTCTTTGACTATATAGATCCGACTCAATATCTGCCCACCAATCGTGTAGTCATAAGTAATTTTCTGACGCTTATTTAAAAATGATATTATGGAGCACTTACTGATATTCAAATGCATACGATTTGCCCTGCACCACTCCGTCACGACATTTAAATCCCGTTGTAGAACCAGGCAATCGCTTAAAGATGTTACAATGCTAAATATTTTCAAGTCGTCAGCACATAACAGAGCATGACAAGATAGACGCTTAATGAGATCATTAATAAAAATAACAAAGAATAAAGGCCCTAAATGGGAACCCTGTGGTACACCAGAAGCTACCTCTGCAGGAGCAGAAATGTAGCCCCTTAGAGCAACCAGTTGACTTCTTTTATCGAGATAGGAACATATCCAGCGAAATAAATCACCACGAACTCCATACGATGCAAGCTTATTACAAAATTATACTCATCTGTAGGCAGATCCCTGGTGAAACAGGCCGCTGCACTTTGACTATTTGCATCGCGGTAGCATTTCCTCGATTCACGCCTCCCTCCTTTTCTCCACCATGACAGCGCCTCACAAAAAAACTGGTCCTACAGCGGTGCACACCCCCACCACAACTATACCGTTTGAGGTCGAGTTCACTAACATCCGCGGACTCCATGCAAACCTCAATGCCGTCCACCACCATCTTGAGACGGCACGGCCAGCAATGTTGTTTTTGACGGAGACGCAAATAATCTGTCCGGCCGACACCAGCTACCTGCACTATCCGGGCTTTGTGCTTGAAGAATCCTTCGAAGCCAAAGCCGGAGTTTGCTTGTTCGTTCGGACGGATGTTTGCTGTCGCCGTCTGCGCTGTCTGGAGGACCCTTCCTTTTCCCTCCTTGTGGTACACGTCGACTTGGACTCACATAGCCGTGTCTACGTCTGCGTCTACCGATCCCATAATGGCGACATGGAGACAACTCGACTTATGGACCATCTTAGTCGGGTAGCAGATGATGCGCAGGAGCGGTTTCCATCGGCGGAATTGGTGTTTTTGGGGGACTTCAATGCTCACCACGAGTTGTGGTTAAGTTCCTCCAAAACTGACCATGCTGGTAGAACTGCCCATGCTTTCGCTCTTACGCACGACCTGACTCAACTGGTGAACCAGCCCACCAGGATCCCAGACGTAGTCGGTCACGCGCCCTCTTTGTTGGACCTTCTGCTGACGAGTCGCCCAGCTGGCTACCGAGTGGAGGTTCGAGCTCCTTTGGGATCTTCGGATCACTGCTTGGTATCCAGTAAAGTGTCTCTGACTCTGCTACCGCCTTCAGTGGTATCGAAACGCCAGATTTGGCACTACTCGTCGGCAGATTGGAATGGTATGCGGGACTATTTCGCATCCGTTCCTTGGGGGCAGCGCTGCTTCAGTGGGAAGGACCCGACAGCTAGTGCGACTGCAGTTGCTGATGAGATAGTTTTAGGGATGGAATACTATATTCCGCACTCCTATCTCATCAGCAAAGGCAGGCGCAACCGATGGTTCAACCGCGAGTGTGCCAACGCTGCTGATAACAAGCGGGCGGCATACCGTGCTTGGATCGGGGTAAAGCTCTTGGGAATCCCGAAACCCGCTTGCTGAAAGCAGCCTATAATAATGCCACCAAGTCCTGCAAAAGAGCTTTCATTAGAGCGGATGCCCAGCGCGTTGCACGAGTCGGCCAAGAACTACTGACGCATCCTACGGGCAGCCGTAGCTACTGGCGTCTGGCCAAAGCCGTGCAATCGAACTTCTGCCAACCCTCGCTGCCACCATTGAGATGTCCTGACGGAACTTTAGCTCACAAGCCGCAAGAGAAAGCCGATCTCCTGGCCAAACTCTTTGCGGCTAACTCCCGAGTCGATGACTGCAATGCACAGCCACCTACAATTTCTCACTGTGGCCACACAATGCCCGATTTTAAAATCAGGCAGCGTGACGTCCGTGCGGAGCTGCAGTCAATCGATGTCCGGAAAGCTAATGGTCCTGATGGCATCCCTCCAATAGTCCTAAAAATGTGTGCAGCGGAGTTGTCCCCCGTGTTAACGCGCCTTTACCGTCTCTCGCTCTCTTCAGGTTGTGTGCCGGAATCTTGGAGAGAAGCTAATGTGCAACCGGTCCCCAAAAAAGGAGATCGGTCAGATCCATCGAATTACCGCCCCATAGCCGTAACTTCAGTTTTGTGCAAAGTAATGGAGCGCATTTTAAATAAACAACTTGTCCACTACCTAGAAGAACACTCCATAATTCACGATCGCCAATACGGGTTTCGGCCGAAACGGTCAACGGGTGATCTTCTAGCGTACGTTGCACATCTTTGGGGTGAGGCTATTGACAAGCGTGGTGAGTCGGTGGCTGTTAGCCTTGACATAGCCAAGGCTTTTGATCGGGTCTCGCACAAAGCTCTTCTCTCCAAGCTCCCGGCTTACGGTCTGCTGGGTCGCTGGCTTCCTGCATGAGCGCAGAATCCGTGTTATATCTGATGGATGCGCTTCGCGGCTCATGTCAGTGGACGCTGGTGTCCCTCAGGGGTCCGTTCTATCCCCCACGCTGTTCCTTTGGCATATCAATGATATGCTTCCACTTGGAAATATTCATTGCTATGCAGATGATAGTACGGTCCATGGAGGATATAACGGTCACCCAGCGGCTGGGCGGGTCGAAACCGAAGTGAATTGAGTTAATCTTGTCATTGAGCTCAATCGGGTATTGGACCTCATATCTAATTGGAGCACCAATAATCTGGTTGAGTTCAATGCCAAGAAAACACAGGTGTGCGCGTTCACGGCAAAAAAGTCACCATTCCTTCCCCTTCCAACTATTTAGGGTACATCTCTACGCCTGCAGAGCAGTATCAACATGCTCGGTATGACGATACGCTGCGATCTGAACCAAAGGGACTACATCGAAGCCGTGATCGAAACAGCCTCATGAAAACTCGGAATTCTGAACAGAGTGCGGCGATTCTTTACGCCGGACCAGTTGTGTCTTTTGTACAAGACTCAGGTACGGTCTTGCGTGGACTATTGCTCGCACATCTGGGACGGTTCCGCTAAGTACCTTCTCGATGCCTTGGACAGATTGCAGCGTCGCGCTGAACGCATTATCGGCAATGCAGAAGTGCTAAGTACTCTCGAATCTCTGCAATTGCGTAGAGACGTTGCGTCACTCAGCGTGTTTTACCGCTTATACCATGGCGAGTGCTCTGAAGAGCTCTTTGACCTCATCCCACCTTCTCCCTTTCTTCATAAGAGTACACGTGCTGCTCTTCGGAGTCACCGATTCACTGTCTCAAATATCCCATCGCGCACAAAGAAATTTAGTGACTCGTTTCTTTGTCGCACCTCCAAAAGATGGAATAGTCTACCAGCACACGTTTTCCATCCTTCCTATGATATGGGGTCCTTCAAGAGAGGCGTGAAGAAGCACCTTGTGGGCCGGCAGAGTGAAGTTAACTGATGCTACGTTTGTTTCCTCGCTGCACCAGTTATCTTCGCGTCTGGACTTCATTTCCACTTAACATCAGGTGGGATGGAGTCATTTGCCGAGCTAAGTATAAAAAAAAAAAAAAAAAAAAGTAGGACAAAATGTAAAGCGTATTTCCCATGTGGAGTCATAAACAAAAAACTCGAATTCACTCAAGTGTCAGAACTCACTCAGAACTCTAAACTCACGCGAAAGTAAACCAGTTTTACGTTGTAATGGTATTCTGTTTACCTACGTGTCGGGCTTTTGAATTATATATATTACGAAATTAGAATCTCATTGCGGATTCCTTTCATTAAGGTTGAAAATGTGTTTACAGAATTACAAACTGTCTTCATACAGGTATGTTATAGCAAGCATGATATGCTGTGTTCTATTAGATAAGGCAGTGGTCTATTGCGACCTTATATTGATTTGCTTTTTGAATAACATAGTATATTTTTCATTAGTATATTTTTTATTATATTTTTCTTTACCAACTACCCGCACTTAATATGTAGGTAATACATTTTTATTTAGATCTTGTGATGTTTTTAATAAAAAAATCACATCAACAGATATATTTAATTGTAACGTTTCAAATTTTAAAACTAAGGTATGTGAACGTTTACTTAATGAATTAGAATAATACTTAAATTGATTTAAATTCGTAATTAATTTATTTATGAACTGTTTTAGAGTCCTTATAATTATTTTTTATATGTGTTAACTAGTAGTGGAAACTTTACTGATTACTGTGTAACTTGTGTGTAACATTTTATATTTACCATTTTGTATTGTTTGTTTCCCAAATAAAATAAAATAAAATAAATTAGTTTACAATCATATTATTGCAGTTACTTATGTTTACGGTTCAAATGTAGCATCTATTACCAGTTAAAAGGTTAATCTTATAAAGGACTGACAAGCTATGCCATCATCATCAGTCTACACACGTCCACTGCTGGGCATAGGCCCCTCCAAGTGCACGCCACTAATCTCATCCAGCTCTTGCCAGCCACCTTGCGAAGTTCGTCGGTCCACCTAGTCTGATGGCGTCCTACGTAGCTTTGCCATATCGTAAATTAATTAAACTTCGAAATCTTTAAATCTTTACATTTGGTTAAATCAATGCATTCTGCCAGTTGTTTGAAGTGATTTTTTAAAGCAATAACAAGTGATACATTATATGATAAATTGATAAGAAACCGGTTTTTTAAATCAAAATAATACAGTCAATTGGAAAAAAGTCTTCATATTGGAAAATAAATACTAAAACTTACGCACTTTATCTTGTAACTCATAAAAGTAGTCGATGTACCAAACAACAATACCTAGTCAGGTCTTGCCAAATGAATAGTCAGGAGAGCCATAAATAAACCTACCACCAACAGATAAGCGAGGATCTATTGGGCTTATAAAGCACTTGGGCTGAGGTATGGACTGCCCCATGCCCGGGATTTATTGTACACCTGTGGGAAACTGTCGGATCTTGGACAAAGCCCAGTAAGACATTGGAAAAATTGAAATCGTGTTAGTATTTTTATTATTGTAATTTGTAATTTCTTAACATTGAAGCTTAAGACCACCTTTACATAACAACTTTGTACACACACCACAACACATTTTTTTTAACACACCACAACACATCATTATTTACTAACAATTATACGATTTATATTAAAATGCGTTTGTCGCGCAAATATTATCGAACACAACTTTTTGGACTTTGAAGCCAATTGCGTTTCGTGAACAACCCGCAAAACAAAATTGAATTATTTGATAACCGGCTTATTTAATAATAATTAAACGCGAGTTTAAACTTTAAGTGCCTTACAAATAAACAAAGAATAAGATCCGAATAGTTATTCCGTGTTTTGTTCCTGTCATTTAAACGTCATTTCAAATTAGAGTAAAATTATTCTTTGTTTACTTGTAAGACACTAAAACTTTAGTTTTTGTTTATGTTTATCAATTCATGCAACTGAATTTTATACTTATTTTTTTCGTTTTTGGTTATATTTATAAATTTTTATTATTTTTGAATTTTGCCATGTATTAGTTACAGAGTAGATAAAATGTTATAGTTACAAGATAAAATTTTATATACCAATAATACCTACTACCGGATAATACCGCTGGCTTGCAGCGTAAATCACAAACTACTAGCAGGATTCAACGAGTCTTCTGGGGCCTCGGTAGCTCAGCGGTCAGAGCATTGGACCGGTTATCCAAAGGTCGTGGGTTCGATTCCCACTCGAGCTTCCTGAGGTTCGTTGATTTTTTTCTAGTAAAATTTTGTAATTTTATCTATATTTATCGATTTAGGTGTCATGATATACACATACAGGTTACAGTTCTGTTGGATCACAAATAATATCAATGGGGTATTTGACAGGTTTTTAGAAAAATATGTCTAATGGTTCATTATAGCATAATATATTTGCAATTTGATTGATTGATTATAAAGAATTAATCAAATTGCAAATATATTATGCTATAATGAATTCATAACGGAATTTCTTTATTTTTTATGAAAATCGCCATTAAAATTCAAATTAATAAAATAGCCGCCAAAACGCTGAATGCAGGTCACGTGATGTCGTGACGTCACCTGCTTGTAAACAAACTTTTAGCTGTCAAATTAAACGTACAAAACTTTGATTGACATTTACTGTAAACAAGCTGGTGACGTCACTCCAGATTCAGCGTCATCCCGTGCGTTTATGATCACGTGGTCAATCATAAAAAATTTATCATGTTATTAATGATTTTTTTTTAAATCATACTTATTTTAACATTTTGTGCTGGCTAGTTTAAAAACATGTTTACTATTAAGTTAACAACAGTTTGATCAATATTTTCATTGTAGTCAAATACCCTATTGAAGGCCTTTGCGACTATTGCAGATGATTCAAGACTTTTTAAAAAGAAAATATGTGTAAAGTATATAAAATATGTGTAAAGTATATAAAATATGTGTAAAGTATATAAAATATGTGTAAAGTATATAAAAGTTTCGTTTTTGTTTAGTATTTATGCTCGTTCATTCCAACCCCATCGAACATTAACGCATGATTATCACGATTAAAGCGATTGTATCAAATTAAGCATAACACTCAGCTGTATTGAAGAGCCTGCTTTACAATACATATATATAGTATGTATTATAGAGCCCTGATTCTCTCGCATCATAAAATGATTCAAGTCACAAGCGATTTGAGCGTAAATGACGTGTTTTTAAGGTAAATTGCTTTGTGGGTCATTATAGGTAAATCAGGTAGAAGGCCGCCTCGCTTTTTTTTATCGTGAATTAAATTTTAAGGTTTAAGATCTTTATTCTCATTAAGAATTACAACAATTCGCTTATCATAAGAACATAAAAAATTTCGTGCCTCATACGACTATCGAGCACATTGGAAAGTAATCTACGGAATTCGAAAAAGTATTGGTGAAAAATGTCGTTCTGACTTTTGACTTTTTTATTAAAGGTTGGGCTATTGACGACCTCCTTGGTCGGGTGGCTTGCACACCGGTTTTCATGGTGTCGCCATCATTGTTTCGGGTCTGGGTGTTTCCTATGTATATTAAGTATGTATTTAACTATATTAAGTATGTTTATTCGTTATCTAGTTAACCATTTCTTGAGTTTCTTAAGGAAGCTTTTCTTGGGGCTAGATAATTGGTGTGAGTGTAGGAAATATTTATTTATTTATTTTTACAGGGCAAACCCTTAACTCGATCGTCTTTGTTTTAGGCTCAAATTGTAGCTGACTAAATTGTCCAGAGGATTTCTTCTCAAATTTTTGATATCATTCTTCGTTTCCAAAATATCGAGCGCCAAAATAAAAAAATAGGAAAAAACAACTTTTTTTTCACTTATTTCAGTCATATTTTTTTTCGTTTTTGACTTTCTTAAATAACTAATTCTTTTTGCACCTTACAGCTCTTGCGAATATGCGTCTTTTGAGCCTTTTTTGAATATCATATCTTCACAACTCTCCGAGATATAAGGGGATCGCACTTTTTCGTGAAATCGGAGCCTTGGACCGAACGAAAAGACATTTCCAATGTCAAAAATAATAATACAAGTAATAAGAAAAGTAGTAGGTAAATAACTTACACTATTCCACTGTTGGGTGAAGACTTTATCAATGAAATCAAGTCATCGCTTGGTAACTAATCATCACGCTAGCTGAATGAGGGTTGGTGATCACGAATCCGGGCTATGTATCAAAAAGTTTGTGAAACACATTGCCCGGCCTAGGGATTGAACCTAGGTTCTCCAGATACCGGAACGGGTGCTTTGTCACACATCCAGGCAACCCAAAAAAATGTAAATAGGACTTTGTTATTATAAGACGCTTAGCAATATTAAGAAACATTAATTAATGATATATTTAGCTGGTCTAAACTCGGTTGCTAATACATGAATCGATGTTGCTTAATCCCGTCGCATGACGCATTGGTCCATGCGGCAAGCTAATGCGATTTGATATGTTTCGACGCCATTACGATAATATCATAATTATTTTGGTGTAATATAATTGTTTTCATATCTTTATTTTTATTCTTTTGTCACAGAAAATACCTATATAAAACAAAAAAAAAGATTATGTCTAGTTTAAAGTTATTATTGTAACGTAATTGTTAATTTTTTGCATAGTATACCGTGGCATTCTTTGGCAAAGCAGCGCCAATGTAATAATAGTTCTAAGCTATGTCACATACAAACACATTACTTAAGATATATCAAAAATATCGATATATTTTTACATGAGCATCCCTAAGCAGAAGTTGCCGAGGCATAGTCACACAAACACAAAAATAAATGCCCTCAATAATGTATCAATCTTTTCGGTGTATACTTTATTGGGCGTCCGTCATAATCACCAGCTCATTTTTATGTCCCCACTGCTGGGCACGAGCCTTCACTATGGATGGATAGGGAGAACGGGCCATAAACTACCACGCGGGCCCAGTTGGTGGTTGCTAACGACTGCTAGTGCAGCCGGGACCAACGGCTTTACGTGCCTTCCGAAGCACGGAGGAGCTCGAGATGATAAATTGTTAGTCACCCATCCAATGACCGGCCTTTGCGAAAGTTGCTTAACCTCAGCACTCGCAGACCGGGCGCGTTAATCACTGCGCCATCGAGCTCCTCTAGGCGTCCATAGTAAATAAATAAATATACAAAACAATATATCTTGAATCCCACTATCACAATTAAGCCACAATCCTCAACAAGAGAGCGTAGTAAGGACAAGGTCAAAAATAAGGAGCAATTTATGCGGAATCTATATTGAACAATTCAAATCGGTAGATACGACTAGGTACATAAAAATTCAAAAATAAAAACTGAACATTGTTTTTTTATGTAAAAAGGAGGCAAACGAGCAGGCGGATCACCTGATGGAAAGTAATCACCGCCGCCCATGGACACCCGCAAAACCAAAGTAATCGCAGATGCGTTGCCGGCCTTGAGAAAGGAGTTGGATCTTGAGGAGGGAGTGAATTTAGATGGGCCCCCGGTACTTTCACTCACCGGACGAAACACAACAGCAACGAGTGCCATTGTTTCACGTGTGAGAGGGTGGTATAACGCCGGGCGAGCCGGCCCATTTTTATTTTATTATGGCATAAACAGTCTCTTTTAGTCTTGCAGTGTAAAGTTGAAGCTGTAATTTGATATCCTGTACGAGTATAATAGTAATTGAGGCAGTTTGTAAATTCAAACTAGGTATATTAATTGTTGAAAATTAGAATCTTTGCAGTACTTTTATAATGTACTTATTAAATTTTTTGAAAGCTTTCATTTCTTTTCATCACAATTTTAAACTATTTTAGCGTTTAATTGTAATTAATTTAATTTAGTTTGTATATTCGAAGTAAATTAAGGGCTTTTAGTCCTAAGTGATGTGCTGTACTATCCCCTTAGTATAAATGTTTGATGCATTGTATTATCGACGAGCGGTTTCATAATGTGCGGTTCATAAAGCAAACGATAAGCGGATAGCATACACCAACCATATTATGATAATCCAGTAACATTTGAAACTATTGTTTGTTTATTTTCGTTATGTTTAGCAGCGACAGCGTTTAATTAACACTTCCTCAACTATTGTTGAGGATGGATGCAGTATAATGAAAGATATTATGTTTAAACGCAGTACATCCTTTGCGAACTGTGTTCTGCGTCTGCTGTGTCAAATAGCAATGGAGAGGGCTTTACTTGGGGTTTCTCTGCGTGGTCGAACCAAAAATTAGGAGATCCATAGAAGAACAAAGTTTACCAAAGAGCTTCAAGGTTAAAGTCCAAGAGTAAAAAATAAAGCGAACTGACATTAATTAGTAATGGTTTTATATTTTTTATATTTAGCACGGAAAATGGCTCCATTTCACCTGATGTTAAGTGAAAATGGAGTCCAGATGCGAAGACGATAAGAGAAGATAGCCATTGGTCTATAAACAGCCCTACAGCTGGGCTAAGGCATTAAAGTCCTTGTTACAATTCTTGGGCTTAACTGCCAGACCGCCACGTTTGCCACGTGTCGTTAGCTGATTCGAAAAACAGAGTTATGCATCGAAAAATCCGAACCACACTTTGTCCCATCCGAAAAATTAACCCACCAGAGAAGGGTCGAGCACTCTTGCCACTCAACCATTGCGACGATCTAAGCTACGAGATGGAAATATAAGGCGCTGTCTCTTATACTTTAACCCGTAACAATGAAGACTAAAGCGTAATAATTTGGCGGGTTGCCTCTAAGAGGGTGATCTGCAGTAATTAGCAGTGCACATTGTGAACAGGCTCTCATATCAAGTAATCACTATACTGGCGTCTGGAGTGTATTGCTTCCGGGAATCAGACGATTTGAATACGTGTACTGCATGTAATGTTTCTCTGTGTTGTTTCTGAAGTAAAAGAACGCCGCGGCTAATAAACATATATTATTATAACTTAGCTTATGTATTGGCAACTGACAATCATGTACTGTGTGTAGACAACCATCTCCTACCACTAAATAATTAATTAATGCACGTCCTAAATCGAGATTGAATCGAAATGAAATGAAATGAAATATTGATACGCTATACTCGTAGATAAATAAAACAAAACTCATAACATGCATGTATTTAAGGACCTAGTGCATAAAATAAACGTGAATAATAATAATAATAATAATAAATTTTCCTACACTCACACCAATTATCTAGCCCAAGAGAAGCTTCGTTATGAAACTCGTTATATGGTTACTAGACAACGGATATACATACTTAAAATAATTAAATACAAATTATTATACATAGAAAACACCCAGACCCGAGACAATTTAGAAAAACAATAATTTCAAAATTTATCCGAATGAATGAATTGATGTTATTTATTGATTTATTTATTGGAAAACCGGCCTAAGTATTTTAAGTAACAAAAAATAAAAAAATCTATTTGCTCTTAGCTAACTGCTCTTAGGAGCTCGATGGCGCAGTGGTTAACGCACCCGGTCGGCGAGTGCTGAGGTTAAGCAACTTTCGCAAAGGCCGGCCATCGGATAGGTGACCAAAAATGTATCATCTCGAGCTCCTCCGTGCTTCGGAAGGCACGTAAAGCCGTTGGCCCGGCTGCATTAGCAACGGCTTAATCAAAACGGCTGCGTTAACAACCACCAATCCGCTCTGGGCCCGCGTGATGGTTTATGGCCCGTTCTCCGTATCCATCCGTTCCCTATGGAGGCCCCAGCAGTGGGGACATAAAATGAGCTGATGATGATGAACTGCTCTTACAATTATGGGCAATCACAGCATCACAACTTTACGATTAAGTATATAAATAATGTACATTTTATTGTAAATTATAATTTTTATTATGAATCTTAAAATCACCGATGTCATATAAAACCTTCTTACTTTATTGAGCATTATCTAAAAACACAACGTAGGTAATTTTTCTAGACATAATTGTGTTTTCAAGACAAATACTTTATGGACAAGTCTATTTGTACCTTTTACAGACTTAGAATTGCAGCCGTAACGTCTAAGAAGTAGGCTGTATCTGCCGTAAGATATTCAGTGGCTGATCGAACCGACCTCGAATGCCTGAACCACGAGACAAGAAGGAGCCAGAAGGTAAGCTCAAGTATACCGCACTCGAGCCACTCACACATAGATCCCTTGCACGGACACGTATCCGACCGCCTCACCGATCGCTTTGACTTCGTGTGTGGTTTATGACGTCATCTTGTCGTTTCGTGCCGCCTATGAAAGCAATATCAAAAACTGTAGCCTTTAGCTTTTGATATTGCTTTAGTAGGCGATGCGAGTTGGCAAGATGACGTCATAAACTATACGCGTAGTCAAAGCGATCGGTTAGGCGGTCGGGGTTAGATCCTCTATTTAGAGCGTATGCATGCGTGGCATTTGCCACTACACATTCACAGACTACACTAAACATGCACACTAGTTTATTTTTATTGTTTTTATACCTAGCACGGCAAATGACTCCATACCACCTGATGTTAAGTGGAAATGGAGTCCAGACGCGAACTGGTGCAGCGTGAAAACAACACAGCATCAGTCAACTTCACTCTGGCGGCCCACAAGGTGCTTCTTCACGCCTCGTTTGAAGGACCCCATATCATAGGAAGGAGGGAAAACTTGTGCAGGCCAAAGACACCGTATTCGTAAAATAAGGTTACGACCCGGTTCACACGCGCTTTACCAGGTACAGACATGTAGGGCGCTTCTCTCCACCCCCACGACCCGATCAACCCGAGCTGAAATCCTAGTCTTTAGAGGCGCCCTTGGGTGCTTCCGCTCTTGATCCGATCCGAACCCTTCGAAGAATCTAGTAGGGAGCGGGGACACGCACTAGTGCGTGATGCTGTTCTCTCTAGACAACCTCGGACGGTGCTTCGTTTTGCACAGCTTGAGGAACCGTTTAAGTTTATCGCAGCCAATAAAAAAGCACGGTGAAGCCAAAAATGCCATCTGAGGCAATCAGAAAACCCTCTAAGAAAAAAGAACACTGACTCGGAACAGCTCGGACCAATCCAAGCGCTGTTGTCGCGAGATTCCGTGGCCGTGAGAGATTAAATAATAAATAAATAAATGTTTCCCACACTCACACTAATCATCTAGCCCCAAGAAAAGCTTCCTTAAGAAACTCGAGAAATGGTTAACTAGACAAGGGATAAACATATTTAATATAATTAAATACATACTTATTATACATAGGAAACACCCAGACCCGAAACAATTTAGAAAAACAGGTATTTCTAAATTGATCCGACCAGGGATCGAACCCGGGACCTCAGAGATGGCGACACCATTAAAACCGGTGTGCAAGTCACTCGATCAAGGAGGTCGTCGATTGTCTATGCGTGCGTTTTGTATGGAGCTTGCTTTCTATAGTATCCCTACTTTGTGCCTGAACGCTCTTACGCTAAATTGGGCGCAAACATTTCACCGACGCTTTTATATTTTCAATAGCCGTTTTATAATTCACTTAGAGAAGTGAACCCATGTTTGTAGCACAATATTCGTTTTGGTGACAGAGTGTACCCAACTTTTTGTCTTTGCAACAGATTGAAACGTGTTTTTAAAAGAAATTATTCTATTTTTGCGGACGCCCGATTGTTGGAAAACCGTATCCGTACGCCTTTACGTCGTTTATTTTTGTGGGATTTTGTGAGGAGTATGGCTAGCGCGTTGTGATAATTTAAGTGAACTTTCGACAGCTGGATCAAAGAATGGGTGTTCATATTAAAATATAGATCCTCATTTATTAGTTTTGGATAGTTAGCTGATGGGCTCAGATATTTTGTTTTTTTTTTTTGGAAACTTAAAGGGTTCCTCAAGCCGTGTTATCGAAACACCGTAAGTGGTTTTCTAGAGGGAATGGCATCACCTCAATGACTCCGAGGGGTTCGGATCGGATCGGATGAAGCTCCTCCGTGCTTCGGAAAGCTTAAGCCGTTGGTCCTGGTTGTCGTATGATGGCAGTCGTCATCTCATCTCAGCCAAAAGACGTCCACTGCTTGACAAAGGCCTCCCCCAAGGATATGAGGGGTATTTGCCGTAATCGCCACGCTTGGCAGGCGGGTTGGCGATCGCAGTAGGTTGATGGTAACCTCAGAGAGATACTGCTGCCCATCCTCTGGAATATTCCCTTAGTCGGCTTTTACGACACCCACGGGAAGAGAGGGGGTGGCGCAATTCTTTATCCCCGGCACCACACAGGGGATGTCGTGTAAACCCACTAAACCCGTATTGAGCCAGCGTGGTAAGTTAAGGCCTAATCTTCATAGGTGCTATTTTTGACGTGGAATGTTCAGATAGACTTGAGTTCTCGGTTCCATTCCTTCATTTGCCTGGGAGCAGGCAAAGCAGGCAAAGCAGGCAGTCGTCGTCCAGTACGTCATCGATTCTGCGGCTATTGTATCAATACTGAAATGATTGGAAACCCCTTTGTTTTCCACCGCCTAAGGCAGACTTCGAAAACTCTACCACAAACAAAGCTTAAAGTAATCTCTCAGTCTTACCAACCTCACACCTCATGGGGAATTGAACCTAAATAGCATAAAAGACAATCACTGACTATAGATCGTACAAAGTGAAAATAATAAATATACAGTTTTATTTGCTCTGTCTCTTTAAATGGCATACCAGCCTATCAAGTTTAGAGTTTGCTATGAAAACAAAAGTGTTACTGCTCAACGGTTGTGTTTAAGGCATGGAGCAATTTCAAGCTATTCATAGGCCGTTTCGAAACGAGCAAAGTCTCAAAACTAAGCTCTTTGAGGGTGCACCAAATTGAGTATAACAGTTTACGGACGCGCCCAGATTTCTATGGCAGCTCTCGAATAGCCAGTGTAAATGGACATAACCCAGATTCTACTATATCCGAGCAGTTCGTTGCAAAATGGAAATCGGGTCATGTGCAAGAATGGTTACTGGTATGGTATTGGGTGTAAGTATACGAAAAATATCCGGAAAAGGGTAAACGCTTAAGTGAACACCATTGGCAAAATATATTTATATAAGTCTATACTTATATATTTATTATTATAACAGATATTTAACAATTTATTGACATATTTGCACAGATAAATAATGTTTCAACTGCGAGTATATCACCACATCGTATGTCAAATTACATAGTCACACATCTAGTTAAAATAAACAAAATTAAAGAGCTTTAAGGGCTATTTATAATTAACATTCATCGAGTATTTAAACTTTTTAATACTTGCTTATATACAAACAAGATTTGTAAGTTGGAGTTCTTTCAATGTGATTATATTCTGTGTGATCGTCTATCTAATTAAAAAAACAACTGATAAAAATGAAAATTACCAACTTAAATGTCAGAATTATAATAGTGCATCCTTAAATTATTTTACATGATGTAACAACCCTGACAGCTGTATGTATCTCTTCGCGTATGTCACATTTGCGTAACAAATACAGAATTGGAATGCGCCAAACCGATGTGTTTCTGAATCAAGTGGCGACAAACACAGATTTGTCTTTGACACACCCGATAGGTTCTGCGCTGCGCTGGCAACGCTCCGAGACGATGCATTTGTTGCCGGCGACACGTTAGCGGCGGAAATGAGATTGTGCGCTGCGACTCGCAATTTAAAATAAACTTAAAATTTGTATTTGGAACGGACGCCGGAGATTTCTTTTTCTTTTTCTTTTTTTATCAAAACAAAAAGTTTTAATGCAACCTCGGGCGTGGAGCGCTGGTATTAAATACGTGGCGCCCGGCCATTGTGGCTAAAACGAGTAAACGTTTTGTTATAAACTTCTTACCTCTGTCTCGTCAAATATTTCAGGAATTAATTTATTATTATTGAGCTTTGTTATTTTATCGGCACAGCGATATTTTAACTGCAATACATAAATTTGATCAAAATGAAACAGTTTTCATAGAAAATAAACCCGCAAAGAGACCAAAACGTCAGGATAAAAAGATACTCGTAATTATGTAAAATAAAAGCGAGTAAAGTCATATATATGTTTATCGTTCGCGTAAACTTTAAAATACCAAAACAGGATCTATAAATTGTATATGTTTAAGTAAATAGATATATGAAGTATGTAATACCTATATAAACAATAATCTTAATAATTATTAAATAAGTAAACAAAGAGCAGTCAACTGCAAACAAAACAACAATGACAACATTAAACAATGTTATGAGTATTTTAGTTAGTTGGAGTTAATAACTAATTCAATCAAGCTACAAACACACGCATCGGTAGCTCGCATCGCGTGGATAAATCACCGAATAAATAATCCTGTTCCAGGCCAGTCAATCTGGCTGTTTGTTTGTTGAAACCGCGATACCTCGGTAATTAACCTCCAGACATGACTGCGCTAGTTAGAACGTTTTCAATTAGCTGAGGTGAGGCTCACGGAATTAATAAGCACTAGTCCTCGGTACTAGTAAAATTGGTAGTTGTAGCAACTCTGTAAGACACGAGTGCCGAGTGGTGTAATTAGCTTTTAAATTTATCAAACGGGTTGGTTTAATACAGTTAAGTTAAGTTAAGAATAGAAGAGTCGCTCGCGCAGCGGATACTTACTTAGCGGGTTTGAGTTTTGTGATCATACATACCGGTGATTTGAATTCAAAGAACTTTATTTAAAAACTCATGAGAACATAGTTCACTTATGATGAGCTTACAAATTAAACTTAATTAACTATAGTCCAGCATTACGCATAATTATACTTTACAAAACATTTTTGTTCACACTTGTTCTTTCAATTTTGATTTGAAAACGTTAATTGAACTGCACTCCTTCACGTGTTTGGGTAAGTCGTTATATAATTGTGTTCATCAAACATTAAGTTTATTCTGCCATGGTCTGTTCTAGGTACTGACATTTTTATCTTGTTGGTGTTTCTTAAGTGGTGTTTAAAATTCTTTTTTGTAAAAAAAAATTGTGAATGTAGTTGGTTTGTTAAAATTTTTCTTATCAAAATGCACATTGTGTGTGTGTAAATTTGTTTAATGTTCAGTAATTTAGTTTTTTGGTATAACAATTTTGTATCAATGAGACGATCATATTTGAATAAGGTTTTAATTAAGTACTTTGTTTTGAGATGTTTGTAAAATTTTCACAATGTCTGCTTGTCGGATAGGTGACTATGTTGTTACTTGAGATATGTTTTTAAACGTTCAGTTTATTTTATTCCGCTACCGAGAAGCAAAAATGTCGGGGATGAAATCTCACTTTACACGAAACCCTTAACTACTCCACATAATACAATAGTTGAGGGTAACTCAGTAGCCAGTTTCTCAACAGATTTAAACAAGATGGTTAAAGGTTTAAGTAAGATGGAAGAACAGCAAACCCTACCTGTGCCGCCACAAACCAAACCGAGTACAGTGGCCCAAGAATGTGGTGTACCAGTTTTGATTTAGTTTTCTAGTTATCGAAAATTACAACAACGTTCATACTAGATATCACTGAAAGAGATGCATAATAATTACGTAAACCTAATTGATAAGTATTCATACGTCGTAGGTCACTTTAAGCGCACGACATTTTAACTTTTATTACAAATGGATAAGACATTATTTACTGTAAAGAAAATATAAATTTCTAAACAAAAGTAATAAAAACTATTTATATAGACAACCAAATTCCATAAGTTCAAACTAAGAACAGCTGTCACGTAACAAACAGTAATCTAATCAAATAAAGATGGCAATAGAAGTTGTCAGATCGATCTGCAAGCGAAACTAATCTTTCATCATCATCATCATCATCTCAGCCAAAAGACGTCCACTGCTGGACAAAGGCCTCCCCCAAGGATCTCCACAACGACCGGTTTTGTGCTGCTCGCATCCAGCGGCATCCCGCGACCTTCACCAGATCGTCGGTCCACCTTGTTAAACTAATCTTTATCGCCTATGAATCTGCCATGCGACATTCAACCTAAGGGTGGTAAACCAATTTTTTTGGCGACTGTACAATAACACAATACACACAATAATATGTCTTGAAATTATCTAAGACCCGTAGTTTGGCCACTAGATCAAACAGGAAAAGTTAGAAATGTATTAATTAAAAAAACATGTTTTTATTTTATTTTCAGTAACTTACATATTTTTGTACTGGAAACATAGTTGAAGCGATCTGTTAAGTACATAAAAATATTTGTAACTTCCATAACCATAAAAATCATAAACAAAATGTAATTCATGCGTGTATGTCATTGCAATAATGTCTATCTTAATCTAGTTCATTAATTTAATTTGTAACATTTTAAAACTCTCAGGTTTAGTAAAGAAAACAGTTGCATCTTAGTTTAGGTGCTTCCTGCACGAGTTACGTGCGGCAGCGTAAACAGTTATGAATAAACGACACAAATCTGAGTGGCATTAACGAGCTCGGCGCCGGCGGCTCGACGGAAAGTTCATTTCAACTCTCTTCAGGTTGAGTGCTGGCCACAGTAAGGAACAGCTAGGCAGTAGAGATAGTAGGATTTGGAAGAAATGAGTTTTGAAGCGTTTTGGTGCATACATAGTGTCCAAGTACACACGCTTGCACAACAGACTATCACAGATTGTCAAATTTTCTCAATAGAATTTGAACTTTATGTTTATGGCATAAGGTTGAACATTTATTAAAGAAATTTGACAGTTTTGGATAGGTTTATTTGCAGGCTTCTGTACTTTATTTTGGAATCAAATGTTATCTATCTTACATATTTTGAATTATATTAGCAGTAGAATAAGATTAGATATTAATTTCCTCTCAAAACATTGTCGCGCCCAATCCGGGCCCATAACGTTCTAAGTATCTAACTAATATTGTAACAACTCATGTACACTTATGGAGAGCAATAAATGATTGAATTGAATTGAATTGAATTGAATTGAATTTAAAGTAAATGTATAGAGGTTAACATTTTTAGACGACGCAAAAATACTTTTTCTTAAGTTTATTTGAATAAAAATTTTATGAGAGGAGATTCTCGACAGTACCTATAATTTTACCTAAAAATTACTTAAAAAAAAAAAAAAAAAAAAACACAAATGTTGCAAAAATTTCCACGAGCAGGGTTTGAACCTGCACCCTTCTGACATACCGGGTCAGGTGCTCTTCCAATTGAGCTATCGTAGTTCTAACCAGCCCGCCGAAATTATTCAACACTAAGTATTTACTTTCAATTGGAAGAGCACCTGACCCGGTATGTCAGAAGGGTGCAGGTTCAAACCCTGCTCGTGGAAATTTTTTCAACATTTGTGTTTTTGTAATTTGTTCGCAACAATATTTGCGTTAAAAATTATATAGACATTTATAAATAGCTTGCCTACTTCTTAACTGATCTTTAGTATTTGTAAAAATATTATGATCGGATGTTAATGACGGTAGTTGTTAACATTGAATGGGCGCCTTTGGCTTTCAAAGTAAAAAGTAAATAGTGTTGAATAATTTCGGCGGGCTGGTTAGAACCACGATAGCTCAATTGGAAGAGCACCTGACCCGGTATGTCAGAAGGGTGCAGGTTCAAACCCTGCTCGTGGACATTTTTTCAACATTTGTGTTTTTGTAATTTGTTCGCAACAAAATTTGCGTTAAAAATTATATAAACATTTAAAAATTACTTCTCAAAAAAACGTTCATACGAGTAAAAACATAATCAAATACTGGTGCGCCAGTAGGTTTATAGGCTATACTTTAAGTTTTATTTTTCAAGTGTATGCTATTTTAATTCGTTAATATTGCTTACCGCCCTATATTTTGACTGTCAGCGGATGCGGATACTTTTCATTGCTTTATTTTGCACTTGCTCGGGATTGACCCGGACGAAACGAAAGAGTCAGGCTGAATTAAAAGTTAAATTAGATAACTTAAGCACTTGGACGCGTTTCAAAATCATTTTATGACTCCTTACTTCTTAAAATATTTTCACCTGCCTGTAAACGTCTCACTGTTGGGCATAGATCTTTCCACATCTACATTATAACGTGGGCAAATTGGAATCGGTAGTGGTTCTAGTGTCGTAGATGTTTAGCAAATAATCAAGTTGGTCGCGATTCGTGCGTTTTGTAAAATATAATAAAAAATGCCTTCACCGAATGGTCGCGGTTCGTGCGTCCTATTTATTTTGCTCATTCTGATGGTCGCGTTTCGAGCGCTTTAGAAAAACAATGGAACGTAGAGCCTTAGAGTTAGATACATTGGAACACGGCCACCTTGTTTAATATTTTGTAGGTACAGTTAAAAGGCAAACTACTTTATTATTATTATTACTTTATAACATTTAAGATACTTTATTGTTCGCTCGTCTTAATAATTTAGAATATGCCTCTCAAATATGGAACCCTAGATATGACACGTATATTAACAGACAAGAGAATATCCAAAAAAAATTTGCTATTTATGTTACCACACCGGTACCCGTGATAGCTCCGCTGCCTATGTCCAACTGTGTTTAAAGCATCGTCTACTGACACTAGAAAATCGACAGAATACATTGTATATTTATTTAAAAAAGTTAGACAGAAACTTGGGAGTTTCTGTCACTACTGAACTTGAGTGTTGAGTGTCCCTACAAGAATTTTACGAAATTTGAAACCAATTTACCTTGTAGTTTCAAATACAAATTACAGGCAAAACTCATACTTTTTGCGTGCGGGCAAGTGTTACAATATTCTGTGCCAGGCGTGTGATTTTGATCTTTTCCGTTATAACTGTGAATCGGTGAAAAACAATCTTACAAAGTTGTTTTTTGAAACTTAATAATAGTAATATTTAATATATAGCTACCTATTATTTTTTATTACATTTTAAACTATCATGGTCACTTACATTAGAATAAATATTATTAACGGGATTGTACTCAGTACATCCGTGATCGATCATGGCGCATGCAACTGTGCCGAAATATCGGATACTCAAATACTACAATAAACATGGTAATAATCCCGTTAATAATATTTATTCTATTATATTTTGTTGTGAAATGTTGTTGTTACCGTCACAGCTACTATGTTTGTAAGCGGTTCGATCGCAGTTTGAATCTTAGCTACACAATCGTGTTTATTGTGTTAGCTTAATAATTTCCCAGCTATTTTAAGTCTATTAGTGTGAATCTGTCATTGGTTTTCTTTTGTATAACTGCATAACTACTCTTGTTTTGTTACTGTTGATTCACCTTATACCATGGCGAGTGCTCTAAAGAGCTCTTTGATCTCATCCCACCTTCTCCCTTTCTTCATAGGAGTACACGTGTTGCTCTTCGGAGTCACTGCTTCACTGTCTTAAATATCCCATCGCGTACAAAGAAATTTGGTGACTCGTTTCTTTGTCGCACCTCCAAAAGATGGAATAGTCTACCAGCATACGTATTCCCTCCTTCCTATGATATGGGGTCCTTCAAGAGAGGCGTGAAGAAGCACCTTGTGGGCCGGCAGAGTGAAGTTAACTGATGCTACGTTTGTTTCCATGCTGCACCAGTTATCTTCGCGTCTGGACTCCATTTCCATTTAACATCAGGTGGAATGGAGTCAATTGCCGAGCTAAGTATAAAAAATAAAAATAAAAAATTTGCTTACTCATACCGACCCGGCATTAAGTGGATTAACTTTTAGTTCCTGGTCTCATAATAAGGCTTAACTAGGCAACCTAATTTATCATCATAATCAGCTCATTTTATGTCCCCACTGCTGGGGTACGAGCCTTCCCTATGGATGGATAGGGAGAACGGGCTTTAAACCAGCACGTGGGCCCAGCGCGGATTGGTGGTTGTTAACGACTGCTAATGCAACTGGACCAACGGCTTTACGTGCCTTCCGAAGAACGGAGGAGCTCGAGATAATATACTTTTGGTTACCCATCCGATGACCGGCCTTTGCGAAAGTTCCTTAACCTCGGCACTCGCAGACCGGGCACGTTAACCACTGCGCCACCGAGCTCCTCAACCTAATTTATAACTTAAAGCATTTCCCCTCTCACCTCTCCTCCTTCCAACAACACTGAGTTCTTGAAATGAGGCGTGGAGAAGCAACTTACGAGTCGGTAAGGTGATGGCAGCCAATGAGGCACACTCCTGCTCCTCTAGCTGTCCTCGCATCTGGACTCTGCTTCTGTTTAACATGAGGCAAAGCAATCACGCAAATTCTTTAAAAAAAAAATTAAAAGAAAAAAAAACTTTTTGAAAACAAGCTTTTATTACTTGTTAATAAAAAAGAACTAAAACGTTAAAACATAATTTAATTTAAAAATCTTTGCGTGCGTTCATCACAGACCCAATTTTTTTTATAAATAAAAGCGTGCCCATTACTGAGCTCCTATGGCCATCTTCCAGCTCCATCATCAGACCCTGGTTACCATCTAGCACCAAACTACTCATCGAGACAATCATACGAGCTCAAACTCGATGGGGTTGTGTCGTTTAATTACCGAGGTCTTATGGCCATCTTCCAGTTCCACCATCAGACCCTGGTTATCATCTAGCGCCAAAGTACTCGTCAAGACGGATCAAACGAGTCCAAACTCGATGGGGTTGTGTCGTTTAACTACCGAGTTCCTATGGCCACCTTCTGGTTCCATCATCAGATCAGCTCCATATCATAATAATTTTGCATTGTCATCCGATTTGCATGCATGCATGCAAGCAAAATTTTAAGATCAATCGGTAACCGGGAAGTGGATCAAAAATTTAACTTGCAAGACTTGATTACAGACAAACTAAAAACAAACAAACAAACATCGGGACAGGTGTAACTAAATAAAAGCTTGTAAAAATAAGGCTTGACTAGGATATTTACGAACGACCATAATGACGATCATTATGTTGTATAAAGTGAGCCTTATAAATTATTAATCTAACACCGTTACACATTGAGCAACAGAAATACATTTAGATTGTCTCTTGATAAAACGGAATAAGAGCAATCCTTTCATACTATAATCAAGCCTAGAATCTATTTAAAATTTATAAGAACTGAACTTACTATAAAAGTTAATTATTTTAAAAGCGGATTCTTTAATTCCCAAGAGACTTCGCTAAAAAAATTCAAACTTCAAACCGATGCGGTTTTAAAAGTACAGTTTCTACCGGTAATGATAGACACACAAGCAAAAAACTTCAAACTTGTAATAACACCCCACTTTTTGCGTCAGTGCTTAAAAAAGCGCCTAAATAAAAGCACAAAAACTACTGCAGTATCAGCAAAACAGATCACGGCAAACAACCACTTAATTCTTCAAAGACAGAGGAACTGGAACTCGCAAAGAAATCAAGTAGTCTGCCAACTTCCCACTCCGCACTAACAAGAAAACTATTAGCAATTATCAGTCGGCGTTTCAATCAATTTTCAACTTGAAAACAAGGCGCTTCGGTAAATAAGTGAGCATAGTTACGAAAGCACTTAACGTGGCTCTTAACTACTGGTATGTAAGGGCTGCAATCATATGCCCGTCGAGTGCGTAACTTTGTTGGAGTAGAACGCTCATGGTTGGGGGGCGTGACAGCCGACCAATTTTCGTTTATGAGCTTGGTGTAAGTTTTCTTAGGATCATTGTTTGTTGATTAAAAGAAACTTTTCTTTAATGGATCCACAGTACAGTGTTATTTTTTGTTTATTACGTTTCTACGTAGATTTTTTTAATCGGACTCATTAGGACTGCGCCGCCGTCTCTAGGAAAATAAATTGTATGATGTTATTATATGCCTACAGTTTATAAGTTGTTTCTACATTTTGTGACTAGTTAAAAAGCTGTCTCAAGCATGCATCGGGCGATAGTAGGCGCACTATTAACATTAGATCATTGTACCGTAGTCGAGGTATGTGACGGTTGTGATGTTGTGTCGACGTGATGGGAGGATTGTGACTGACTTATTATATCTAAACCTTACAAGACTATTTATACAATATAAACTGTGTAGATGTTGGAGGGAGGATGCCGTGTCTTATCTTAATCAGATCTACACGCGATTAGGAATGCGTTTACAAACTCTTTAACCATACGTGAGGATAAGAAATTATATCATCATCTTCAAACGTACCTCTGCTAGGCTGGGCTACCTTATCTGTAGATCTACATAGACCCTAAGCTGGTTGGAGCAATTTAACGACTCTCATCATACATCACAATCAAAACCGTCGGCAGCCTTTAGTGTCGAGGAACTCAAGAATTTTTAATTAAATGACCCATCAGTTGGTTTGGAATTGTTAAATATTTATTTAGTATGTACTTGATATTTCAAAAAAATAAAATAAGTAAGATGCGCATGGAAGACTTTTATCCAATCATGGCACAAACCAAATCCTATCATCATCTTTGGGATCGTCGATTTACATAATAATTTATAATATGTAAATCTATGAAACCTAATACTTACCTTTCATATGCCTTTAGTAATTTTCTAATTAAACTTCTGAAATCACAAACCGAACGTGCAAATCACAGCGCCATCGATCTCAATGTTAAGTTAATGTTAGCTATTACTCAAGCTATTAACAGATGTTATGAATTTAATAAACGTGCTCAAAAAAATTGGGCTTATGTCAAAAAAAATACAAATGACATATCATCATCATCATCATCTCAGCCAAAAGACGTCTACTGCTGGACAAAGGCCTCCCCCAAGGGTCTCCACAACTACCGGCTAAGTGCTGCTCGCATCCATCGGAATAAAAACAAATGCCAAACGACATGTCAACAACAAATCGTATAACGGCGACAACAAACAGAGTTTAAACCAAACTTTTAAACGCTGGCGTGGCGGTCTAACTTGCCACTCTGGGACTGTTGTCAACTTATCCGCTTCGCAATGGCGGTTAGTGGGACGGCAAGAGTGCTTTCTGGCATCACTAGCGTCATAAAATAAGAAGACCCAGAAGTTAAGCCTAACCTCTGGTCTGTCTAGTATTCAAGACAATAGAATTTCAATAATTGTTTGGCGCCGTGGATCTTAGTTCCGACATACCAAAACCGCTCGAGCTACGCACTAAGGATTCCGATCTCGATTCGATTTTATCGAAGATCTGTTTTTATGAACCCGATCTTCGATTTTTTGGATTGATTTTTTTTTCGATCGATTTTCGATCTGTTTATTAGATCGATCTCAAGATCGTCGTAATAAACAGATCGAAAATCGATCTCTGCTATCGTCTATAAAGAATTCATGTTTTATTTTCATCATTAATTTAGAAAACAACTGCATAGTCTGGCTGTTTGGACTCTAGTTCCTTTGCCTGTCCAATAAAAATCTAACTAATCTGTGGTTTTGTTTGTCTCGGTAGGTTTTGTAGATTGTTTGTGTGTGATGTTGGTGTGCGATTATACTGTTGCAGTATTGTTACAACAAAGCCGGTTGTAATAATTCGTCTCGTACGAGATTGGAGATCGATTTTGGATAGATCGATCCTTACGTCATCGATTTATTCCCGAATCGATCTTAGAGGCTCCGATTCGAATCGATTCGCAAGATCGATTTTTTGCGATAGATCGGCACAGTCCGGGCGCGACTGTTGCAAGATTCCGTGACAGGCAGGTTGTGCATGTGTTCTGCAGTATCCTTATGTTGTGCTAGCGCTCTGTAAGCTGGACGGTGTTCTTAACATTTTTCACTCATATTTTAACGATGTTTTTAAATATGCTTTTTGGCATCATTATTTGTGTTCAAGAGCTCTTAAAGCTCTTGAAGTTGTATTGTAGCAGTGTTGTTGCGGTTGCAAAATGAGATGCGTGTATACACCGTGCTACACGCGTCTCGTTTTCGCAATTTCTTTAGGAGCTTAAGGTAGGCGGTGTTTGAAACATTTGCAACCAATGATTAAAAATTAAAAGAGTAGATATATATAGTAACAGGAGATAATGGCTAGACGTGTCTTTGCAAAATATGAGATACGTGTAGATAGTTTTGGCATAGTTTTGTGACATTTTGTATGTTTTGTATAGTGATCAGACAATAGTTATCAGACCGAGAGATATCGGGTTTGGCTATCAGGTTAAAATATAATAAAATTTAAAAATAATTGCTAATTTCAAGATAAAATTTAAAGAAAATAAACTACAATACAAATTAAAAGCAAAATGACGCAATACAAACTCCAATAAGACCTAAAGCTTACCCAAAGAATAGTTAATGAAAAAAGCAAAAAGACAAATGAAACATTACATTATTTAATATTTAGACTTTGTACGTAAGTATTTACGTAAGCCCCCCTCCCCGCCCCCCGTTTTATTCTATTAGGCACTCCACAGTCGGGCTTTCGCATATTTGATGCCCCTTGTAATGGAGTTTACTTGTTAATTCAAACTCGCCTAATGAAAAACGGTTCAGACAAAAAAGGGCCTCAACGCAAACGCTTTCGCCTCTGAGGTATTTAATAAGATCGGCTAATCGAAGAAATTTAATTTGCGCCTAACTTTTTAACAAGTTCCCTGGATCGACTTAAAAATATTAATCACAAATTAATTGAGATAAATTTGGTTGGTAGTAATAGCTTTATAGAAATACTTGGGATAATAAAGTGCAGACTCCGCGTTTGCGATGTGAATTTAAAATGGCGATTGTAGCTGAAAGGAGATGCTCGGATTGGACGCGAGAAATCGTGCTGGTGAATTATTTGACTACCGACGGGAGCGCGGCTGCAACAGGCTCATTAACTTTACAGTAGTGGTTAACAAGACTACTATATAACTTCAATTATTTTTGGCATATAAATATTATTATCATTCAATCGTTATTAATCGTGTAACTATTCGTATTCTTTTTTATCAATGTCTTGATAACAACTGGTACCAACATTTAACTTGTCTTCCGAATCCGGGAGGGGATCGAGATAATTTAATTTGGTCATTCATCGAAATAAACTGTGAAAGTTGCGTAATATGCAAAACAGATACCCTTACGCGTAAACCACCACCATCACCATCGAGGTCTTTGTTATTTAGAAGTGTGAAATTGTAAATACCTACTTGAAATTGGTTATTATATTAAACACGAACAAACAAAAACAAATAGCTATGTAACTACTAGGTATGTTTTTGTTTAAAATCTTTATAAAATAGTAACGCAACTGATAACATGATATAATAATAGACAAATCTACTAGCGATACACATCGATAGGTTAATCTGCACATCAATGACGTTGCACTAATCATTTGCCAGAGGTTGCTGAGCGCGCTATACGACCTATGGACCTATAATTGTGCTATCACCAAGAAAATCGCTCATCTAGCGATCACGTTGCGGCACGCGACGGCTGACTGGCCAAACGTTAAGCTGTCACCGCGATGGTAAACCGAACCTGCAGTTTTAAAAAGCATAGTAATAAGGTATAGTATAGTTTATTGCTTAGTATACGTATCCGAGAAACACCAGTCAGTCATCTCGTGACCGTGGTCTCGACTCGACCGAAACTGTCTAAAAAGGTCACTTTGAACAATTTAAATGCTGTTGTGATACTAATTATTGTCGTGTGGCAATATCAATACAAATTTTAAATCATTATATTATTATGCATTGAAATGAATTTACCATTCACAAAAATTACTCTACGAAAATTAGAGAAATCTGCAAAAAAACATGCGTACTTGTATGTATTTGTAGAAATACCTTTTTTGTTAACAATAAACAATATTGCAACTAAAAGAACACCTATACTTACAGACAAGACAGTGTGTTAAAGCAAACCCTTACAAAAAGAAAAGCCGCGTTTAGTTCTTACATAATAATGTTGATGGTGATAAAACCTTAACAATACCAAACATTTTTACTTTTTATTTCTAAGTGCTAATTGCTGCACTGAAGCTGAATTAAATATTGATAAAATACAGTGGAAAAATTAAATGCCTACCCGATCCAGCCAGAAATCGAAGCTGGGTCTTCCGCAATCCGGGCGGCTGCACTGACCCAAAAAGAAGACCCAGAAGACCCAGGTTCAGGTTCAGCACAAAAACAAAAAGTAATAATTTACTATAGTTTAGTTTAGTGTATATATGTTTGTTAGTATAGTATTATTTACAATTTATTAATCCCGCATACTTGTTTATTGCACCACAGCTAGGGTTGGCTGGAAGAGATCTCTTCTAGAGATAAGCTCACCTTGGTATATGTCTTGTGTAACGTGTGTTTAAATGTAATTTATTTGTACAATAAAGGATTAATAGCGTTGTATTACCAAATTTGTGGTATTTCATCTGTAAAGATGAATCGGCCTAGCTATCGGTTGCAATAACCGTTGGATAGATGGCACTCTACCGCTAAAAAGCAGTCACAAATCAAAAAGCAGTGAAAAAAAGCAGTACTTACGTCAGCCTTCCCGGTAGTACAGTCGGCGGCAGATCAACCTACCCAAATCTGTCAAATTTCTCCAATCAATATTGATCCTTATTACCAAACGATAAAGTTCAAAATTGATTGTAGAAATTTGACAGTTTTGGGTAGGTTGATCTGCCGCCGTGTGTACTCTATAGTATAGTGGTCAGTGCAGCCGCCCGGATTGCGGAAGACCTAGGTTCGATTCCGGGCTGGGTCGAGTAGGCATATAATTTTTCACTGTATTTTATAAATATTTAATATCAAACATACCATAACACCATATTTTTTGTTAACATGATATTCCTGTGTTTTGAATTTATATGCGTGATGTATTGTACCAAATAAACATTTTTTGTATCTATATTTTCTATATGACTTTTGCATAAACGCGTAACATGTACCCGTTATTCCAGACATTTAAGCCAATATCCCATACGTATCAGCGTCTGTCGCCGCCTCAAACCAATGATTGCGAGGTTAGGGGATTCGATTCATACCCGGATATTGAGGAGTGACAGCTTTTTCAAGGAATGGAAATCAAACGTGAGCCAAACGCGCTGATACATGTAATACAATTTTAGGTGCAGGGAAATGGACTCGGAAATGTATTCGTCAGCTGTTTAGCCTTTAAATAGCTTTAAGAACTCACATATCCTTATTAAAGCTGCGAGAAAAGCAGGGTGCAATGCGGGCAGGTTGATTTAACTTAAGAGGGCTGACTCAACTAAAAAAGGTATGAATTTGCGATTTAATCTCTATGTAAGTGAAGTTTTACGAGTAGTACCTACTATGAAAAGATTCAATACTAATTTTTTTGTTAATTGAATTGTTTCTGTAAATATTTTCTGCTATGTAACTAAGTTATTTTGAAGACCTCTTTAACCGAGTGGCTTGCTCGCTTGAGTTTGGGCAGCGCTAACTCTGAGATGTTGATTCTGATTTCCATAATACGAGTGCTTAAGCTACTTACTTGGGATCAGAACAGTGTATGTGATGAGCTCTAATATTATTTAAAATATAATAATACAAAGCATTTGCGCATATATTTTTTTATAATATGAAGTTTGATTGAATGTTATTGTGGCGATATTGATCGTTGGTCAGTTAGTGGGGACTGTTGTTGACATTGCGTCGCCCTTTTTTAACAGAATTGTTTAGTAGACGTGTTTCGTATTTTATTGAAATTCATCCCCTAACGGGGTTAAAAAGGGGTAGAAAGTTATTTTGGCGGTGATTTGCTTCGAAGTTGATATCAATACTACTTAATGCTTTTGATTTAAATTACATTTTATTTTGACACATGTTTGAAAACTCAATCAGATTTTTATTGTAAAAAGGTTGAACTCATTTAAAAACGCAAATTAACACTCTTTAAAATTGGAATGTCTCGATTAATGCTCTAAGCTCGAAACGTACTATATTAGTACCTCATTTGAAGACTAGGCTTAATGATGTTATGCACTTTTCGGACATAGCCTCATAGGGACGTAGAGTGCGAAATTTGAAATGGTAAGGATAGAATTTCGGAAAATCCTTTCATAACGGATTAAGCTTAAAAACCTTCAAACGAGAATGAATTTTCTGTTCTGTTCGTTTGTCTCGCTAAAACTCGAGAATGGCTGGATCGATTTGGCAAATTTTGATTTTGAAATATTTGTGGAAGTAACGGAAAATACTAACAACTATTTAATTTTCCAATACAAAATGATTTGTTTGTTTTGTTGTCATGGAAACTGTCAGAGCGGTACGAAGTCCACCGGGTCAGCTAGTATAAAATATACACACATTAATAACATTATGTACGGTAAACCATGTTTTCAAAACCACGCATACACACCGCGTGACGTGTGTTACCGTAACTTCGCGCAAACATTGGCACTTGATTGTTTCCCGTCACGGCACACGTATTAATTTCAGAGTTCATTTCAATATCAACGAGTCGAGCCGAACAGGCGTGTAGTTCGCGCGGTTGCGAACCCCTGACGATATAGCGGTGGTACAAGTCATAAGTGGTTGGTTTTATGCGTTCGGTGCATTCCTTGAGGTGTTTAATTTTTCTATCTATTTTATGTTATAAATAATAGATTAGCTTTGGAAAACAAAATATTTTATTTTAAAACCGAAAAGAGAACATTTTTTTTAAAACACTTATCAAAAGGAAATCAAACCCCATATTATTATGATGCTTCAGTGTGCTTGTGTCATACACTTTAAGGTATTTAAGTATATAGCGATGTATCTATAATTTTTATATCAAAAAAAAAAACTTTTTATGGGACAGTAAAGATCTTGTATTGTAATTACTTACAATTCAAGATCTTTAAAATCCCATAAACGTTTTGGAACATTACAAGACCCTTCAGCTATCGCTTTTTTGTGCTTGAGCAGACATGCATCTTAATTTCTATATGTTTTTTTTTAAATTTAGTTTTGATTAGGGCATACACCATGGACTGATAATGGCCATAACCAATCAATTGTAGTGATGTCTTGAGGCCTTTACCCAGCTGTGGGAAAGTCCTAGGTTATTTAATATTTTTTTTATTTCATTTTATTTTTGTAATGTCATAGTGTGTGATTTGTTTGTATGAGAGGTACAA
Organism: Eudonia lacustrata; assembly: GCA_947562085.1. Classification (NCBI taxonomy): domain Eukaryota; kingdom Metazoa; phylum Arthropoda; class Insecta; order Lepidoptera; family Crambidae; genus Eudonia; species Eudonia lacustrata. Next base: position 22,957,597 of record OX387316.1, read on the forward strand.
ATAAAGTGTTAACTACTCTATATTATTCTATTCTACTGAACCGCTGCCGCCCGTCTCTTCCGCCCGTGACTCGCTATAAAGTCTCTTTGACAGGTAGTTGTGTCTCGTGCAGGCGCCTTCTATAATTTTATGCATGAAATTTGCTTCATGTTTACGGGATGTATTTAGTCTAAAGTCGCTGCGAGATACTGCTCCGCTGCTCCTGATGCTGATATTGACGATCTTTTTACGTCACCTTCTAAGTTTTATGATGATACAATAGTTATTAAATTGTTTATGGTGTCTTTGATGCGATGTGTTAATATTAAGTTATGGAATTTAAGCCTTTGTTTACTTAGGCGATTTTGAAGATTGAAATTTTACTACTATTATTTTGATCTTTGTAGGGCTAGTAAGTAAGTTTTGATTATATCCATTATTTAAAATACCGGCCGGTTCCTGACCGTACTCAAAGTTTTCAAGAGAACTGGAACTCGTTAAAAAAAGGAGTACCTAGATAGTGCTAATTAATACCGGCGGGTTGGACAGAGCCTCGTTAGCATATAGTTGGTAGTGCACCTGAACCGGTATATTATGGAGTGCATTTGAATACCAATCGTGTTTATTGTTCAAAATTAACTTATTTTCATTAAATTAATGATATTTACAAAACTTTTACTTCTTCAACAAAAGTGACGCTTTATTATTAGAATTATGTTCATGTCGTTTACTTTGCTCAAATATTGACTATTTTGGGAGCACTAAGTTCGTACTGCGACCCATAATATTCTTTCATCCTAAAAGCCTCGACTGAAACAAACAAAACAACACGCCCGTCTATCCTAAAAGCACTAAACCGTAAGCCGATACAGCCTGTTATGATACCGTATCGTGTACCTCGCTACTCTGTTGCTCTTTCCGAATGTCGAACTTTCGCCAAATCCGTTGAATATTAATCGTGATGCAGTTGCGTCCAAGACGCGGCTCTCCGTCGATGAATACTAATTGAAGCTCGCACACGTGGCCTTTAGTATACTCTTGTAATTTGGTGCATGTCATAAACTTTAATCGGACTTTAAAATTAAGTTTAATTAGAGCTATCGATCTTATTATTCATGAAACCGCAAGCAAGCGTGATTAATCAATACCTATCGATTGTAGCGATAACTTGATTTCGATGATGGTGACTTCTGCTCAGAATTGGGATAGATTATGGGCTATTTATAAAATTATGATGCTATTAATATCATGATGATGCAGCTGCTTGCGTTCAGGTTACAATCTTTGCAAGTAAAACAACATCGTGATGCCGAGTGGGATAGACAAGCTTCTCCGTGCTTTGGAAAGCGCGTTAAGCTGCAGGTCAGTTTTTTTTGTAAGATGGCAGTTTAAACCCCACGTCATTTTGTGGGTTTGGCCCAATATCCCCATGACTTATAGATCCGCCCAAACATGACTCCTTGCACTTAATTCAAGAAAACTGTATGTAATTGTACCTTTAAGCTGGTAAACGAGCGTGCCTGCCTGATGAAAAGCAGTCACCCTACAAACGTTCTACAATGGTAGTCAATGGACTACCCCCCCGCGCACGATGCTGACCCTAAAGTATCAGATCTAATGTTTCTTGCCCTGTTATTTTACTGAATCTACTCGTAGTACCCAAACTGGAATATATCAGAACAAAACGATGCTACTTAGCGGCAGTATTAGTTTATAAGGGCACCACCACCATCTAGGCAGATTCTGGTCCCAATCATTCCACTAGAAGAACTTCTCTCTTAGAGCTATACTACCTTATATCTGCTATTTTATGTAACTTTTTTTGGTGCCCTTGCATGCGCACGAGCCTATGTTTTGCACCACGCCCGAAATAACCATATTGTATTAGCATGATTGCCTTGGTTATTAGCATTTGTTTAGGTTCGGCTCGTTACGCCGGGCGCACGACGACGTCGGCTGAATATTGTATTGGTATTTGCAAAACATATATAATGTTTTATGTTTTCTTAACAAACACCGCAGGAAATCATGAACAAGGAAAAAACGCAAACATTCTCTTCCAATAAAGATATGAGAAGACATTTATATTATCCCTATTGTTGTCAGAGTCGTGTCGGTACACATATTTATTACGAATATTAAATTATTTTCTCATAGAAGTTAATAATTAAAAAAATTACTACTTACGCCTAGGTACCTACCGTACACATCGCATTGTTTCATTATGAAATTGCTATTTTAACGTTCGATTATTGAGACAAACTTTGTTTATTTATTTTTATTTTCTATTTATTTGGAAAACAAACAATTATGCTAAATCATATAAATCGAACATACAATATATATAATAAAATCAGTAACGTTTCCACAATAACAATTGCTCCATTATACATCTTATTCCATTGCATTCATTTTACATGTGTGTGTGTATAGCATAAAATATATGTAGGTTTTATTATTATAAAATATATCATTAAAAGTTATTTAAAATATAATATTCTTTTATTCTATATGTTTGTATGTGTTTGTTATTGTGACTTCGTTGTATAAACAAAAAGTTTGCTGTAAACCTTCTTAGGAATAAAAGAAAATAAATAAATACTCTAAGTAAAGATGCATCTGGCCAGAAGGTATCAGACTAAACCCTGCTACGAACCATTCTGCAATATCAATACTTTCCTTAAGCCTGATCGATAAAAAACAGCTTAAAAACTTCACTCTCATTTAAATCCACCAACAAAGGAAGCGCAGATACTTATTCCAAAGTAATAGCTCCAAGTAATGACGTGCTAGATAAATCACTGATCGAGTATTTCTCTCTCTTAGTACATTCTCCGCAGCGATAAGAGGGCTGAGGTATAATACCTATTATTCCGCGGGGTTTCCCTTTCAATATTCTGAGGCCATATTTTTATATGCCTCGGGAATTTTTTGACGAGCAACACGCATGATGCTTACGCAAGGCTAGGCATAAAATAATAATTAGCATATTATTAAAAGTTCTTTTATTTTGTTGTAAAGGTAACAATGTCTTCTATAGAGATTAAGTTTTATATTTGTACTAAGCGGGATTATGTCAATACCTGAGATAGGAAAATACCAAGAATCAAGGGATGTGGAAGAGTAAGTATTTGGATAAATAAAATTTAATTCAAGGCCACAATTATATAGTTTTTTTATTTTTTTTTTCTAGTATTCGGCTTTATTAAAAACGTTTATTGTTTTCTTTTTCTGAACACTTACATAAATTATCTAGTTAACAGAGCCTCCCTTTAGGCTTATAATCGCCTCTTCCAGGAGGCAACTCTATGCATATCTAAGTATATAATTCTTAGTAAATTATTATCACTAATTTTAAACTATATATACTACTCTAATAGACGCCATCAGACTAGGTGGAGCGACGTCCTTCGCAAGGTGGCTGGCAAGAGCTGGATGAGAGTAGCCGCGGATCTCGCTCGGTGGCGTGCACTTGGAGAGGCCTATGTCCAGCAGTGGACTATAGTATAGGCTGTATAGGCTGATGATGATGATGATGATGATGATGATGATTAGTCTAATTTTATACTGATTGTCTGTATTAGTATGTGTTGTGTATTGTCTTAAGTATGGTACGAGGGATATATTGTGTGTGAGGGGTGAATGTAGATGTGAGAGATATTTGTATTATAATTGTATGAATGTTTGTAATTTAGTTTAGTTTCTTTTAGCTGCCTCTCATGCTAGGTCAGTTTTAATATTATCAATTACAAATAAAATCTAATATATAAAATTCTCGTGTCACAGTTTTCGTTGCCATACTCCTCCGAAACGGCTTGACCGATTTTGATGAAATTTTTTGTGCTTATCCGGTATCTATGAGAATCGGCCAACATCTATTTTTCATCCCCCTAAATGTTAGGGGTAGTCCACCCCTAAATTTTTTATTAACAACATACAAAAATACATACAATCCTCAATTTTCACCCTTCTACGATCAAGTCGTAATCTATTTTTTTTATTTGATTGTATTGTTGACATAGAAACTTTCAAAGCGATACGAAGTCTGCTGGGTCAGCTAGTAATATATAAAATTACGTCGAGCTATTCATCTACCTACCGCCTAAGTGACAACATCATTCTCGCGTGCAAAAATAGAATCAATTAAAAAGCAGTTCAAATGTATTTTAACTGCGCTCGGTGGAAGCAATTATAAAAAGCTGAGCGTTTATTCAAGAACGAGCCACCTGTTTTATTTCATGAAGCCTGAAACTTAGACAAGTTTATTTTTCTTACATAAGTTAGGATATTGTGAAGGACACTATGTTTCACAAACGCGCTTTGATAGTAGGTAATAACTTACATTTATTTAGGTACTTAATTTGTGTGTGTGATGTATTGTATCAAATTAAGACTTTTTAATTTTTTCTATTCTAATATTTTCAAAAACAAAGCTCGCTGAGTAAGTCAGACAAGTCAAAACAAGTCAGATAAGGAAGACGTGCCTTCACCTGTATTTAAGTGATGTTAAGGCCAATGGTGAAAGCGCATTTCACCCGGGATCTTCAACTACTGAGGCACTGGCTATCTTATCTCTAGTTGCAGGAACACAACAACGATACAAACATTGATGTTATGGCGATATATTTAGATAAGATGGTGATAGCTAACCAGGCGGACAAACAAGCCCTACCACCACCCAAACCGAGTACACAAACATGTCCTCCAACTGGTAATCGAACCCGGGACCTTAGGGTCTAAGACCAGTGGTCTTAACCACTAGACTAAAATGGCGGTAAAGTTTGTAAAGCTGTATAAAGCATTAACTGGACTTTTCTGTAAAATATATATATAATAAATAACATTGCCACAATGCCATCAGCAGCGGAGTCCAAAAGGAAGTAAATTGTACATAATATAATGTAAGTAAATTTTGTAGTTGTACAGTAGATATAAATTTAATTGGTAAATGTATTTAAAAAGTATATGATCCAAGATAATGTCAGGAGTTATTGGCTCTGAGACTAAATAAAAAGGTCACAGATTACAGACGTAACAATAAATAGTAGAGGCTAGACTTAAAGTAATATACTCTGGCAGTCACAACAACAGTCCCAAGATTTATTTTCTTAACTGCCTACGCGGCGAAACTTAAAGCTCCCTGGCTAGTTCACATTATAAAATATATTATTGTAGACCTCTACTAGTGTTTCAGGCTGGTTCACAAATTTAAAGTCGCTCCGCAAGCTATGGAAAGGGCTATGCTCGCAGTTTCTCTGAAGGATCGGAACAAGGTGTCGCGACAGAGAACGAAAGTAACTGACGTAGACCACCGGATCAGCAAGCTGAAGTGGCAGCGGGCCGGTCATATTAGTCGCAGAACCGATAATAAAACGACTGTCGACTTGCCTAAGATGGGACTCGAACCAACGAAATTTCACAGTCCGGGCGACAGCTCTTGCAACTGAGCTATCAACACATAACTTTCCTATAAAATATTTTCCAGTGTTATTTTTAGCTTCTTCGGTGACAATGCGAAATGACATTTTAAAATTAACCCACTTTGTTAATACATTTAAAAATCTACTGCATTTTCATTGGCTCTTTTATAGCTCTTTTATAATTGTATAATTCATTACGAATGCTGTCGGAAACATCTAGGAGGACGATTAAAACCGTGCACCGCGACACGGAAGCTCCATTAACGCCGCCCGCGCCCTCCGCAGCGGCACCGTCGCGGAACCGGGCGAAATTCAGGGACTAACCTTTATATTGAGCGAGTGAAATATGATAACGAAACTGCGCTGTCAATATCGTCATCACCAGCTTATTATGTCCCATTGCTAGGGCACAAGCCTGCCGTATGGATGGATAGGGAGAACGAGCCATAAGGTACTACGAGGGCCCAGTGCGGATTGGTGGTTATTAACGACTGCTAATGCAGCCGGGACCAAGGGCTTTACGTGCCTTCCGAAGCACGGAGGAGCTCGAAATTATACTTTTTTGATTACCCATCTGATGACTGGCCTTTGCGAAAGTTGCTTAAGAGCGTTTACGCCGCACACTAGCGCCACTAATAAAAAAAAATGTATCTAGTAATTAGAGATAGAAAATCAAATTATGTCAACAAACTATTTGAATGAAGTAATTTAGCATTTTTACGTCACCTAATGAACATCTCACATGTTATGGTTTAGTTAAATAAGACGTTACGGCCACTTTTAACTAGAACGCCATATTTAACTAAACCATAACATGCCAGGTGTTCATTAAGTGACGTAGAAATGCTAAATTACTTCAGTCAGATAGTTTGTTGAGCATAATTTGATTTTCTATCTTTAATTACTAGATATGTTTTTTTTTCATTGGCGGCGCTAGTGCGCGGCGTAAACGCTCTTAACCGCAAAATCGCAGACCGGGTGCTACCACTGCGCTGATGTCAACATCGTAGCCTAAGTCTATCAAAGGTTGAACACGAGTGTTTCTTTAAAGTAGGCGTTTGATGAACGTATGCGCAGCGCAGTCGCTACGAGTTGTCGTAGCGTTTACCGAAACACACGCCTTTAGGCTACGTCAAGGCCGACCACGCAACCGATCAACCGACGACGCGACTACCAAATTCTCACTTCATTGCGCGGTCAAAACACTCACCACACAGCAGTTAGTTGACATCTCACGCCATGTATTAGGAATTTAATAATTATTTACAGTACTCACACTAATGCAAATTCACTATACAGCATGTTTTGAAATTAAATTAAATTAAATTAATTAAATTATCTAGATTGAAAATGCAAATTTATAAAAATTTTGTCTTCTTACTCTGATTTACTTTTGATTCAGCAGTGGACTAGTATAGGCTGATGATGATGATGATGATGACTCTGATTTAACAAGCTAATTTCACGAGATTGTCCTGTTAATGTTTTGCTGGAACCAATTGTTTGAAAAAACATTTTTATTTAACCTTGAAATAGGTAAACAAAGATGGCACAATAATTTTCGTCGATTTAAACGTGATTGACGCTAGCGGACGAATGTCAAAAAATACCACTCTGTATTTTATAAACAGTAGCAAAAGCAAAACAATAACTGTTTCCTTCATACTCATAAGCTTCACCGAGCGCGAGAAAGGCGGATAGACTTTTCGCGATGCGTATGCAGTTCGACGGACGTCACGCCGCGCGCTTATTCACAGACACTACACAAGTACAACGTGTAAATGTGTTGAGACATCTTGGCGGGAAAGTGAAGAATCATGTCTGCGGTTTTGTTTTATTGTCTAAAATTTGTGTTAAGTCGAATATTAATGTGAAATAATGGTAGATTATTAACCGTTTAGTGTTCATGAGTGTGCATGAGTGTTGGCAAATGAAACAAAACAGTGCAAAGTCACTTTTCAAATTCTCTCAAGAAGTCCGCGTGAGGACTTAGTAAAAATCTTTACTGAGACACTCGAGGGGTTGGGTTGGTTTTCTATTATCATTCATCATCATCATACAGGAAGGAAATATTGTAAGAAAAATTATTTCATTGGCTAAATGCTTGTGCAAAGCCATAAAAAAAATGTGTTTAACGTGCCAGCTTTAGTTAACCACCTGTATGTATGAACACAGAATAAGTAATATGGTGTCAACATTATCTCTGCTGTCTCCTTATTTTTTTGCCTGTTTTCTTAGTGACCGCTGCCAGGGTCGTTGCCATCGAGAACAGCTCCATATTATCTATGCATTTGAACTCGTAAACTTTATGACGCGTGAGTTCACGATCTTGCAACCGAAATTCAGAACAAAGTATTTTTACCGCGTTCAGCTTCTAATTGACTTGAGCAAGCCTAATTTTTATAAGACATCAGCATCTGTAGGGTGTAGTATGAAAATGTACAATTTAATTGCGAAAATAAAACTATCTTAATGTCCTTTGTGTGCCAACAAACTGGCTCGCCCCGGGAGCTCCATATCATGCTAAGGATAATTTAAATTCGAAATGAGCGTTTCTGTATGTTAGTGGGGTTGTTTAGGAACAGTACAAGACCGGATGAGGGATCTTTCCTATTTAAATTGTATATTTCTTGTCTCCTTACTGTATAATGTTTTCGGTTGCAATGCAGGGAAGCGTATTTTTTAGTAGTAGTAGTGTAGTTGTTATTCTAATTTTAAGTCATGCTTGCTTCTTCTGGGATGTCATGTTCAAACTCGTTATTTTATCTAATACGGGTATCAATATCTAGTTAGGTATAGGAACTGGCTACTGTTGTTTTGCCTGCGTGAAATAAAACGGACAATTTGTCCTCACAAAACGTTTTCGATTCAAGTAGGCACTTATTTTTGGCACTAAATGACATGCCACCTATGATTATCACGTAATTTAGCTTTAGCAATGGTGTAGACAGAAATAGTTGAATAATTATCTGGTGCAGATATTGTTGTCGATTTGTCCATAGTAATTGATTTGTGCTCGTAATTGCACAAAATACCCAGAGGATAAGATGTATCTTTGGGATAAAAATTATTTCTTTAATTAACTGTATTAACAAAATTTCATTCCAATCCCGTTACGGCGTGATTGAAGAACAAGAAAACAAATAATTATGCAAATAAACTACTTTTGCATATATTTTTATAATTATAGTAGGACTTGTGTGTTCTTGTTGCGGCGGGCGTCTGCACGAAATACATTCTATACAGGCTCAAAAGTTTTTATGACGTGCCCCCGGAACATTACATTTAACATATTTCCATCACAATCTTCTGTATGAATACCTTAGCGTGGTTTAACAATTCTGCTGCTTTTATTTCGGACACATGAGAGCAGCCTACGCCACATTTCGGTCCTTCGACCAAGTCTTGGTAGAAAAAGTCACTACGAATTTATTTATCTCATTAGCTCATAAAGCAATTCACAGTCAAATAACATACATACAAAATGTCATTATGGAAAGTAAGTAAATATTTCTTAACATACCGATATGCACATTAGGTCTAGGTATATTTACAATCTTTCCCGATTAAGTTAGACGTTTTATCAGGACAATAAAACTCCCGCGGACCTTCAAACTTTCTCTGTGCAAATAATAATGGCGATCCATTGCTCCGTTTCGACGTAAAACAAAGACAGACTACCTTTCACATTTATTGTATTACAATCACTTTGCCCGCGCTTTCGTCTGCGTGGATTTGAGACATTAAAAAAATATTTTTTTATCAAGGTAAAATGTAGTTTATGTAACCCGCAAAGAGTGTATCTTCTCTCAGTGAAAAGTTCTTTGGAATTGGACCAGTAGTTCCTGAGATTATCCTCAAACAATAAAGGCACAAACTTTATCTCTACATTAATCACTACAGTATAAAACAAAGTCGCTTCCCGCTGTCTGTCCCTATGTATGTATGCTTAGATCTTTAAAACTACGCAACGGATTTTGATTCGGTTTTTTTAATAGATAGAGTGATTCAAGAGGAAGGTTTAAAAGTATAAATACATGTATAATATAGCAGAGAAACACTGATAATGATAAATAAATAGAAATACGATTTGTTTGTTTTGTTGTCATAGAAACTGTCAAAGTGGTACGAAGTCCGACGGGTCAGCTTGTCGTATTATTGCAATCTTCATTTATTCGCAAGATTGTCAAGTTAACTCGTTAATTCGCCGCAAATCATTAACACGAGCAATCCACAAACACAAGGCCGCAAACACGCGTTAGGCATCATGTAAATTCTGCAATTCCTCACAGGGGTAGTGGCTGCATAATTACCCTGGCTTAGCAAACGGCAGTTCAGCCAGGGGGCACAAAATAAATAGGTACAGAAGGCCGGCTCTATACAAACAAACGACCGTTACAGGCGCACGCACACATAGAGGCATTCGTACGGTGATCTCGGCTGTACTCTGGAGAAAGCAAGTCATGCGTGAGTCAGCTGAAACGCCACGTACTCTTAGTGCTGCGATTAGCCGCTGACGTTCAAAGACTATTACGTATTAAATACAACAAATAGAAATGAGATAACCATTTCTTAAAACTCACTAAACACAAAATATTGTAGGCTTTACCTTAGCGCGCGTGCGTAATTAGAATCGCCATCGGCCGGAGTAGCTCTTCTGTATCTATTTATTTTATGCGCAAGCTCAACCAGGAGGTTCTCTCGCAAATTAATCAGCGTGGTCGCTGAGTCAACTGCGGGGTAATTGGTGTTCGTCCCATGACAATCGGCTCATCAAAGTGGTCAAATAGACACCTGCTCGTCTGTGTTCGAGTTAGATGTGGCTAGTCAGCCATTGTCAGGGCTTTTCTGTGCTGTAAGGCGACGTAAACGGCACCTTAGGTCTGTGTCAGTTCTCGTTACTCCTATAAAACGTATAATATAAAGGTGTGGTAAAAATTAGAAGATCCAAAGTGTATCCTATCTAGATCTTGTGGGGCACTTTCCAATATTTTTCACGCTGTAAGGGAGAAAAGAGCTGGACACTTGCTGAGTTTCTTGCCGGTTCTTCTCAGTACAAGATCTCCCGCCCAGAGTAGATAGAATTACGAACCGATTGCATAATGACGTTCATAAGAGCTATTTGTAGCCTAAACTGAATAAATAATTTTGATTTTTTGAATTTTGTATGTTTGTTACTAAGACATAGTTAAACAACTTTTACGGATCTACTCGCGTTTATTTTACACATTACTTATTTAATGTTTATCCTGACGTTCCGAACCCTTTGAAGGGTCGGTGGTCACAGGGGGACTCAGATGTTGGTCATCTCACAATTAGTTGGTAGCTTGTATACCCTCATTTAAATTTAATCAGGTGCGTTCCGTTTTACGCAGAAAGAGCTTACAGCATCTTACTTCAGGATAAACATTAAATAAGCAATGTGTAAAATAAACGCGAGTAGATCCGTAAAAGTTGTTTCATTTCAATGTGTAGTGTTCGCGTAAACTTTAGAATACAATTTATGATATAATTAATTTATGACATAATTATGCACTTTAATTATTCACGCAATTGTAAATTAAACATTTAGCAGTAATCAAACAGCAGTGATCATAATGTAAGTAAGTTATTTTGATGTGATGTCACAATAGGTATAAAAATTTAACAAAAAATTGCATTACAAATTAAAGTTAATAATTATGTCTTAGTAACTCTACAAACAAGATCTGGATCGGATACACTTTGAATCTTTTAATTTCTACTACATCTTTCTGTTACACGTTGTATCTAGAAAAGTATTTAGTTTTTAAAAAAAATGACATACCCTTACCTCTAGCTGGTTTTTCACTGTACAAGGTGTTCCGACCTGTTGACGTTGACGCTGTAGTTACATTCCAAAAACCGCAGAATCAGATATTGTTGCCAAAGCTGAATAAAATAGCAAATAGGTAGGAATACTTTGAACAGTATAGTATATTTTAAAGACCGTGTCAGTTGTACTGTGCGACCTGTAACCGAACCTTCAAGACCAAGTTCGGCTTTGCAGGTCACATCAGGGCGCACACCAGGAGATAACGCCAGAGTGTCGCCATCGGCGGATACGTCGTGGAGGACATCATCATCATCATCATATTTTAAAGTAAGAATTTAAAGAATGAAAGTTTTCACCTAGTATAAACAATATGAAAACATGTATAGTCGACAATGAAATTGCTTTACCACCTTAGAAGTGAATTTTGTTTGCATTTAATAAAACAACAAGTTCTATTTTTGTTTAAAAGACCAAGCGACAGATACGTTGTCATCATTGACAATGAGCCTCAGCGAAATTTTATTATAATGGAAGTTTTTGTCAAAAGTTATAAAGCAATTTCATGGTTGACTGTACAATAGTAAGCAGTTATTTATTGAAGTAAATCACTTAACAAGATCACAGTGCGGTTCACCTCAATCCGAGAGCAGTGTTCAACAGTCATTTCTCCACGGCTCCGAACAGTTCAGATGTCAATCCGAATAAGGGGCGTAGGTTTGATTCCCGAAAATCAATGGGTCCATTAGCTGAAATCTTCGCATCCTTTGGTGGGTCACGGGGCTAATGTGGGCTGCCCTAAAAGATTGACCCTTGTAACGCGATCGAATGGCTAATACCAGTGAGGGATAGAGGGGATTTTGTCGAATCATTTCATTGGACGTTGTAAATAGTCTTTGAGCTTGTACGCTTTTGACATGACGTGAATGATATCCAATTTATTTCAGGAATTATAGTGTGGTATGTTAACCAAATATCGTTCTGATGAGTTAAAACTGTTTACTCGTTAATTGTGGCTTGGAGACACAAAAGGCTACTATGGTGTTACACAGTTGTAATGAAGACACTTAGATGAGATAGTGGTAGTTATCTAGGCGGATTTATGAGAAGTATTACGAAACTGACTACAATATTTACAACTTGCAGGAAATCGAAACTGGGATACGTTTTTGAAGTAAAAACTTCTTTAGCGGCGTTGTACACTTTTTTTGTAATGGATAAAAAATGTTAAATTCGTAAGACGGATGGAGAGTAGACAGCCGGCGCGGCGTAGGAGAGGAAGTATCCCCCTCTCTTTCTACGGCGCGGCGAAAATGTATGCCTGCTGTTTCGTTTAGGCGGCGCAGGGCGCTTGCGCGAATGTTCGTGTGTGTTTATGTTACAGCGTGCCACGCGCATCCATGGATGGTGACAGCTGATGGCTGTCAATAAATATTGTATTCTACCACATAAATGATAGTACTTTTATACTGATAATTGAAGCAATTCGTGCAAAATTATTCCCTAATCATTCCGAAATATCAAAAATGCGCAACGTTAATATTCAAGTTTTCACTTTTGCCGGCATTCCCAGAGTGCAACCCGTCGTTTTTTTTTAATAGAACACTTCTTTTCGATGTTATAAACATTCCTATAATAACTTTTTATTTACTTAATACTAGCACAATCATACTTTTACTATCGATGCCGCATTATGATCATAATAGCTTGGTATTTAAGAAAACTCGTAGTTGATTATGTGACTCAAATATTTCGTATGTTTCGATCAATTTGATGCCTTCTGTACCAGAAGTCCTGAAAAAAGAGGTATTAATACTTAAACAACGTGATAAAAGAAGATCAAAATGTATTATCCCTTTTCTATAATGCACCATAAGACCAGTTTACATACTATTTTTTCTATAATAACACGTCATAAATAATTTCAAAGGGCTTCAAAAAGCTTCTTAGTGGGGTTATAAATCTGAGTGACGTGTAGGAAAACTGTGAGGTCAGAGTGGAGTCAAAGGTCGGGGAATTCTCTCGAAGAAAATAGAGGATCATGTAATTGAATGTTTTGTCAGTCGAAGGGAACGTGGCAATTTCAATTCGTTCAAAAATTTACAATATCGTGTTTTGTTGATTTGACATGAATTGAACGAATGTCATTGACACGAAATACTTTATACGAAAATCAAGAAGCTACCATTAGATTATTATTATTTATCATTAGATCTCGAAAGGTCATTAAGTCTTTGTATTGGATTGTATCCTACAAAGATAATATGTTGTATGTAAAAATTATATGTAAAAGTTATATGTTTTGCTGTAAGCATACCTTTTAAATAGCTCAATGAATAAATAAATGTTAAATAAATGCCAATAAATGTGTCCGCGACTTCGTTCACGTCTGAGGTTCACGTGAATTTCATATTTTTCCGTACAAAATTTAATACTTTGATTCCTAAACAAACAAAAAATATATTACCTATTTTTATCAAAATAAAGGATAATTATCCTAAGTTACCCACAAGGAATGTAGCATTCTACCAGTGAAATATTTTTTTGGAATTTTACCAGTAGTTCTAGAAAAGCAAACAAATTCACAAACTCACGCTCTTTATTTATCTCTTTATTTATAGCATAGATTGTGTTCTACAAACGAAATAACATAATAACTGTTATTACAAATTCTCGATATGTATTGGTGCAATTTACTGGAGTACATCTGTCGCTTATCAATCCTCCGGGTGCCAGGTGAACTCAGTTCCACAAAGTTATGATGGATTACTCAATTATCCCTGTTGCAAGATACCAAATTGTCCCCGCAGTATTCTCGGCTCTTAAGTCTGAGACGTTAGGTACATTTTTGTATGACTTTTATTAAGTTCTGTTGTGATTATTGAGAAGAGTGTCTGATACACTTTATTATTGATTTCGACAAGGCTAGATTTTGTCACAAGATTGGAATGCCGTGATAAATGATGAATCACTTTTGTGGTTCAGATGATGTGGTTGGGTTGATGCATTAGTTCAAATGACAAGTATGGATTCTTTATGCTGATGTTAAGAATTTATGGCTTATAATCCTGGATAAATAGCAAGTTATATTGATGATGAATGGGATAAACTCAATAACTGAAACGATGCTATTGATTCTTTAATAATTAGAAAGCTACACTATCCTTGAGTAGTATAGGCATTTAACATTTTAACTCCCTAGATATAACAGGATATGGATTTACTTTATCCGTGTGAGTCAAAAAGTATCATTGACTAATTTTTGTCCCCGTGGGCTCGTGGCAAAGGCGTAAAATTCAAGGTGTTACCTACCTCGTAATTTATGCAAGCTAAGCAGAAGCCAATTTCAGAAGAATTTATACCACCGAACGTTAGGGCTGTGAAATGTGCCCCGAAGTCTCCTCAGTTGGGAACAAGGTTTTTTCAGTGAGAGAGTAAAGAGGTTTTGACAATCATGACGGCGAGTGATAACTCCAATGTTACAATGTTAGCGTTACAACAGCAAAAGTTAAGGCTGTGGAAAAAAGTTGCTGGTACAAGGGTTGTTCTATGCGAGAGTAAGGAGGTTTTGACAGGTAACTCGACGACTGATAACATCAGGGTGCCTAGTGCTAGTTTTATTCATCAAACAATGTTACGCGTTATTACGTTAACAAAAACTAAAAATTTGTATGGCATAAAAGCAGAGCTTGCTGGTAAATTAGGAGAGTTAAAATTTGGTAAAACATATTCTCGGTTTCGTTAATGTGATTAAAATATAGCGAATTAAACTCGTACTAGGCACCCAGGTCGAACGTATACTTGAATCCACCTCGTATAAAACCACCGGGTATAAAAAATCCATCACTAACCTCAAATAAAACTCAAGCAACTACTTCGGAGGTAACCGGCACTTAATACAAAGATACTAAAAGGCCGGATTACAGTAGTAATTTTTTTATATGGCCCCCTCTCGGTGGTTACAAAAAAGGAATAAGTTAAAATGAGAAAAGTTCCGTTCGGTTATGAAATGAAAAGATCACGGTTATCTTGTTGGAGCATACTACTTTTGAGTTATGTTTGAGATTTTACGATTGTGTTAGCGGCATTATTCTGGGGGATTTGTGAATGCGACTTAGGCGTTTAAAAACATCTCAATAGTCATGAAATTTCTAAACGTTTTGAGTTTGATTCAAGGTTGTATAACTGATATTATCTAAGCATTCGATTATAATGTTGCTTTGGCCAAATGATTTTGTAATTCTAGTGAGAAACAATAATTCTTAAATCTGTATTTTTTATCATTGTTATGCATTTTAATTGACAAATTCCTCGATATTCATATTTTCTGTTATTCGGAACAAATAAATTGGACCTTACCTATTAATATTAGGCTATAAGTTCTCTTAAATTAACAAAAGTGTTTACCTCAGTTTCTTCAAATTAATGAATTTACGGAGAGAAAGAAATTCTATATGTATTTTACAGAGCAATTATAATTATGTCTATACATATAACTGTGTTCTAACGATTGATTTACACGAACAATCCTAAACTTAGAATATGTTCTAAAAAAGGACTAGGTTTTTAACAAGAGTAGACGAGCGTTCATAAACGAACTGATGTGAGTAAAGGAAACGATGGAAATACGGGTATATTTGAGTCGTAGAAAATCAAGTTCTGTGATCTACCTAGCGTCCAATTCCTATGGGAAACCTTACTTGCAAAAAAGAGGAAGTAGACGCGATCCATTACATTATCAGATTCTTCCCTGTGGGAAACAGGCGTGGGAATGTGCACGTTCAAAAATGAATTAAGCATTAAAATGATCACTAAAGAGAAAAGTATTTTTAATTAAGCTAACAAGAAAAAAAGGATAAAGTATCATAACCTTTTGGTTTTACAGAATAGGGTCACCACGAAATTATAATGTCAGCTTACCGCATTACAGAATTAAAATTCGCTGAGCGAATTTTCGCCTAACTTGAGTATAAATAAAGGGCCCTCTTGCAATTTGCGAACTCCGAAATCCTTTACTTAATTATATTATATTTGGTGCCCTTGCTTGGTGGCGTTAAGTGGAATGTTGTTTTTAATTGCCCAAAGAAATGTTTCTTTTTGAATACTGATTCGCGTTTAGAGTACACGCCATCTTTTGTTCCGTTAAAACGACGTTCGCTGAGAAAAAGTTACGCTGAAATGTTGCCATACTGACATTTTACGATTAATTTAGCGGAACGACTTGTTTCTTTGTGGAATTGTCATGTTTTTCTTAGGCAATAAAAAGCAACATTGTGTAGAATTGTTTCAATTAAGTTTTAAGCGTCCATAGCCTATAGCGTCTATTACCTATTTGTAGTAATGTACTTTCTAACGTCTTTGTTTAGTAGTTAATTATTTTTTAGACATTACATTTGTAAATCTAATTCATCATCTTCTCCAAAGAGCTAAACTAGTGCTTGTTATAATAAAAATTAATCCACGATTGAAACATTCTTTACCCCTCTGTCGATTTTTAAAATCTGTAAAAAGAGCTTTACATTCTTTAAATCGCTATTGTCAGCTCACCAGGCCCGTAATCACGAAAAGACGGACAAAGGTTAGAATTAGTGAATATTCGCTGTACAGATTTTAACACATCTGAAGTTACTTTATCCTTGTCCATTGATCTTATACCATTGTAATAAGAGTCTAGTTCAGTGTGGCAGTGTCATTACCGATATTGCGTTCCCGGTACCTTAACGAGGGTCAAGATTCGCGTCTCGACTTACAAAGAGGTGCTCACGAAATGCAGGGAGGAGCATTGTTTTATTTGGCGTGATAAATCGCGCGAGCTGTTGGAGCGCTTACGATGGCAAAACTATTCCTTTCCTTCTTCGCTTGCAATATTTTATTAACGAAAGCGATTCATATTCTTTTTAGATTATACGAGTAGTGGTTGTTATCAGTCATCTAAAAGCTAAGAAGAATACACTAAATTAAAAATAAACCATTGGAAGCGTTTAACAGACAATGCTTTTAGTTCTATCCTGCCAAAAAAGCTATATATGCAGATGACTTACTGATTACCTTCAGATATTACCGGGCAATTTAGCCTTGTGTGGAACGTGATAACTTGATTAGACAGGCGACAGTCAGGTCTTTGGAGAACGTGTCCAATTTCCTCAAAGGAATCCTCTTTATCCTTTTAGGCAATAAGTTTCTGGTCTACTGTCACTATAGCTAACTACTGTTCAAATGTATTTAAATTAAGTTTTTGCAAGTAAATTATCTTCTACCTCTCTAATATTAGCTAATTAAGTTTAGGCTCAATTTGCATGTTTAATTATGAGCTGAAATTTGATACTGAAATTGAGCTGATTATCAAAAGGCTTATCTGATTTTTCTTGTACACACACACACTCAGTCTACCACCAACTCACACCCCCGCTACACACGACTTAAAGTATATACTGACAACCCCCACCAACCTAACGGTTATAAAGTTAAAGGTGTCAGACAACCTTACTTACTTTTTATTAAATTACTTACATGATAACCACTTTACTTTACAATGTTTTTATTATATATAACAATGTTGTGCCTACCTGTAATTTAAATACAGATATGTACACCTTGTTTGTGAACGATTTTGTAACTTGCCTGTATGTATTTAGTTGGTAAGCCTTTTCAATAAAATAAAATAAACCTTGCGCAAGCACAAGGGACCATCTGCGTCAGGTCATAACGCCAGATCAGGACGCGCCGAACCGCATTCTTCATTCGGTACTTTTAAGACTAGTGTCTCGAGCGAGTTGCCCCGTGAACAGAAACAGAAACAGAAACAGAAACAAACATTTATTGACCACAAGCACCAATTTTATATAACACAGAAGATACATATGAGAGAGAGAAAAGAAAAGATAAGGCGAAAACAAATTAAAACAAAAAAAAATAAAAGTTACATTAGACAACGTGCATGTGGCCAATTAGGTCCCAACCTCAGCTTGTGCTGCAACGACATACAAGCCGCTACAGCGCTGGTATTCTGGTGGGACCCAACTTGGCACAAAAAACACAGGACAATAAACATACTACAACTGTAACAAATAATAATAACAAAAAACAAAAATAATCAATATGACATACATAACATTTAGAACATTTAGATTTACTAACATACTCATTTAAAAAACATTTTAATAACAAGATGACAGCACAAAGCAAAAACTAAAAAAAAAAAAAAACGAACTTAATTATGATTAAACAGAGCAAAGCTACGGTGAAAACGAAAGGGACACCATTGAGACCATTTTAGGCGCAAGAGTCGGCCGCAACGGTGCCAGGACGAGCCGTCCCCGGCAAGTGCATGACGTCATTAGACTGAAGGTGAGTTGCAGATTTTTGTTCATTTAATAGGTATTTTTTAAGTCTCTGTCTAAATGTGTGAATAGTTTTTAGGTCACGCACCGGAGGGGGAAGGTCATTCCAGCACCGCGAGGCCGCGAACCTGAAGGATCCGCGAAACATTACTGTACGGTGTTTGGTGGTAACAAAAACGTGAGTACAGGCTCTTGAGGGATATTTCTTGCTATGTTTCGTCCACACCAACTTGTTAAAAAGATAAGGTGGCCTTCCCGATCCGATCAAACCAAACAACAATGTAGCAAGATGAAGTCTTCTACGACCTTCCATCTTTATCATGTTTGCTGAATTAAGAACGGGAGTAATGTGTGTTCTGGGTGGGACATGGAAACAAAAGCGAGCACAAGCGTTCTGCACACGCTGAATAAGCTTGGCAGTTTTGGACAGCAGTATAGTACACGTATAGTCTATGGGGCACTACTATCTAATATATTACTACCTAATATCCAGATAGGTTACCGGAGCCGTAAGCTCGCTCACTTCTCGTTGCACTAAGAGTACAACTTGCAGATTCCACTGCTCGGGTCGTCAAGTCTAAAGTCGACTACCAAATGTCCTCTTTGGTGGCGGAGTTGTAAGCCTACTCACTTCTCAGTACATATCCAGGCACCTCATCAGTGTCAAAATCTTACGCAGCTGATTCAACCGGAGACCGTGTTGGAGATGTTGGAAGCCTACTCAATGAAAACCACCGAGCAGACCAGCGACCAACTATGGACAACTCACGTGCCCCGCAAATCCTTTCATTTCGGGCCCCCAAGACCGTTACTCGGACCCGCTCGCTGTGCGCGAAATGGAAGCCTGGCTTTCATTCATTCTACCAAGAACTCTATAGACTTTGAACTTCATGTCTATAAAGTGTTTCCCACACTTTGTTGAAGAAGTTTGACTGTGTGGCGGCTCCACCTACCGCATACGCCGCACATTAATCGACACGAAACAAACACCTTCTCAACCGTGTCAACAGATGGCGCCACAGACGCAAATCAACGACGTCGCCATACCACGACGTAAAATAGTATGGGAAGCCTGCATCGCGGTAGCGAAGTTACACCATCTCCTTCGCTATATATAGCACCTCCAACCAACATCCGTTGGACTTCGGTCCCCGAGCTATACCACCCAGCTCGGAGGAAGATCTTACCAGGCCTTCCTCAATGTGGCATCCTACCTACCATCGGCTCCCCACAGTGGTGACCCCTACGGAGCACAGAAGCACCCACATCATCGTCGCAGCAGCGCCCATCCCATCACTCCACATCTATCATCTACCTTCGCCAGCAGTCACAGCAAGCCAGCAATCGAGCCACAAGGTTCCACCGCAGCATCTTGGACGACGCTTCCTGGACCTCCGGCACACTCGACGGCATCATCCCGACCTGGTTTCCGCAGCCCACGACCGGTGCATCAATGTCGGCCGCATCACTCCGGCGTGGCAGCCCTGCACACCAGCAGCTCGGACCCACCGTCATCATCACCTGTCTCGACTCACCGCAGACAGGAACAGCACACTGCATCACTGGCAACGCGCCTTCACCCCACCCGTCTCGACTCACCGTAGACTGGGGCATCCTGCAGCAGCACTCTCCACTGGCACTTGCAAGCTCCGACGCACTGACTGCTGAGCACACTCACTGATATCGACCTCCGGTCTCGGGGGGGAGTGATGTGGCGGCTCCACCTACCGCATACGCCGCACATTAATCGACACGAAACAAACACCTTCTCAACCGTGTCAACAGATGGCGCCACAGACGCAAATCAACGACGTCGCCATACCACGACGTAAAATAGTATGGGAAGCCTGCATCGCGGTAGCGAAGTTACACCATCTCCTTCGCTATATATAGCACCTCCAACCAACATCCGTTGGACTTCGGTCCCCGAGCTATACCACCCAGCTCGGAGGAAGATCTTACCAGGCCTTCCTCAATGTGGCATCCTACCTACCATCGGCTCCCCACAGTAATAATACCCCACAGTATTGGTCATTTGAGGAATGTAAGACATCTCTATCTCAGGCAACGCTACTTTCACATCCTGACCCAACCGCCGAACTGGCTCTAGTCACGGACGCTTCAGATGGGGCTATAGGAGCCGTGCTACAGCAACGCAAGGACAAAGGTTGGCAACCGTTGGCGTTTTTCTCCCACAAACTCAGTGCTGCTCAGAAGAAGTACAGCCCATACGATCGGGAGCTACTGGCAGTGTATGAGGCGATTAAGTACTTTCGCCATATGGTTGAGGCTAGAGTGTTTGCAGTGTTTACAGACCACAAGCCACTGACGTTCGCGTTTACACTGAACAGAGATAAGTGTTCGCCTAGGCAGTTCCGGTATCTCGACTTTATCTCACAATTTACTACAGACATCCAATTTATACCGGGACGAGACAACGTAGTGGCTGATGCACTGTCACGAGTGGAACAGGTAACTCAACCTTTTACCATGAATTACAAGTCTCTTGCAAAATCTCAGGAGGAAGATCCGGAGCTGCAGGAGCTGCTAAAGCATGGTTCCGCTTTGAGACTGACGAAGGTGCCCACTGAGTCCAGCGACATTCCTGTGTATTGCGACACATCAGGTACCACACTGCGTCCGTTCATTACAACCGAGTTCCGCAAACCAGTTTTCGACATGCTACATAATCTACACCACCCAGGAAGTTCAGCTACTGTACGACTGGTAGCACACAGATTTGTTTGGCCAGGGATTCGTAAAGACTGTAGAGAGTGGTCTAGGCAATGTTTAAAATGCCAGAAATGTAAAGTTTCCCGACATACCTTCTCACCCTTTTCATCTTTCCTTCCCCCATCCGCGAGGTTCTCCCACATACACCTCGACCTCATAGGGCCCTTACCTCAGTCTTATGATTACAGGTACTGTCTCACAGTCATCGACAGGTTTACCCGGTGGCCTGAGGCATATCCTCTCAAGGACATCACCGCTGAGACCTGTGCCACTGCCCTTGTGTCTGGCTGGATCGCCAGATTCGGCTGTCCAGAGCGCGTGACTACTGACCGTGGTCGCCAGTTTGAGAGCCATCTCTTCAACGCTCTCACTGCCCTGGTCGGTGCGCGCCACTTCCGGACCACAGCTTACCACCCGGCGGCCAACGGTATCGTCGAGCGACTTCACCGCCAGCTCAAGGCGGCCATAATGTGTCATGCTTCTTCTTCACAGTGGATCGAAGCTCTTCCACTGGTGCTTCTGGGCATGCGCAGCGCTTGGAAGGACGACCTTCAATCTTCTCCTGCCGAGCTGGTTTACGGCGAGCCTCTTCGCCTACCTGGCCAGTTTCTATCACCAAAGGATGACTACCTGACAGCTGACGTCACTCAGTACGCGACACGTCTTCGCGCGTACATGGCGAAGCTCTCACCACGTTCAACTTCATGGCATTCGTCATCATCCTTCTACGTGCCACGAGACCTTCACACCGCTTCTCACGTCTTTCTTCGCCAAGATCGTGTTCGAGCATCGCTAGAGCCACCCTACGCCGGACCCTTCAAGGTTGTGAGCAAGCATCCTAAGTTCTTTACCATCGAGGTTAATGCCAAGAACGTCAATGTCTCAATTGACAGGCTCAAACCGGCGTACATCACTCAAGAGGCCCAAATTCCGGAGAAACCGCAAGAAGAAGAGAAACGGACGTCCAGCGGCAGAAGAGTTAAACTCCCAGATTTTTATCGACCGTAGTCACGGTCTGCCGGGGGAGTACTGTGGCGACCAATCCGCTCCACATTTGCACTTGGGCAACCGCCTTACAATTTGAGCAAAATCCGCTCCGCTTATGCGCCTTGGGCCAGCGGCCGCATTATGTACTGCGCCGCCACCACGCGCGGGAGCACATATGCACCCCTCTATCGCACGACCGTGCGCCCGCATGCAGCCGTCTCGCTCGCAACGCGTCATCGCTGGCTCAATGCAATAGGCGATGATTTTGCAATATTCATTCTGTTGAATGCATCGCTCGCGCTTGAACTTTGCTTATGCCAATCATAATTGTCTCACTATTAATTCTTGTTCTGTGTAATATTGTAACCTATTCTTTCTCAATACAATTAATATTCTTCGTTCTTCTTGTGTTGTGCTTTCTTGCTTACCCGTCTACAGTGTCGTGTGTGCCGTAATAAATATTAATCATCGAGTTCGATACTCGATATTTTATGTGGGATTAATACAACCTGTATTCCACAACTGTTTTGGATAGCCTGATGTTGTATGTAGGCATCTTACACGCTTATTAGGCGTATTTTTCCGTGGAACAACAGTAAAGTATTTTGAAACTAGGAGACCAAAATGTTTGTATAATTAGAGTTGCTATAAACGCACCAAAATCTTACAGTCTATACGCACAAGGCTTGAATTTTTAATCCCAGGATAATCCACGGTATTAAAGGGAACATTAGATTTCTAACATTGCAACGATTTACCTTTGCAAGAATAATAAAGAAGACGGAACTCGTATCGGTAGGAAACCCCTGCATACACGAGGTAATATTGTAAAAGAATGGCTACACTACACTCGACTTAGGAAATAAACATTTCGAATTGCTCGGAACCAATGTTTTAAAATAATAGTAGATTGTACACCAAGGGGATAAAGCACTGTATTATGTCACGGGCGCGATATTTGAATCCTGAGCGTAACGAAGGACTCCAGATTTAACTCCCGAGCGTAGCGAGGGGGTTTTGAGTTGATTCCCGAGCGGAGCGAGGGAATTAAAATGGAGTCCTGAGAGCAGTGAAGGATTTAAGCGCGCCCAAGGCAAAATCAGTTTTATCCCTGAGGAGTATACTCTACTTTTCTCACCTTTTGCGAGACAATAAAAACCAAGGCTACTAGAAAAAGTATTTTATTTATTAAAATACTATTTTCATTACTAATTATATATAATTGGCACAGTAAATAACAATAAAAAGTAAATTAAAAATTAAAATTGATGTTTGACACATTAGTCCAGTTATGTAAAGATATGGTTATATTTTTTCGTACGCTTATGTTAGTTGAGGTGGAATTTATTTGAGTAGCAGCACCCAATACATCAGAACCTTGCGTGTGAGGGTCGTTTGGCACAGTTAAGGTTGGGGAAGGTGGTGCTTGAGGCAGTGGGCTTGACGGGATATATTTTGAGCTAGATGGCTGTGGTGGCAAAGGTTTCCAAGGATCATCAATAATGGACGTAGTTTTCAGATGAATGTTGTCACCAATACTACAGCTTATCTTGTTTTTGTTTTGTATGGAATTCTCTATGTAGCCCTCCGCTACTGCATCGGATTTCCAGCCACCATGACGTTTTATCTGGGCCATATCTGCTCCTGAATCTGCCAACAGACTTGCCAATGTTCTCCTCAAACATTGACCCGTATAGAGCTCGGGATTTTGCAATTTGAGGTATTTTGCAATTTCTTTTGGCATGGCGCTGATTTTATTCTTGCCAATGACTTGCCTGGTGCATTTGCCATTACTGTAACCGATAAAAAATCTGTTGGTGTTTATATTAGAGGGGCGCAGAGCTTGGTGCTTTTCAACAATTCTTGCATAATCTTCACGAACTATGAACGAACGTTCTCTATTTGTTTTGGTATCTGGTAAGTTAATCAGCATCAAATCTGCATGTTTTTTGATATCATTGACTTTTATGTTTACGAGTTCATTTCCACGACATGCGCCATTCACTCCAAAAATCAAGGCTACCTGTAACAAAAAATAGGATTGTGAGTAAATAGATAGATACACTACTACATTTTTTGACCTTTATATTATAAAAAAAGCTTGCGACAAAACCTTAGAATGTGTATTTTTTAAATGTGTGCCATTTAAATACCCTTTTATTCATTAACTATTTTATAGAGCTATTATAGGAAGGTACTAGAAACGTAACTAAAAAGTAGGCAGTACTCATACTTACTTTCATGGCCAGAAAGCTGTGATCAGGAGCCTCATTCAGAAAAGTTTCCACATCTTGCGCTGTCAATACTTTTGACTTCTTTGCTCGATGACCATCTGATTTCCTCTTTAAAAATGCCAATAACTTGCTATATGTATTTATCTTAATGTCGTGTTTGATGCTTATTGTTAACCTGAGCATCGAATAGATACACCACAGGCTGCTGGACTTCTTTGTACACGATAAATACTCGAAATAAACAAGAAGCACTGACTCCGACACAGACTTTGCGCCTTTTGCAGTTTTCCATTTGCGGAAATCGTCGTAAGCTTTCAAGTATTTTTCCTTCGACTTCTCTGGTAGTAGGTTATTAACAATACCTAAGGCGTCTAATTTAATGGACTCCGGAGTTAAATCACTTTCGTCACTCGACATTTTCTTAATGTTTTATTCTATCTTCTTTTGCAGTTTTGTCTGATACTGATTGCACCGTATTGAAATACTCGCGGCTTTTGTTTTAAGTATTGATTTTTTTTCGTTCGGCTTGCCGTGGCGTGGCCAGCTCGATTTTCGAATAAGTTCGATTTTCAAATAAATGAGGCGCGGCGCGCGCCGCCGTCCACCTCCTCGCCGTCGGCCACCAGCAGCTGCAGCAGCCGCGCGCCGCGTGATTTTGACGAAATTAGACTTTAAATGCATAACAATAAGAACTAAGAGAAGTGAGAATCACATTACTGTCCGGCGGGTTATAATGAAATTCAGTACAACATTACACCCCGGCAAAAGACAAGGGCTATAATGATTTACTTTGAGTAAGGTTTGCATGATATATAATGAGGCATTGTCGAGCAGGTGGTGTGAAAAAATTATTTAAGTAGTTTCTATTCAGCAACTTGGGCCGTATTGTATTGTAGTTGTAATAGTGTATTGTATGTTCCAAGTTTTGTTTTGTTGCGGTTAGTTTCTTTTTGTTAAAAGAGAAACCTAGCGCTGACTGTACTCTGAATCGCACTATGAAGATTTTCATATGAGAATATATACGCCAATACTTTAATTACATAAGTTTTCTGCGTCTAAGGTTACATTTCGGGCCTATTATCTACTAAGTAAGTAATGAGTAAATGAATCAAGGATTGGAAGATTTGGATGTTCCGTGATCATAACTTTCAAAAGCACATTATTTTGCAAAGGGTAATTATAAAAGTAAATTAAAATACAATGTGTAGCAAAACACGTTTTATTTTGGGTTCACTAAATTTGAGTAAATAGATTGGTTTACCTGTTATTTTTTTATTACGCTTCTAATTGTATTTCATCCCATTAAAGACGAAGCTTGAACTCATTTCAGAGCTACAGTTTTCTCTTTCTATTGCTTAATCTGTAGCTAAAGTCTAAAGCTCATGTTTGTACGTAAAGTTCAATTCATATTTTTTGACGGTTGCCGGGGGATCAGAAAGGATTAGAAAGTTTAAATTGACAAAGTAACTTTGATGTTTATCATCAACCGATTATGCCCCGCTAATGGGACTAATGTCCCCGTCATTCGTTGTCTTATTTATTTTTTAAATGATTTAAAATTTATTTAGAAACGCCAATTCTTTTAGTAATTATATGTTGAATACTTATAATTTTTCCACGTTGCCGTTGGGACAGTGAAATATGTTGAATATGCACATCATTGTATGGAACATATGACTGATATAATTACATTTTTAGCGCCATTATGAGATTGCAAATAGCTCACCTTAACAACAGCGAAGCCAGCCAATACCTTCTAACTAACTTATACAAAACGTTTAGTTTCTGAACATTTTAAAATTAATAAATTGATTTATTTGTAGAATATACAAATATAGGTATATGGCACTTCGCCGTAGAGTTAGATGTGCAGATCGTTATTTATGATGATTATGCGTTGCTAGCACAGCTGCGGATCAAAAATTTTTTTTAATTCGAAGACTACGATGTGATATAGGGTCAACTTAGAAATTTGTTTTTACCTTTAAACATTTCTACTTAGATTTGTTTGGACCCCTTTAGATATGACTTATAAATGCTATGTATGTTTGCTAGAGAAACAAGTCACATGTCAAGTCCTTTTTCGAAATGAAATTTAAAAATACACCCAACACATTATCTAAAAAAAGTCACTACTAACAGTTTTCAAGATACGAAATACGCGATACACCAAAATCTTGAAATAGCTTAACCGACCAAAAAATGCTTGTACAGTTTTATGAATAGCTAAAACTTTTTCCATCACCCAAATCAAGAGTACCGTCACAGAACAGACATACAATATCATTCGTACCGCAGTCAGCTGGTCTGGTCTGGCATCTGAAGCCTAAATTACGGGCGCAGCGTCTGAATCGCAATTCCTACGTTCACAAATTGTTAATTCACAATCAGGCACTATTCAATACGGCGACGGAGCAAATCTGTATATTTTTGTTGACGCCTTTACGATAGCGTACTATCGTGATTTTGCCGTGCGCACATAAATCAGGCAACCGAGAGAAATTCTAAACTGTTCTTTAATGCTACTTCTGATCCAATTTTGAATATATTATGTATATAATATCCCAAGGCAAAGAAACAAGACAGAAAGGAGTGGCGGTTTTTGGTGTCGGAGGCCATGCTCCGCTTTGGGTCACTGAGCTATCGAAAGAAAGTAAATTTATTAATTTTCGTTATTTATTTTCAACACATAACAGAGTCACAGCAGTAAATACAACCAAACAAACAAGAACACAGTAACACGGGGATGCTGCAACTCCACGAGCATGTTGTATTACACCATTTGAATAAAGAGAATGATTATAGAAAGAAACAGTACAATAGCCAAGGTATCTGGTAGAAAACTATGTAAATCGCTAAATGTTTAAGCACTTTGTCAAAACAACTAAAGAAAGTAGCAGCCCCTTGTCAACTTCTAGTAAAGTTACTAAAACAAGGTACATACACGTTGAGCGGCTTTGATTGGCCTTCGCTGATCGTACATAGTAATATAAAGGGTTCCTCGTAATTCTTCATTGTTTGTTAGCTCTTGATACGTCTTTTCTGAGGCAAGAAGACGTCAGACGCAAGCGCTTTCACGTGGCTAATCAAGAAACAAAATGATTGACGAGGAAATAAAAACAAGGAATCGATATTTGCAATAACTAGAATGTAACGCTTTATAGGGATCTACTCGTTTTTGTGTTATTACTTATTTATTTATTGAGGTTAGATGAAAACCAAATAGGATGAATTTTGCTACTTACGTTTAAATGCTTATCATCATCTTCATCATCAACATCATATCAGCCAGAATAGAAACAGAAAACATTTATTCATAGCCACTTAATCTAGTTTTTATTAAAAACATGGACCAAACAACTTAGAACTAGTGGTATTTCATTGGTCTCCTCTCATCATAATGTCGGGATACCTGCACGTCCTTTGCTAGACAAAGGGTTCCCCAAGGATGTCAACACGGACCGGTTTTGTAGAAACTTATATTGTACAGGAATCAATCAGTGTTAATTAATATAGAATTTAAACTTTAGCATGAAAATGATACCTATTGTAGTCACTGATACGATGATCAAATAATATAATAAAGTACGACTAATAAACCATTTAATCCTACTAATATTATAAACGCGAAAGTTTGTAAATATGGATGAATGTTTGGTACTCTTTCACGTAAAAACTACTGAATGGATTTGGATGAAATTCGGCATACAGATAGTTTATAACCTGGATCAATACATAGGATACTTTTTATCGCAATATTCTTATGGGAACGGGAACCACGCGGGGGAAACCGCGAGCGGCCGCTAGTTATTTATATTATTTTTTTCTTTACACGGGTTTTGACACACATTTCCTTGATTAGCATATTCATAAACGACTTTCTGTGATCACTTCGTACGTAGATACGTGCGTGAGGTTTCGTAAAATAAACGCAAGTAAATCCGTACCCTTTTACCGGTGGTGGCAATATAAATGCCATGATAATTTAAACCTTACGTAGTTGCAATAGAAATGAAAACCAATGAAAAATATATTACGCTATACCAGTCAAAGGGTTTGTTCGAGACGGAACAAAAGGAAACTATATAGAACTATTTGGATTTAAATATTTTACTAAATAGAAATAGACACAATACAATAGCGATAGTACAATTTGGGTTTGTAGTAGTAAAAAAGGTGTTGCGGGGGTTTTTTGTGGAGAGTTTGCTGATTGCCTCAAACGGCATTTTCAGCTTCACCGGGCTTGTTTGGGGGCGGCGAGAAACTTAAAGCACGTTTCTCAAGCCGTGTGAAACGAATCACCTTCGGAGGTTTTCTAGAGGGAACGGCATCACGCACTAGTGCGTGTCCCCGTGCCCTACTAGATTCTCCGAAGGGTTCGGATTGGATCGGACGTGTCGGGGGGTTCCACCGTTCTGGGTCAAGCGGATGAGGAATTCTATGGCTTCTCGTGGTCTCTAGTCATTGGTTGTATGGATGGCATGATAAGTGTGGCGCGATCAGTACTTTGTTATTGGTTGTAATGTATGAGTCTGATGAAGGCAGTTGTGTTAGGTCCGTCGTAGACAGAGTTTCATTCCGATGTGCAGTATTCGCGAAAACTTTGGCAAACCAATCTTCCTACTGAACGGAAGCATAGAGTATAGAGTAGATGAGATCGGCAGCGATGGCGGTCACGTGCGGCTTTTTGTTGTCTATGTCGTTATGCCCACTAACGACCGACGCGTGACGCTCCTTCCACTTTGTATTCTAAGTACAGAGTATTATGGTTCTTAATGAATATACTGAGCGAGTCATCAGCCATCATTGCCACTTCAGTTGAATAGATCATTAATGTTCAAATTAGATAATCGAAATATAAAAGTTAAAAGAAATCTATATATTAATACGTGAAGCAAAAACTTTGTACTTTTTACGAAAATTGCGCGGACGGAGGAGTACCTACGAAATTTTGCACATAAAATTTATATAGAGAAGGAGTACAGAATGTTAATATTTTTTTTTAATTATGCATAAAAAATACATTAAGCAACACTGCCCTCAAAAATATATGAACTTCTCACTAGCTTGAAATATTCAAGTATTGATTAAATAATAATAACGTGTTTGTTTATTATTTTCCTAGAACTTTCGTGAAACAATCAATAATTTTTATGGTTTTGTTTGACAAGGGTAAATGATTAAGACGTTCCGTTTACAAAAAAAATATGGAAATTATATTTTTATCATTGTTGATATAGTTTTTCCAAGCAAAATTATATTAGTACCTAGTTTTTAAAGTCTGTAAACAAACGCCTTGCTAAAGTTTGTAGAAAAAATATCTAATTGAAGTAGGAGTTTTTCTGACTTTATTTTCAGAATTGCAGAGATTTGAAAAGTTCCTGATATGATAATAATAAAAATAATAAGGTCAGATTCAGAAAGCAGTACTCCTTGACACGGCACGTATTGTCAGGAGGTTCCTCACTCTGCAGCCCCGACCACCGGTAGCTTGGGCCCTGTCCCGCTGCTAGCGGTACTCTAGGATTAGGTTTTTATAATGTTTTATTGTTTTTATATTAAAATATTGTAAAAATCTAGTTTTAAGAAAGAAAATAAATAAAGAGAGAAATAATAAATAATAATAAATAATATTTAGCTATTCAGCATTACGAGTTACTAGATACGATGTTTATACATTTCAGGGCAGCCGTCAAATTCAAATTCAAATTCAAAATCATTTATTCAGTTTAGGCTACAAATAGATCATTTTATGCCATCGGTTCGTAAGTCTATCTACTCTGGGCGGGAGATCTTATACTAAGAAGAACCGGCAAGAAACTCAGCAAGTGTCCAGCTCTTTTCTCCCTTACGTCAAAAATATTGGAAAGTGCCCCATCATAAAAGGACACTTTCCATCACAAATAAACAGACAAAAAAATAAAATAAAAGACAATCAAATTTTTTTGTGTGTTGTAAACACACAAAAAAAAAACAACAAAATAAAAATGTTTAAGTTTGCAAAAATTAAAATTGTCCATACTGTATTTAGCCATGTCCTTTATTTTTTTATTACTGAGGAACATAACATTGCTACCCAAAAGAGAAGTTGTGCGTGGCTGTACCAAGTTCTCAACTCTGCCAAGAGGGTCTCCTGTCCACGTCACTGATCCTCTCAATTCGTCCGTGAGCAATTATGCCCAGTGGGATTGTTGTGTTTTAACAGATTCTCAGTAGTTGAATATGTGATGATATCACAGACCTATCTGTGATGATATCATTACTTAAAATCAGGTAAGATGAAGGCCAAGTGCTTCATCATCATCATCATCTCAGCCAAAAGAAGTCCACTACTGGACAAAAGCCTCCCCTAAAGACCATACCGACGACCACCATAACGACCGGTTTTGGGCTGCTCGCATCCAGCAGCTACCCGCGACCTTATTTCATTAGGGGAATTTACCATAGTCACCTCGCTTGGCATGGTGGTTGGTTATCGCAGTATGGTGAGAATATTCACAAAGAGAAGCTACTGCCCATCCTCTGAAATAGTTTCTTAGTCGCTTTCCACGACACCCACGGGAAGAGATGGGTTGGTACAATTCTCTATTCGTCCGCACATATATATAGCTGGTCCATCACACCCAGTGCTTACCCGTCATGAATATTAAAAAAAACAATATCACGTTTAAAATAATCCGTCACTATCTCTGTCTAGCGCGAATCGTTCAGTCATAAATGTTATAAAGACGTCTATCGTCTATCAGTCGGGTTGCGAAAGATCGAGACACCGTGTTCCACTCGAAGCATTCGCTTTTTTCAAGGTAGAATTATATAATTATTACTTATCAAAGTTTGATTTACTTGTATGTTTCGTTTCTTCTTGTCTGTGGCTTTATAGCTTTTTCGTTATGTTTTTTTAATAGCGTTATTTTGTTGTACCTACGCCTATATAATTTTGTGAACTTTGTGTGTTATTAATGTTTCCTAAATTGTAATCTTGAATTATCATATCATATTAGGTACACGCTCTCTGCCCACTTAAGCCTCGGCCAAATAGAGACGGCCTGTGGTTGCGGGCACGGTCTCGTTCGGATTTGTCAATATAATGTGAAGTGTATTAAAGAGCGAGGGCAGGCTGCTATCTTCAGGTGGGCGTCCGCGATTGCACGCAGGTAGTTCAAAATTGACAGTTGACTTGATTTGACATTAAGATAAAGAGGTAATCATGAAGTTAGACTACAGTCCGCCGCGTATTATTCGGTGGACCCTTCGTGTGGTAACACAGCAGAAGGCTGCTTTACAAAACTCCTTGCTTGTCTGCTCACGAGAGCAGATGTTGGGCGTAGGCCCTCCTCCGTCAACCCATGCGTCTTCGGCGAATCAGGTCAGTCTGAAGATCTTCTTCTTTGACCTGCTCAGCCGTTTCGTAAAAGGAGAGGATCGCACGCCAGGTTGTTGACCCTTTTTTTCGCTGCGGTAAAAATGCATTCCATTGCATATTCGCGGGTCTAGGGCAACCCGCGAGTTAGATGAGGTTCTCCCCTCTGCTTCCCGCACAACTCCAAGAAGTTGGACGAAGTGCAAGGGGCATACTTACTAAAAACACAGTACCATCCACTTGCGGAGGTGGCTCGGGGCCACGAATAGCAGGCACCAGTGCCACCCCGCGTCGGTTCAGCAAGGGTGGATGCCCGGGCTACTTTGGGCAACCCCCCAACTCCTATAAGCGCGCCCGCTGTCCGATAAAATCGGTGACCGATTTTTAGTCGGTGAAAATGAAACGTAATGTTGCAACGCACACGTGCTACAAAAAATCTGATCTGACAATAAAACTGAACTTCTTTCTTCTTTCTGAACTTCCTCTTACATTTATTTGCAGTCAAAGCAGCGCAGCTATGGAACAGGCTGTCTACGGACATTCATGATAGTTCGTCCATTATATCCTTTAAAAAGAAAGTCAAGGATCACGTTCTGTCACTTATGTCATCGCAATGATAGACACTATATTATATCATATCCATGTTTATTATTATTATTTTGTATGTTCTTATGTAGTATTATTATGTATGTTTATGTAGTTTTTAATAATATTGTAGTACATGTATTGTATATGTATTGTACCTATTATTGTTATTTTTATTTGACATATTTTTGTTTGCACCTTTGTCGCTTCCTTTTAAACATGATGCTCCCATTCCACCTTAGGTTGGCTGGAAGAGATTTTTTTTTTAAATAAGTCCACCTTTGCTCACCATCACTTGTAAACTGTGTGTATGTGTGAGTTTTTGTGCAATAAAGAATATATATAAAACCTTGGCGAAAAAATCGGTCCGATGTCGGTCCTACGAAAAGTCGGTCGTGGGCGAAGCCGAGTAATGAGGCTCAGGTCAGTGAGTGCCACGCTCTTAACCGTTGGCTTAAAATTTAACACTTTCTTCTCCCGAGTCGTTTACGACGGATATGGTCCGCGTGGGCGGATCCTCTCCGCGGCCCCGTTTAGGTTGTTGACCCCACCATAATAAGAGACTTACCCTGTAAAAGTAGCTGTAGGTAAGTGTAGAAAAAAATAACAATTAAAGTATACTTATCTCTTAGCAACCAGCACAGATTTCTCAAAATAGAATTCCCCGAGGGGCGCTGTAGTGAACCTAATCCGTTTATTGATTCTCAACACTTTCACGAGGCGTCTCGTTTTATCGCTTTCCTTTCGCAAACATAGCAATAACCAGATAACGACACTAAGTTTTTATTAGGTGTTACTTTTAGTGCCTGGACTATTACTGAAGATTAGGGGTAAGGAACTTATGGTTGACTACTTGTCAATATTGGTTGCAAGGTAAGCCTCACTTAATCTAATTATTTACTTTAGTTTTAATAGAACTGTTTTTCCATAATAAGCTTGATACGAATTCAAGTATATAATTTTAGCGTATAGGTGTTACAGATTAATTGGCTAAGAATATAAGTTTAGTTGATTTGATTTTTTTGTGCTTCTTTTGGTCTGGTAAGTATTGGGACATTGAAACGGCAAATTTTTAGCTTAAATTTAGCGATCCTTAGTTCTTTGTTTAAAATACAGTACATATGCTTATTTTTACGTATGCATGTGCATATTTTACTGACTTATCGATAAGCAAAAGTTCGAGTAAACCACCCCGCGGACCCAGTGCGGATTGCTGGTTGTGGCTGCTAATGCAGCCGGCTTTGCGTGCCATCCAAAGCACAAAGAAGCTCGAAATGATACATTTTTGGTCACCCAGCCGATGACAGGCCTCTGCGAAAGTTGCTTAACCTTAGCATTCCCAGACCAGGCGCGTTAACATTTATGCGATCGGGCTGCATTGTACATACTTAATAATAATTGTCATGAATCACGCTGTGAAGCGAACTTGTGTTAACTTGCATAAGACAGATACTTACTTACTTACTACACCGGCTCAGCGATCCGAAGTGGATCTTGGCCTCCGACATCAAAGTGCGCCATTCCTTCCTGTTTTGGCACGTAGAGAGAATGGGTGAAGATCGAGCTGCCAGAAGAGCGTATCTTGGTCAACCATCTGGACGACGCCCAGTTGGTCGTCCAAGATACCGCTGGAAAGATGAAGTGGTCAAAGACCTGAAAGAGCTGGAAGTGCCCGACTGGTCTCATAAGACAGATAATATTCTAAAAATGCATTTATTTTATAAAAACAATAATAGAAGTTAGCTAGTAAGATGTTACATAAACTCGTTCGAGTTTGTAGGCATCAGTGCCATCAACACAGTTCAACGTCATAACATCAAAAGGAGATAAGCAGACACCCGTTAAAGGATTAATGTTGAAGTTGCGCACTATAAGCGCACTATAACTCATAATTGTAGTTTTTCACGCGACGGGTTTGTATTGATGTGCTCAAGGTCAGTGACAAGTGACAAGTAGTTTCAATCTGCTTTTGTAATACGGGGTGACTGGATGGGAAACCTAATTAGGATATGTTGAGCTCTCTATCTGAAGCTCGACGGCGCGTGGTTCACGCGCAGGGTCTGCAGTAGTTAATGTTAAGCAACCGTCACCAGTGACCTACTAAGTCATCGGATGGGTGACTTAAAATTTACCATTTTGAGCTCCTCCGTGTTTAGGAAGGCACGTACTATCATACTCGTATAGTGCCCAACACTAGGACGTTTTTTGGTTAAAAAGATGACGAAACGACAAAATTTGTAGTTGTTTTAGCAATCGGGTTTTTTGTTTTATTTTATTAATTTGGTTTATTTCAAACTGTTAAATTTTGTAAAGTAAATAACCAAGCATTTCAAAACCTACATAAAATTATTATATTAAAACGCCTTACTCTTTTAAATAGCAAAGTCATACATAACGCATACACCAATTGTCAATAATCAGCTTAAGGTGTAAAATTGAAACTCTTGACGTTTAGTACTTATGTCTGACAAGTTCTTTGAGTTTTTTAAACATGGGAATAAATCTGCTAATAATCCTAAAAATAAAACACCATAAAACATTGCTGTAAATGAAAAATATTAACTACATCTACGTCCACAGAAAAATTGGCTATATCGTAGACGTTGTAGTTCGTTTAAAGAATTTTGTTTGTGTGGTCGATCTAACAGTTTTTTGGGGTCAAGATTACTAATAGCTAACCCGGCCAATGTTATTACTTTTTTTTTGTTTTTTTATTATAGCCATGTCACTCCCACAGTCAAAACAAATCTAACAACACCTCATATGTTAAAATCCATCATGCCGTTTTGGTTGTAGGGCGTGCCAAAGAAACAGACATACATACATACATACATACATACATACATACATACATACATACATACATATACATACATAACCCTCTTTCTGACGCAGCCGGGTAAAAAGAGCACACCCCTTATAGCATGAACGTTGACGCTCCGCACCTCTGTGAACGCATCCTAACTTTGGTTTGTCACGCGAAGGATTTATATTGGAGTGTTCAAGATCAGGGACGTCACGGGATCGGATATGGCGGTCACGCGCCGCCCATCCGCGGAGCTAATGACGGACGCGGAACGTACAACCAACGCCCAGGATATGAGCAACGTGTTTCGTTATTGTTTATTCATTGTTAGCTGGTTATAGCTCACTACTCTTCGGTTCGTACTTTTTGGTCGCAGTTTCGCTTATTTACTAGGTAAATACTATTTTACTAGGTCCTCTTGATTTTTTGCCTGATGATAGGTGAAGATGAGGAGCATGCTTACGTAGATATAGACTATTAACTCTAGCCTACATACCTTTTTAACGTTATATGTGATATCGTTCAGGAAATACAACAGCAGACAACGTGATTTCGCTAGTTAACCGGATGGGAGACTTCACTACGTTATGTTGAGCTCTTCTATCTGAAGCTCGACGGTGCAGTGGTTAACGCGCCCGGTCTGCAGTTGCTAATATTAAGCAACCGTCACCAGTAACCGGTCATCGGATGGGTGACCAAAAATGTATCATCTCGAGCTCCTCTTTGCTTAGAAAGGCACGTAAAGTCGTTGGTCCCGGCTGCATTAGCAGTCGTTAACAACCACCAATCCGCAGTGGGCCCGCGTGGTGGTTTATGGCCCGTTCTTCTTATCCACCCATATGGAACGCTCGTGCCCCAGGGGTTAAA
Source organism: Eudonia lacustrata (assembly GCA_947562085.1). Lineage (NCBI taxonomy): Eukaryota > Metazoa > Arthropoda > Insecta > Lepidoptera > Crambidae > Eudonia > Eudonia lacustrata. Next base: position 22,993,699 of record OX387316.1, read on the forward strand.
AATAAGCCGGTGAGAGCTCTTCTAAGTATAGAATGATCCCAAAATCACGTGTCTAGTGGTTTTAATTAACTAATTAGTTAATTAACACTCTAGGCTATAAGAAATAATTGAAATATTACACTACGTTCACGTGTGATAACACACAAGGGTAGTGTATCCACTTCCATGAGTTTACCTGTAAGCCTCACATAATCGCCTGACAATCTACTGCCAAGGTAAGCGCTTTTTATGAATTGTCAGTGACAAGTGACAAGTAGTTTCAATCTGCTTTTGTAATGCGGGGTGACTGGATGGGAAACCTAATAACGATATGTTGAGCTCTCTATCTGAAGCTCGACGGCGCGTGGCTCACGCGCACGGTCTGCAGTAGTTAATGTTAAGCAACCGTCACCAGTAACCTGTAACCTAACTAAGTCATCGGATGGGTGACTTACAATTTATCATCTCGAGCTCCTCCGTGCTTAGGAAGGCACGTACTATCATACTCGTATAGTGCCCAATACTGGGACGTTTGTTGGTTACGAAGATGATGAAACGACAAAATTCATATCAATTTTTTTTCAAATAAAACAATATTTAAACAATTATTCAATATTCATACACAGCCACCTCAACCCGAAGAGCTATATTGAGTGCATCATAACCACCCATAGCCTCACGTAAACTCGGAATCCTGAACAACGTGAGCGCTTTTTATGAATTAATTTGTTATAATAAGTACAAGTATAAAGTCTATAAATTGACAAGATCTATTTCATTTAATAAAGTACCTATATATTTTCTTTTAACCATGTGACCATTCCTGTAATTTTAATCAATCAATCTAGAGCCTTCATAAAGTGTTTCAACTAGATGCTAAATGTTTCGAAAAACTAACCTTGGAAGATACTTATTATGCAAGACAAGATAAAGTGTAACAAACAAAAGGTTGGTCATCGTAAGCATTATCATTTATCGTCACCTCCATTAAACATGAAACTACAAACCTGATTGTTTGAATATGCGTAGGACTCACGTACACTAAGCGACAAAAGGCTTTTGAAAATAAATGGTTTGAACCTGAAAACGTCCTCAAAAAATATCTTGGTGAAACTATAGGGCATAAATGCATAGGAAATGAAGGGTCGTGAATTAAAGGCCGATTTCTATCAGGTTTGTAAAAAAATCTCGCTTAACAGCAGCCTAAGAAACTGGAAACCACACATAAAGTACTTTTACATTTTTAATCAAGAACATACAGCATTTTTAAATGTTATTTGTGTAGTGTTGCTTGAAAAAGATAAGGAACATTTAAAATGTGTAGCTACATAAGAACACCGCTTTTAATTCCCTAATTAAGTTAATTCAAGCCACATTTAGCAGAGCGCGCCTATAGAGCTACGCAAGCACAGTCGCTTTGCGACAAAAAATATAAAGTGGTGGTAAAAGAGGATTCATGTAACTTATCTGATTTGTAACGAAATGCACAAACCTACTTGCATTAACTAGTTACGCCTTCTTTTCTTTGGATGTTAGTAGACACATTGGGACTACTATGAAAATTTATACCGATTTAAAAAAGATGATTTTGATTTTGATGTCCTATGGCTAAACAACGATCTATTCTTTCTTCTATTATTAGAAACAGATAACATACGATAGAGTTATGTACAGGCAGTGTAAAAGATTCAAGTATATGTTTAAATTAAAGTACCATTGAATGTGAATATTTTTAAATCAAGGGTATCATTGATCATAGCTTCTAATAATTTATTATTCACGTTGTCTTCCACATGTAAAGCTCCGATATTACTTATTTTTCCGAAGGTAACACGCTACAGAAAGCTCGAACGCTATTTATAGACACCATTGTCTGTAATAGCTGTGACTAATGTTACACTAAATTCAATAGTAAGTCTATAACTGAAAACTCAAAATGAGTGTTGAAATACACTTGAGAGCATTTAGACTCTCCAGTTGCAAAGAGCACGAGTTTTATTTCTCTAATTTAGTGTATTAAGCAGCATTTAGCGCAGCAGCACGCGGACCGAGTCACGCGTCCAATTTACTGCCTCGCTACTTTCTCGAGATTTATTTACGATTACTACATACTGAGGCGAGGACCGAATAGCAATTGTGAGACGGGCCTGTTGTTCAACCTCCCTAATTTATACACAGATAAAGGTTTATGCGTTTTCAGTGTATAAAACCTGACTTTTGTTGGGGTCGCCGTTAAATTTCGGTAAAAGTACGGTTGAGGCTGTAAAGTGAGGTGTTGAAATGTATTAAATTGAATGAGCTCGGTTGCTGTACGTACGATAACAAACTGTCGGGGATTGCGACTGATTAAAGATTTAGTGATTCGTTTCATTGTATCGTTGGGTGCTTGCTTTTGGTGCTCTAGTGCGACAGCCCGCGAATACAGTTATATTGGTGCGAGCGCGATACATATTGAAACCCAATTTGTCTGGCTTGAAAACCCTGATCCATCCTAGCTAAAACATAAACATGTCAGAACTTTGACTTGCTTGATTCTTCTAGGACGACTTATGACGAGTGAATAACCTATATCATAATGTCCCACAGTTGGGCAAATGCTGCCATCATTGAAATCAAGTCATCGATTGATGGGTGTTGGTTTATTCACCACGTGCTTGCTAAATGAGGGTTAGTGATAATATACGTCACGATCATATACGCGGGCTATGCTTCGAAAAATCCAAAACATACATTTTCCGACCTAGGAATTGAACTCAGGACCACCGGTTATCAGGCCGAGCACTTAGCCACTCAACCGTGGAAGTGTTGACTAACGTAACGTTTAATGTCCTCTTCGGTAAAGGATTTTAAAGAATACTCACTTCTTCTCCTAGGCAGGTACTTAGCCAATTTCATCTCCGGAGCTCAAAGTACAGTCTCGATAGTAAGTGAACCAACACTCTCCACGCAATCTTGACTTCGTAGAAAGCTCTGTACTTTGAAAAAGTGCCGCGTCTATCACACACAATAGGGAGCTAAGACTTAAATTAAACTTTGACAATGCATTTAAAAAGTTTAAAGTGAAAAATTCTCGTAAGAACAACACAAAGAAAGCGTATCTAGAGAGTTACCTAAGAGAATCTTAAACCATACAATGTCTACGGTTGGAAACACGCGGCTCCATATTTTGTACGTTCCTGCGGCGGTTTTGATAAAGGAATTGGAAAAGATTCTGAAGTTGACGTTCTAAAGTTTAATGGGTCTCCCATGACTTCTCAGTCAAAAGGTGCGTATTTCCAAACGTAAGTCTGACCCATACTAATGGCTTGTGTTTACTGACTAAACTGTAATAATCTTCAATTAACAAACTATTAAGAATTTAGTCAGGCATATAAACATTATATTTAAAGCGTAATTTAATAATTAAATATATTTAAAGGTAATTAATAAAAATTTATTTGATAAATAATTTTAATTATGTAATGTATTCTCTATCTCTGTAGTAGTCTGTGATGAAACTTGTTAACTTGAGTTAGTACACTTCGATGTTCGATGATGGATGAATACAGTCAATAGAAGTCTACAGACAGAGCCGATATATCATAATAATATGTTTGATATCATTAATTACAGTGCAAACTTTAATATCAGAATACTGGTTTATAAAATATTGCCATAGCTTAAATGGTCAATTACACGCCCGTATGTATACTCGTACACAACCGGAATAAGTTTTATAGAAGCATTATCAGAACTAACGTTATGAAAGTAATAAAAGGCCTGTAAGAGCCAGTTGTATATTAACCGTATAATACCTACGGTTCCTTGTTTATTTGCTCGGAAATGTAGAAACAAAGCCTTCCCTGTTTGGCCGGGTAATAGCTGTTACAGAATTGTCGGCGACAGTGGCGCTTGAAAATAAAAGGCCAAAGGCAGCCTCCTCCGTTTCCGTAAGATGTTTGAGAAGAGTTTTATGACGTTGAACTCCGCCGAATAGGATAGAGTTACACACGTATTCGAGATACTCGTTTAAAGAAAATGTCCCTACTATATTATATTTCTTTCGACTTTAAAATATTTATTTCAGAGGTAAAGTATTGCTGTAGTATGTAAGTACGCTTATGTTTCAAAACTTTCCTTTATAGGTTAACTTTTTATGGTAACTCAAATACGTCACGATGTAGCAGGTGCTATCGCGGGTACGGGATAAACCAATAAGTAACTATAATTACCTTAGTGAATTTATTTTATTAGGTCTTTAGTGCCTTAAGTCTTCAGTGCCTTAAGTCCTTAGTGCCTTAAGTCTCTAAGGACTTAAGGCAAGCCACTAATGGCTTAAGTCCCTAGGCACTTAACTCTTTAGTAACTTAAGTCTTTAGTGTCTTAAGTCTTTAGTGCCTTAAGTCCTTAGTGTCTCAAGACCTTAGTGCCTTAAGTCCTTAGAGCCTTAAGTCCTTAGTACCTTAAGTCCTTAGCGTCTTAAGTGCTTAGTGTCTTAAGTCTTTAGTGCCTTAACTCCTTAGTGCCTTAAGTCCTTAGTGACATAAGTCCTTAGTGCCTTAAGTCCGTAGTACCTTAAGCCCTAAGTGCCTTAAGTCCTTAGTGCCTTAAGCCCTTTAGGATACCGCCTAGGCATACCTTTTCAAGTTCCAGTTGTTTCGGCCAAACTGCACCGGCCGTCGTCACAGTCTGTCTGTAAGATATGTCTAGATACTAAGGAATGCGCAAGTTTGAAGGTGTATAACTTGAATATCATCACAAGTTAAAGTTAGTTACCTTCTAAAGCGTTAACATAATCTCGAAAGTTTTACATAGTGCGGTACGGCACGGATCTTTAGGCCTGGGTATAGTATGGCTATCTTGTAAAAGTTAGGAGAAGCAATAGCACAAACATTTAAAATAACTACTGTCACTGAATTATTCTAGAGTACCTAAAGTGTTTTTACATATGCCTCTGAATTTATTCAAGAACAAAATCGTCCAGCTTTGAAAATAATAAATACACTCATCTTTCATAGAGCAAGCCTTTCTATAACTCATCAAGATAGTAAGTGATGGTGAGTCCAAAGATGACAATTAAATGCCCCCGTTTTCTTAAACTCTGTACTTGTTATCTATAATAACTCCAAATGTCGGAGCCCAAATACATAATATAGGATAACAATTAAAATATGAAGTGTTAATAACTAATGCGTTCATTTGGATGTAACATGCAAGCTGTTGATTGGTCGCATGACAACAGCTTCTGAGGATGCCCCGTGGAGAGACAAAACGCGTGTCAGATATCGGTTTAGTTTGCATGTTTTGCAATGTACGCTCTATGCGTGCGCATTTAATTAAGTAGGTAATTGTAAGCGGGCGGAAGGGCGGTTCATGCATGCTGCATCTGAGCTTGATAATCGATAGGTTGTTTATCTTATATTTCCTCATCTATCTCTGCTTATCTTGTCTTATCTTATATCATCTCATCTTATCTTATCTTATCTTATTTTGTCTTATCTTATCTTACCGAAAAGTAAAGCCTGATGTAATTTAACCGTGCTAATCAAGTAGATAAATAAATAAATTGTTGTTATAGTAATAAGCTTAAATAAAAAATAGAAGTTCAGGTAGGTACTATTTTTACCAAAGAATTCAAATAGAGAGCAGAACAATTCACAAGTGAGTAGAAAACAATCCTTAAATCGTTCAAACGCAATTCGCAAGATAATCTATAGAGAAAGGAAATAAGCACTCCACCCAAATAGCTGCATCGCAACACGACCCCGTATCTGAAAGCAATTGATATTCAGTATTCAGACGGGATCGTCGCTACGCTACGGTATAATGTATCATCCAATATTACTGGTTTTGATTCATGGCTCTAGTTCTCCGCTAATCGTATTTGGGTTTGAAAATTGACAACATTGCATTAAGTTTTGGTAACGAACAGTTTTAGAACATTACTAGAACAATACAGAATACTGGCACCAGTGATCAACACTATAAGCCCAGTCATTGGCACAGTTTGCGGCGCCAAAAAACAACAATATACATTGAAATATAACATACAAGATCTCCCGCCTACAGTAGACTTACGAACCGATGGCATACTGACATTCACAGGAGCTACATGTAGCCGAAACTGAATAAATGACTTTGAATTTTGAATTTTGATGACATTAGATGAATGATTGGTCTCGCTGCGCTCGATGATTGGTCTCGCTACGCTCGACTAGATACCGCGCTACCTAGAAAAAATAGCTCCGTGAATGCGGCAACTCAATATTGTAGTGTGTGTAAGAACGGTGTCCTTCTTATTTCTCGTAGTATTATTTTTACACAGTTTAACTACGCAAGCTGGCATTTTACTTCGGTTTATGACCAAAATTTAATTAAACATTCGGTAGCGCACCTCACACACAATTTGCAACGCGACTGACAGCAGGCGACTGACTCGGGTACGCCGAAGTCGGCGTAGTATTTTATGTCGCATTTAACAAGTACGCCGGCGGCGGTATCTAATCGAGCGCAGCGAGACCAATCATTCATCTAAGGTGATGACAGTTAGGAAGCAGTTAGTCTGTATTCAATTGTTGCCTGTTGCCAAAAACTAAAATTAGTTATTGACTAGGGCTCGATATTGGGTTTTTAAAGAATAAAGGAAAAAAACGTTTTTTTAGGGAAAGTGGACATGTTTGCATGAATTCATTTCCTTAAGAAACTCGCAGGTGGTGTTTCAATCACACGCCTTAAGGAACCTTCGCCGCCCTCAAAAATACGGTGTCGTTGAAAAGGCGGTCTAAGGTTATCAAGAAACTCTCTAAAAAAAGAAAAGAAAAGAGAATATTGTACCTATAGCAAACTTTGAACTCTCCTCATTTGTCACTTGCTGCTTCAAACCATACAAAGGGGAATGGCAAACTGGGAGCCACCTATTTAAATTCATAAAAGTTATCATGCCCAAATCTGACTATATGTAATTTAAAGGTCGTAATGAGGTAGTTATTTTTCAATTTAGAATGTTTTTATGGAAGCTGGAAATAGATGGAAAATCATGATTGTAGTATCTTCTTTTTCACTGAAACGAAACGCTAATCTTAGTCTATTTTGCAAAAAAACATGGTTTTTACATGACTGTCAATCATCCTGTGCTGCCATAGAATAATAGTATTATTATAAATCGATTATTTTGATTTTAAGAAAACCTAAAATACAATTTGTTAGGTATGTATTCATAATGAAGGAGGCTAAATATTTAAATCTAATAAGAAAAGTCAAAAACCGGGATTTTTATTTCGATTTCGTTTTGCGCAATATCTATTGATTTTTAAATCGTTCGATTATTAGAATAATTTCGAAATTTTATTCGATTATCATTTCGTTTCAAACTGGGACAACCCAGAAAAAAAAATGTTGACAGTGACACAAGATTAGCAAGCATCATTTCGTAACGTAGGATATGCCGGTTAAGAGTTTTATTTTCTAACTTGCTTCATTTTGTCCTTTTGAAAAATAAACCACTACGTACTTGTTGTATCATTAGTAGATCATTATATTCTGTAAATAATACTACTATCTAGAACATAGGAATTATAACTTAATAGTAGTAGAAAGGAACTGTTGGATAGGTAAGAAGGTCCAGAGGCGGATCTGACGCTCACCACCTTCCCTTCTATGTATTACTATTGTTGATTGTAGTTAACGTACCTTTCCATCTTACTGCTGTTCACTGAAGTAGATCGAAATACCTGCTGTCGTTCCTATCTACGTAGATAACAGTAATAATAGTAATAACAACACGGTAACAAAAAATTCGAACAAAAGAGTCGAATTGATAACCTCCTCTTTTTTTTGAAGTCGGTTAAAAATGAAATGAAATGAAATGTTTATTTGTACATCACAGGTTTTACAAGGTCTTAAAAAATTCAAAAAAATTCAAAATTCAAAATCATTTATTCAGTTTAGGCTACAAATAGCTCTTATGAACGTCATTTTAAGCCATCGGTTCGTAAGTCTATCTACTCTGGGCGGGAGATCTTGTACTGAGAAGAACCGGCAAGAAACTCAGCAAGTGTCCAGCTCTTTTCTCCCTTACAGCGTCATAAATATTGGAAAAAGCCCTATCATAAAGGACACTTTCCATCACAAATCAATCAAATCAAGGACAATCACAACATGTAAAAAAAACACAAAAAATAAAAAATAACTAAATAAAATATTTAAGTCAGCAAAAACATAATTTACCAGTTTAATTTTTTACAATATCATACAGTACTAGTAAAAGTCAAAAAAAAACTATAGTTAATAATAATAAAAATAAAACTAATTGTAATGTTCAATGCAACGCTATTTTGTTATTTGCAGGACACTATTTATAAGTAGTATTATGTATATGTTTTTTATTATAGCCAGGCTGTTTTATCTTCTAAATATTCTTTGACTGTATAATAACCTTTTTTTAATAAAGAAGACTTTACATGTTTTTTAAACTTATCTAAAGGTAAATCTAGTACAGTATTTGGTATTTTATTGTAATAGTGTATACCTTGCCCCAAGAAAGAACCAAGCACCTTCTGTAACCTGAACAGTGGCATTGCAAGTTTTGACTTATTTCTAGTATTAAAATTGTGTACATCACTGTGTTTAGCAAATGAATTGATATTACAACGTACAAGAACTATACAATTATAAATAAATTGAGACGCCACTGTCAAGACATCAATTTCTTTAAAAAGATTTCTTAAAGATGTTCGTGAACCTAGTCTATAGATTGCTCTTACTGCTCGTTTCTGTAAAATGAATATAGTTTCAATATCAGCCGCTGTTCCCCACAGTAAGAGGCCATACGACATGACACTATGAAAATAACTAAAGTAAACTGTTCTAGCAGTTTCAACGTCTGTTAACTGCCTTATTTTTCTAATGGCATAAGCAGCAGAACTGAGTTTGCCGGCCAATTTCGAAATGTGAGGATTCCATTGAAGTTTTGAGTCAAGGGTTATACCTAAGAAAACTGTT